>JACCHY010000002.1:3750000-5000000 GCA_018907195.1 Dolichoris vasculosae | reverse complement strand
TTAAATTATTATGAATTTGTTAAAAATTCATTGTTTTAAATATAAATTAATATTGGTTTGACAACTATATGACGTTTATAAATACTACTAAGGCGATATATATTTGAATGATTCGATAGATGAAATTATTTATAGAATTTTTATTATCTAAAAATTACATTATTAAAAAATTGTCATGTACATAAAATACTAAATACTATTTAATTAATATAACATTGAAAATTCAGAATGTAATGTATAAATCTTTTGTATAATTTATTTCAAAATAAAATATGCATTTTTTGTCTTATATTTTTAAATATATTTTTTAATTTAATATCAAACTTTATAGAAAAATGTATAATTGGAATTATATTAATAAAAATCATTTTTTATTACATTCTAACAATTTTAATTCAAGTACACTTTAAATTATATTTCTTAAAAGTTTGTATTAATGTCTAATCACTAGCCTTTAAAACTTTGATATTATGATAATTACATAAAAAAAATTTTAACTAAATTTCAGTGCGGGGGTTGTAATGCAGTTTTCCATTCCGATTGCTTGAATGCAAAAAAACCTTGCCCAAAATGCGAACGAAAGCGTAAGCGAATGGACCTACCTTTATTAGATATGGGAAGTTCTGACATCTTTAATGAAACTACGCTATCGCCAACAATCGTCACAACCTAAGCAATTAATTAGATATCAATACAATAACAGTATTTAAAAAAGAAAAAACGTAAAATAATGTACAGTTGTAAAAAGATTATATTTACTATATATCTTCTTATCTTTAAAACTGCTTATTAATTTAAAGAAATTTTATTGAAGTGCAATAAACATATTAACGTCTTCGTTGCATCCTCTACATGCAAGTAAAGATGTTATGAAAATTTTAACTTTGATTTTAAGTTTAAAAAGGAATAAAAATATATGTGATAAAATAAATTGTTAATTTACGTAAATAGAGCAAATTTTTTATAGATTAACTTTATATAATATTTATTTCAATTTTATGTACAAAAGTAATAAAGTAGATACGGCTGCTTGTTATAATAAAGTCGATATTTTCAAATTTTTCTTCTTCTATACTTATTATACTGAATGTTACAATTAATACTGTTGTTTTATAAAAAGTAGCTAGAGAGCATAATTACGTCGAATATTTGACTCAGGTTTAATTTAATATATTCTTATTTTATTTTAAGATATTCGTTAAAAATTTTATATTGATATTTTTGAAAATTTACTATCCAGGTACTTAATCCACTTATGTTTATAGTTTATCACCGGTAAGATGAAAAAATCTTTCATTTACAATTATGCTAGGTGTAATATCTAAATAATTTTCATTTGTCTTGCACTTAAAATAATCTCATTCTCCACTTTAATCAATTTACAATTCAAAAGAATTAAAAAAAAATTACACAAATTTTTTATATCATTTTTTGTGTAAGTTTATCAAGATCTCATAATAATATATGTGCCTAATAGATATTAAAATATGACTTACAGAAACTATTTAAGTGTTTTTAGTTGTTTACATCATTTGTACTCTTTTGTTAGTTAAATAAGAAATATTGCATTGCTTCTTATTATTACAAAAAACTTCTCTTATCTAGCTTTGTTTTATATAAATTTTTGATTATCTGAATCTTTTTAATATAGGTTCACCTTAAATATAAAAAACAAATTTTTAAATTATTACGCTTTGAAATCATGAACTAGCTGTTTTAAAAAATTCAACATTTTTAATTAACAAAAAAATAAATGTATTATATAATTTTATTAAACTTTATAAAACAAATATTTTCTTTTAAATTTTTCGGTCACTTTTTTAAAAACAACAAATTAAACCACAAAGATCCCATCATAAATGTAATATAATATAATATCAATGATCAATATTTATTTATAGTATTATTAATAATGAATTTTATTTAATTTATCAGAGTAAGAAATTTTAATATGGACAAAAAATATTTATATAAATATGTTGTAAAAGGATGTTTTATTAATTTTATTTTTATTTTACTTATTTTTAAATAACTTCAAGTTATCATAGTTAGAATATTTAAAAAATTTAACTAATCGAAAATAACTTTACTTTGATAAATTAAATAATTAAATCTTATAATATTCAAAAATAATTTTTTAATTTTATAAGTGCTGTATGTACACCTCTTACATTTTAATAATAAATATTTTGTTTAATTTATATTAAATAGAGGATATAAATAAGAAAATTTAAAAGTATATTAGAGTATATTGATAGAACTTATAAATTTTAACTGATTTTCGTATCATAAAGCATTAAATATGTAAAAACTTTTAATTTTTGTTAACATAACATTATAATTCGAATAACTATTATATTTTTTTTAATATAAATCATTTATGTAGTTTACGTATAAATGATATTAAATATATAGTTATTTAAATATTAAAAGATATGTATTAAAAATTAAAAAATTGAAAAATTGAAAAAAATGAAACTAGAACTTTTAAAATCACCAACTTAAAATTATAGTTAGAGAACATGCAATTTTTCTCTATTATATTGTATTTAATATTTCATTCTATAGATATATTTTTACTTAATGCTACTAAACAATGACATTATAACAATCGACATTCATATAAAATTAGGATACATGTTTATTATTTATATTTGAAAGAAAACAATAATATAACTTCAAAGGGTTGAGTTGTTAATAAGATAAGCAAAATTGACTACAATCAAATGTATAAAATCAAAACTGTAAATCTGTTATTTATATTAACGTTTTATCTATGCTATTGATTTATTTATTCTAATTGAGGACACATTTTCACTTTATATACAAACTCTTAATATCAACTATATTTATATGTAGTTTTGAAAATTTTTGAGAAAGCTATTGTTACTTAGATAAAGTTTCAATCGGTAAATGCAAAGTTAGTATTAACTAATGTGTAAGAATCCATGTTATTTGAATTTAAATCTCAAATTTAGTAGATCAAAAACTAGATAATTCATTAAAATTTATAAAATTTCAGTACTTGTATTATATGCAAATCTCTAATAAGATGTAGTTACCAATACTGATACATCAAAACACCGACACGTTACTATGTTCCTATTTAGTTTATTCTGCAATTTAAAAATTTCAGTAATCTGTGAATTGGCACTGTAAATCTTAAAAAAAAGAATTTTTTAACAATGAGCTTGTTTTAATATTAATATTTTACATTTTTTCACAATTTTTGACAAATTAAAATATGATATACAATTTATTTTTAAGAAATAAATATCAAATAAAAATTAAAAATATAAACAAATTTTATTCTGTTCATTTAACTATTCGATCAACCAACAATAAAATGAATTTTATTGCTCAGCTTTGTTAGTTTGAATAGGATGAGATGGAGAAATAAAATTTCATGATTGAACAAATAAACATAGAACTCTAAAATTTTCTTATCTAAAATTAGCAGGTACAATAATGCAATGTAAATCAAGTATTTTTAAAACAATTTAGGAAGATTATACTATTAATTGAAAAAATAAGTTTTCAATAATCTCAAATAAATTTGAGAAGCTAATCTGAATCGGAAATTAACAAGGAGCCAACTAAGACTATTCAGATATCATTGCACTAAAAATGGAAATAAGAACAATAATTTGATTAATAACCCATTATTCTTTTACTTTTAATTATATTTACACTGTTATAACCATAATTTTTTTACATATTTTTTTACTACAAAAAAATAAAATAATTTGAATCAATTCTTTATGCCTTTTTTTTAAAATTATTTAGTAAAAAAAATTTGTACAATTTACTATAATTATAACTAATTTAATTATAATTTATATACTGTGCTAAGCTTTATTTTTTTTAAATATACTAATAATAGAAACAATTTATTAACTTTGAATTGTTCATAATTTTTAAATGATATATATTAAAAAATATTAAAATTAAATTAATAATGAAAATTTTATTTAGAAAAATTATAATCTTATTTAAAAAAAAAAATAAATTTATCACATTTAAATTTGAGTATAAATTACTTATAGCAATATTCCATCTAAGATAGATTCTTTGTCGGTACTATAAAAAATAAAAATATCTTTTTAAATTTTAAGGTGAACCTTATTTTTTTATTGTCATTGATTATGTAAAGTCTTAGGAAAGTACGCTGAAGGCAACAAAGGTTTATCCAATACTACGCGTCTTAAACCACCCTGCAAAGAACTACCCGAACTTTTGGGTTTGGTACCATTAATTGATGGAGCTGGTACATTATTATTCTCGATGATCGCTGGTACTGAATTTGCACTTCCAGCATTATTTGATATCTTACTCTGTGAATTAGAACGTTCTACAGGTGTACTTGTGCTAGAGATCTGTCCAGTTTTGAAGTTTATTCCAGTTGTGTTGTCAGAAACCCCAACACCCATAGATCTTGCAGAATTCCTAGAAGTCTGATTAATATTTGGATTTTGAACAATTGGGTTTCGAAGTGGTAGGCCAGATAGTGACATAGGTTGAGATATATTGGGTGCTGGGGTGCGAGTTTCAAATCTATTGGGCATGAATTTGGTAGTTCTTGGCAAAGTTAACTGCATAGATTGTGGCATTGTCACCGAAGTAGTTGTTGTAGCACTTTGAAGAGGTGAATGCATATCGGCTAATCTTCTATTTAGCCAACTTATGACATTATCATTATTTTTAATAGTCTTTTCTTTTTCTTCTAGCTGATTTCGTAGTGTTTTTAATTGTTCTTTGCAATCTTCGATTTCTACTTTAACTTCACGATTTTCTTTGGCATATAGATCCACTTTGCTCTCTAACTGACCAACTTCTTTCTGTTTATTATCTAAAAGTCGCTCTTGCTCAAGAGCTATGCTTGTTCGCAATTTTAATTTCGATTTTGTTGAAGCTAGTTCATTTTGCAACTTACTTAAAATTTCATTAGCCTTCACAAGTTCGTCACCAAGATTTTTTAATGATGTTTGTTTTCGTTGTAGTTGTGCTTCTTTTTCGGTAAGTAATTCTTCCAGTCTTTGTTTACTTTCCTTTACATTTTTTATCATTTCAATATGCTTATTTATTAAAATTGTTTTATCCTTTAATTCTTGTTCAAGAACTGCTACTCTTGTTGAAAGTGTATTCACTGATTTATCCTTTTCGTGAAAATCAGTATCAAGTTTGTTATTTTGCTGTTTGACTGTAGAGAAATCGCGTTGTACTATATTTAATTCTTTTTCTAATTCTTGAAGTTGCTTTAGTTGCTCTTTATTAGTTGCTTCCAAAAATGACTGCTTATCTTTGTAACTTGCATTTTGTGTTTTAAGCTCAGCAACTTCAGTATGTAATTGTTTTATTATTTCACTATGCCTGTACTCAAACTCCATTTTTTCCTTTTCACTTTGATTTTGCCATTCCAATCTTGCAGATACTAATCTATCTTTTTCCAAAGAAATTTGTTGAGAAAGACTCATTTTTAATTGTGTATTTTCAGTAATGCATTTTTGTTCATATTGTTCTAATTCTTTATATTTTGATTCTAACTTGCTTTTCAATTCTGATATTCTTGTCTCTAAGCCTGTCACATCTCTATCTTTTTGTATTATGTTTTCCTTTAAACCTTTTATTTTCATAGCCATATGTGTCTTTAAGTCTGCATCTTTTGCTGGTGCAATATTCAAACTTAAATGACATAGATGCTTAATTTTATTAGTTTCTACAAGTTTGAAGCTCCAATCTCCAGCTTCTTCAGCCAAAAGCAATAAGAATTTTGGTGTTTTGGGCAAACTTGCAACCTGAACTTGGCACTGTTCTAGTAAACATATTAATTGAGTTGTAAAGTTATCAAAGTCTACAAGAAGGCCTTGTTGTGCTTTTAATACTTTAAAATCATCATCGGTAATAAATAATGAATATAAAAAACATGGATCATCATCATCTGAAAGAAGAACACAAAGAGCCTGAAAAATAAATATATTAAAATAAGTATTTTGTATTCCATAATTTATATAAAATGATTTATTTTGAAAATTACTTTACATTTTTTATTTTTGATATTTAGCCCACTATTTTAATTACAAACAACATATTTCATGAATATTTTATGTAAATAAAATATATCAACTATACTTATAGGTAAATAATATGAAATTTTTAAATAATATATATTAAAATTATTTATAATTAAATTAAAAATAATATTTCAATTAAAAGTAAAAATAATAAAAATTTTTAAATAAATATTAATTTTCAGAATATAACAAATTTTATAAAAAATATTTTCATTTTATTCCAAACAGTTAAAATTAAAATATTTTTGTTCTGTACACATATTACTTATACATTTTATTTAAATTACTAACTATTTTATGTATTTTATTAAAACTAAAAAATAATCGATCTTATAGTTTTTTCTTTTTAAAATAAATGCAGGTTCAGTCATTTTATTCCTATAATAATTAATTGATTTAAATTTTATGAATAATTTTGAATATTCAAAAATTAAAGAAATCAATATTAATTTTCAAATACGTATACTATAGAAAAAGATTGATTTAGTTCTTTAAGAATCATCTTTTTTATTTAACATGTTAGAGTTGATATCTCTGAATATATTCCTTAAAAAGAAATATCTTAAAAAGAATAGATAGGCAGTAAAGAAAGTTACAAAAATTAATTTATCTTTGACATTTCAAAAATAATTATACAAATATTTTTCAATAAAATCATAAATCAAAGCCGAATCTAAAATATTAATATAATTAAGACTTAAAATAATATTTATTTTTATATCTAAATAGTATAATTTCTTTCCTTTAAATCAATAAAATTATTATACTATATAAGTTAGAAAAATAAATATGTTACATAAAAATTCGATGGGTAAAATATTAATTATAATATCATAACGATAAAAAATTTGTATATTATTGAAAATTCTATCAAAGTAATATTTATTAAATATTCAAACAAAATTTCTTATTATAATATGATTCATATAAATTATAAATCACTAGCACTTATTTTTTTATAAGTTTCTTATAAAATAACATCGATATTTTTAATAAACAATACGATATCAATATCATTAATTAATAAATTAATACTTTGGATAACTTATAAACTTTTAATAATAATTTGTTAAGAAAGTTTGAATTTATACGCTCAAAATAAGAAAAAAATTTGAATGTTTCTATAAAAAGATAAAAGATTAAATTGAAACAAAGTAAAATAATAAACACATTAATATTTAATATAGAAGGTCGGTACGTCATAAATAGACGCCACTTTCTTGGATTTTGTTTATAGACAAGCAGGCCAATTAACGAGAAGCAATGCATATCGGATAAAGATAGAAACAATGGAAGAGGAAGAGGAAAAGGAATAAGAAAAGAAAAAAAGAGAGTGAAAGTAAAAGGAAGAGTACGACGAAGGAGGCGAGAGAAAGAATGAAAAAGTGAGGTTATAGGCTCGTTCATTCGTGGGAAAAATTTATTATAAGATTCGGAATCAGAAGGAAAAAAAATTGTTACGCGTACCTTGCGACAGACAGGACTGAGGCCCGAATGTATCTCGACATTGACCCTCAAGTCTTTCTGTCTCTCCTCTTTGTGCTGAGGTTTAAAGTAGACCCGTTGAACTTTCGTATAGATGACCTCGACGTTGTTAAGTTGAAGAGCCGAGTCACTGCCGGCCACTGCGCCGATCGCGATCGTGTTAAGAAAGTTCATCGCAGCAGCCGAGGATAGGCAGGGGTCGAAAGTCGAAGACGAGGACACTTTTTCTTGGGCGAGCTTCTTCGGGGACGTAGGACGCTCTTAGCAGGAACGCATTCGATAGTGACAAGCACCTGGTGTCGCTGCGAGACCTCGCATCGCGGTGCTGCTGATTCTACTGACTGCGAACACTTTGCGCTCCTCGGACCCGAGGACGAGATCGCCGCACGCCAACCGTTGCACCACCTCCAGCGTGACAATTTCGCGTCTTACCTCCGTTCATATTCCCTCGCGCATTTCTTGTCCAAGCACATTTCCTCCGCTTACACACCTGCGATAACGACACAAAACTGTGTGCGTTTAATTATAATAACTAAAATTATCGAACGCGTCGAACGCGAATGAATCCGGAAGGAATAGAAATCGTCATACGTAAATCGAGGACGCGCTGACCATCTTTCGTGCGCGCGCGCGCGCTTATGTGTTGACTTTAGCGGGGTCTTTGCATTTCTTGCATCTACATCTATTGCTTTCTAGCGTTTTTGATCTTCTCTCCTTCTCTTTTTCTCTAGTCCTCGCACTTGCCAGTTACGCGCGATACTTCTCTCCTCGTCGCGCGCCGTAGTCATACACGTACTATATTGTACTTTGAGTATAGGCCAACGAGCCAAGCTTGTTTATCTCTTTTATTTTTTCGTCGATCTCTCTTTCTCTCTCTTGAACTCCGTGGCTCATGTTCGCTCTTTTGGTTGCAGCGGATAGTTTATTCTTTTATGCGCTACGTAGAAGCGGACGTTAATGCTTTTCCGCTAATATGTGGCACAAAAGTTTGCCGCTCCCTGGGCATTTATTCATGCACGCGGGCTCACTCAATGACCACCGATAATGGTGTAAACACGTACGTGGGATTTATGATTATTACAGTAAAACTCCGGCAGGCGCCTCTTGTTTTAACTCCAAAGAATATTCGACATTTTAATTATAGCGCGATTTATACGCTTTTGGGAAATATACTTAACTACCGTTATGTGCAATTGAGTAAAACTTGAAGAAAATATTTTCCTATCTCTTGTCTACTATTCGAAATAATAGCTTCGAAGAACTTACAAGCAATTTGCGTGCAATACTTAACTTTTTTAAGGTTATACGTCGTTTTGTTAATAGTAAATACGTATTTCAATTTTATCACTTATTATTTATTAATTTATTTGTTTATTTATTTACAGAACTTTAATATTTTTAATATATATGTGAAATATACGTAGATTCATAGTGTACTCATTGGTTCAATTTATTTTAGAAACGAACATCTATGTTATTCTTGGTTAAATTAGATAAATTTATAAATAAAAAAATTAAATTAAAAATAACCCTTTTTCCTGTGAAATCATTATATAAATAAAATATTTCATCGAAAATAATGTAAAAAATTTTTATTTAAATATTTTACTTTGAATTTTTTATTTTAATCGAAATAATACTTTTTTAAAATTGGTTACTTGTTCATCGTTCGAATACTATTTATATTTTTTTACTTAATGTACATTCTATATAAAATAATTAATTTGATTTTGAAATTAAGTTAAAAAAGTTTGTTTAAACATTAATTATTATATCTAATATTTTTTTCAAAAATTATATAACCTGAATTTAGATCTTAGATTATTTAACATTAAAAAAAATGATTTTTATTTATCATTATAAATATTTTTTTATATTTAACACGCATTAGTTACGTCAGTTTTATGTAAATTGAGTTCAATCTTATTAAAGATAAATACTTAAAAAATTAAATATATGCTTTATATAATATCTTAATAATAAATTAAAAAATATCTTTATGTCAATATTACTTGCAACAATTGTCTAAATATTTTAATTAAAAACTTTTAAATATTAATGTAATATCTGAAATCGGACACGGATACCCAATCGCATTATTTCATTTCAAGATACAAACATAATGAGATGTCTACATTAATCTGGTGAATCAATATTAAAGTAAAATACAATTTTCTATATAAATTAAAAATTGTATATTGTCATTAAAAGATTATAAATTTATATAAATATTAGCAATACTAGCCACAATCTTCATAAAAAATCACTCTTACTCAGCCATAACTCATTCACAGTGATGAATTCCGATTATTTAACGTTTTGATATTAATTTTTTCTTTGATTATTAATAGTAAAAATAAAATTAGATTTTAAGATTTATATTTCTTTAATTAATAAAATTAATAATATCAAAAATATAAAAAAAAGCGAATATTCTTATATCTAATAAGCAAATATTATTAAAATTATAAAATATTTTGAAAAGTGAAACGTAGAGAAAATTAGTTCGGTACTCATTAAATTTTATATTATCATTCCATCAATAATTGCACCTAATTTTCGCAACATTAGTTTTCGCGTGTGGTCATAATTTTTTGCGCATAATGATCAAACCAATTTCAACTTGAATCCATTTGCAAATCAAAATCATCAATTTCTATTATATTCAATATTGTCATTAATGTTATATTTTATTTATATATACATTGTAAACAACAAAAATCGCGATAAAAATTTATTCTCAAGAAATGAATTATAATATCAATAAAATGCATACTAATAATAAAAAATATATATTTTTATGATTAAAAATATCATTTTTTATAAAAATATATAAAATAAACGAAATAATTACTATTATTAATATTATAAAATAATAAGAATTTTAAATTAATAATACTTAAAAATTTAATGATATTTAATATATAAATATTTATTTGTTGATATACTCGTTTATTCGTATGCCATAAATTATATATTTATATATTTGTAAAAAGTATTAACTATTAAAAAAGATAAAAAAATAAAAAATGAAATAATATTTATCTATATATATCTACACCAATACCTTTCGTAAGGTGTACTGGAAAAGAAGTGCATAACAAAAAAATAATATTCTAAATTATTTATTAATATCAAGATGCTTTAAAATTTAAATACATCCAGAAAATCCGTGTATTGAAAAGTAATGATTTATTGGAAATATTCGGTGGCAAATGTCGCTTAAATTATTTTATTATTTTAACTCGGTTAAGCTCGGGTGTATGAAAACTCGAGAATTAATAAATGCATTCATAGTTTTAATATTTAATATCTTCTTGTTTCCACAATATGTTGAATTTTAATATATATTTACATGATTAATAAATTTAATAAGTTTCATAGGCAATTTAATCGTCTTTCTGTTATAACATAATAATGAATATTTTAAAATTGAATCTAATGAAAATAATTGAAATCATTAGTAATAAAAAGTTGAATTATTGAAATGTTTTGTTAAATATTAAGTTCCTTGCTGTGTTACCGACAGTAATTCACATAAAATAATATACCAAAAGACGGCGCTAGTTTTCATTTTAGCATTTTAAAAATTTTGTACCATTGTTTTCGGGGTTAACATATTTTTTAATTGCTTTGCACTATATTTGTGTTTATGAGTTTTAATTAAATACGCGTATTTTTGTTATACTATTTAATATTGTAACATTTTGTTCTTTTTTATTTTATATAATCTATGTTCATTTTGAATATTAACTTAAGAAAGTATTAACTTTATATTTATGTTGATAATTAAGCGCCGATATTCCACAAGGTAATATTTATAAAAAGTTTTTGTGACGCGCAAATCCAAGAATACTGGCGGCATTAGATGTGTTTTTTCCTTTGTTACGTGTCATTTTTAAGCATATATAAATATTTATTTCTCGCGAGCCTTATTTTTTAAAGCGGTTTTATGATAACAAATAAATATTATTTTATTTTTTCGAAAGGATAAATAAGGAAGCGAATCTACCACCGAATGGACACGCACATCAGGTGAGAGCTGATCCTCCAAATTATGCAATGCTTGACGAAAATGGGGCTTTACAATGAAACAGGTGCTTTATCTTTTTCCTATATTAGAAAAAAGAATGGCTAGGCCTTTTTTGAGGTTATGAATGTGCTTTCGGTAATAATATTTTTAATTTTTTCAATAAACTGTTTTGGCATCTTGCGCCATTCCAATTGATTTAAATAACTTTATAACTGATGGCTTCGATGATTGACTATTACGCTTTCGAAATCAACGAATGAAGTAGTAAAAAAAACAGTTAATTAAAATTTAGTTTATTATATTTTTTGATAAACAAGAAACTATCTCATAGAATTAAATATTTTATAAAAGTTCGATGAAAGTTTTTTTAACAAAACTTTACATTATTTTAATTTTATATTTAAGTTGTACACAAATTTTTAATTTAAATGTATCGTTTTTAAACTTTTTAAAATTATAACATTTAAATACTAATTCTTTTAAAGGTCATATATAGTTAAAAGTTAAAAGTTTTTTAAATAAATGTACAAATTCATAAAATTTAAAATTTCTAAAACATTAAATTTTTCTATTAATATTGAATAAGAAAAAAGGATTTTTTCAAATGTTTAGAAAAATCTAAGAATAATTATATATTTTATTATGTAATAATTAATTTGAAAATTATTTTAGATGTACCAATATAAAAATATTAAATAAACTTACTTCGTCATTTTTAAAAACTAATTTTTCAATACACACCTAAAAAATAAAACCATTATTAAATGCAATAAGTATTGAATATATATCTATAAATTAAAAATTTATATACTTTTTTTTATATTATGTTAAAAGTATCAAAAGATTTGAATAAAATTAACCTTAGAAAATATTTTAACTAATTTAGAAATATCAAATGTACTTAGACCTTTGTTTAAATAAATAGCTGTTAAGTTTTTGAATTTAATGATATATAAAAATAAAACTATTTTAATATAACAACAATTATATTTTTTAGTCATTCTTATTAATGGAATACTAAAATATAATTATCCAATTTTGTAAATCTGTTAATCAAAGTAATAAATTTGATTATATCATAATACTCAAATTTTTTATTAATTAAATTCTGTTTATTATACTATTACTCTATATTCCTTCAGATTTACATTAAATAAATTTTTTTAATGCTTGTTATTAGCTCCTATTTTTCTTTTTTCTTTTTATTCTTTGTATAACAATACTTTTAGTAGATTTTTTACTATTTTTTTATATTTTTTCTTTATTTATATTTTGACTAATCTTAATATTTAAATTTTTTTAATATATTTTTGTACCTTATTTTTTCATTTATCAATCTTGCTATACTATTTTTTGCTTTTGGTCAACATTTTATTTATTTCATTCTTATTATTTTTTTTCTGATAATTTTTTCTTCAACTTAAATTATATTTCAACCATTTTCTATTAATTTGACTGGTTACGTATGTTTTTTGCTTCCTTTCATTTTTTTTATCTTTTAAAACTTTTTTGTACTTTGCTCTTATATCAATCTTTCTTTTATTGTTAGATCATCATTAATATCAGTCTTGCTTTTTAAATCTCTTTTTGTTGGTCATTATTTTTTTTATCTTAATTTTTTATTCTTGTTACTACAATATTATTTTTTTATTTTTTTTTATATTGTAAGGTTTTTATATATCTATTCCTACATTTTTGTCCAATAATTTCTTCTCTAAATTTTTTTCACCTTTTTTGCATATTTAATTTTGATTTTCTCAGTCTGTTTTTTATTTTTGCATTCAGTTTTTGTATTTTATTAATTATTTCTTTTTATTATTTTCATTTATTTTCATTTTTTACTTTAATTTTGATTTCTTATTTTATAATTTCAGTTTTAAATTTAATATATGAATATATTTTATTATTATATATAAGATTATATTAAATATACTGAAATTGAGTTTTATTTATTGTATGACAAATAAAAACCATTCAATGCAATACAAAAACTTTAATTAATTATTTTGATACGTTATCTTTCATTTTGCAAAAAATATTAAAAAGGTGCACATTTTTCTTGAAAATGAATTGTTATAATTCATAATGTAAGAAGTAGTGGTATAACAATTAATAAATTTTTTAATTATATCTCTAATTTCAATATTCTATCTATAATTTAATATATTTTAGAAATAGTAATTTAATAAAATCTGTTTATAAAACATCTGTTTATACTGTATGTAAAGATTCAGAAAGTTAAAATATAATTGTCAAAATGAGTTTGCATATTCTATATTGTATAGTTAATATGACGCTAAATAAATATAATTATAAATTATAATTATTTTTATAAATACTATTTATAATATTTATAAATAGAAATCTAATCTAAATCTCTAAAATAAGTTAACGAATTTGAATCAAAATCGGAGGAAAACTTAAGAAATTAACAAATTTTTAAAGCATGTAAACTGAAAGCTTGTATGAAGTAAGTCTAATGTAGTTGGTAGATAAGTTAATTATATAATTGGTGTAAAGTCTGGAAATATTATTCGCTAGCAGATTGTTTTGTGTTGTAGTGGATTTAAGTATTATAAATGTACTTTGATGAGTTCAAGGTGTCTTAAAGTAAAATTTTTATATTAGTGCATTGCAGTCAGTTAAAGTCATTAACTAGACTACTCTACAGTTAAGGTCATTGAATGGACTACTCATACGAGGATAGTACAGATAGGATTGTTATCGATAATAACCATAAATGTATAAATAATGATTATATGTAATGAAATATATGTGAAACAAAATATAAGTTAACTAGAAAAGATTTGGATTCTTGAGAACGTAAAAGACTAGAAGACTAAAAGACAGGTAAGAGCGGATAGTGTAAATGAGATAGTGATTTAATTGTTTTATAAAAAATAAGACACTCGCTAAACTTTATCGAAAGTTTTTTGGATATGAATAATCATGGTGGAACGAGATATTGTTTACATTTTTGATAATGTATTCGGTCTTTCGTAATAACTGGTAATGTATTCCATATTGGTTATAAAATTCATGATGATAGTTTGTGAAGATATTTGTTTGATTGAGTTTCTAAATTGTGCGAAGTAGAAATAAGAAATATAATAAGTGGTTAAGTAAAATACTACGTTTTTTTTATAATTATATTAGTTTTATACTCAATGTTATGCAATTTTAGAATAGAGATTTATTGTCTGATGTTCCATATATTACAAGAATTAAATATTAATTTCGAATTTAACAATCATAAACTAAAGTTATGCTTAGATTAGTATAAGGAATGACAGGAGATATCCTTATATTAGGCAGTAATTATAATATGAACATTGATCCTATTAAGTTGAGATCCAGAAGTTTCATTGCGTTCTTCATCTTGAAATGGTTGCCAAAGAGGTAAAAAATACATCATACAGATAAACTTAAAAGTTGTTTAAGTTTTGTTTTAAATTATGAACTTTGCTATTATTAGAAGCTCAGGTGCTGCTATACGTTTGGTAGGAGAGGTAAAGAGAAAGATGTCTTTTATGAAATTAGAGGCTGATGGCGGAATTTTGCAAATTCCTTAAGTATCTGAGTTAATCATAAAGAAAGGATAAGAAATACTAGCAAGTGATAGGGTTTTACGGATGGACAAGAATCATCTTAGATAGTGACATTCTTTGTTATAAATAGTTATTTTTAATAGTTCAATTTTATAAATTAGATACTTTAAATTATTGGGGTGATTTTGTTTCTGCAGAGACATTTTTAATCAAAATGCTTGACTCAGGGATTACATGCCAAAAATATAGAAGTTAGACTCGCAAAATTAATGAATATAGGAAGTTTTAAAATCTTCTAAGAATAAAATTATAAGATTATATAATTATCAATCGTCGATTAAAAATAGGCTTTCTTATATCGTATCGAGTTTGAACTTATTTGGACAGATTCACGTAGATTAAGTTACCAATCGCCAAAATTCAAAACAACTCGAATTAATATATTTAAAAAAATAAATCTGCAATTATACATAATTAGTCCTCACTACAAGCATAGCAAACAAACATTAAGTAATTGGTTATTTAAGTTCTTGCAAGGACTCCATAGCGCAAACGTTCTTTAAGTATAAATTATTTTAATGAATTTAAGAATAAATTTTTATTTCTGCAAATACCCGAAAAGAATAATCGCATGTTTTTATTTAAGTTATAAATATTTCAAGCTGTTAAATGTAAAACAATGCTTCTGTATTATATATATTTTCTTGAAAAATTTGTATTTTATTACATACAATAATAATTTGATTTATTTTACTTATATATATTTGTTTTCGTATGCATACTAATATATTTGTAAACAAAATTAATTTATAATACTTTTTTATTATTTATTAAAAAATGTATTTTTAAATAAATATAATAATTATTTAAATTATGATTTTCTTGTAAATAATTCTATATCATTTTCAAACATGTGTAACTTAAAACATGTATTGCTTGCGTTTACCGAGACTATAATGTTAAACGTATAGTGCGAATGCAAGGGATTTTTATGTTACAATGTATCGCCAGTAAGGCTGAAAAAAAAAATAAATTAAAAATGAAAGATTAATGGATGGCGAATATAAAAAACACTTATTGTGTAAAGGTCATTTAAAGCAAAATGACAAAATGCAAAAGGAAGAAATAAGCACTTATCGTAAATACGCAAACACGTAATACGAAGATGTGTATCATTAATCCATAAGCACGTCGTTATGCAATTATATATAAAAGAGATGTTTATGGTAAATTGAATAAATTGACTTAGTCTTACGAATTTGTTGTTTAACGTATATGCAAATGTTCGAGCACCGTTAGTAAGAATTGTTCAAAACTCATATTTGAAGATGTAGGCAAAGATTCCGTAAGTCAAAATTTATGATCATATACTTTATATTTAAGCTAAAAGAATTTTGATAATATTTAGTTAATTAATATTATAAATAATATATTTTCTTTAACTTTGCGTAAGTTATTTTTCTACATTTTCAGTTTATCTGCATTCTTTTCCTTTTTCCTTATCTCAATAATTACCTGAATTATTTAAATTGATATTTAAATATCAACAATTTCATTAATTCTTATTAAATTAAATATAAAAGTTTATAATTAAAAATTAAAATTTATTAATTAAGAATTGTAATAATACTCTTAATATCATCATTTTTATTTTATATTTCTATATGTTTTTTTACTTAGGAAAGATGCCTATGAATATGTTTACAAATACCTACACTATTAATATTAAGTAGAGAACGAGTTTGCAATTCACCTCATTAATTATAATATGATAGTAATTACTATTCATACATACATACATATATATATATAGAAAAATTATAAAATTCATCAATTGAATAATCATTTATTAGAAAATGTTTAGATAAAAATTCTTGTAACGTCTCGTTAACGTTATTTTTTAAGATAATGAAATCGTTTATTTTTTATTTAAATATAAAAAAAAGTTAACAAATACAGAAAAAAATAGTTTTTAAAAATTGTGACACTAGCAAAAAAATAGTGATTAAATTAATACGTATTTAGTTACATTAGTATATTGAATATTTTTACTTTTTAGACATAATTTTTCTGAATACGAATAATATATTTGATTCGATTAATTAATAAAAATAGAAACAATACATAATATATGTAATATTAAATGTTATGATATAAAATATATACAATTTTCTGGATTTATTTTTTAAATGTTTCAAAATCACATCTTAGAGAAAATTTTTAATTTTTTAATAAGAGTTCTAATTTATCTAGATTGCGGCAATGGGAACTTTATTGATATCTTTACTGATAGGTGTTTATTATTTTTGTTAGTTCTCTAAATAAGGATATTCTCTTTATAGTCGAATATTATTGTTGCTCACTCTTTTAATTACCTCAGATTCCGTTCAAAGGTTACATTGTAATTGTTAATTCGTTAAAATTTAGCAAGAGAGTAATCGAATGAATTTCTCATTAGAGAATGTTTCTCTATCTTCATAAAAAATGAAAGTGTTGGTTAGTAATAGCAAATTTCGATTAGGTAACGAATTCTAAAATCTAAGTACAATATGTTCCCTTTATTTAAAACACGTATAAAGATGTGTAAGTATTTCCTAAATATCTTAATTTAAAACATATTTGTAAGTGAATGCACTTGTTTAATTTACATATAAAACGGATTATCCATGAGTTAAATAGTTGCAAGGCACAAATAAAGAAATGCTTTAAAAGTATATTGCAGTAATTCTTTGTCATAGGAATAATGTTATAGGTATTTATTCGCACAATGAGGGAGCAAAAGAATGAAAAAAATTTTGTTCTTTGTTAAATGTACACGTATTAATCGTTCATATATTATAATATTAAAGAATGAATTGCCAATATCAGCAATACCAT
Organism: Dolichoris vasculosae; assembly: GCA_018907195.1. Lineage (NCBI taxonomy): Eukaryota > Metazoa > Arthropoda > Insecta > Hymenoptera > Agaonidae > Dolichoris > Dolichoris vasculosae. The sequence goes on along the minus strand of JACCHY010000002.1, from coordinate 4,981,986 downwards.
GTATATAATATTAATGATTAAATGAAATTGTTTCCTGTCCTCAAATTTTGAAAGCGTTTCTAGAATATTTGTCTATATCATTTAATTATGATAAAATATTAAGAATTTCCTTGTAAAGTATGCCGATTCGTAGACTGATTAAATGAAATTTTTTTGACTATCCACTTTAGGAAAGTCAATCTATCTACACGGAATAGTAAACGCGAAAAAATCTAATTTTCAAGGAAAGTATTAACAACGCGTATAATGTATACATGATTCATAATACTGTAAAATCATAGTTACGAACATCTTGTTAATAGATCTCAAGTAGTATAGGTTTCAAAATACATATTTGCTAAATTCAAAAGATTGAGGTTATTAGTTGAATGTTATCTTCATTGTGTTTGTTGAAAGTCTCTCTTCAGATATATTTTATTGTAATAATTTATTGTAAAAATATTTATTATATCATAATTAAATAAAATTTAATTTATATTATAAAAATATTTCATAAAATTAATTTTTTTTCAATATATATTTTTTCACGTTAAAATTAAGATTATTTCTGTACAATACGCTGGTAATTAAAATTAAAAGATATTAAACAATAATAAAATTATTATTATTATGTAAGAACCAGAAAGCAACAATCGAAAATAAAAAATTAAATTATCTAAAGCAAAGGTTCGAAAACTATGAAGCTGAATTATTAAATTTTATAATCTTAAAGCCTATAATTATTAGATTAGTATTTTGAATACTATTTATATTACTATATCATGTTTAAATTATAAATTAACTTTAAACAAAATTGTTTTAAGTATAAAATAATTTAATACATCGTTCAATATTACCGAAGAATGCAATTTTTAAATTATATTTTTAAATTATATTTTTATAATTTATTAGAAACTTATTATATACATAATAGACTTATATTTTTTTAATTATTATTCAAACTGTTTAATATTTATACTCTACTGATGCATAAATATTTAAAAAATCTATGAACAGTAAAGCAAAAAAATTTTAAATTGACATGTAATTATTTTTTAAACTATCATCACTGTCCCTATATTAATTAATATTTTACAGAGAATATTTAAAAACAAAAATTAAAGAGATAATATTCAATCAGCATCAGTTTTTTTCATATTTTAATTTAATTTATTTACTTTATATAAAATATATACATAAAATGTGTATACTTTTTTTTTTTCTAAAAAATATTCATTATTCTTAATGTGTTATATACATATGTACATAATTAGCTACTATATTAATTAAATTTAACATGTCTATTGTTAAATCATTGACAGATTATAAATTTATTAATTTAAATACGCTAATTTTTCAAATATTTAAAATTTTCAAATTTTTATTCCTATATCTAATTTAATATTACAAATTAATAAAATAAAACGTCATGCAAATTTTATTTCTTCATAATACGGGGGTTTCTTTTCTTTTAACGATGATTAAATAACTTTTATTGTATAAACACATCATAAATATCTCGTTTAATAAAAACTTGTAATGGTTTTGTTATATGAAGAAAACGGTACATTTGCCGTCTTCTTATTCTTTTTTCTTTTAAATTGTCCTGTTCATCAAAGATCATAAAGTGTTCTTTGATTATCCTTCAGTTGCGACGTTTGCGTATTCGCGCGCGCTCATATAAGTAACGACTACGTCATCATGACTCGGGTTCGTCCAACTCACTGATCTTGCGTCACGGGAACGGTAATCGCTTCTTAAAAGCAATAATCCGTCGATTAGCAATAAATCATAGCTGACTTTACCATGAAATCTGCCTTTTTCTATTTTCCTTCGCAGACGAGCATAGTTTTACCTTGCAAAAATACCAAAAAATTTATTCTTAGTTGTGTGTCAATACACTAACACTAGACTGCCGCATTTAATAATAAATTTCGCAACGGCGTAAAACAATTAAATTAAATTTTACAATTTAAATTTCATTTTAAATTTTAAAAAGATACGCTAGCGATACTAAATGTTTTCTGTATGAACATACGAATAATTGTGACTTGTTATGATTAAGCTGTACTAAAAATTTAAATACTAAAAACAATTGGTTAAGACTATTATTTTTTTATACTGTATTTTTTCACCAGCGCTACTTAATAAAAATATAATTAAATGCATGTGATTAAATTTGAATTTAATAAAGCTATTAACCAATGAAGGTCAATATATTAGTAATAACAGATTTTTCATTCAAAAAGTAAAAAGCATATTTAAAAATGATAATGTGCATCTGCCCATAATAGTTCTTAAACAACTTGTGGTAAATAGTTTTACAGGATAAAAAGATGAGTAATACATATGTTTTGATTGATAATAGATTTCATGTCGTCACCAAACGACTGAATTTAATAACAGCAATAAATCCAATATTATGTGTCAATAGGCATCTATGTAACTATTAGCTGTAGAATTACTGATAAATTGTGAAGTGACTTATTCAATCTAACATAATTACTATAAAATACATTCAAATTTTTCATCTTTTGAATTCGTACCTTATCAAGTTGTTTTTTTTCAAATTTTAGTTCTTTTCCAAATATTTTTATTCTAGCTCATTAATTTTGATTCTTTTTAAATTTTTAAAACGTTGTTTTATTAAATTTTCAAGAATCAATAATTAATTTTCATAAATTTATTTTTTAAGAGTACACATGTTATTGAATAATCTTTTATTATTTGAACAGGTATTACATTAATCATATAAAATATAATTTATAAATATGCATTGTTTTATAACAGATAATAATTACTGATGTTTGTAAAAATATTTTTGATAGTATAAAACCATATCGTTAATAGCGTAAATATACATATAATTTTTTATTTTTTAATTTTTTTAAACGATGAAATAAATCGTTGATTAAAAAATTAAAGTAATTAATATATAATTTGCTAAATAGGCCGAAAAAATATATGGTCATCCATTGAACTACAATGGCGGCTGAAGATATTTAACTTTGGTTTGGATGAGGATTAGTGATTGCATTGTCCTAAAATCAATAATATTCGGTAAACATCTAATTCTTATGTTTCTATTGTTTATTGGATGAGAACGAGGTTTTTAATATTTAAGATGGTATTTTGGTACACGTGAAACTCTTTATATTTTTTTTCAAATACAAGTACATATTAGTTGTTCAGCAACGAGTCTTAGAAAGAAACTAATTTTGAAAAATTGGAGTTAACTACAGATTTGGCTTTAGGTTTAGTATCTGTAATATCTCTAGTATCTCTTTTTATTCTATCAGCACAAGGTAATCTTAAAAAGAGCATTATTCTCATTTTTTAGTATAGCTACAAAAATTGAAGAAAAATATAATTATTGAGTAAAATATATCATTCTTCTAAAGTTTTCTAGATATTAATAATATAAAAAAATAACTTCAAAATAACATATATCGATAATGCAACTAAATCTAATATTAAATTTCACTTAAATTTCAAATGTGTTCAATAATTAATCAACGATGTATTATTATGTATAATATATGGTATATTAATAAATTAGTGTACAGTTGAATAGTAATCTATTCAAATATTTTATTAAAATTGAAAAACATAAAGATGCACCAGTTGTTAGTTGTATCTTTGTCACAGTATTATTACATATCTGATAAACAATTTTTTAAAACAACCGTAGAAACTGTTGGATTATATATATATATATAGGTTTATGTGATGGATTAGAATGATATTATTTGGTGATGATACAATAAATCATAAGATATTCATATTGTATGTTAAGTAGTTCAGCAAATTCACTTTTCGTAGTATTAGATGTATTTTGTATAGCATATACTAAGCTGTAAATACGCGCAGTAGTCTTATTATCATGTATTAATGCTGATTATAAATTTTTAATATACCAAAAATAAATTTTTTCTTTAAAAACATGATATTTATGGGTATCAAATTTAATATGTTGAACATAGAAAATACAGTCAAAAGACTATCTTTATCACCTACAGTTCTTATGTGTTTTAGAAAATTTCATTTTTTATTTAAGTGAACACCATTGTACTTATTCTGTTCGATGTACATTTCAAATATTATTAAACATGGTTATTATGCATGAAAATAATTATTGAATAACACAATCAAATTATTTGTGTGAATTGGTGTCATGGTATATAAAATATTTGATCTTAAATATTGATCATTAATGCAATTGCAATGGGTAGTTTTAAATATATCAATACCCATAAGTTAAATTACTAAAATCATGAAAGGACTGTTATACATAATATAAATAAAATTTACATAAAGTAATGTTTTTAGAAGACATTGCGAATATAATATATATCAATTCGGAAAGTTTGCATTCCATGCTATTTCACTTTTATTTTCATTTTTTTTTAATAATATGTGATTCTGTTCTGTTCTTCTTTTCATCGTTTTTCTAAAAATACTCTATAAATCCTATCCTATCTTCTGTTGATTCAGTATGGTTTAGTAATTATACCGAAGTTTGTTTTATTGTGACAGGAATAACTAAGAATTTTTGATAAAAAAAGGATCGAGTTATTAATACTCAATATGATGTATTTTGATATACTTGTGATTTATAAAAGACAATTCCACATAGTAGTAATGGTCTATAGTACATACATATTTAATTGTCTACAAGTTGTTACGAAACGGATTAATTCAATATCTACATCAAATCCAACAACACGTGCATCGATAGAAAATGGTATAGCAACAATGAGAATGTAATTAACGAATTCCAAATTAATCCTACGTTGACGTAAATGCTGTATAGAGTGATTTAACTTATTTTTTAACGTAACCATAAATATTTCAAAAAATATTATTTAAGAACATTTTTAGCATTGTTCTCTTCTACTGCTCAGTATGCATAAAAAACAATTATATATAATATAAATTGATATCATGTATAGATTTGAAAAATTAGTTTTTTCACTATAATAAAGAAAGCCATAAAAACTTAATAGAAAAACTATTCTATCTATTTTATAATAATGTAAAAAATATTTTACTTATATTATTTGTATGATATTATAAATTCAAATTTATTCGAATATTTCACGAAAAGATAAATAAATATTATTCTTCTGTTTTCATTTTTAAAAATTTATTTGAATGCATTCTTAATAAAATAATGGGAATGATACACATTAAATATGATTTTCAACGACAACAGAAGTTAGTACATGTTGTTGGCTGTAGATACATTTTAAATGTCATATTTTTTTTATTAATGCTTTTAAATTTTCTCAAAGTAATACCATAAAATATGACTAAGATAACTACATTTATTTCTATTTGGACGGATTAATTAATTATTGATAAGCTTTTGATTATTTGATACGAAAAATTATAGATAATATTTAGACTATCACAAAATATTTATTAATTTTTTAGTAAATACAATTTGTTAAATGTTTTCCTAATAATTAATTGACTTTTATTTTACTTAGTAAATCCAAATTATCTAAAGTAAGTCTAAAAACTTTGAAGAACATAAGATTAAATTGTTCATGAAACATAGTGTATTATTTTCTTAATTCCTTTAAACTTGATATTTAATTATAACTTAAGCCTTTAAATTTATATATTAATGTCCATTATAGAACTACAATAATAAATCTGTAAAAGTAAAAATATATTCACAGATTTATTCAAAATAAATTTTGAGTAAAAAAACTTTCGTTTCTTTTTTTATACATTTTATAACTTGTAAATATAATAACAATAAGTACTAAATATAAACTTCGTTTCCTATTTAAAAATATTTTTATTACAAATAGTTTTAAATACTTTGTTTACTTTTGAAATTTTCATAAATTTGTGAATCATAATTAACACAATCGATAAAAAATTATTCATAAGATTTGGTATCATTACAGAAAAAAGACATTTTGATATTCAGAACCAAAATATCTTAATAGAAACCAAAACAATTCTTAAATTTACAAAGTAATAACATGAAAAATAATACTTAATAAACACTATGTATTCATAAATATCAAATTAAAGCTGGCTGTTTCTACAATTCGGAATTCTAGATAAAAGAATATTTTTTTATCGATATTAAAAATAAAAATAATAAAATCTTCTAGATTTTCAAACTATAAATTGATTAATTAATCTTTGAACATATAAAGTTTATAACTTTCATAATTTTTTTTTTCGATATATTTAGTAAAACATTTCTACAAAAGTTATTTTCATTTTTCATAAAAGTTAAAATTAATTTCTCAAATTCAGATATGTACAAGAATTTATTTAAATTTTTGTGATCTATATTTATATTCCATGTAAAAATAATTAATATTTAATTTTCATAATTGGATGGTTATTGTGAAATTTGTTTTACGAAGTCTTAAATCAATTATTTACAAATTTTTTATGTTGAAAATGTATTATAATTAATAAAAGTATATTTTTGTTTCTATGTTTAAGAACTAATTTCAATAATTATATTTTAATAATTTTATAAAGAAATTGATAAAATAAATGCACTTAAATATCATAATTTAATTATATATAATAATAATACAAAATTAATATAAAATTACTTTCGATAACGTTTCTGTTTTGTTGATATTTAAATAGATGATGAGAAATACGAAAATAATCAGAAAATGATGTCTCAACACACAAAAGCAAGAAAACGAGTACTGTCACACGTAACTTTGATTGTAATTATACGAAGGCTTTAAATACATATAAGATTTCAAAAGAGAAAAGTCACACACTGTAAAATATAATAACTATATATCGGCTATTTATTTCCAAAAGCCGCGAGTAACGCGAAAAACAAAGCAATGGCACATAATCATAATTCTTACCTTTTTTATTTCTTCTGCCTAACTTCACGTAAGAGAAACTTGTCACTGTCGTTAATGTAGTCGTTTTCATCGTGACCGAAAATGCATAAAAAGAAATCATAGACCTATAATGCAAGCAAGGAGAAGTCAGTATTTTTCTTGCACAATTATGAACGAGCGGCGAAAAACCTGAAAAGTATGCGCTGCTAGGCTAAAACAAGTTGTCCTTGAGTCTCGTCGCAAATACTCCAAAGTGCTGTGGCATGTCTCCGGTAGATCTTGAATTTGGCAATTGTGTTGTTCCCCGGGCTTGTCCTCCCTCCTATTCCATGCGCGAGTATCTTTATCTCTCATTTTGGTCGCCTTCTTTCCATACCTCTGCACATTTTCGTATTTTAATATCTGCGCAGTCTACGGTCATTATCATGTGAATTCGTGTAATTAAAATCAAAATCCTACTGTAGAGATACTTTAGATTTTTTTTCATTCGGATCAAAGATCATGGTTCACGTTTTTCATCCAAACGATTAAATTTTTCGAAAGAGGATACGAATGTACTTTGCTCAAGTATTCAATTTTAATATACACCGAGAATGGTTATAATATTGATAATTCATATTATATTAATTTAGTTTTTCGAAAACAAGAATTTACTTGAGACTTCTTAATCATATTTTTGGTAGTAAGAATATTTCTAAAGAGCTATAACAATGTAAAATGTCTTGGAACATTATTTTAATTCGTTTCTTTTTTGCATCGCAGTTATTAAAAAATATTCAAATTTATAAAAATGTTGATAAATATAATTAAAGTGATTTAGAAATCAAAGTTTAAGATTTTGAAATTTTTTAAAATATTGTTTCATAATAGTATAAAAATACTAGATAGACTAAAATTTCGTGCTAGAGTTTTGCTGCTCATGTGCAAAAAGATTAAAATTTATATCTAACAATGCTATTTGAATTTTATATTTATTCGTTATTGAAGCAGAAGAGATAAAATTAGGAATGACATGGAATTACAAGTATACCTATTTCACAGTTTAAAGTAATTCTATAAGAAATGGACATAATAGCAAGGATATTTTTATATTATCCAGCTTTTAAATATATTTTGTAATATTTTATAATACATAAAATATAATTGTATTTTTATCACTACCATTTTACGACAAAAATAATCGTATATCAAAAATCTCTATTTAGCGTAAAATAACCTTTTAATTTAATGATAATTAGAATGGAATTCAAATGTATGATCGATAATTATTTCTCAAATGTACTTTTTTAAAAATTGTATCGCTCAATATTAAAAGAAACTTCTCTGATTTAATACTCTTCCAGTCGTTGCTATTTGTATAACTAGCCGTGAAGACGCAAGAGGGCGCGTACATGATATTAATGCGTGCGCGAATTCGCTCATAAGAAAGTAAACCCCTGTACATATGGAAATATCGCATCTTTAAAATCAGGAAAGTATTATTTATAACCATATTTTTAAAAGGCTTTATACTTTTTACTATTTCCCTGTATTAGTAGTTTTATAATAATCTTATTTATAATTAGTTCATAATATTTTCTAGTAGCGTATAAATCTGTGACAGTTACTATCATGGTAGGAAAGTTAACAAGGGTGGAAACATTTAAGTATCTCATTAGTTTAAAGAAAAATAAAGTAGTTTAGTTATCTATATAGAGTTCCTTAGAAGAAAAATTATTGAGTTTTAATTCGTAGTATTTATTTTAATAAAATTATGTGGATAATAATTTTTTAAAATGTATTCGATAATTTTTTAGCGATAATTTTTAATTTATCGTTGCAACAATATAGATACAATCAATATTAATTATTGGAATAAGTGCAATGTCTTCTTTTGAAATATTTTATAATAAAATAATTAGATTTTTACTAAATGATGAATAATTATGTTATATTGTATGAAATTTTTAAATACAAAAAAAACATTACTCATTTTTATTTATTCACTTTATTGTTTACGAGTATAACTTAGATCAAATTTTAAATCATATTGTATAATTATTTTAATAATCCATTATGAATTCTGATTTATAACTGTCTTTAGACTTAATTTTGATGTTATCTCAATGATATACAAAATAAATAAACATTTAGTTCGTATAGTTAAATTAAAAATTATTCGTTAATTATGTTAAATCTGGCCTAAATCGAAGTTAAACTTTAAAACATTTATTTTTATAATCTCACCAAAAGCTTCATTTAGGTTCTTGTGAAAAAAAGACTTCAAATCATTACTCGAGATAAAGTAATTAAAAAGAGTTTTAAAGCTTTTTTAATATTAATCTATTATTTTTCATATAAATGCATAGCAAATAAATTAGATAAACAAAAGAAAATTTGTAACAGCCAAAAGTTATATGCTGTAAAACGCGTAAAAAGGTCAATCGATAAACCAAAGCTCCATAAAAGTCTTTCAAATCTTGAAGTATATAAATTTAATATTATAATATATGTAGATTTTGAATCTGTATTTCACTGTTGTCATATTCAATAATCGCAAAGCGATCAATGATCCTGAGGTCGATTAATGTATCCATGTATGTGCAAGCACTAAGTAAAAACAAAAATAAAAACATCGTCAGCATTTTTTCGGTTCTTTAATTTTCCGATTATTTTTTCTTGACGCAATTCCTCTCGGAGTAGATGGTATTGTTTATTAAAGTAACGGGAATATTTTTACCAATTTTTAAATAAATTTTATTCAACTTTATGACCAATCTTCAATAAAAAATTATTCAATTTACGCCATTTTCATTTTTTACTAATATGTTTTAATTTACTTTTTAAAATTGATGCATCGACAATTATTTCGATAGCAATATTTCTTATTCGATATTACTATTTAATATGGAATATTGAAATTTGAAGATAAATTATGTTCCTTTGTTAGATGATAATCCTACGATCAATATTTCGAAGGATGTAACAAAAGCGAATAATTTAATTTAACAAATATTAATTCCTCTCCCATTGAAATTGAAGATATTATCGCACCTAAAGATGCGTAGATTTATCAAATTTGTTATTAAATCGGTAATGTTTACTATACTAGCTTATTCCAGGAAAATACTAAAGAAACGTGCATTTAGATTTAAGTATTTTTAAAATATTAGACATTTTTATTTTTAGCTAAAATTAAATTTCTAGTTTTAGTTTTTATTTTGTTAAACTTATATAATCTCTCTGTGATAAAATTTTCAAGAAATTATGGTTTAATAAATTTAATATTCTTAAAATATGGTTTCAATATTATAATTTCTTATTAATCTGTTAATATTGATATCTTATTTAATTTTACGAATTTTTTTTATTAGATTCTCATTACATTATCATTTGAGAAAGAAGTTTTGTGCAAAAATAGTTATGAATTAATGGTAATTATATAGGTCAGGAAATTAATAAATCTATAATCATCTTTTAACTTGAAAATGTGTTTTATATTTTTAGTATTTTTTAGAATAGAATATAATAGAATAACAAGTAGAATAACAGGCAATCAAAGTAGCAGTTATAGATATTGATATTGAGTAAGTAACGTTTTATAATTAATATTGGGTCATGAAAAATTCTGATAAAAAAGATATAATTTGTATCAATTAAAAAAAAATACGAAATCATTTAGAATTATTCATATTTAAATTTTTTGTTAGTGCATGTTGTGATAAGCTATAGCAACGTTTAGTTTTTGATGGTCGCGACGTTACCGTTTTTCGTTTTTTTTCTCTCGTTGGGATATAAGCATATCTTTCATTTAAATCCATCAATGGTTTGTTTGCAGTGCTCTCATCCGCCCCTCTCTCATGGAATAGGCTTTGTAAGAGTGGCTTGCTACAGTAACAAAGAGGAATCTAATTTGGCAACTTTGACAAAATCGATGATTTTGTTATTACTCATTAATGACGCTACCGTCACGAATGGGGATATAATTGAAATTAACCTAAGTTAAAATGTCAAGCTAAATATACAGCTACAAAATTCATCGCTACAAAAATTTTCGGAAGCTAGATTGTCTTACACAACGTTATTGTTAGGATTTCGATCGAACTTAGAATTTCGTTTTGCGAGGACATTTTAGTATTGATATGCGTCTGAAAGAAAAAAGAGAAATTTAATTGTGTAGTCGAACAACTGAAAAGAAAGTTCGAATGCAGCTGCCAATCTTCAAATAAAGGTAGAACACTACACCAAGAAATTAATACAAGTAGCACGAAGTCGCCTGTAATCTCACATACCATTATAGTTTGGAAGTATTTATATCTTTGTTAGTGCTTATGAAACTAATTACTTAGAACTTGAATAATCATAAAATATCAAATTATTGAAATGTAAAAAGCATCTTTGTGATTAAAAATATATCTTTATATGTGCTTATGTGATCTCAGCGTTAATTGAAGTTATAAAATTCACACTACTTTCAAAATTAATAATAGAATTACATTCCTTATCATAGATAATACATCGAATTTTTAATGAAAAATATAAGCTTATTTTTCAGGTTAAAAATACACGAATAATGTTTAATAAGTTTTGATCGTGCAATGAGGCTAATCCAGAACTGAATATTTTTTATATTAAAATATTGATAAAAAAAGGACTAGTGGAAAATATAAGATATGATAGAAAAATTTGGATTACAAGTATCGAGTTAAAGATACTAGATTAGAAGGTTTATTTATAAGATTAGCTTACGATGTTACAGCATTTATAAGCTATTACATCGATAAAGTGATATATATTTTTACGAAAAGAAGCCTTTCAAGATTTTGTAAAAAAGAAAAAGGAAATATAATATGGTACAATATATTAAAAAAATTGAAGGTCATAAACTAAAATGAGTAATAAATAAAAGAAAATCATCAATAAAGAAAAATTAAATTATATGATATTTACAGATTTTAAAAAAAATTGTAAATTAAGCAAAGTAATGCACCAACAAAAATAATTTAAATATTCGTTATACTGTATTAAATTAAAGTTTATGCTTATATAATTTGACACTTGTTTAAAATAAATTCACTTGATAAATTGAATTGAATTGATCAGACAAGTTCTGTTTACGGTGAAATGAGAAAAAGGAAATAAAAAGTTGAAAGAACAAGAAAGTTAGTTGAAGTCCTTATAAAGAGAAAAGATGAAATATGCGTAATTTGATAATCTGGCGAATATTAATCCTGTTAAATAAGATGAAAAAGACCATTGCAACGATTCATACATGTTTATGCCGGGTAAATGAAAAATCGATGCGTGTGAGGTACCACAAATTTAACTCGAAGGCGTTAGGTAAAATTTTTGACCAGCTTACATTTCATTTAAATACTTTAAAGTTATTTTAATTTATCAAATTCCATCGTAGAAAAAAATTTCCCAAGAGATGCCGAAACGGGCATACGACAAATGTTAACAGAGAATTACAATTCAACACTTTTGTAATTAATTTACGCAAGCGTTTATGTACTGACATAAAAATCGTTAAGATGGTCTCTTCTGAAATTGATGGGATCTTTAATGAAAAATATTCAACTATTTTTTACCGATATCAAGGATTTTAATATATTAAAATTGACCAAAAATGAAAACTAAATGTTATTGATTCGGGCAATGCCTTGCGATTAAATTATTAATTGTGATGCGAACCATTATATATAAAAGTAATATTAAGTGCACTCGTTTTTATATGTAAAAAATAAAGATTGTATGAATTTGAAACGTGAGATTAGTGTTAAATTTATTACTTTTTTCTTTCCTATTTTAAACAAAGTAAGCTTATTTATAACAAAAATACTTTTTTCGAATTATTATATCAAAAAATCAACTATTAATTCTTATAGATATATGGCTTATGTCTGTATTTTACAATATCAACGAATCATTACTTTATTTGAACGTCGATAATACTACAAATATTTCTTAATACCAAATTCTATATTTTTGAAATTTTATTTCGTTACATATTAAAACTATTAACTTTTTATTTAAATCTTTTATTTTTTAATTTGTATTGTATATATACATGAACTAAAATATACATTATTATATTATGGGTAATAGTTTTTTAATATGACACACAATTTTTTTCAATTCCTTATATCTTGCTTCTGTAATTCGATTGTTAACATTTTTCTGGCTATTCACGTAAAAACAAAATATGTTATATTTAAATTTTTATAATTTCTAAAGCATATTCTTGAAAAAAATGAAAATAATAAAAACAAAAAAATTTGTGCAAAATTTCTTAAAACAATGGCTCATCTAGAATTAATAATTTAATTAAAAACAATGTATATTTCATCAATAAATATTATTATTTCATTTGGTAGAAATAATGCAAATTTCCATTTTCACTCTTTCATTCTCGGTGAAAATGAGTGAAGCGTTGATTTTTTATTGTGATAGAATTATTTGTATTTATGACAGCTTCAACTTCAAATCGGAAGTAATAGATTGAAACATTTATACGTAAAATGCACATATATAAACCTCGGTCTCCGTTTAAGTACAGTTTAAAGTTACGAATTATTTTCGATAATTTTTCTACTATTAGATAACTAATATCTGAAAAGAGTTTATTGTGAGAAATATAAATAAGTGTATACATAAATTCGTTCAAGCTTTATATTATTTATCCATTCAAAAAAGTGCATGAATTTTAGATATATTAAAACTATGTAGTAAATTGTATATAGAAATTTTTACTCATAAATTCTAAGATACAATGTGTTTTCATTCGCAATTAATTAGAGGGTTAAAATAGTCTAATATTGAGAGTTAATTTAGCTATTTGCTTAGAAAAGACTGCAGTTACATGCTTATGTGTTTATATATGACAAATTTTATATATTCAAACTTTGATTACTGGAACAAATAAAAACATGAAGCTCGTACAAGGTATGACGAGATTTTGGTAAGCTACGAAAAAAAAGTCACACGACTATATTGTTTAAAAAATATACATTATTTTGTAAAATTACTTTTAACTAAACATTTATTTATCATTTATTGTAATAACCAATGATAATAGAATTAATTTTATAGACATGGAAAAGACTACTTAATATAGATTAATATACATTTGGTTTTAGTTTTAAATTTCTACTAAAACCAAAAGTCTGAGTGATATAAAATAAAAATAATATTTTCAACATGTAGATGTACATATAAGTAAACAATATATTTTTCACAATAATTTTAAATAAATCTATATTCACACATAAACATATATTTACATATATAATTTATATCTTGTTTTATAAAAACTAAAATTTAAATATTTATTTTTATCTTATTTTCAAAATTAAATATTTTTCTAAAGATTAAAACTAACTATTTGTTAATTACCAATTAATAATTTTTTAAATATTATTATAATAATTATTTTTATAATATTATTATGTAAAATATTAATATTTTTAAATTATAATCCTTTGTATTGAAAGAAACTAATTAAAGGGTACTTTATTTATTTCCATATAGTTATTATAACGAATTAGAGTTACGGAATGTAATTATTGTATTTAGAGGAATGGTATAATATACATAAAAACAAAAAATAATAATAATAATCTAATGATATTCATATTTTATTAAAAATATTAAATGAAATGTGTTTATACTTTAGCATTGATAAAAAAAATTTACGTATAATTCAACGTATGGCAATCATTTCATGAATATAAATGTCATGAATATAAATATAAACATCGATAGATAATTTTTAATATAACATTCGTATATATTAAATCTGGAATGGATTCATTTATAAAAATTTCTAAAAAATCGTTACTTTATAATTATACTTAATTATTCATTTTTTGACAATTTTATTTTAAATAACTTTCAGGCGTAGATTTTATACTTTTTTCTGTAAGGTTATATATTTTTTCTCGTAATAAATAATAAAACTGTAAAGTATTTAGAATCCGATATAATATTTACTTTACAAATTCATATGATAATTATTTAATCTCTATAATATTATATTTGTACAAAAACATGTCTTAATGTTTAATGAAAGTGAACAATTTAATATGGTTTTTCAAAATATTTACTTATATTTTTGCATATATAATTTCTTTTAAACAAGTTCAACATTATTATTTTTATAAATTATATTGCAAAGCTTTTCTCTTGTTTTAAAATATAATGTTTAAATATTCCATTCAATCAAACAGAAGAGGGCCAAAGATCAAATTTTCTGCATTTTTTCTCATAAGTTATATATACTTATACGTCACTTATCAAACGTCACTTGCATGTATAAAGTACAGTTTTTATTTTTACCCATTTTCTGCATATAAATAAAACTGTAAAATTGTTATAAAAAAAATTATTCTCCCATAAAACAAACTCTCACTAACAATAAAAAATCTTATTTAAAAAAAATATAAAACAAAGAAGCTGTAAGACTGCGATCGCTGTATATAACAGCATATTAATGTTAAATGTCAAAATACATGCGTTAAAATGCATGTATTAATGTTAAAATCTATCAAAAGGAAAATGGATAAAATACAGTGTTTCTTTATTAAAAATCAAAAGCTAGCAATATAGTTTATAAATCAACAATTAACATTTATTTTCTTCCATCAAAAATTTTATTATGTACAATGAGTAAGCTTCTAGTATATAGTTTTTTAGAAATTATAATGAAATTGAATTTTTTAATCTTATATTTAATTTTGTCTGACATTCGTATTTTAATATATATTCTAACTAAAGCTAATTATAATATAATAAAAAATATGAATAGTTTCATTTATATTTTATACAAAAATTTTGTATAAATAATTTTGTTTTTAGCTTATTTTTACTATTGTTATTATATTATAATTAATTACTGACACTCATTATTATTAAATTATTAAAGTTAATTATTTCTGGATTTATAAAAAAATTTTAGATTTAACATGTCTTATTGAAGTAAGCATATTAATTTATTTTAAATTTAAATTTCTATGTCTGTAAATATTATTAAACAATGGTTATATATATTATAAAATTGATTTATAAAATTTATAAATGTATAAATACAAAAATATTTTTAAATTATAAAATTATTGCGTGTTTAAATAAAATAATGTTTTCTAATAAAACCACTCAATACAAAAAAATAAAAGCAATATTTTTTGAAGTTTAAATACAGATTTAGTGATAGTAAAGAACTATAATTGAAAATTTTGGTTTATATGATAAAATATTATTATATAATTTAAAAACTTATTTAAAGAAAGTAAAAAACTGCTTTCCGAATATCATGGAACCAATAGACTCGAAGATAAGTATATGTATATTATGAAAATGTTGATAAATTTGAATAGTCAGACGTCATTCGATAATCCATTATTTTCCGTAAAAATTAGCAGAAAAGATAGTAAATCCCAATGATATGTGCACAAACATCTGCATACTTATCACTTGCACTAGCTCATTAAGATCATATGAAATGGGTGGTTATCGGATTATTCTAATTGGATTTCGATATATAAATAAGATTATCGCACGCTGGAAGTTCATTTTATTTCATTAAAGTTAGTATTGACTGATTAATAAAGAATCACCAGTAATTATTTCGTCTGACCTTTTAAAAAAGAAACTACGAAAGTGTCTTTACTTTTTGCATATGTTCAATTCAATATAATATAATAAATTGCTTTGAATTTGAATATATATTCTTTAATTTTGAATATTTTTCATAATTTATTGTGATATATATGATTTAAAATGATTATTATATTTGCTAATATTTATAACTAAATACATTTTATATCTTGCAATTTTTGGCACAATCTTGCTAATATTCATCTAATTATAAGAATTGTTTTAAAGATTAAATTAAATATTAAATCGATTATTATAAATATAATAATGTTAGTTCATAGATAATTATAATTTTTAATTTTTTTTAAGAATTATGTCATTGATAAATTTAAACGTAGAGAAATTTTTCGTTCAAAATATGATTTTTAAGAAAAGCTATTAGACTATATACTTTAAATGTTGCTATAAATAATTGAAAGAAAAAGGTATGCAGAAAATAAAATCAATTACTTAAATAAAATAAAATTATTTTCTATCAAAATTAAAAAATCATAGATTTAACTCTGCTAAGAAAATTAATCTAAGGGATAAAATGAATTATTGGGTTATGTTTTATTTCTATTAATTGGTAATGATGAAAAAGTAAAATTTTATACACAATCAAAAACATTTTTTCTCTTTATTTAAAATTTAGTAAATTATTGTTATAATTTTATCATAAATAAATAAAAATACAATTAATTTTATTGCATTTAAAAAAAGCTTAATTTTTATACTGTATATTATATTAATATAATGTATGTTATTTAATGTACATTTCAATAATCTTTCAATATAAAAATATATAATACATTTTTTTCATGATTAAGGTTTTATAAATATTTTTAACAAGTTTTAAAGTACCTACAATTGGTATTTTACATATTAAATTCTCATATTTTATAAATTTTTTCATTTAAATAATTTTTTTTGATAAAATAAATAATATTAACATAAAGAAAATACAAATAAAATATTTCAATAATTTAGATAATTATATTTTATGTTTATTTTGCTTGAATCGTGATTAAACGTATAAAAATTTTGGTTAAAATAAAAAAATGATTCAAGTTGTAGTTACTATTCGGACAATGTTTAAGTAGAATATATTTATATAATATTTTTAAATAAGCTTTCTTTTTTATGCTATATGATACCATTATATTCATATTATATTTTTTCAATTTCTCATTCAAAAATTGTAAAATATAAGAATTCCATAAATTGTAATTTCGATAAAATTAACAAATATAAAAGTAATGGATACGCAACATAAATAAACCTAAGTGTATATATACTATATATATAACTTTTATATGTAGCGTAATGTAAATATTTACAAGCATGTTTATATTATTATTCTCCTAAATATTGTATAAATAATTTAAGAATATTGCCATTAGTTTTACTAACCATGAAAGATGCAATAATTATTACGAAAAAAGTAGTATTACTTATAAATATATATTTTAAATATGGGAAATATATCGTTTGTTATATTAAATATTACTGTTTAATTTAAATAGTAATACCGAATTGGTGTCTTTAAAGGTACGTAGATTTATTTTTACTCTGTAATTATAATGTGTTCTTTTATTTTCTTCGTCCTACTTTCCAATAAGGGCTTATAGCTTTAAACATGACTAATTACAAATATATTTCTTATACAAATAAAAATGAAATTTAATTGTCTTTTATTGGCAGAAATTTTATTTATCAATTACGTTACCAACATATATTAGAAACTTTTTTAATATATACACTGAAAAAATTTGACACGGCAAAAATTCTAACTAAGTATTATTTAAAAATATTTATTTAATTTTATTACATTTAAGTTTGCTTGATACATGTGTTACTTAATAATGCTAATAACTTGGTAACCATTAATAATTATGTGTAAAATTAATGCAAGTAAATTATATATTATTACTTATAAATACTTATAATAACTACAATAATTATAGTGTAGAATTATGTTTTCTATTTATTCATTATTTTATATACCCGAATACGATAAGAACATAAAATATAACGCTTGCCTAAAATCTGTTGGCTTAAATTTTAATACGGATGTAATACGAATACTACCATAAATATCATAGTAGGTATCAAATTTTGTGGTTTATATAAATTTATTTGCATCCATTATTGATATAATAAAATTAATTTAAATGTAAATTGCAAGTGCATTAGGTAACAACATTTCTTTCTGTTATTAATTGTATCGACATAAATTCTTTTAATGATCACAGCGCCTGTATAAATACATCATTAAAAATATGATAAGAGATAATAAAGAAAGAGAAATAATGAATTAGCAAATAATAAAAAGTATTGATAGTATATATAATAATCGCCAACTTACGTAGTTACTACTATTAGGCTCATACGTTGTCTCGCGAAAAAACGATCCGTGGCATTTGGGAAAGGTTATTTAAATATAATTCAGAAGTGATTTTAACGCAATCGTCATAATTTTAAGAGACAGCAGAAGCATAGTAAGAAATAGTTTTACGGAGTCTCCATGTTTGCTCGCTCTGTTATTACAGCTGGGATTTCACTTACGCGACTTATTTCCCAATAGCACACATTCGAGGTATGTCAGTTCCGTTTTACATATAATTTTAAGTAAGCAGACTCACTGAAAGACGGCGGTTTGCTTACTATACGATACCTGCTCTCTTTCAGTCTCATTTTCCTCTCATTTGTTTCTTGTCGGAGCTTCCCAGCATTTTCAACCACATTTTCATTGTGAACATGTCCACCTCACAAATTAAAGATTCTATTCTGTCTACTTCAATTTTGTTTATGTTCTTTCCTCGAAAATTTTCTTTTATTTATAAAAAATGCATTAACTCTATTTTTTTATGGAGAAAAATATCTTACCAACTTTATAAAATATTTTTCCATATATCTCATAGTTCTCTTAATTCTTTGTTTTAAATATGATTTCGGCTTTTATCGGAACACAGAAAATACGTACTCCTTGACCTTCAAAGTTTAATTTAAAAATTTATTTTATTTTCACGATTTCAAAGAAACCAATTTGGCACTAAAATGATCAGAATTTTTTAAACTTTTTATATCACTCTAATTATTTTTAATATTAATAGAACGATAACATATTTATTAGATCATGCAAGTTTATTTCATCTAAACTTTGAAAGTTTCAATAATATTATTTTAAAACTTATTTTACTAATTATAAAGTTTTTCTTGTTGATAGAATTTAAAATTGATAAATTAAAAGTTGAAGTTAAAAGTTTCAATATGCATATATCACTTAACGTGAATTTTATCACCTGGAACTAAATCGAACATGTGGCTTTTTAATTTTATAATACATATGCAAATACTTAATTATTTTTTATATTAATGACTAATTATATTTTATTAAAATTGTAAAAGCAGTTTTCTATCTTTAAATGATTTAACTTTTCAATAGAACTCAGATTGATGTACATAAACCCAATTGTCAAAATACCATTACTAAGTAATGAAAAGGAATGTTTATCGTACACTATTTTTTTTCATGATAATTATTAATATCAGTACATTATTTACAATTTTATATTTTTTATACATCACACATCAAAAGTTTTTCTTCACCAAATATTCTAAATATAAACTATAAATCATTATTTATGTTTATAAGTATTAAATTTTAATAATCAGATTTTATCGAAAAATCATTTTATTAACTTAAAATTTATAAATTATATTATTCATGTATCAACAAATATTTAAAAATGAAATTCATATATCAAATAATGTTTTTTAATTTCCATCTTATTTATTGAGCATTAATTGTTTTCATCGATTTAGATTATAGTTACGAAGTGTAGAAATGTTAATTACAAGTTGTGCAAATACATACTGTAACTTTCTCTCCTAAACTTTCAATACAATTCCTTTGTATGTATGCGTTTTTTCTTCGAAGATAAGACATAAATTTACGTAAATGGAAATGATGATGCTAAAAGCTTTGTGTTGTTATAAAAGATCCATACAAGTTATTTTATATACACGTGGATCTTTTCTTTTACAAATAAGTTGAAGTTGATTGTGCGATAGAAATCAGTCATAGTATATGTGCTATGCTTTAACACTTAAATAAAAGTTTTATTTCCATCGCAAATTAAAATTTTTTTACATAAAGATATTAAATGTATTTAAAGGTCAGAGTATAGTCAGAGTCTTAAAATTATTCTTAAGCTACCATTCGAAGTTTGTTAAAAAAATGATTCTTTTTAGCAGATTGACCTTTAAAATATTTTTCATTAAATTGAAGAATTAAAAGCGTTATCAACAATATATTCCAATATATACTTTGATTTTTCAAGGGTTATTTTAATTTCTTGGAATCGCATGAGACAATCTACTGTTTTAAGAAAACACTGTTACGTACTAAAATAACTGATGTTGAAATAATGTTTATAATTTATGTTACAGTTAAATAAAATACAAAATCATGTATTACCTATATTTTAACTTTTGTAATTGTTTCTTTTCCAGCCCTTCACTTTACTCCATCTTATACACACTAGCATACAAAAAAGTAAGTACACATCTGCACTTTCAGCTTTCCCCAGCGACGGGTCAAATTTTACACAGGATTATATTATCGTATATAGCAAGATTTTTTTTATATTCAAGCAAGGAAACTTTACTTTCTCTGGATGACGCATCTGTGCATACAATCTCGTTTCTTCTTAGGTTAAAAATGTAGGTTTAACTCATCGGATTCTCTATTTCTTTTAATGTGAGCTCGGAACGACGTTTATTTTCGCGATTCTTTCATTCAAGCGCGCGTCTAATAAAAATATCTAATAATAATCAAGCCGACTTGATAATAAATGTGCTCCTTTAATAAAACTTAACGGTAATGGCGAGATGCGTATCATCCACGAGCTCAAGAACGACAGATATCACTATACGTAATCGCCAGCTGCATTTAAAATCAAAAAATCGAAGAGAACTTGGTGAATTACGTTGCTATGAGCGGATCGAGAGACATAGTTTTTTTATATAATGGTCTTTGAATAACTCTACTTGTAACGAAAACTGATGGTGGAATCATTTTGAAAACCTGACTACATTCCGATGAGTCTTTTTTTGGTAACTCAATGAGATGTCGAGTTGATTGCTTCAAAACAGAAAAACGTACTTTTTTCGCGCAGAGACTAATTATCCCCATTGCTTATAATCATTTCTTTGTTTGGTGACTTGCCGATTAAAGTATTTTAAGTAAATTATTTTGCTTACACGCGATTCTCCCTTTATGTTAAATCAATTTTATAACAATACAAGCGTCAGTTCGCGTATTTTATTATCTGATTTAGTGATAAAATAAATACAATTCTCGTGAGTACACCATTCTTTCAATATTTGTCTTTAAGTTAATGTCTTAAATCCGTACTAACACAAATACTGTGTTTTTCCTTTTCTTATTTAATCATTTTCCAAATCATAATGTATACTTAGAATCAATTGTCGTAAAATTAGATGAAACCTCATATTTAAATTAAATGTTAGCAGAAATTTAGATTTAAAAAATTTTATTTATTTAATTCTTGTATTTTAGTATTTTATATTTAAAATTTACTCCATCTTTTTTATATATTAAACTTTGTGCAAAATATTAAAATACCAATAGTAATAGTTATGTAAAAGATACACTTTAAAACGTTAACAAAATTCTACATTTTATATTTTGCTTGTACATATTATACATAGTTAATTAAACTAGAAACTTGTTATTTAAGGAATAAAATTTATGATAATTAAAATAATGAATAAACACTGAAATTTTTTTCAATACTCTTAATAAATTTTGAATTCTTCAAAAATTTACTAATTTAGCTCATAATTTTAGTTATTTAATTTACAATAAATAATTTCATAATAATTTGTAAACCAATTTATAAAATATATATTTATTCTAATTTTTTAAATTTACTAATAATAATATTTAAATAGTTATATAAAATATAATTACAAAGTTATAAATTAAATCATGTAATCATTATAAATATAAATATTTAAAATATTTTTTATAAGTAAAGGAAATTAGTATTGGACGGTCTGTAATACATTAATATTAGTCAAATTTAATATTTTTATTGCAAAAATATTATATTATATAAAAAGTTGTAAGATTTTAAAGAATTAATATTTGAATTTTAACATAAATAGCTCGATACTTTGGAAATATATTGTTTTTTTATTTAAATTCTACAAAAATTTACATACATTTATTATGTATATATTAGAATAAATATTTATCTTTGTTATTGATTTATAAAATCTGTAAAAATAAATATTTTATTATTTCGGATATAATAAATTTAAACCAGAGAAATTTATAGATTGTAAATATAAGTATGTATAAAGGTGATAAAAATCAAGATAACAATAAATTATTGGAAATAAAAAATTAAAGATTTTTTCTATATTATTTTTTTTATTTAAAATTCTTAATATTGAAATTATATTAATATTATTAAAAGTAATAACAATAATGTAGGTAAAGTATATTTAAACTAAAATAAAAAATTAATACAATTTATAGTACATAATTTATTTACACGCAAAAAGAATTTTTTTAATATTTTTTCTTCAATGTAATATCACCAATATTTCTAAAAATGAATTTTTTTTGTAGGTTTATGTACAACGGAGTGTATCAAAGTTCTTTTTAGAATTAAAATTTTTGAAATATTCGCAATAAATTTCAAAATAATATTTATAAAATATTTGTTAATTATTTTAATTCAAAGCATAATTTATTTTAAAGTCTTTTAATTCATGTCATAAATATATTGTATTCAATTATAAGTATTAATTTTTTTTTAGTTAAAAATAAGCATAAAATCAATGTTGAAGAATAACAATGTTGACTTTACATTCGTTCGCACGTATAATTTTTTTTAAAACAACGACTATAAAATATGTATGAAAATATAAAATTTTCAAATGAAACTCTAAACTTCAAATGATACAATGCAATTATTTGGCATTATCCAATTCAAAATATTTGAAACAGCGAATCGGACTCTTACGCCGATTAACTGAAATTTTATTGAAGATCTAATGCCGTACCCACTTTTATAAACTTGAATAATTCGTTACAAAGATTGTAATATGAACGAAATCATTCATTTCCGACAGATGCACTACTTGGAATACGAATAGTTACGCTACGTTGCACGACACCACCACCGAATCCCTACACAGAACCCAAATAACACTGAAGAAAATAAAAAGTTGATAACATGCTAGAAATTGGAAGCCGGCATGAACTCATTAGATTGCCTTGGGTCGTTACTTATCCCTTTTTACTCGTAGTTCTCACTCCACCGGTAGTAAAAGTGAGGGCAAAGACATCGCTTCGGGTCCCGGTTTTTGAATTCAAAGTTTAACGTTTCATCATACATTTTGGCTTTTCCGTATTGACTTCTTTTTTTCGTATTTTTTTGGAGCCAGGAGTAGACAAATGCGCACACACGAGCACCGATTAACGATTTCCGCTTGGCAACAGCGCTGTGAGTCTTGGAAGTTGCGCGCGTTCATGCAGAGGGAGCGAAAGATACAGAGAGAGACAGAGATGCGTGCGCGACCGACTTTGCTCTCATCGCATTGAGTTCCTCCTTGGCGTTTACTAAGTCCTGATGATTCATTCGATCGTTGGATAGAAATTTTTCGTTTAATCCTTTTCCGTGTTACAAACATAGAAGAAAAACTAACCCTTTTTTTGTCCGCGCCTTTCCGGATTTTAACGAGGTATCACGACCCAAGTGCTGTAATGTCTACGAAAACTTTATTAACTTTAAAGATCGACGACATCGACGATCAAACAAAATAAAATATATTGCTTATCGTGTGGGGAATAGTTGGAGCGTGACAGGAGCATAGCCGTTCCCGTTGGAACGCAAAACTTTGAGGTTATGCATGCCATTGTACACGGGCAATAATCGTTAGAACTTAGTTCTAAAATGTTATTTCTATTTGTATGAATCGAAAATTAGACTGCTAAGGCCTTTTTTATATTAGAATTATTCTACGTTATTGTCAAGTCAGTTTATCTCTCTCTCTCTTTTCCTCTTGCTTTCTCTTTTTGCATACATATAAATACTCATTTTTTTTGTTCTACCCTTTACATACATACTTCTTATCTTTATTTTAATTTAAAAAATGGCTTTTTGTATATTTTTATAAATTCAAATTTGACCGTGTATTAAGAAAATTGATTTATATTGCCTTATATATTATGTACATATAAAATATTTATCCATATATAGTAATAAAGTGAAAAAAGTAGTGGAACGTAATTTTCAATATCTGCTACTATACTTTCTGGCATATAATCTGAATTATAAGAGATTAAAGATATATTACTGGTTTCAACTTTAGTTGTGCCAAAAAAATCAATAATAAGTGAATTTATTTTTAAAGAATAATATATTCAACATAGGGTACGTTTCAAACGTTTTAAAAGCTTTGATGGTATTTTAGAATTAAATGAATGCACCTTTTGTGAATGATGTTACTTTTTTATATAAAATCAAAAGTTATCAAAAGTCAGTTTTTTCTCAAAATTATTTATTTTCAATGATATTAATTTTTTAATTTTTTGAAAATAAATACTGTATTAATTAAATTTAACATTTTACAAAAAAAACCATAGAGAAATATATTAACTTTTAAGTTAATAAATCAACATCTCGTTAGTAAGCTTTAAAAGAAATATATACATGCAAGAGGGATCGAAAAGTAGTACCTTGTTAAATTGTTTATATAATTCTTAGATAGAAGACAACGAAATAATTTATAGAATTGAATTTAAACAATAAACTACTTTAATACGAGTTTATTTTACACTTTTTGATATTTTAATAATAATTTTGATATTTAAACAATATTTTTTTTTATAAATTATGAAACGAAAAATCTGTATTAAAATAAAAATGAAACAATCCCAAGACATTGAATAAAAGTACTTATATCTCAATTATTCTTTAATCATTATTATTTAAAATTCTTTTATCTTAAAATTTTTATTATTAAATTTTAATATTTGTTTTCTTAAATATTCTTAATTGTAATTGTCGGATGTTTTGAAATCGGATATTTAGAACTTTAACATTGGTATGCACGTATGCTAAAAACTTAAAAACAACGTATAAAGATATAAATGTTTAAATTAAAAAAATTGTTATAAAATATTACATTTGTTAATATATTTTCAATGATAAGTTAGTATGAAAAATGTAAAACACGCGGAAGTCATATTTATTTCCAAAAAATACTAATTGCCAATTTTTAATAAAAAATTAGTATTATTGTTTTAAAAGATAATAGATAAATATTTTTTATTTTTTATTCATTTAAATTAGTTTTTATTATTTTTTGTTAATTAAACATTTTAAATCTATTTAATAATATTTTTAAAAATATATGATAAATATAGATATTCATATTTACTTATACCCAACACTGAGAAAAACAAAGATTAGAAAATTTTACATTTAATTGTTTTGGAAAATGATATATAATAAAATCACAATAGTTATTCATTTTATATTTCAGTGGATTATTTTTCATCTTTTAATGATTGAATACATTACATAAATAAGTTATTACGATGTAATTATTCAAAACACAAATGTCTGAATCAAAATGGACACAAGCGAATTTCATTCACATTAATTTTCAGTGATGAACAGTATGACTGATAAAACAAAAACGTATGAATATATCCAAGATAAATATGAACTATAAAAAAAAAGAACAAAAATTAGTATAATAAAAATTTATGACTATTATAACGAATAATATATAAAAATAAATGTTTTTATTAGAAGAATTTAAAGATTAGTTAGATAAAGTTTTAGTTATTTAAACTCTTAAACATATTTAGATTTAATACAATCAACTGAACACGAACAAATTCATAAGATATTGATTTTATATAAAAATTTTGTTTAATATTTATTGAAAAAAAGTTATAATATTGATAAATGCATAATACGTATATTACTATTTCTACTGGAAATAAAACACTAATTTTCATTATATAATCAACTATCTATGAAAGATCTGTAGTAAAACAATTTATATAAATTTCGATTGATTTTTTCTCTATACTACAGCAATAAAATACATACAAAATTTCAATTTATTAACGAGCGTTATTTTTAAGAGTTATTGGCAAGATATACTTCTAGTAAACATTATGTTTTTAAGGATAATTTAGCTAAATTTTCGACAATTGTTTTAGACCATCTCTGTATTCCTCTTTTTGTCTTTCTCCTATTGTATTTGAGTGTCTTATTATTTCTCGCAATCTTTAATGTTTCTTTTCTGATTCTTTGCACTTTGTAAATCTTTTTCTTTTTCTTTTTCTTCTCTTAACATCTTTACCAACTTTATCAAACGGCGCTGACGTAGTTCATCGTAGGATAACTACTTTTTATGGTAAAGCTTTCTTAAAAAAAATGTTTTTTAATAAAAAAAAGTTTAATAGTCTTAATAAATATTTTGAAAATACTAAATAATTTAATGGATTATATGATTAAATTATATTTTGTTTTATAAGTTATATTTAAAAAAAGAACTTATATAATAAAACTAAAGTAATAAAATCTAATAATGAAAACATTTAAAAATTTTCTGAGAATCTTTTTCAAAATTTATTTTAATCGTGTTTCATAAAATAATATTCGAACAGTATATTTTTTAAAACATTTAAAAGAATTCGTAAAATATTCTAGAATAGAAAATCAGCTATTTTCTAAATTTATTTATATTTATGAAATATCAAATATAAACAGCTTAAAAGAAATAGCTCTAAATATACATGAAAAAATATAAAATTTAAATATAAATGAAATAAAAATAAAATCTTTATATAGGTACAACATGTGTTATGTAAGTATTTATGCTTTTGAACAATGTCATAATGTAAAAGCTACATAAATTATAAAAAAACAATTTTATATGATATGGAATTGATAACATACGAAATACAAAATATAAAAATATAGAAATAATAAACTATATTTGTTCTGCTTAATAGTGTTGTTCCTCTGTATTTTATACAAAATTTTATCTAATTGTGAATATTGGTTATTGTAGATATTGTTTGAAAGATTTTATTGTTCACATAAATCTATATTACACTTGTTTATCATACTTATTATTTTTACATTTAGTATAATTTGTTCTAATTTTATTATTTTTTAATATTTAAAAATTTTCTAATTACTTCAAAAAAATTAAAATATTAGTTTTTAGATTTAATATACCAATAACTTTCATCAATAATATAAATATAACATATTTGTTAAAAAATATCGACAATAACTATTAAAAAATAATTTTAAATCATATACTTATATAAATTTTATAATACTAGTTTTTTAATATCAACAGTTCATTAGTGTATATAATTATAATAATAATGTATACTGAATTTGAAGTTTTGTAAATTATAATTTTTGTTTTTGTAATTTTAAATCAATTCTCATTTTCTTGATAATTGTTTTAAAAAAGTTCGGTATAACATTTTAAAAAATTATTTTTAAATATTTTTTTTTAAAATAGTATTTTCATATATTAATAAAACTATTAGTATTTATTCTGATAATTAAGTTATTTAAATATTTAATTAAAATAAAAGTTTTATGTGCATATATTATTTTTATAAACATATTATTTGATTAGTTAAAAAGGTATGGAAATTTGAGTTATACTTTAATAATTTTTTAATATTTAAAACTTACTTTATTTTTAAATATGTAGCTTGTTTAATTTTATACAAATCATTTTTATTTTTTTAAAAAATATTTCTATTTATATCTGAACATACAAGTGAAAACTTTCAACGTAGATTTTAAACTAAAATAATTTAACATTGTTATTTTTATTGATTTATAATCAAATATTTAAATTCAAGTTTAAATTCAAGTAAAAAACCAGCGTAAAAAATGAAGTTGTAATGCTTTATAGATTATTCAAATTTCACATATTCTTTTTATATTTATAATTTGTTTTATTTATATGTTTCCGGAAAAATTTATGGCTGTTATGTAAAATTTTTAATAATGATTTTAATTGTTTGTGATTTTTAATTTTTTTAATTATGATAAATTATTTTTTAATATTATGTTTTGAAAAATATGAGTGAATTCTATAATTTTTATACTATTTAAAACATTTATTTTCTTAGCAGTGTTATCGATATATTAAATTTAAATGTATTTAGTGACCACTTAGAGTTTACTCATGAATATAAATCAATGATAAAAAAGCGAATAATTTAAGTATGTACGACGTTTACTGTACAGGGCATATACGTATGAAATAATCAATCATATAATAAACCTAAGTTTTAACTTCATTACTTAAAAGTGTATGTTTTTAAGTATATTATTGTATTATAGTATTACAATAATTAGATATGTAGAAAACTGGTTATTTATTATAATATTAAGAACAATATTTAAGGATAATTATAAAATTTTGATTTTTTCATATAATTTTAAACATAAAAAAATCGTAATTAAATAAGTATCAATAATAATAAATACTAAGTATAATATTAATCTTCTAAATATAACTTCATAAATTAATTTTTATCTTCTTTCCGTTATAATAAAAAAATTTAAATAAATTAAGTATTTGAGTATAAATTAATATGTGTATGATATTAATATAATAAAAAGTAATTGTTTCTTTTTCAGAAAATACGTTAAAATAAAAATAAGCGGAAATCCGTTTTTAAGTAGTGAAAATATTAACAAATTCAAAAAACTACTTTACGATATAAATTTATCATAAGATAAGCATAGAATTCATTATAAATTAAAGTTTTATCAAATTTCGAAAATATTAAAAAACTATCGATAAGTAAATCTAAAATTGTTGAATGAATATTTACATCAATCATCTAATATAAATTATTAGTAATACTAGCTAATTTGTTGAAATAATTTTGTTATTAAATTGATAATTCAATATTTATTAAAAACTAATTTATTATCAAATTCAATGCTATTCTCAGATTATTTTATAATTAAATAATTCCAGTTTTATTAGTTAAGAATTTTAATGAATTATTAATATCAAACTATTTAAAAATTGAATATAATTAAATAAATAATAAATTAGATGTTTAATTTGGTCATTCAAAAGTTTTTTTCTCTTTTTTTTTAAAGATACTGAAAAATTTATTAATATTATTCAATCGTAATTATCATTGTTCATTTAATAGATTATTCAAAAGATGATTTATAAGATTTATTTTTTCTGTATATAACATAAAAACATACGTAAATGCCTATTTTGTATATTTTAGTGTTTTTTTATTTTACATTTTTTTAAACCTTTGAACTTGTAAAAACGAAATAAAGATATTTTATTTTATATGAATTGACTACATTTTTAACGAATAAGAAATTAAACTTTTTCAATTGAACTATTTCAAAATTATTTGATCATTTATTAGAAACACTAATAGAATAAAAAAATATATAAGGTCCTGAAAATTTTAGATTAAATGTAAAATTACTTATTCTATTAGTAAAATCATTCTTATTTAATACTAAAAATTATTTTTATGAATAATCAGTATTATATTAGTCTTAAATTTTTTCTTACAGCTACATTTTTAATTGACTTAGATTTATAAATATTATGCGTTTAAAAATAACGCTAAATCATATTTTATTACGAATATTCTTTTTTATATATTCAATACTATTTTTATTAGAATTACAAAATATTATCATATTATATTTACGTGTGTAAAAATATACTTTAATGATAGAACCTTGAATATAATTATTAACTCTTTTAATCATATAAAAAATTTTTGTAACCAATTAATTTTATTAGAAAATATTTTTATTGACTTAGATATAAAATTTTATAAAACATTATCTCTAAAACTTATTCTCTTTATATAGATGACATTTATTCATACTGCAACACTTTATATTATCACCGTAGGAAAACATTATTTCGTTTAAATTTGTTCACATTTTGAAGTAAACATATAATACTGGTATCATCTTATCATACTTCAGACAAAAAGCAAGTAAATCTGCTACAATTTAAAGATACAAATTATTAACAAAATTTGATCCTTGTGCGTTTTTTGGTATTTTATACAGTTTCTTGCATGAATTCAAAGCCATCTTTCCATTTTCCATCCTTCTAATTTTCGTTTCTGCTCTTGGCAAAAAATTTTTACTTTTTAAAGATGCGCAAGCTATTACTGAGTGTTACTTGCAGGACGATAAAATAGTTTTTGTGAAATAGGAAAGAACAAATATTGTAAATCTGAAAACTTTACTGTTATTATGTCATCTAATGCACTGAAGCAGCACAAACGATAATAACAATTATAAATTATTGAGCTTATGGAATTTATGCAAACATCGTATATGAATATGGTTACAAAAATGGAGTACGAATTTTAAATTATATGCTGTTTAATTAATAAAAAACATTTTTTCTAACTAAAATTGGAATAGTTTAATATTAATCTTTATGCAAAATAATTACAAAGCTTATTTCATAATTCATGATTTTTGACCTATATTTTATTGTAATAATAAGATTATTAACAAATATGATACTAAAACGTGTATTTAAACTTTTAGTTTTGTTATTTTTAAATGATGATAAAATAGCTAAATTATTAAAACATTATTCTTGTTTTTAAAGTAAAGAGTTAAACCTTTTTTACAATTAGAATTATACGTAGTAAATATAATAAAATAATTTTTTCGATAATTGCCTTTTATTATAAAAATCATGATATTAGAAATAATTAAATTCAATAATATTCAAAGTATAAAAATATTTTAGGTCAGACATTTCATATAAAGATATAGACTAAATATTTAGTTCATGTATAAGTATATACAGATATATTTCTATCTTATTCAGCTAACTTTTATGTTTGGAAGGCTGAATGATATCTTTTACGCTGGAAATCAACGCATAAAAAAAATAACTTAATTTGTTCACTTGGCGTGCGTCATATACTTACGAAAAGAATGAAATGAAAACAATTTCATATATATCAATAATATCTTTACAGTCTTTCGGTAAAACTCGACAGTAAAGATCGTCCGGTAATAAATAAATAACTTTAGCATTAGATATTAAACAATTTTTAAAACAAGCAAAACCGAAAATGCTATAAATACATTATTTCGTTTTCTTGCTTTATACTTTTCTTTCTTTCGTCTTCTATTATAAAATCCGTGCGGGGTTACGAATGTATTAACCCCTGCATCACATCAGCAATCAGCAATCGGTACACTCATATCTTTACAACACTTGATCGATGACCCAGAAATACTACAGCGGGCATGTACAAGATACTTGAATCTGTTTATATATCTACTCTGTACACTTGTAGTTTTTGTAATTTCTCTCTATTATCTCTTCCCTAATCTCCCCCCCTCTCTCTCTCTGTATTTATTTATCTTTCGTATTCTTCTTTTCTTCTCTCGTAAATGTATGCGTCGGCTCAAGCTGTTATTGACTTCAAGAGCTTGTTGGCTTGGTCGAGTTTATGGACATTATGGACGATGAGAAACGTTCGTATAAGAATTTATGAATGTTTCGTATTATGTATTGGTATAGTTACTGGGCTGTTCTAGTTCTTACAAAAATTTAGTAGGAACTGTGAAAAAAATAATAAAATAAATAACAAAATTACTTTTCTTGAAGGAAAGAAAAAGAGAAAATGAAAGCGATATCAAATGTGGAAAAATAAATGACTCGATATTTAAAATAAGTAAGTAATAAGAAATATTTAGTAATTAGAAACCCTTAAATCCACATCAAGTTACCATGTATTCATTTATAATACATATTATTTCTATATAAAATTAATAATCTCGAATTTTACATTTCCTATTATGACAAAAATTGCTAAAGAAAACAGAAATTCTACTTATTTGTATTATATCTTGCTGTATATTCGTTATTACATTATTATATATTAATATTACATTAACTAATAAGTTTATTGATTTATAAAAAAATGTTATATCTTAGCTTTTTTTAAATCTTTCTGTAGTAGATGAAGTAAAAACCATTATTACTTTTCGATGGTGTAGTAGAATTATATGACATTTGTAGAAACTTGAAAAAGAAATTCATGTATAAAGTAAATATTCTTTTCCTTTTTTATTTCATAAATGAACTTGTATAATGATTTGTTAGTTATTTATTTTGAAAGGAGTTTTCATTTATTCACATAGTCTACTCATGAATTTGTTTAGTTACATTAATGTATCTTAATAAATTTGTTAGTTTATTATTTGACTATTTTTCAAATCAGTATTACATTCAGTAATCAAAGAATATAAAAAATTAAAAAAATTATTTGTGAATTATTTATACAATAACGAATTTATATGTATCTAATGTCTAGTTAATTATTTCTACTTAAGCTTTATATTTATTATAATAAAGAATTGTTTCCGAATTTTTCTTCGCATTACTGTCATTTGCATGAATAGTTTTATAATTTTATAATACTAGAATATAAAACATAAAGTTGCTTTTTTATGAAAATTAATTTTCCACATTAATGATAATTGAAAAATCAAAATATACTTGGTTTTGACTGTAGTGATAAATACAGTTACAAGCTTCAAATTCATTTATAAGTGGTATAAAAATGAATATAACAATTAAAAAATGTTATTAATCAGATCAGTAAAATAATAATAAATCAAAATTGTAAACAGATTTTTTTTGACATGAAGGACTTAGCAATAAACAAAATTAAATAAATAACGAAAGTAAAAATACAAACCTTTTCGAAATTATATATTATAGTAATTTCATTATTATTATGAATAAATAAATAATATGCTGAATTAACATGAAGGTGTATTTTATTTAGCAAAAATTCAGAAGAATGTATAAAATGATTAGTTATATAGTTAAAATATTCTATAAATTTGAATTGTTCAATAATTTAAAAATACAAAAAATGAGAATAAATTCAGGTCATATATATAAATATTAATAGAATAGTCGAAATAAATTCAATAAACTTTAAACAATAATGTTAAGCTATGACAGTAAATATATATAATAGAAATAAAATTATGAAACATATTATTAAAATACAAATGAAAATAGTTTAATGATTTCATTAAAAAATTTTCAAAAAAATTGTAAATTGAATAATAATATAAAATAAAATATTATAATGAATTTAATAACAATTACAAAAGTTAGTCTTGATTATTTTATTTACATTTATTGCTATTTATAACTTTTCTAATAAATCTTGAAACTAAAAATTTAATAAAAATATAAAATATGTGTACGAAGTACATTTCCATCATTCAATTAAATATCTTTAGAAAATTTTTTCCTAATTTTTGTCAATATGAAAAATCAAATAATTTAGACATTTTTTTAACAAATTTATTTAAATACAAATTTTTTTACGTGCTAATTTTAAACAATAAATTGTTGGGAGTGACGATTTCATAAAGTAATTGTTATATAAATTTCTACGTATTATGATACTGTAATAATTAGTTGTAAAATTTTAGTAATTTATTATTTATTTTTCTTATTATTTTTCCTATTCTATTAGAACATTTTTGAGATTTCATTTATTTTACTTGAAACAAAAAACTACTCATACGTTGAATACAATAATATATAATAACGAATAAAGGAAAATGCTAATATAAATATTATAATCTTTCTATCGATCAAAAATATAATTGTAAAACTGTACTTTAAAAAATTTTCTCTATTATTAAATTACTTTAGCACCAAATATATTTAATTATAATTCAATGTGTAATATTTTTTATGGGTTTATAAGAAATATTTGTTCATGTTTTCTTTTTAAATTTTAACATTTTCATCACATTTCATTATATTATATATCACAAAAAAGTATTAATAAGACTATGATTTTTGTTGTTAGGATCATTATCTTTATCATGATAATACTTTGCTATAACTGCAATTTTAATTGCAAAACGCTAATTTTTATCCGTTTTATTTTATGTCTGATATTATTCAACTTCTTTTTAAGTACATTTTACAGAGTTTTCGTACTTACTTTTCTAAAATC
The DNA here is from genome assembly GCA_018907195.1 of Dolichoris vasculosae. Classification (NCBI taxonomy): domain Eukaryota; kingdom Metazoa; phylum Arthropoda; class Insecta; order Hymenoptera; family Agaonidae; genus Dolichoris; species Dolichoris vasculosae. The sequence continues at coordinate 4,947,414 of JACCHY010000002.1, read as the reverse complement.
TATATTTTTGATATTGTTGCTAATAAAATAAAATAAAATTTTAGGAATTCGAAAAAAAATAATCGTATTTCGGATGTGATCAACGACTGCCATACTAACAGAACACCTACCTTTCACAGCTGCATTTCTTTAACATTCTTGAATTTATTTGAACTTTCAAATGCCACAAAACTTTACACATTAAATATTTAATAGTCCTGTAAGAGTATGTGATATTTATTGTATAAGATATTCGAAAATGAGTATAAAAAGATTTTAAGAACGAATGTAGAAAAGAGTCAACTAAGTAAACTCATAATAATTAGGTGTATTTGAAAGGATCTAGATAATATTTATACAATGCTAAGTCATTTTCACTCATCAGCGATAAATATTCAGCGTATATTTTTTTAAAACATTACCTTTGTGAAATTTTTATTAAATACATCATGTTATTCGTAAAATATAATAAAATAATTTTAAATATAAAATCATCTAGAATTGCTCTATTTACTACATTTGTTGTTTAGAGTCTTAAAAAATATTATTATTTATACTAGTAATAATATTTTCCAATATCATTTTGTAAATATATGCATTTTAAAATATAAAAAATAATGGTGGATAATATTTAATTTTAATAATAATAATAATAACATTCATTTTATTATATTGAATGTTATTTTATAATCAATTTATTTATATATAATTCTAAAATCATTTATATTAAGTATAAAATATAACATGTACAATTTATAAAATTTATATAATTAGAAATTGTCGAAATTTACTTTGGTCCAACAATAATATTAATAATAATTATTAAAAATTCAAGTCTTCATGTAAAAATTTTGGATATTATAGGCTAATGAAAACAGTCAATAGAATTAGAATTCATTTACGCAATTGTTTATTTTAATACATTAATAAATATTTAATTTAGGATTTTAAGCTCGAATTTTTTAACAATCAATCAATAATGATTTCCACAAACCAAAAGAAATGGCAAATCTTCCTATATTACCATTTATTCTAGAATTAGCAAAGCTCCACTCATGGTATTTGAGCCCTTTTAAAAAGGTAGCAGCACAAAATAAAAGCGTTTCGTTTTTATTTTCGGTTGCCGAGTCCCTCGAATTATCAGAGCTCTTGGACTGTGGCAAAGAGCGACTTGCGTCAGACTTTTTCCCAGGCACCCGATACGAGCTCAGAAGGCAAGAGCACAGAAAGCGAGAAAAAGAGAGACTGAGAGATAAAAATGAAGATACAGTCTGAAGCAATTGTACGCGATGATAATAATTCGAGGGCTGCAGACTATCTACGTTTGCGGGCTGGTGTTCCTTCTATATTTCCATTTCTCTCTCTCTCTCTCTCTCTCTCTCTCTCTCTCTCTCTCTCATTCTCTCTCGCATACACACATTCTTTCTCTTTTGAATGACATGCAAACATAGTCCTATAGCTCGAGTCGACCTGTTTTAAAGTTCCTTCGGTTTTGTGAACTCCTTCAATTGACTGACTCAGAGTACAGAAAAAGATAAAAAAACTGCACGTAGAAAGCCACCACAATAACAAAGAAGTATGAGATATAAAGAGAAGAAAGAAAGGGAAAACTAATGAAGTCAGAGAATAAAGAAAGAAAGATAAGCCCCAACTATCTTTGAATTCCCTTTTATTTTTCATCACCTCTTAGGACCTTTTTCTAATATAATGCTCACTTTAGTTTTTTAAATCATCAGTAAATTTTTTAAATGTTTGATTAATATATAATGACAAAATTATGTCTCTGATTTAAGTCTTATTCATCAATATCCATGTACCAGTAGAAAAATTTTCAATAACTTTTCTTCAAATATTCAATTACTTGGTTAAAATTTTATTGGTTTTTTATATGATAATTTTTTTTTACTATATATAAAGTATTGCTTCTAGAAATAGTTTTATTTTCTTGTAAGACGAGTTCTTGACTTGGTATCAGACAATAATTTTTCAATAAAATTCTTTTTATATTAGAATTTATATTTTTCTTAATACATGATTTTTTTGTTTAAGTGGTAATACTTTTATAATATTTTGATTAGTAGTATTTCTATACTGTGATAATATAATTTAGAAAAATATAAAAATTTTTATTTTACTCATTTAATGAAAAATTATTCTTTTCTAGATCTTTCAAGATTTTACGTAAGCATACATAATATGTATTAATTTATGTGTATATATATATTACACGCCTTTATGTGTGTGTAGATAATAAATTTTATCAGTATGTAAAATAATAAAATACCTAAAATTATATATATATATATATAATTATATAAGTAGTTGTTAATTTTTCTAAATGATTAATAATAATTTTTTTTATAAATAATACAAAATTTTTATATATAAATACTTTATTTTTGATTAATTATTTTTCCTATATTATTTTCATATGATCATAAACATTAATAATGTTTTTATTTCATAGTATTATTTATATTTTACTACAGATAAAAATATTTAAATATTATTTTCTAAATAATTTTTTAATTTATATCATTTTTTATAATTATTTTTATAATTTTTCATAATATATATCATAATTTTTTGACATATAATGAGATTTTGAAAGCATGTAATGAATATAAAAAAAATCTTTAAAAATATAAATATATCGATTGATGAGAAATTACGGTGAAGATTAATACTAAATAATTTCATGTATCAAACCATTAAATGATTTAATATATAGCTATTTTAATGAATAGAACATTTTATCAATATTATATAATTTAATATTTTCTATATTTTTGGATAAAAGTTGATATTAATATAAACAGTAAAATCATCATAAAAAATTCATTACAAAATAAAATTTCTACCTTCGCTAAAATAAAAATAATAATAATTTAAAAATATTAATTTCATTCATTTTTAGAAAATTAATTTTGATTTCAAAAGTTTATAACCATTTAATCTTTTATTCAATTCCAGCCTATTATTTCTATTTTCGTTTTCAGCTGCAATATTTTTCTCAGAATTCAACATATGACTATGTTTCTACAAACACTAACAACATTAGTGTTAAACATAAAAATTTACCTACATTTTAAAAATTGTATAATAATTTGTAAAATATGTAATAGCTTTTAAGCATATAAAAGAAAATATAAAAGTTTTTTAATAATACGCTAAAATATGTATCATATATAATAAATTATGGCACAATGTATTATTAATTGATTATTTTAAACTAACTAATAAAATGTATTATAAATGTTAATAATATATATTTTTATTAATAGCATAAAATAAGCACTATGTACAAAACTTAGACTTTTAAATTAATATGTTCTATATTTATTTTGTCAATTCGTTTACTAGCTCTTCAAATAATTCGCTTTACTTTTTATTCTCTCATTTCTTTTATTTCATATCTGTTTTTATTGATCTTTTTCCGAGATTCTCGCATGTTTTTTTTTGTAAAAGTTGAGACTAGCTTTGAAACATGTGAGAAGAAGCAACAGACTAAGAAAGAGAAACAGAAAAGAAAAATAATGAAATTTCTAAGAACTCTTAGTTACCCAGCGCAGCTAGGAAATAAAGAAGGGAAACAGAAAGAGAACAAAGAACGTCCAGATTTCTTCGAGAGTATATGTATAACTATATATATACAAAAAACGTTTACCAACTGGAAAACAACGAAAAACAGATCCTATTCGAGGGATGAGATTCTTTCTCTTTAGAGTTAATAGTTGATATAGAATAATCTGAATCTGTTGAAGTTCATTCTTACTTCAACTACTTCTAAATCTAGAAAATTCAAGTATTGAATGTAATATTGAATGTAATATTGAATGCAATATTGAATATAATATTAAACCTAATGTTACACAGAATATTAGGCATAATGAATTGTTAATCAAAGTAAAAACAATTTTTATAAGTAACAAATAAAAGTTTTAAAATAAAATATTGTATTAAAAGATAGAAACTATACATTTCAATTTTTATATACTAAAAAATTAATTATTTATCTGAATCAATGAAAAGCGTAATTGCTTAAACAAAATAGTTTACAAATAAAAAAAATTATAAATTCAAATATTTATAATTATTAGAATAAAAAACTTTAAACTTCAGAAATATACTTTTAAAACAATACAAATACAATCTAAATTTAACATGTATAGATTTAATTTAAGAAATCAACTTAAATTGATATCATTGTAAATTTAGAATGAAACTGTAATATCTATTGTAAAAAAATGCTTATGTTTATTTAAAGTAAGTAGAAAAATAATTTAGATAAAATTCATAAATCAAAAAGATTTATAATATATGTGAACTGTCTTAAGATGCTTCAAGGTTAAAGAAATATTTTTAATTAAAAAATGTTAATTTGTTTAAAAAATTCCTTAAATACAATTGACATATAAATAATTAAAAGTCGGCAGTTATTTACGTATATAAATTGTTTTTCATTAGCTTATTTGCTTAAAATATGAAAATAAGATAATATTTATTGAATTTTTTATGACTAAAATATGAATTCGTTTTATTTCAAAGTGATAATATAAATTTTATTTCTATTTACAATTTTAATTTAAAGTACATTAATTTATAAGTAAATATGAAAATAAAATTAAAATTAATATAAATCTAATTAAATTGTAATAATATTTAAAATCTCTTTTTATTTTTTAAAGAATAGTTTAAAAATTATTTATTTTTTTCATTTTGGCATTTAAAATTTAACTGCTTTAATAATTTGATTGTAAGAAATTAACATTGTTTGATTGTATATTACTATTACATCAACTGAAATAAAGATATATTTTATTTAAGAATTAAGATTTCATCGTAAAAATTGAATCCATGTTTAGAGGTAAAACATCTAGTTAGATATAAGGACTCTTTATAAATATTTTGAATATGTTGTTAAAGTGAAATGTTTTCTCCCTTATTTTTTATGTTTAAAAATGAAATATTTACATCAAAGTTTTTATAACAATCTTGATAAATAAAACTGCTTGATAAATCAATATTTCTGATTAAATAAATGCGAATTCTATTTCGTACGTAGAAAGTAATATCAGTTTAACTACAATATAAAACTAATTAACGTATAAAAATTTAAATATAAAATCTTATAAGACAATTAATAATTAAAATCTGAATAGTTGTGAAAATTTGCTTTCAATTTTCAACTTTTATATTTATACTTTAAATATTAAAAGATAATAATTTTTACATAAAAAATCTTTAAATTATTTTTTATACCTTTTTTAAATTATATATTTGTCTAATTTATATTTCAATCGAATTCTTATTACTATCACTATCATATATATAGAAAGTTATAAATTTGAAAACTATATATGTGAAAATATTATAAATAAAGGAAATTATTTTGCAGCTTACTGTGTCGTATTTATTATTAATATATTAAAAAAAAATTTTTAATTATGCATATATTTATATATACGTAATATTCTGAACCATTATAATTAAATAATTTTTTAAACATATTTTACTGTTATATAAATATATAAAATCTTATATAAGTAAAAAAAATCATATTAAATATATGTATTGGATAATATAAAATTTTTTATTTTTTTAGTTTTGCTAATTTTTTCTATTTTTTATCTACTTTTTTAAATTATTGTAAAATGATTACATACTTTCTTTGTGAAATTTTACCTTTTCATTCAAATTTCATTGAAAAAATTGCTGTTTTTTAAATAATTAAAAAACTTCATTTCTTTAATAAAAATTTTTGTATAATAAGAAATAATTAAGATATTGGATTAATATAAATAATATTTACTTCTCTGAAAACTATATAAAAATTGTGAAACTAAAATAGGTTCAAAATATATAGTTAAGAATATCATCATCTTAACAATATTTTAATTAATTATTAAAATATCATAATTCAAAAATAATTTGGTAAGGCTAAAAAATTTTGCTTTAGAAAAGTATGTACAAGGTTTAAAATCAATTTTTCATGCATATATTTATCTATGATCCATGGAAGATATATATGTATATATAATACAATATGTTTTTCTGCAATATTTTTTCTTACACTATTTTCAATGATATTTGTTTTATCATATTTCTTAACACTAAATCTTCTTTGTTTCATAATAACGTAAAAAATGTGTATGAAATGTAAGAATATCACATTTTAAAACGATTTTCAACATTATTTATTGAACATAATAGAACAATATAAAAAACATAAGAATCTAATAATAATACTTGTATGTTAAATTTACTTCACGCTAGAAAATAAGTGCAAACATTTAAACTATTTTAGGGTGTTTAATTACCATATAGTCTTATTTCTTTTTACTATATACATATTGATAATCGAGATAATTTAGAATTATTGAATCATTCACTATAATATAAAAAATATTTTCTTATTTCATCTTTACTAAAAAGTTTTTAAAAAATTAAACTATTTATTTAATTTTATTTGTTTGTACTATTCAAAATATTTATTTTCATCAGTTTATTAAGCTTAATACTTATCTGTATTGAGAAATCATACACTTATATAATTTAATGATAATGTTTAATTTTAGTTTAAACAATTTTTTGATTTAAAATTGACAAAATAAAAATATAAGCTACGATTGGGTTATAATTAAGAACTTGACACTGTACGTTTTGTTTATATTTTGATATTAATCTTCACATTTTTTGTATCAATTCTTTTAAAAATAATTCAACAAATTTTTATATTCTTACGCCTAAAACCTTATTTGTAAGTCCGACCTAACATAACATTCTTCTAATATGTTGTAAAAGATAATGGTTAATTTGATGCTAATTAGAATTACGATCATTAAACGAAAATCTATAAACGTTCTAAAGTTGGAGGAATTTATGCTAAACTTAAATTGAATTTTTCTTATAACATATAATTATCAAATTTTCTTAATTTATTTGTTCTCTCAAACAAACAAAAATTAGAAAAGTTATGAAACATTCGTTACCTCGCCTTCATATAAGATACTGAAATTTAATAGTTGTTATCCTCTGATCTCTGTTTAAAATGTTGCTACAACAAAATTCGAGAGTATACTGATTTTTCAGAGCGAGCCACGCTGCTTCTAAATACCAAAATAAATTTAAGAAACAAGCAAGCACAAAACTCTTTTAAAGGATAACGCATAGTGGAAATAGGTAGAAAAAACAGGTAGTTGTCTTCTAAAGCCTTGGTAAACTGCTGCTCGCTAATCTTACCATTAGTGCATTATTTCATCTGGCATAATGAAATCGCTCATATAGCTGAAGTACTTGAAAATTTTTAACCTAAAATTTTTAATAGTGTACTTCTAATATATTAAATCTTTTATTATTGAATTTTCGTAAAAATCGATCTTGTATGTATCTCCTTCGAGTAGAAAAATAGTCAATAACGCAATTCCGTGAAAATATTTAAAAATTTTCATTTTTATTTATCATAATGATGCATTGAAATATAATAGAAGGTCAAATTAATTTTATCCTTTTCTTTTTATATCAAATAATAGTTTTATACATCATTCTATAAATTAGAGGAATTAATATTTTATATTTATTTATATTAAAAGCGATATTATTGCAATGCTAATTTGCCGATTAATCAATTCAACCTTAAAGTCATTATCCATTGCTAATGGCTTTGTATCATTTTAATTTCTTCATTGAAAGATGTACTCTACCAATCTTAACAATTTCAAATAAAAAACGTGAAGAGCATTTAGGAAATTCCCTTTGTAAATCGGTGGTATAATTGTCAACAGCTTCAATTGATTTTTTTAAGTATAAGCACAGCTATTCTCTAGATTCCAGGGAGCAAAGCGTCACTTTTAACCCACATGCAACCCAAAGATTTAAAAATCACTGAGTTTATTTTAAACGAGTTTGAAATTCGAGTGACTCATGGTTTTCTAGAAACTGTATATCTTTTATAAAAAAACTCTTAATTTGCAACTGGCGAAAGCTATGTAATTAAGAATGATATTATTTCAGAAGAATTATTAAACGTGATTAGAATAAAAAGTGAATACGAGCTTATAAAAATTATCGATTAGTATATTGCAAGGCATAGCACTTATTAATTTTATAAAATTTTTTTTTAACAACTACTCCATAATGAATTAAGTTTTCCGAATATACTATCACTTCATAAATTGTAAAAATTTTTAAACAATTGTCAATATATAAGCAATAGAAAAAATAGTCTTTTTTAATTTTAATTTACTAAATAATTACGTTATAATATATAAATAAAGTATTATTAGGAATGATTAAGTGAGGATATTTCTTTTGACTCTGAATTAATATTTTCCCTACAAACACTTTTAAAATAATAAATATTTAGACAATTTCATCAAACGTTTTAGATGCCAATGATAATTAAATCAATTTTGAATTAAATGTTATATATCATTTATATACTTAAAGTAAACTGCTTTTTTTAAAAAAATATATTTTTATCGTACTCTATGAGAAAAATTCACATTCGTATAAAAATTTCCATATTTGTATATTACAAATATAAAGATGCTATATTGAATCAGAGGGAAACATGCAAAATCTTTCATAGCTTACAAAGTATAGCATCAAATTTTTGTAAAACTTCATTTTATGAATTAGCAATAATAGAAGTACTTTAAATTCTCAATTAGAAGGATAATTACGTATAAAAATGCAAACTAACATTACCAAAGCACCCTTTCATTAAGGGTTGAAATAATCTTATGAATAAGAATTCTTTAAAAAAAAATTATCTAAAGAAAGAACGAAAGGAATTGTATATCTTGTATCGCGCATCGAGACTAAAAAATGTCAATATTGAATTAAGTAGCGGTGCAAGTAATGAGTAAGTTTTTCAAAAAGGGGAATAATTACATTTTGGTTAAATTTGGTTTTTGCTTCAAGATATTAGTAAAAAAAGATTTTTCCAAAATATTTTTTGTTTTGCGGTTCTTTTTAATATACAATGCAACCATTGGTTTCAAAGCTTTCAACCATCTTTCTTTAGGTAATACAATCTAAATTATGAACATTTATAATGTAATAATATATGAAAGCATGATGTTAATCTGAGTGCTAATATGTGATGTTCGATGTACCATGTCACCTTAAAATTGGAAAAGAATATTACTGCTTAATTGTGTCGCTCCGTGGAATTAAAGACCCGAAAAATGCCTTGTTTTCTAAATGACCTTTGATAATCGAATTGCTTTTACCCTCTTGTCTTCAGTACTTTTTTAAACTTGCATCTAATCTTTTAAGGCAATTTTAATCTTAGCGATAAATCAATACTCTAGAGATTTTTTAATACATATTTTTTAATACATATAATATTTTATTGTACATATGTCATTTTGATCATGTAGTGTTGATGTGATCTTTGCATAAGTATTAATATAAATATATTTTTGTGAGCATTAGAAATTTCTTTCTTATAAAGTAAAAATAACTTTCAGTTCATTATTTACGTACTTACAAAGGGAATATACGAGTTTTTCAATGATCTGTAACTTTTTAACTCTATTTTATTCTATAAAAAGAAATTAATCCTATCAATTCATAGTACTTACTTAATATAAATCGTTCGAATACTTTTTTCTAAAAGTATCGTACTTTTTGTTATTTTTTATTGCGCGAAATTTATAAATTAACAAATTAAAATTCTTTTAAAAACAATAATAATATTTTAAAGTTTAAAAAATGTTATATCTTATAAGTTACAATTTTCATTATTCAAATCTTTAAAAATATGTTTTTATAATATTTATAAAATAAAAAATATCCGTTGTATTAAGTTGAGATTAAATATTGTAATGGAGTAAAACAAAATATTATTCATAGCATTAAAATATCTGTATAATTAAACTTTTATTTTATTTATTGACAAAGATTTATATGTATATGTTTTTAAATATAGCTTTCTATAAAAATAACTAACTAAATAAATAAATCTATATTTTTCGAATAAATGGTTTTAATGTTAATAAAAACTTTTTTGAGCACTAAATTTTTTTAATTACTTTCAATATTATTTTTATGTTAAGCATTATAAGTCATGTAAGTTAAATCTGTACTAAATATATATTGTTATAAAGTGCAGAATGTTAATATACATATTTTTATTCGAATTGTAAAAAGAATTATGATGGAGTGCAGTATATTAAAAAAATGTTGATTACAACAATATAATATTTCGTGATATGAATACGTAACTTATAAGGAAGCTAAAATTTTATAATAAATAAAAAACAAGGAATTTCTACTTTTAAATTTTTGTAAATATAATATAAAAACATAATTTTTTTAAATTAGATGTTGAATATATTTTTTAAAAAAACTAAAAGAAATTAAATAAGAAATTACGCAATCTTAATTTGGAATAATACAATATGTCTTTAAAACACTTTGTGTAGTAAAACGAAGTAATTTTTGTTTTGCTTTGTTTTGTGCTTTATTATACGAATATTAATTAATTATAAATAGCAAGCAATCCATGTTGAAGGACATTTGGATTATAAAAATGATAATTCATCAGTATTTAAGTAAAATTCTTTAAAACCACAATGCTTTAAAATTTATATTACTAAATGATTTGTATTTCTTTTATGGATATGAAATAAAAATATTAACCAAATTGTTTGAATACAAATATTGATTTAAATATATACATGAATATATATATATATTTTTATTTAATTGATCTAAATTTTTAAACGTTGAAAAAGCAAAATGAAATAACATGCAGCATATGTATCGTTTCTACTTAAAAATGAAAAGTTGAGATATTGCTCCAGCTAGATCATCATTTCTTTGGAAAAGAAAAAGGAAAACTGTTTTTTAAAAGGATATATCGGTTCTTGTTAGAAGAAATGGAATAATCTACGTTTTTAGGATATCAATTATGACCCTATCACGAAGGCGTTATATTCCTTTTTTAGGATGTTTCCTTTTATAGAATGTGTAAATATATATCTTTTATACTTATGCTTTTGTTTTGTATAATTTAAAAAAAAAGCTTAATGTAAAGAAGTTTATTTTTAGTTTTATATTATGAAAATATATGATAACGCTAAAAATGTAGCTCTATAGCGAGTACAACAATCTTAGAGAAGTTTTCAAGTAGCTCTTGATTTACAATTTAAATCAATTTTTAGTAAATAAATTAACTAAAATAAAGTAAATATAAATAAATTTAAATCATTTTGAAAATCTCTTATGAATTGTTTGAATATTTTGATATAATTAATTATAGTAATTCTATTATTAAAGAGATAGAAAACGTTATAAGGATACAAAAATATTTCTATAAAATTTAATTAATAGCACCAAAGAATTAAATTTTACTGTTTATGTATAATTAAAGGTGCATAAAATAATTTTAAAGTAACTTCGTAATTGAAAACTCTTTAAGTGGTTTTAGATGTGAAAAAATATTCACACAAATACAAAATTACAAAATCGGTGAAGTTTAATTTGCTGTTGTATATGTTTAAGCATTCAAGGAAAAGTTGGATGTAATAAAGAAAGAAGAACAGAGAGAAACCAGAAGCAATTGTTAATAATCCGACGCATAGCGTTCGAAGGTGGGAAGAGGACAAAAGGTACACGTGAAATACGCCAATTTCTAGTGCAATGAAACGAACTGTCGCGTTTCGGAGATAGGTCACGCGCTGTCAGTCATGTATTCTCATCGCACGTGTAACTTTGCAATACAGCTACGTAACAAAGGTTTCGTGAAGCGAGGGAAGGAAAGGGCTAAACAGATCGTTTAGATCACTGTCTTCGTCGTTAGTCAAAACTCCCGCCAACCTTCAGAATAGGGTTCCAACGCTATACCTTCCCAATTCACTGCTAATAACCCACGCCAAATCTTATTTTCTTATAAATTAAGTCAAATATGTCATCATGACATTCTTCCTTTTTTCTTCTTTGTCTTCGCTATTTTGTTTCTTTTCTTTTCCTATTAAAAGATTGTTCGATTATCTTTTTTTTCGAGTTCATATTTTAGTCTTTTTTTTTTTCTTATACCGGTTCATATATTTGTTTCTAATTTGACGTTGCTTTAGGATCCCTTCGATATATTGCGTTTCGTTTTATTCGTATTGCTGTTTTCCTATTTTTCTCGTTACAATTATTAAGTTACAGTCTTTGTAAGGAGCTTTATACTTTGAACACGTAGCAATTATGTTCGCTGTCTTGACATATTTTTAATTTTTAGAAACTTGGTATTTTTTCTTTAATCTTGTATATTTATGTAAGAAATATAATTTATATATCCCTCTGATATTCTTGCTTGTTATTTTTTAATGCTCTGTATAATTATGCATATAAATATATTCTTGAAAAGACTAAAAATTATGATGTACTTCATTTTTTTTATTATGAATTATATAATTTTATATAAAATTATTTTAATAAATTTTAGGTATTAAAATAAATTTTAGGAATTAAAATAAATTTTAGGTATTAAAATCGTATTGCTAAAATATTGGTTTCAAATTAATTTTCTTATTACTTTATACATTACTAATAATAATAATTTTATTACTTAACGCATTATATAATTAAAACTAAATATATTTAATTAAATAGTTCAAAATAAGTCAAAATAACAATTCGTGTACCGTTGATAGCAATATGGACATCATTTCTTAAATTAAAACAGCATGTTTTTAAGAATTTACTTTTTTAATTAAAATATTTCAGTAGTTAATACTGAATACTTCTTAACATTATATTTTATTGTTATATTAACTCTTGTATTTAAAATTACGATAAAATCTTAATGACTTTTTTACTCGAACGTTATAAACAACACAATAATCGTTTTATTAAATAAGGTGTACATAGATTGTATTTTATTAAAACATGGCTATTTTTTTTATTTTTTCTATACTAAAATATTTATGCTAATTATATTAGTTATTATGTATTTATTTATGTAAAATGAATTAATATTTTTTTGTATTTATTAATGCATAAATATGGATAGAATTAATTTTTTTTTAATTTCTTGTGTAAAAATATATAAAAAACTTAGTTTACATTAATTTATATACATTATTTATATAAATAATTTATGTATTATATAGTTGAAAGCAATTGATAATATCGGTAAATATAATTCTTTTATTGTGAAGTAACCTCACTTAAAATATTTAAATATAAAGTAATTTATTATAAGGAATATATATATTATCATGGTTACGGTACCATCAATTTTGCTTTTACTAATAATATATTTAAAAATTTATAATCTCAAACTGAGTGGCTGTATCAGCCTGTAAGATCAAACAAATATATAATTTATATATAACCTCGTCAAAAGTGTATAATATTATTTAAAAATATTATTATCCTGTATCTGAATAGATTAAAGTTTTTTTATGAAAACTTCTAGTCTAGCAATAAATGAAAAGTTTTCATTCAATGTAAATTGTCACGAATGTTTATTAGTCATTACATTTATTTTGTATTGGCCGCTACTTTAATAAGAAAGTTCAATTTTCTAAATATAAACATTTTTAAGTCATTGAATGTTAATAGATGTGTGATATTGTATATATTAGTTTTATATTATAAAAGTCATGATCATCTAGATAAAATATTAAATTTCATTTTTAAAATACGAAATCAAATTTTTTCTATGATCGACCTTGTGCTAAATAAATTATTAAAAAAAAGAAGATTTTTGATGATATAATTAGTATATTTAAAGCGACTTAAGTAATAATATAATATATAGCACTTTCATCGGAAATCGTGATTTTTAAAATATTATAAGTTTACTTATTTTCACAGTAAAAAATATTTAAAAATAACTGTATGAAATCAATGACTTATAAAAATACAATCGAAAAGTAATGTTCCGATTCGGTGAAAATCAGTCTTTTAAGAATCAGCTAAAGTAAGATTTAATTACTTTTACAAAGTTAGTCATTAGTTATTCATAAATATCTTAAAATATATTTGTAGATAGATGAATAAATTTGATAGTAACAGTTGTTCTTACGAAAGGTTTGAGTTTTTTATTGTTGTTCGAAGCAGTTTAATAATTCAAATAATAATGTTACAGGATTTTTAAACACTCGTTATAATTTTTGTAAATAACTTTTTAAATATAAAAAAGTGTTTTACAACAAAAAAATATTTCGCCCAAAAATGTAACAGTAGAAAAAATTGCTCTTGACCTTACTTTATTGTAATAGCCCTTGGTGAGTTGTCTGAACAATGCGGGGTTCCAAGAGAATCTTCAATGCCCAGCTGCAAGGCGCGAAGCCAAGCCGGTGATGTAATATGTACGTCGACGCCACGTATTGATTATAGTGAAATGGGCGTGCGAGTCGCTTAAAGCTGATAGTTCGCGCCGTGGATTGTTGATTCGTTCCTTCTCTTTTATCAAATGGTAAGACGGAACTCTGGTGACCTTGGAACACCAGACGTCTTTTCTATGGTGACCATCAAGGACTATAATCGATAGAGAGTGAAAAAGCTAGACCCTACTTTCCTTGAAAATATTCTTCTGATTCTCCTGAAACGTACTTGACTTTCGAATTTTCTGTCCTGTTCTGACGTTGTTTTGACTTCCGATGTTGTCTCCAGTCGAGTGTAATGAGAACTAATCCACTCGTGATTATGTACGAAGGGTCATGCTTGTAGAAATTTGGAATGAAATTTTTTCTTTTTTCATAAATATACAAAATTATTGCTAAACGGAAAAATCTAAATTACGGACTTAATCATGCCTTTATTCGATTCTACTTTTATCGTTGTTATAATATACTTTACAATTTTTCTACTTCATCTGATTTAACATTATGTATTGTAATTTATAAATAAAAGGTCTTGTTTAAGATAATTGATTTTCTGGATTCTTGTGCATACTACAAGCTTGCTTTTCAAATCAGTTTCTTTGTCATTACGGAATGTTTTAGCAAGCAAAAATCGTGTTAAATCGCTGAAAGTTAAAACACTCAAAGTCGGGGTTAAGTATTATAAAAACAGTAGCAGCATTGCTGAGATATAAATTCAGAATTATAATTAGGAATCAGGATTTAAATAGAAAAGATACATTTATTAAGAGCAAGCTCTAATCAAATGTCTATGAATACCTGGATCTTTTCCAGAATTTCCGAATGTCGAAACAGTGCCTCTTAATAGTATTCAAAATTCCCCTTAAAATGAGGGCTCGCAATGAAGTCTTACTCCCCGATCAAATTCGTCGAATCATTAATTGTCCAGATGTCGGTACTCCCACAAGGGTGCCTGGATATCTTTCCCATAGGTAAGGCGCTTTCCCGTGACGAGTCTTAGCGCGAGGCCGACCCCGAAACACAGCCATTTTTCCCATGGCTACGCGTACTCGTCCGCATCGTAGGGAAGCCTGAGCAGAGCCAGATGGCCAAATAGTACAGGGACAGCTGTTAGTCGGGCCCCTCGCAAAGAACCGTTTTGTGCTCAGGGGCTTCTCCTCATCCGAACGCTGTTTTTACGAGCTTGGATCAGCATCCTTTTTATTGTCCAACTCTCTTTCTCTTGTTCGCTTGTTCGCCTGGTACATTCTCGTTTTACGTCGTTTGCGTTTTTCATGCTTTTCTACAGCTCTCTTATCCGCTTTTTTTTATTTTCTTTTGTTAATCCCAGGCCACAATTTTTCTTTCAAGTCCTTCCGCGTTTATCTCGGTCACCCGAGTCGCCATCGTTGCCGCTTCGTCTATTCCTCTATTCAATTTCGTGTATTTATATCCCAGTATTCCTAAATAAGAATCAAACTTTAATTTTTATTTATCGTTGTTAAATAATCGCACCACGTACATTTTCTGAGATCACCTATGGGATTATTTCTGGTAAAAAACTTCTTTCCCTTGAAAATCAATCTCGATGCAAAATTGTATTTCCGAAAATTTTTACAAAATCTTCATGCTAAAATTAATGTTAATCTGAATTAGTCGTATTTTATAGGAGATGTGAATAAAGGAATCAAATTCAAACAAATTTTCACGAAAGAACAGAAAATTAATAAAATGCTAATAGGATTCGATATTTCGAATGTAATTATCTTAAGTTCTGAGTATTTATACGTATTGCATATGTTTTTTATCAATATTTATAAAAGCATCTCTATTATTATATGAAAAACTTCAATGACCGAAAATTTCGAAAGAATGTACTATACCTTATTAAAAAAAATTACGTTATTTAATAAAAATTTTTATAATGGAAACGATTTCTTTAAAAATAATTTAATATCGGAACTTTATTGATTTGATTTTATTAATTATGACAAATTTAATATATTTAAAAAAAAAATCATTTATTGAATATTAATATTATTTATATAGTATAACTACTATATTTTACGAATAAAAATATATGTTATCGTTTGGCAAAATTCATTAAAGAGTTTTGAGTATAAACTATTATTCAACGAATCTATAACTCTTAATTATAATATAATTTAGCGGTACATTTGTTGTTGATAACTATACATCAAATAACTATACCTATTATTAGAGGAGAGAATTGTCTGAAAATAGATCAAAATGTTCAATACGATTTACTTTTAGCAAAATTTTGAATATAATAGATTCTTTATATTGATTTTGTATTAAAATATTTTCAAATTTGTAATCGATTATTTATACTAAAATATAATTGCACTTGTAAATACCTTAATGAGAAATTCATTTATCCGTCCTGCTTCGCAGATTTTTTAATAAAATGCATGAAAATGTTTATTGTAACTCTGGATGGATTCATTACTGGAGCCCCATCCCCCATTCCGCGTCTCTATTACCCCGAGCGAGATATCGGAAAATCGATTCAGAATACATTTGTACGCGCGACCGCGTGTTGTCTTTCCGTCCCTTTGCCAAACGTGTTTTCATCCCAGGTGATATATCGAGGTAATTTTATTACAACTGGTGTATTTTGTTTAAGGACAATTCTTGCTGTCGTCGATACATCGGATTCGCATCGCAGTTTTAAATACCGAATCGAAAATTATGTTTTCTATCTATATTGCAATTGCAATGGATATTTTTATTCGTAAAGCGCTGAACATCATTGATGCAATCGTAATGGAAAAATCCGCTTTGTTCGTTGTCAGGATAGTGGATTAATAGTTAAGCTATATGTCTAGACGTATCGTTTAATGCTACATAACTGTGTTTTGTATGTGAATTTTCATTTTTTTGTAAGCGGTCATGTTTGTTCTACTTGAAATATTTTATTGCTTATAAATATTATCCGTTCTGGCGTATGAACGCTACTTACAAGTTGCAGACGAGATCTGCATTCGTTGTAATACAATGAGTGAGTTCTCCGAGCCAGTTCTCCGAGTGCGTAAATTATTTATGCGCCCCAGCGGGCTCGTGCTTAATGTGACCGATTTCGTAAACGTGAAGCTATATTTACTCCAATGTATTACTGGCGTTTTACGCGTATTGTGTACATCAGCCCGTACATTCTATTAAGAAAATATTGAAAATCAGGTCTGACAAGGCTGATTGCAAAGCTTAACGATGCAATTCTTCTGTGGGTTGCCGAGCCACGGGTGAAAGAAAAAAAGGTCTCTGTCTCTTGAATCGAAACAAGAGAATATCCGGAGCTCCTGTCGTTTCATTTCAGGTTTGCCTTTATCCTGTGCACAGCTTGGCGGATTAACGAAGAGCTGGTCTTCCAAAGTAGATTTTTCCAACATTGGCTTCGTGTTCAAGTAGCTTTCTAGAGAGATATACTATTTGCAGTTTATCATTCTGAGAAAATAAATGTTAAATTATAGTGAGTAAATGGAGAATACTCTTTTGATAATGTACCGCTTCCAAGGGTCGTTTTGCTAATAATTAAACGCATTTAACCGAATAACAACAATGTTGTAAATATCAACTATATTCACTTATTTTTATCAATATAGTATCTTTTTACTCTATAGATGTTAAATTTGTACATATTATATTAAACATATTATTAAATTTTTCAAAAAACTATTTAATATTTCCTTTCAATAAATATCTTGTATTTAACTGTATAAAATATCTGTATAAAGTCATTAAAACATTATTTTTAAGAAAGTATTTGTTTTTTAATTAAATGAAAATTCAAACAAATACTTTTCATTGAAGTAGATACTAGAAAGTTTTCCATTATTAACGAAAAATGTACTCATCTTTTAAAAGACAGTACATCCATTGATTGCATTATATAGAATAATTAATCTTTTTTTTATAAATGATATTCTGTATCGAATAAAATGGAAATATGTGTAAGCAAGAAGCCAGAATAATTCAGCTTCTACAACAAGAAAATTAATGCGTATATGCTTCGTATGATTTATTTATTCCTTGCTATTTATTCATATTTATTTAATATTATTGTAATATTCAACCATTCTTCATTATTAGAAAATTTGAAAAAATTTCATGTTTGTATTTTCAGTTAATAATGATTTCAAATTTTAAGTGTAACGTTAGGTCCGATATCTCTTTCTTTAATACGTATAATTGTACATTATAAAAAACTTGTTTAACATTGACTTTTTAAAAATTTTCTAAATTTTAAAAGATTTTCGTATATACTTCGCTTAAAGTAAGCTATGACAAATAAATATCTATTACTTATATATGAATAACTTATTCTTCTATCACGTTATAAGATATTACTACACAATGATGTCCAGATATTTACAATGCTTATTGCAAATTTTATTCACTAAAAAAAACATTTATAAATCAACTTAATTAAAAAACAAGTGTCATATTAGTAAAAACAATCGTTTTTTAAGCAATTTTTCTGATAATACGTGCACAGAATAAATTATATCTTACAATTTAACATTTTCAAGATAAATTAATTATTTGATGTAAAAATATTCAAGAAAATTCGTTTTAGTGAATATGTAGAATTCAATTATTGAATTCATTTTATTTACAATGTATGTTTCAACATATATTTACGGTGCTTCCAATTAAATATTAAATGATGTTTACAATTATATGAGCATAATTTTAAACAATGTTTAAATTGTAATATATTAAAAGCGAAGAACTTTTATTGTAACTTTTATTAAGTTTTACAATACTTACATACTCTATAAATGATAAAACGACATAATTTATTGTTTCTTATAAATCACAAGGGTACATTTTTCTGTATTCCACGGGTTTATTCAATCATCGAATTTCATTTTAAATTTATTATAAAAAAATTATTTAATATCTAGTTTAAAAAAGTAACTACAGAAAAACTCTTCATGAGAACATTTTCAAATATAAAATTTTCAAAATTCAAATATAGTCTTTGAAAAATTATAAATTAAAATAATCATTATAATTACGTTTGTAACTTTTTAATTAAAATTTATTAAAATGATATGAAATATGAATAATTCAAATAAAGTGATGTAGTCATAATATAAATAAATATTTTAATAAAAAGTTCATTTCTCAAAAACATGTACTAAGATAGAATAAATTGGCTGTTCTTTTTCTTTTGATTATTAATCCATGTACGAAACATGGAAAACTTATTATTTTTAAATTTATCACAAAAATGACACATATATACTTGCTATAATTCATTCTTTCAACTAAACCTTAGCGATGGAAACATCCACATTGATTAACCCCATTGACATTGGGCATCACATCAACAATGAAGACACGATGGACTTCTTTTTTATATTTTAAAAAATCTGCAATCGTTTGACCGTAAAAGTAAGTTTGCTTCTTCAGTACGCCTTAGAAGAAGATTTTGAACAGCTGAAATAAAAATTATACTTAACGACAAATGTTTGTGCAATTAATATGAAAGTGGGTCGTTACATTTATCAAGATTTCAACATTAGGTGAAAGATGCTTTATTCGTACTCCAATTGTATATTTCAGTCACGATTTACGCGCCTTTGAATATTTTGTTCTTTTTTTTTTTCATTACTATCAACGCTTGAAAAGCGTTATGGATCTGTTAACTATCCCGCTAATCTTGGCTCTTCGTTCAGCTATAAACAGTTTCAACTATTGTACTTGGAATTATGAAATATTCGAATAAATCTGTGGCTATACATTCGCGGCAGTACTAGAATAGATCTCTTAAAATCAGATCTTTAAAGTTATATTCTTTAGCACGCTACTTTTAACAAGCCCAGATATCGGAATTCATGGGAAATCCACTCGAGTCTCCATACATTTCAATACTTTTATCTGTTTTGTAGGTTAAAATCTCACGCTATCTACTCGTATACGATACCAACGTGCCTTACTGTAATCATTATAAATTTAAATTTATAAACCCAACCTTTGAATTTATTAATCGAATATTTTTAATGTATAACTTTTAATGATATATATGTTAGAATTTATTACTTTTTTGTATTAACCAAGCAAGCAATTTTTTAAAATATGCTGTCTATAACATCATCAATATTTTCTTTTCTTTATTGTAACTTTGTCAAACCTTCAATATATTCTTTGTATACATTAAAGCCATCAATTTTAATGAATTATTTCTTTGACAAACAAATTTAAACACAAAATTTTCAATCTTACGTAACATTATTAGCAATTTGAAATGTTTATTTGAGTTTTTTGCTTTTCACTCTAAAATTAAAATATTCTTTAAGAAATATTGTATATTTCTAAAATATTTTATTATAAAATTATATATTATAAAGTTATTATATTATAAAATATTATAAAAGTTATTATATTATAAAATACTATAAAGCTTTACTGTTATTATTTTTCTCATAAACAAAACATTCATTAATCTTAAATAAATATGCCTTATTTTAATGCTATTACTATATCAATTCTGTAGTATAACGTTATCTGAAAAAGATAGTTTTGCGTTTAGTAATGTACAGACAGAGATTGAAAAAATAACAGTCGTGCTTAATTATTAATAATATGGCTAGTAAAGGCAGTTTTTTGACACCGCGTGCATCAAATATGAAAACGTGCACTTGCTTTCCACGTGAAAAAGATTAAAAGTAATTTGCAAATTGCTTTAAAATTTGTATGCACCTATAATTTTCTTATAACTGCGTATCACTCTTGATTTAAAAAAAAAAGCGATAAATAACGATAGGGCAGTTAAGTGTCAGCAAGGAATAAAAATTGACTGTGACTTTTTCTTAACGTCACCACCACCGAATAACAACATCACCTCCTCCGGTAGATTATGAGAAAGAAAATTTCACGGCACTGTATTAGCTTCATTATTGCAATGTTATTGAAGCACAAAGTGATGTTTCGAGACGTGCTTATAAAAATCTGATACTCCGGTGTAACTTTATAGAAAGAAAAAAAGAAAAACAACACGAAAGAAAAAAGAAATAAAGAAGAGTATGGTGAAGAGGCAGATGAACATTCGCAGATATTGTACCGACAGCGGTGTAAAATAAGGTGAAGTAGGCTGTTAATAACGAATTATGATGGTGGTTTCGGTATAGTCATCATCCTAAAGCCTCGATTTTTTCTCCTCTGTTCTGCTCCGCCTATTCACTTACACACTTTCCATTTTATGCTTCTTTTTTCTTTACATTCTATCCTATGAATATTTTCATATTATCTATACTGCTAATTTTCTCCCCACCCTCAATCTTTGTATTCACGTTTCTCTTTCTCTTCCTCTTTGCCACTCCCGTCTTCGACTGGACAAAGGCTAGTGGTAAATACGTAGTTCAATAATACAAAACACTACAAGAGAGATGACGCAAAAGCCACCTTAAAGGTAGGGTCGATTCGTTATTCGCAACTTGAAATCCACGAAGATGGAAAAAGGGCTCAGACTTTTCCGGCATCTGTTTACCTGCCCCCTGACGATTACTTCTTGTGATCTTGCTTTCGACAGGAGCAATGCCAACTTTACGAAGAAAATGAAGAAGGCTCTTATACTCCCAAAACTTTTTCTCATAGATGCATTTCTTCTTATGCGACTATAATTTGGAAAAACATGAGCATTTAATTTTACTTCGATAACATATATTTATATCTAAAGAAGAATAAATATAAATAATCTATAAAGAAATTATTTACACATTATTTTATAAATTACTGTTTGTTCTACATAAATTTCTAGTACATTTTGTATTAATAAAGTGGTTGAATCAATATGCATCAATAATTGGTTTGAAACATTAAACTTCTTTAACTTATATATCATTTAAATTAATCAATACATACAAAATAATAATAATATATCATAAACAACTATTTGAAAGTTTTAAACTATTTGCAAGCACTTTTAAAAATTACAAAAAATAACATTAGGTGAAACAATTTTGCAATTTTTTCTTGGTTAGTTTATTGTAATTTCTAAAATCTCTATCTTAAAGCATTATGTGCAGAAACTAGGATAAATAACGATTTCTGAAATTTTTACAAGTTTAAAAGATTTAAATTTACTTTATTACTATAGAATTTTACATGTATTAGATTAATACATTATTTATAGATTAAGAATAATATTACGATAATCAGACATTCGAACAATAATCCATAATTATATTCACTTATTTGAAAACATTTAGATTTTCATAAAAATTTTTCGATTTAATGGAATTTCGTTTTTATCCAAAAATGTAAATCGTGTTTACTCCGTGCAAACATAAAAATGACAATTTTTCGATTAACTTAAATAAATAAGTATTAATATATAATTCACGAAAATCAGCGACTCAAATTTCTTAATAATATTTAATACCTTTCACGTGGCTTACTCACTCCTAGCTCTATTCGTCATTTTTGAGTGTTCGCCGATCTCTTACGCGGGACAAATAAGTAAAAATGAAATTAAAATGGATACGTTAACATTCCAAAAATTTATCCCTATTCAGTTTATGCTACATAAACTATTGGAGGAATTCTCTTGAAAAAGCTGTTTTGCTTCTTAGTCGAGGATTTCCATTTCAAATTTCACTTGGCGTTCGGAATTTTTTTTCAAAATAGCGAGTTACCACACCCACGTATTTAACCAAGCGGCCAAATTAAGTCAAACCTTCACTCTTAGTATTTTCAATAAACTTCTTTACTTTCATGCATTCGATAGAAGATGTAGATCGAAAAAAGAGGAGAAAAAGAAATCGAGTCGTGAGAGCGAAACGACTGTATTTTATGCGGAAAATAGGAAGATGGGACGAGAGGATACGAAGGGATGGATGTTTGTCCAAGGTCAATCAGATAATACGGAAAATAAAAAATTGCTTGAATATATAATTTCAAGTTTAAAGAAAGTTATTGAATAAGGAAACGAAAGACTTACTTTCACGAAATCACTTATCTTGCATAATTAGTGTTGAATTTCAGAACTTATATATTGATCGATATGAATAAATAAATATTTCTTTTACTATTTTAAATTAATATTTATTTTTAATAGAATAATAAAATGGCAAAAATTGATTTTAAAATTTTCTTTTAAATTCAATAACATAAAAACTAGAATTATAATATATATACTAAATTTGCTCAACACATTCATGTGTACTTTGTTTAATTTGTATTTGACATACGATTCAAGATACTCTGAATTTTGAATTTTGAATCATGTTTTTTTATATAATGAAGTATACATTTCAGTATTAAAAATAGAATTCTTAATTTATATTTTCAATAAATTGTGAAATATTAAAAATATTTGAATAATTAAAAAAATTGTTTTTGGTATAGTTCGTTAACAGTTTGTGAAATGATGTATCTTTTTTTTTAATTTATTTATATATAATATATAAATTTTCTATTCATTTTTCATAGAGTAGTCAATTTTTTTCACTAATGCAAATTAAATAAAATTTTATGTCATAAACAGAAAATAAATATCATATTTAATATTATTTCTACCTTTTTTTAAATTTAATATCGAGCTGTTTAAATATTTATGACAATTCGAGTGTTTATGATAACATAAAACTAAAAAAGAAATTAGGTTCATTTACATAAAATATATACGATTTACATATCGATTTTTACTTCAACGTGAAAGATAAACATATACTATCTATTTAAAATTGTTTTGAGTTACTATTTATATTCATTTAAAAATAGATTGTTTTTTACTCCTGCATTTTATTATATACATTTATTATTGTATAATTTATTCTTCTATTATGTTACTAGGTTAGACTAAGAAGTTGCATGTTTTCAAAGGTTCATTTTGAATGAAACACTTTGAAAAGTCTTAGTTAGTACTTAAAAGTAACTCCCTGTAAATTATATAGTCGAAATCTTAAAAGGCATATAAAAATATATCGGCTACATAAGTATCTCCGTATCCTTCTGAAGAAAAAAAATAATAGTTTTTTTCCAAAAAAAACAAGGAAAAAAAAAATTCAAATTAGTTGAATGAAAAAAAGAGAAAGGCAAAAGTTCAGCGTTTCGCGCACAGAAAAAGACATATTTTGCAGTTTAATAGAAAAGTATTTTCACTATCGCAACCACTCAACTATGCATGCATATTCGAGGGTTAGGATAATAGGAGAACTTTTTTTTCTTCAAATGAAACGAAAAGCCACCCTCGAAATTTAAGAAGATAAAGAAAACACGCGAACAGGTCGCCAAGCCAAGCCTCACGTTCCAACTCAAGCAGATGTCCTTTATCCTTTTCTATCTGTACACCTAGTTCTGCGCTCGAGAAGTACTTTATTTCTTATACACGACGTGGTTCATTAGAAAATAGAAAGACCGATGATGTTGATGATAAGAGAACACTGTATCAGTATTTAAATATCGATTTTCGTCACTCGAAATATTGATATTTAAATATTTATAAATTTGTCCAACGATTTCTATTTTATAATAATTTCTATTATATAATAATTTCTATTCTATATATAATTTGTTAAATTGTTATTCCATAAATGTTAATTAAATTATTAATATATGATATAATTTTATTGCATAACCGATAATGTTCATAAAGTTCTTACTTCATAAATATAATATTTCAACGACGGGTTTGAGTTAAATACTTACCATTACTTTAATTCACTGTTGACTTTTCATATTTTTATTTTAGACAGGTTATAGACAATGCATTCTTAGTATTTAAAACATTTAAAATTATTTTAATTTGTATTTACTATAATATTTAATGGCTAGATGAAAAAAAAATAAAGCATTTCAATACTAAGGTTATAAATATGAATAACTTTGTTAAACGTAAAAGCCTTATAATGTGAAAAATCAAAATATATAAAATTTTTTGAAACAATGTTATCGTTATATACAGGTAAAATTTGCATAATTTTCCTATACATACTAAAATAAAGATCCCCTTTTGATTATAGAATTGTACGCATGAAAATATTATATGTCATATAAAATATATAGCGAACTGCTAGTAATAGATTTCGGCTAATAATTGACTTCGGATCACCATGAATTGAGATACAAACTTTATCAGTTTTTTTGAAAAGTTTTGGTAAAAAAAGATGCTAGATAAATGTATTTTTACACGAATCGTCATTCGAGCTCCGATCTCATGTAAATCGAAACTTGAACTATCGATGTATGAAAAAAAGACGAGCGGCTCTACTAGACAACAATAAAAAAAATGTCTTTTAGGTCGATCTATTTAAAAAGTATGCGAGTACTCGGCATTGCATTCGCGATAAAAAATTGAGTTTGAAGACGTATTCGAAAGCCAATGTGCGCAGTTAAGGGTAATGTAGAATATGTATGCGTCTGTCGGGAAGGTAGCCGTGAAGGTACCGGGTCGCGGCGCTGGAGCCCGAAAAAGGTTTCCCATGTTGCCACATCTCCCGGTCTCATTGCGTTCCCGTTCTTCGAGCCACTTCCTGTGCGCGCCTGCACAGCCACACTCTTACGCCATCGATCTTCTCGTGCTTTGTCCACCGCAAGCGACGTTGCTTCCATGTTCGCGACCGCTTGGGTGGCCTGGCTTCTCATTGTTCCGGGGGGAAAGTGGCGAATACGAACTGAGCCCTACGGGGATGACAAACAAACGAACGAACGCCTGTGATGCTCGTGGATTTCGTCGCGACCAAGATCTTTTTTTCTCCGTTGAAGCATTTTACGCGATGCTCGTTTATTAATTAAACTGGCCTTTTCTTTACTCTCTGCGTTCCTATTGCCAGCGCGTATTCATTGCAATTGCTGCCTGTTATTAATAATGTGGTTTTTGATGTCTGTACACGGATCAAATCCAAATGGTGCAGTCGAATCGAAATTGCTATTAGAACGTGAAGTTTCTTTCACTGCGCAATAGTTGATTGTTTGCTGCGTTGGAAATACTTTTCAATATTATCTGAACAATCTATTAAAATTTTAATAACCGAATATTTTGTAAAAGAAAGTGTCTTTGGATGATTACACGCGAAAAAGTACTACTCGACAAAACGTGTACATGTAATACTTTCTTCTTTTGTTTTAATTTTAATATTCGTTTCACGTATTTATTTTATTTACACCTCCTTTTCCAATAATAATTATAGCAAAAATTAATTAACAAAGGACGTGGATGATATAAATGTTATCTCATGTTGTTTTTCTCATTTATAAAAAATCTATCGAAAAAATGTGGAAATCAAGCGTTATAAAAGATTACGGATAATAGAATTCTATCATCGAATAATTACTTTAAAATATCAGCGAACGTATTTACATAAAAAATAATACTATAAAAATATTTTACGTTGCTAATACAATCGTTATGATATCAAAATAGTTTTATTTAAAATTTCATTTAAATTAATATTTAATTTTTAAACGTAAATTACAAAATTAATAATTAATAGAATTTAATTTCTCGTGATATCCTCAAATCATAAATAATACAACTCTCGCTATTCAACGTTAGTAATTTGAGTAAACGCTTCGTGGCGCATAAGATGTGTGTTCAGCTAAAATACGCTCATAGTTGCGAAGTCATTCGATCTCGTACAAGAGTTTTAAACAACTTAGTATATTGGAAATGAAATCAAAGTTAAGAGTTCTCGATTGTTTTGAAATTCGAAATTTACTCGTGAACTCGAGAATAAGCACGTTAATGAAGCTAACGCTTGATGCAACTGACTTGCATGGAAATCGAAATATTAAATTTTATATTTCGTATTTTACGCTCCAGTTCATCTCATGTATATTTTCTTACAATCACGAAATCTTAATTGAAATGTAATACGTAGGTACTCTTTTTACCGGCTTATTATTAAACTGAAAAGCCAAATCGATCGCGTGAAAACACGTTTTTATTTATTGTTACCGTAGTGTCGACTTTGAAAAATCATCGATTATGAAAGTGATTTTCGTAATGAATCATTTCAAACTAAAGATTTAATCACGGTGCGAGAAAAATTTCCGTTGGTAAGTTTGAAAAAATAAAGTTATCGAGACTCGTTTATAATTAATCGAGCGTTAAACACGTGAAATCTAATTAGAAACGTGAGAATATTCCTCGTAGCCGGACTTTTCTGAATTGCTTTTGAAGACGTATTATGTGCTAATTATATTTTTAAGAAGTATTTTGTGATTTTGAATAAGTATCGTGCAACATAAATAAACAGTGAACCGCTTATCGACTGGTTAATATAATGGTTAACATAAACCCGTTATCTTGGATTTTTGGAAAATATTACTTTCAGCTATAATACATAATTACATGTATTTATAATTTTATTTTTATATAATATAGTTTAAACAGTGATATTCAAACCAGTTTTCCCTATTTACATTCGATAACGACATCATTAAAGGTAAACCGTTTCAACGCAGACTCTTTTCTTTTTACTCTTGAAACTATACATACATAAAATTGTCGTATTCGTCGTCATCACCGTCATCGCTGCCTCGTCGATTTTTTTTTCATGTTTTCGTTATATAGAAAGCGCTAACGCGGTCATTCGAAGCGAATTTTTATTGCGTTCTCTGCTTGCGTGCTTTATCTTATCTCGACTAAAGCAAATTAAAACAGCTGTTATTTTACAACATTAAAAAAGCTAAAGAGAAAAAAATGTTAATTTTTTTCGTTATCTCGTGATGAATGCGTTAAAAAACGTGCTAAATTAAGAAAAATTTATTACACTCTTACCAACTCCCTCGTTACGATAAATAGATTATAAAGAAGGACGACATTTTCCTGCTATAAACTATCGAGTTGTTTATACCATAACACACACGATTCATAGCTTTTTATCAAAGAACATTTTCCTTTCGATCAGAGTTCAGGGAATTAAACAATCGATATCAATTATATTTTGAAAATTAAACATTTATTAAGTGTCTCTTTTTGTATTAAAAGCTGCATGCAGTAGAATGGTCGATAATAAGTATGAATAAATATTTATGCGATTTATATTTCGTGGTTATAATGATTACGAAAAAAAACTACATTAATTAGTTTATTAATTATAGAATTACTATAAAATTACTATATTAATTTTTCTACTTATTATGTATTTAAAATAAAAATTGAATTAAAAAAAATAATTTATAAAAGTAGTCTAAATTTTAGAAATATATATATTACTATCGATATAAAGTATTAATTACTGTTCATACTATAATTTCATATTTATTGATAATATTCAAAATAAAATAAAACTAGATTGTTATGTTACACATGAAGGATACGTTGATAAAATCATCTAGAAAAACTGTTATTTTTTCATATAAAAAAAATATCTTGTTTACAAAATATATATGTAGAAGTACATATACCATCATTTATTACGAAAAAAATATCAAAGAATTATCAATAAAATTTAATATACATATGAAATATTCTACAAATTATATATTTCGCTTTTATAAAGTTACTTAATATTTTTAAATATCGTATTATTTTGATAAATTATAAAAAATATTTTATAGTTGTGCATGGCTGTCTAATACACGAATTAAATTTTGTATTAATACTGCTTTGTTTAGTTTAAGTAATACATTGAATAAGATGTTTTCAATCGTGTGAACTCAGATATCACCAATATAGATTCAATCGAGTAATTTGTTTACATTTAAAATAAATTTTAAACTAGTTATAATTTTCTATCAAAAATTATCATAGGGTGACTTAGGTATACTAAACTATACGTCTATGGACGTTTCGACGATAAAACTTTAAAACGTAAGAAAACGATAAAAAGAAAATATCGAACACTTTAGGGTAAAATAAAGGATATTTAGGTGCTGGTACACAGTTTGTTCTTAAAACACACGTATTAAATTTAGGTATATTTAGTATTCAAAGAAAAAAGCGACCAATAATTATTTAAAGTTGTCTGTAAATGTCGATCCGTCACAGTGAAATTTAAAATAAAACGTTTCACCTTTGAAATTTATGATATGCTCGTTTAGAGAGGAACTAAATTTTTATCCTGAAAAAGCTAGTACAGTTCAGTTTGCTTACGCTTAAGTAAATCCATTTAGCCCACGTTGCGGAACATGGACGTAATTATGTGCACACGCGACTAAATAAATTGTTTTCTTTTGCTGGTTCGGGCAGTGACAGAGGGAAGGGGGCAAAGGTCGAGTTAGTAGTGATAAATTTTCCGATTCAGCTGAATAGAAGCCGAGGAAAAGAAATTAGCCCCCAGGCGATGCGTGTGTCAAAGAAGTGACGCATGAGAGCGCTGAGACAAGAGGAAACGAAGCCCAAGTCTCGTTCGATATCTCTTTATCTCAAAAACAGAAACCTTTGAACTTATAAGAGTAAACCGGGAGATATGCTACGGAACATCGCCATAATATTTGGTAGTTGGAGGGGGACTATTCCAACAAAGAGAGAGAGTGAAGTAAGTTGTTACGCGAACTGAATTTGGACGGCGGCCGCGTTGCGTTCGAAACAAGCGTATTAAACGATCCAGTGGGAGATTTT
This sequence comes from Dolichoris vasculosae, assembly GCA_018907195.1. NCBI lineage: Eukaryota > Metazoa > Arthropoda > Insecta > Hymenoptera > Agaonidae > Dolichoris > Dolichoris vasculosae. The sequence continues at coordinate 4,917,588 of JACCHY010000002.1, read as the reverse complement.
AGCCTGCGGACCTGAGTAAAACTGAAAATTTTATATGAATTAACCAATATAGAAAAAAGCTCTCTTTAAATCGAATTTCCTTCGAAATTTCCATCAACCGACTCGGACTATATGTAATTCAGGTTGGTGGATAATTCATCTAATTTACTTTTCTATTTTCCTGATAAAGTACACTAATTTCCTTTTTAACGATAAATATTTAATAGGCAGGTTTTCAGTTTTATACATTATTAATTTAGTATTATTAAAAATTATTATTATTGATAACAGACTGGTGATCGATCGAATTTATTATTGGCCATAACAATATATTTTTTACTGATCTTTATAATACTATTAATATTAAACTCATAAAGCATCTGGTTGTTTTATTCCGCAATGCAGTTGGCAATATTATTATGTTTGTCTTAGACGATTAGGATTTCTAAAATGATTTTATGAAATTGTTTAAATCGTAGATATTGTAAGTCATTATACTAAATTCCGTATTATGTAAAAAGTTTTATTATCTGAATGTATACTGAACGCTGTTAGTCTCTTGTATAGTCTCGAAACAAAGAGAAATGGAAGAAAACCTCAGGAAGAAAATAATATAAATGGAATAAGTTTTAAGTCTGAAAAGATTTATCGGGAAAGATATTAAATAAGTACTACAATCAAGAAATTCTTGAATTTTATTGAAAAATGAGTCCAACGGATGTTCCGAGTATAGTGAAAGTAAGAATAAAAACAATTTTTCTTTTTTAGTATTATAATATTACTGAATGCGACATAATTATTTTCATATCGAATATTCTATCATTTATTTTATAAGAGAAAATTTGGACTACATTATATATATTTTTATAAATTGAATTTTATTTCGATACTTTTTATATTTTTTAAATTACAGAAAAAATTCAAAAAAAAGAATAAAAAAAGAAATAAACAACTAACATATTTTAAATCAATAAAATAAAGTCAAACTTACTTCTAACGTTTTCGAAGTTAGCCCATATTATAGAGTAAGCGGATATAAATAATACACACCCTTTGATCAGTCGACTTAATAATTGAGTCTTGCAGAATTAATTTCAGGAACGTGGCTTGCTTTCTTGAACGATGAATATAACTTTGTAATAAATTGATTTAATTTACATAAAGACTTCTATTGCTACTTTTATCATTAGTTGAATACTGTATAATTCTAGTTGATTTAAAAATTTAGAATAGTCTATTATTTTTAATAAATGTTTGAAACAAAAAATTATCTTAATAACAACTTAAATAAAAAAATTCGAGCTGTCGTAGATGCTGAAAAATATTTAATACGTATTTTGAAATTATTATTAACGCAATAGTTTTATATTTTTTAATTATTTTATAGTGTATATTACTCGTAAACTAAGGAACTGAAAAATCTATCCCACAAGTATCGAATGATCAATTATGATACGAATAAACATAAACAAGGAACTAATAATAGAATATTTTTTTAAATTAGTTTCTAAATAAAAAATCATGGTATATACATATTTATATGTAAACCTTGTTATGTTATCAATTGATGTAGATGCAGGTACAGCAACTTTTCTAAACCAATTTAAAATTTCTGAGTGGAACAGTCAATTTTATGAAGTTTACATTCATTAACATAAAATAAAAATAATTACCAGAATTTTATATTATTGTCTATAAAAACATTATCACATGATTAGAAAAGAGCGATTTTTTGTCTTCTTTAAAAATCTCATATTATGTATAATATATTTTATTATAATACACAAAATCTTTATTAAAAAAATAAAATAAATATTATTAAAAATCTTCACTATTTTCAACATATTTCTGTATATTTTTCATAAAGTTTGTTATTTTTTTAATTGCAAGTGTTCTATTCAAATCAATTATGAATTTCAGGTATCGAACATTTAATATTTGTTTTGATCTATTCATTTCTAAGTTTACTTTAAATAATATAATAATTAAAACCCATATTTGTGGGTTTTATATACCCATATTTGGGTTTCAACATGGATTAGTTTTGAAAAAGTTCAAAATCAAATTTTTTCTATATTAGAGAAAATTTGTATCAAGATAAAATTATTTTACTCTGATCAGTTTGTTTTTCTTTTTTAACAATTTTTCTTTTTTTAAGTTTTACTATCGGCGTTTTATTTAAGAATACTCATTTTCAATCAAAGATATATTTCTTAGAGGTAACATTTACTTTTTTATTTATTATACCAAAAGAATCATTTATATATTTAATTATAAGATAGCCTATTTTTTTTCATTAATATAAAATATTATAATCTGTAAAGAGAAAATCCAAGATGAAAAATCCTTTGTAAAACAAGAATTATGTGCATGAATGTGCTAACATCATGATTCATTTTGCATAATTGTATATACTACCGATTTAAAACAAAAACTATTTTATTCTAATTATCTTGAAAGTGTTTTAATCTTTTAGTGTTGCATAATATGAAAATAAATAAAATCAGATCTTAGTTTTTAAAGAAATACAACGATCTTTGGATCATAAAAATTTGTAAAACTAAAACACTCAAATATTGAAAATGAATTAAAAATTATGTGATTTTGTTTATCGCTGTTTTATTTTATAAATAAAAATAACATATTTACAGTTTATTAATTAAAAAATTAATTAGTAGTGGTGTTAACATTTATATTGTTATCTTGGTAATAACAAATCGTATATTGGATTTTTAATTTTAGTCCAAAGGTAAACAGAATTCATTATAATAATATTCACTTAAAATAGTTTGGATTAAAGAATTTGTCTAAATTTAACATTGTATATAAATATTAAATACAATATTAGAATAACAAAGCATTTAAAGTATTTGAAAATAATATTGATTTATTTATATTTTAGGATATAATAATACATTATTCATATTTCAGTATTTATGATTGAATAAAACATAAAATTTAATTTAAAACATAAAATTCTTTAAAATCTATTTATATAGTGTACAATTTTCTCTAAGCTTTTGTATTATATAAATAAATAAATTTTTTAATTGTTATTAAATTTTAGAAACATAAGTTTTAATAAAAATTTGTATTTTTTAAAAAAGAGAAACCATTACGCTCAGGGCCATATATATATATATATAAAATATATTTTTTACAAATTTTAAAATAGGAAGATTTTTTCAACGTTTCAAAATTTTATTAGTAATATATAATTCTTGCAGTGAACTCTGATAGAATAATATAAAGTTTCTAAAACAGCTTATGTCTGCTCTATTCGAAATATTTGGTGAGCTATTAGCATTTTTTGATCATAAGTGTGCACTTGATTACAATTCTTCATCCTACCTTTCTAAAGAAAATAGTGAAGGGTCTTGAAGTTATCTTTAATTGTATCAATTAATCCACTATGTTTTGAATAGAAGTTTAAATAGATACTCGATCAAAGACATTTTAGAATAACAATTTTTCAACTTATATCATTGAAGATCTTATTATCGTTTGACAAGTTTTCGGAAATAAGTTCTTCGATCTTTTTTAAACGCATGATTACTTCACAAAAGAAAAACTAGAAGTGAATTTCTTCGGTTACAGTTTAGAACTCTTTTGGCTCTTGAGATAAATACAAATTCGTCCGTTTATCTATATTTTCACCTGAGACCACAATCTTTAATATAAATTAATTAGCATTTATGTGCATGAAAGTATTTTTGAACGCAAATAATGAAAAATACCTCAACAATCTACTACCCTTAATTTAACTTTAATAATGAAATATCAAGGTAATACGGGTATTCGCGATAACGAGTAAGTGATATTTACGATGAAAATATTGGATAAACGTGTTTAAGCGATGCAGGTTAAAATTCGCGAAGAAAAATTATACTCGGTGAGATAAATCATCGTTCGATTGCTATCCCGGTAATCGTGAAGATTCGTTTGAACCAAAGCACATATATTAGGGTGGGGATAGTCGTATAAAATGTTCAAGTTAGCCAAGTACGATTTATAGTGCAATCACGAACTATTTGTTTCCAAGACAGTGTCTCAGAGACAAAGGCCAATGCAATTTTCTATTACCATCTTATAAAATTGCGGGGTAACAATGCGTTCATTATTCACGGCTACGACGTTCCGCGCCCCTTTTTTCTCGTCAACGCTCAATGGTAGGCCCCAGGGCACCTTGAATCCGCACCGAATAGATAAGGCATTACGCGTCTTCAAAGTATATTGCGAAAACATGTAATACGATAGATTTTATTTGGTAGACTTGAGCTAATATTTAAATCACAAATCATACAATATACTGCAAATTAGAAAGGGGTTAAAAGTGTAATTATATTCATTGAATTATTAACAAGCGAACGGCGTTTGTATATAATTTATTATTAATTTATTATGTATTTACGTTGTGTATAATTACGTTGCGTAAGTTTTAATATTGATTTTTAAAACTGGATTATCTTGTTGAGTAGGTATTATTGAAACTAATGATCGAATAAAAGCTTATAAAATTTATTTGATCGATTATATAATGAAATTGTAGTAAAAAAACTTTAAGATTCTATTTTAAAAAGTAGCGTGACAAATTCTAGCATTACTTAAATTTTATCAATTTAAACCTTTGAAACGAGAAGTTAAATATGGCGAAAGTTTATAATTTTCTCATAAGATATACAATGCATTACATACAGTGTTGTAATTTTATTCGTTTTAAATACTTTAAATTTTATGAAGAAGACTGATTTATATAAAAGAGCGCATTAAAGAAAGCGTAAAAATTATTAAATTTCAGAGGAATAAGTCGTGTTAATGTAAATATTAAAATTTCTATTCATCGTGATTGTTAAATTTATAAGATTAAGAGTTGCGTATTTAATATATATAATACGAAATATCCCAATAGGCAAATGCAAACACGAGAAGAGCCGTATTGGCGTGATGCGCTAGCGAAATGATAACATCGAGACTCGCCTCTTTGAAAATTTCAACAATTAAGCGCCTCGAATACTCAAAATTAACTTCCCAGTCTTAAATACTCGAATTATCCGAATAATGATAAATCTACATGATGTGTAGAAATAAAGAGAGAGCTAGAAAAAGAGAGACAAAGGTGGAATACTCTAAGAAAAGGGAGGGTAGTACAGGTGATATTCTTTTCTAGGCAGTGTTTACGCGGAAATTCTCGCTTGCAATTCGATTAACTTGAACGCACTCGTGCTTACTCGCAAATGGAGGTCAAGTCACGTTCGTTCAAATGTCGTGCGAATCTTTCCAGATAAGGTGTCAAGCTTCGCTTTACTTTGCAAGTAGATACGCTGTGAAGAATTTCTTATAAAACTTAACTACGCTCGAGACCAGTAATAAGTTTTTTGCTTGTAATTCGATATGGTTAAATTTAAAGTAATTTCACATTTTTGCTTCTTTTTTGGTATTAAATAAGTTTTGATAATAAAAAATGATGAGTAAATATAACATAACTAATGTAATTTAAGCTGTTCATATTAAATTCAACTTCAAGATGATAGAATAACTGATTTTATTTATGTATTTTTTCGCATGTATATATTCTACTGCCGCATTGATTATAAGAAATCAATTTCTTACATTAAGTAAGATTAAGTAAGATCATTGTTCACTTTCTTGAAAGATATTCCTTCTTTCTTATATCGCTAATCTGATTCTTAGAAAATTTGCAAGGGAAATAATTGAATTGAAACTAACCTCTTTTTTAGTATAAGCTATAAGCAACTTAATTGCATTTCGGTATAAGAAAATATGTTTATTATAAATTATTTTTTATTTAATAATTATAAAATTAGTTAATACTTAGATATTCGTCAATTTTTTCTATTCATGGATACTCCTTTTTTATAATATTTAGTACACATAAAAATTACATACGATAAAGCAGTGTATAATTTTTATTTTACTTGTTTAATGCTGATTTTATAAGTTTTCATATTTTAATATTTGGTATAATTTCTAAATTTATTTGATGTATAATTAGTTATTTCTTACAGCTTCATGTAGAAAGTAATTTTTACTTGTAAATAGCAAAACCGATATCTGCATGAAAGAAGAAAAATATATTTGTGAAGTATCCTGGGATGTGGTAGGAAGCAATTACAATATAAAAGTGGGAGAAGAGTGAGTAAATGCAGAAGAATAAAAAAGTTAAAATTATTTAAATTTACGGAGTTAAAATTGCTGATTTATCGTTGAAATGAACTAATATATTTTAAATATATTTTCATACAAAATACGATATTCTTAAATAATTAATTCTTTTTGAAAATTGAAAAGTATTATAAATCACAATGACTTATCAGATGTACAGACTATTAAAATAAAAAAAATTAAATTTATATATATTTTTATTTAAGTGTTCATATAAAAAGTTTAACCTATGCATCTTCTTTACGTAAAGTGCTTGAATTAAGTTTTATCGCTATTTTTTTATTTTAATGGAATTATCTATTGAAATAAAAATTACATAAACATTATACATGTATAGTAATATAATAACTACCTGAAACAATATTGATTCAGGAAATAATAAGCCAATATAAATTATACTGTAATTTATAATGTATTTTTATATAAATTAAATAATTTTTTACTCCACTACTCTGATAAAATTATATTTAAATAAAATATATGATTTCATTATATTAATATGAGCATTATTAATAAATGTTAAGTAATCAATCCCTATGAAACAGATTTAAATAAAATTAAAGGTATCGTTGAAAAGCGAACAACATGTAAGAAAAAGTAAGTATTTTCGTTCCTCATATTACATCTCCAACACAGTAGGCGAGTGTATATAAGTAGTCGTGACTGCGAGTTGGATGATAATAAATTTAACTGAATGTTGACCTATTTTTCGTGCTTTCGTGCTGATGCATATGTAAATTTCGTTAGGATTAACTAACGTGGTCAGATTAGTTTTTCCAAATTTTCACATCCCTACCACCCAGGTGAAACTTGGACATATGAACATTTTTAAAAAACCAAGGCTTTCACTGGCACATTTGTTCTGAAGCGCTACTTAACAAGGACAGTTTTTGTAGTTGTGGGAAGCGCGGTGCGCGCGTAAATGCGAGAGATGACACGAATTTTTGACACAAAGCTTGGCTTTGTTGATGTTTTCATAAAAGAATGGAATCGGTTATTTTCAGTACCAAAAACAAACAGAAGGAAAAAAGGGAGAAATAAAAAAGAAAATATCTGGTTTGTTGATAAATTGGTGCTGTCTTTCTCCCCATCATCTTATTCGCGCGTACTTTAATTCAAGTTGTAATCGTAGTCGAGCAAGATGGAGATATCGTCGCCGTGAAGCTTAATCCAGGGAACATGAAAGTCTCCGTAAGAAAGTGCAAGCGCAAGTTACCTGCATTCGTTAAGCGGATAACGAGCGACGGATGAATAGAAAACGAGACATACGAATGCGCCGAATGAAGTTTCATCAGTAGAATAGTGCGAACTAATCTTGGATTTAGTTTGTGGTGAAGATTGGTAGAATGAAATTCGTTTGAATTAATTATTTTAGCTATAATACCTAATTTACTGGGTAGGCTATTAACGGGAGAATTTCAGCGCTTGCTCAAATCGTTTAGGATTCTGCTTTTTATTTTCTCATTCTAAAAGAAGAATTTAAAGTAGATTAGAGTCGATCGTGTTTACTATTCCACATAAATTTTCTAAATCGAAGCATGACTTTATAATTAATTTTGGTTTTTTTATGGTTCTTTGACAAACATTGTAATTTCAAGCTTATAGGCAATGTTGCTTGAATTTAAAGTTTCATATTTCTTGCAAGAGTTTTATTATATACGTTTAGCCGTTGTTGTGCGTTTTCTACCAGATATTATTTTAGTTTCATTTCAGCCCTATAAATAATTCATTTAAATTATTAATAAGTGCCTTGGAAGAATATAATTATTTCTTTTAATATAATACATATATATATATATGGAAATTCTAATAATATTTTTTAATGAGAAAATCAAAGTTTCAATATATATAATATGTTACATATATTTTATGTAAGAAGTCTCATAAAAGAAATCTATATTAAAAAGAATTTTATTTTGTAATGAAAATTAATTTATTTAGTAGATATTTCTTAATTATGCAACCTTATAACTTTACACATTTAAAATATATTTCATAAAAACTTTTTATAATTTATGTAGTTCTTTGATTTACTCTATACTATTTTTTCTGTTTTTTTATTTAAATTTCTCAAATTATTACTATGTTGAATTCTGAATAATAATGATTTTCAAATATGAGTATTTACTTTTTTGAATTAAAAATAACATTTTTTTCAACTAAAATTATTTATATATAATTAAAAATAAAAAGTTGATAAAATAGAATATTGTATAAATAAATGGATAAATATTTTTGTTTATAAAGTGATTAGATAATTTTTATGTACGTAGGAAACTTGAAAAAATCTATTCGGTATCAAATGTATTATCATGTTTACTAAATAAAAAAGCTCTCAATTTCTTAAACTATTAATAAAAAAATTAAAAAATTAAAAAATTAAAAGAAAATGTAAAATATAAATATAAATTAGATCTAAGATATAAGAAAAATTATTTATTTGGTGATGAGTACAAAAAATTTTATTTTTTAAAAATACAGAAAAGATGATTTTGATTAGATCTCAAAAGAATTAAATAAAAGTATTTTGATTGTATATACGATACAAATAAATTCATGAGTTGTAGAGCTAAGTGAAGTTTGCAAAGGCGTCATAAAGTTGGTTCAAATAACCAAAAGCATCGAAAGAATAGGATTATGTAGACGTAGGATTCCATAGCAAATGACTATACAATTACTTAGTGACAACCACTGATGAAACCTTCGTTCATGTGTTTGTATTATTTCTTTGAATTCGTTCGAAGAAAGATAATATTAAGCTAATTCTGTTTCATGCAGACATTTATATGATACCCTATAATAACGTCATCGATTAAAAACAGTATCTATTAAAGGAAAGATTATAAGTTAACAGTACGAATTCTGCCAACTACAATGAATATAGACTAAATTTGCTATTGACCGCTAAGATTACTAACAAAAAATTCTATTATACACGAAAGAGATACAGTTTAAATTTGCAAAAAGATAGATTTACGTCTGTGATATATTTTTTCCATATATATAATGAATATAACTTATATCTTAAAAATTAATATGGAATAATTGAAAAAAATATTTGAAATATTGTCTGAGCGAATTTAAACCAAGATCGAAAGTAGGAAATAAAATTATGTTTTTGTAGTTAATTAGACGTTGAGTAGGATATGAAATTTTTTTATTATTTATTTTAGTTTATAAAAATTTGTTAATGTATATGAGAAAATAAAATAAAAAGAGCGAGAACGAGAATATTTTTCCAAGGATTTGCATAGCAACTCTTATATGAGAAGACATCTAAAATTATTACAACTGAAATATCAAAGATAGTGACAAATTTTTTTTTATTTTTTCACTAAGTATCTTAGCCTTGTTTTTAATCTTCATCTTACAATAATCATCTCTTTTTGTTATTAGACTTTATCTTCTGTTAGAATATCTACAAATATATTTCATACTTCCCTCTTTTTATTTTATATTTTTACACGAATTTTGAAATGTATATTATTACAAATATTTATTTTCTTATTTCATAATTTATTATTTTTAGTACCATGTATTTTATATAGTTATATTTTATCATTTTGTTATTTTATAATGAAGTGAATTCAGAGATACAATTGATATTATATATGTAAAATATTTGCAAAAATATTTTACATGTGTAATAAGTTTGGGTATCAATTTATAATGATAAAGTTTGTGTAAAAATATATTTATCGCAGTTATGAGAATTTGTGAAAACCTTTTCAATCTTTGCCAAAATTAACTAAATTTACGTTTTAAATTATAATAAAAAATAGCTAATTTATACATGTATAAAAAATACATTTATGTATGAATTTAAAAATATATTTATATTTTATCTACTTCTCATTCTTTCTCCTTTACCGTGAAAACGTAAATGAAATTTTTAATACATAATAAAAAATTTGAAGGTTTTCTTTACGGACCAAGATGAAAAATAAATGTAAAACTTTTTTGAAGGCCGCTTACTTATATACGTTTTTGTTTTTTTAGCTTAGCCTTCACTTTTCATCAGTTTTCTATATAACCGATGACTTTAAAACCTGCATCACGTCCAGTGGAAATAAATCCATGCTGCATGTAACTCACGCAGGAATTAAATTTCTTGGTAAGAAAAATCCGTAGCTAAACTTTAATTATGATAATTTTTCAGAAACTATTCTGATTGATTTATATTTTTCTTTTTTAACACTAAACTAAAATACTAATAACTGTAAAATTAATTACAAATGCCAAATATTATTATATTTTTCCGTTCTCTCTCTCACTCTCTCTTTCTCTCTTTCTCTTTTTCTTACTGACTGATTTATGGTATTTATCGATTATATAGAAACATATTATATGAAACAAAAAATTCTAGTATAGACATCTTCTTACGAATACAGTTAGCTTTTGTTTATAAAATTAATTGCATCGCGAATCGCTAGTATAATTATCATAAGTAAAATATCGCTAGCATATTAGGTATCATATTTTTTAAATTAATCAATAATTATAAATGTACATGTTGTATGTTATTATTTTCTAATTATTGATAATTTGTTTATTATATATGTAGTGATAATATATTAACCTCTTATATTGATTGCAATTTAAACATTTATTTCATGTAATTAAAATATTTAAATATAAATCTATTGAATTTTTTTTTATTTAAGATAGAATATGTATTTAAATTGCATCTTTTTATATATGTATAATATATCTCAAATCAACTATCTTCATCTTATTGAGTACAAATTAATTAAAAAATGTTTTCTAAATCTTATATATATATGTATCGATTTATTTTTTATTAATTTTAGTTAGAGTTATGAACTAATATGAGTTTTTATTTTTGATTTGATTTGAGCATTTAATTTTTATGTTAGTTGAATACTGTGTTTTTCATTCATGCATGGTTTTCGATCTAATTAAAATTATACGATTACTTCGCGTAATTATATGAGAATGTGCAGCTGAATTTAACTGATATTCAATATTAATTTTTTCAACTTATTAAATTACAAAAAGTAAAATATAAAGTAACCAATCATTAATAAATTAATAACAATGTTTTATATTACATTATATTACTTTATGGACTATTCTATTCCTTTTTAAAAATAAAATTACATTATTTCAAAATTTTTTGTATCATATTAAATTTCAAGAAAGGTGATAAAATTATAAACAAACGTAAATATATTACACATGTAACCATCACAATTAATAAATTAAAATCTTTTTCAGACTTAGATTACAATACTTATTATTTGTCGGTATAGTTGAAAAGATAAAATATAGAAATAAAGTATTAAATCTATCAATAACTTTCAATTATTTTAATATTATTTTAATATTTTCAATTAATGATTTATAAATTGCCACTTTATAATTGATTAAAACATCAAAATATATTTAGTAATGAAAATAATAAAATTCAAAAACCTCAATTAATTAGTGAAAATTAATGAACAAAACTTTTTATACATTAAAAATATACCAGTATTTTCTTTACAATTATATGTTATTAATTTTAATATTTAGCAATAAAATAAATTTCAATATTCAATTATAGATATCTTTTCGTACAATTTTATGTGACTATTTCTATTAAAATTTGTACAATATACTATATTTTATATCAAACTGATTTGGATACAGTATAATATTATTTATTTCGATTAACTATTAATTGAAAAAATTAAGTAAAGTAGTTCATAAATCATCAATATAATATCAAAATAATATTTAATAAATTTTTCATTTAATGTAATGAATCATTATGAATGATATCGTATAAAATTTAGATAAAGATATAATTAACAATTGATTCATTAAAATAATCAACAACGCTAAGGGTTTTAACACATAATACACAATGATATCAATATAAATTTTTATTATTTTTATTATTTCATTATTTGCATTAAGATAATTAAATATTTGAAAATATTATTATATTTACCATCAAACTATATAAAAATTTGAATTAGTGTTTATTTTTAAATTTTATAGTACATTTATTTAACATAAAATAGACAATACAAATCAAATGTTGATTTTTTTATATTTTACTGCATGTTTTTGTCTTGCGATCACTTTTGATTTAATATGAAGTTTTGATATAATCACAAGATAACATTTGATTTCATACGCATATTTAATTTTGTAATTGTAGTCATATGTAATAGTGAAATAATAGTTTAGAATTAAAAATTATTTTAGAATATTCAATAATAAGTAAACACGTTAAAAATACATAGAAGCTACTGATGAAATAAAATAGCGGTATGTGTATATTTTGACTATTCATATTTCATAATAAAATTCAAAAATGTTATTTACAATGGTTAATATTTGTAAAGACAACATATTTAATATACATTTTAAATTATTCTATGTTTATTTTATAGCGTACTTACTAAAAATTTATTTCAAAATATTTTTTGATTTCGTTGAATAAAAAATACGTATAAGAACATATCTGTGTCTTAAATAAAAGGCATGCATTAAAGATATAAATAATGACAAAACTTACAGAATCTGATGTGCTAGAGAGTAGGAGGTCACAATTACTTTATTATATCAATATTATTGTGACTAATAATAGACATTTATGAAATAGTAATTCTTTGTTAAAAAATTTAATAAATTATATTATTGCTTTGTGATGAAGTATATATATATATATAATATATTTTAGATATTTGTTTTTATAATCAAAATAAAAAATATTATAAATAATTATATATGAATAAAAAAATAATTTATTAAGAATATAGAATTTACAAATAAAAATTTATATAGTATAAAATAGAAATTGAATTGCAAAATTTTAGTGCAACATTTATAAAAACGGAAAATATAAACGGAATTGTTAAAAGTATAACCAATATAAAAAGGTTATTAAAAAATTACAAGTTAATTTTTTTATTATTAATAGAATAGTTTTATTGTTATATAAAAAGAATTAAGTGAATATAAAGAAAATTTTATTTTAAAATTTAAATTATATTCGTGATTCAATCCATACCAATTTTTTCAATTTTAGTGTAACTTTTATTTTAGTTATTGAACTATTAAACGATTATCGAAATAAGTTTTTGTAAAATATATTCACAAGATTCTTTTTGAATGATTCAATTATGCTAATTGATTAAGGATAAACATATTAGAAATAAATTTAAGATGTATTACAAAATTTAAGCTGGTAAAAATGAAAATTAAAAATTTTTCGACAAGATTAAAAGATAAAGCCATTTCAAACCATTTGATTATAGATATTTTTTTTAAAAGATGTTTATATTTTAGATGAATAACCATTATTACTTCTACAATTAAACATGCATATCGTAAATATATCAATTTTATAAAAATATTTATTTTATATAACAGAAATTTTTATTTTTTATTTCAAATGAAAATAATGCATACAAAATCACATTGTATTTACTTAAATGAATTTGTAAATTATGTTAATATTAGAAATATAATTAATACGTAGCAAATTCAATTTATGATATGAATATAATAAAAGTATGATAAAATTTTTATTTGTACTTATTTTTTACATAAATCATTTTGTATGTTATATTGATTATAATCTATATTTTCATAAAAAATTATGAATAAATTCTTATAAATTTGTGATAACATCCGTATAATACTTTCTTTCAAATCATATGGAAAAGCATAATTTACTTTCCTTTTAAAGTATTAATATTTTTAATCATTTTTGAATGATAAGATAATATTTTGCCTTTTTTAAATATTTGAAAATACATAAAAATAAAATAGTGTGTATATTATATAAAATCAATACGTAAAATGTATCAATACGTATATTTATTATACCTTTAACCATAAATATCTATATTCTGCTAAAGATTAGATTATGTTACATGAAAATGTGAACTAAACATATTTTATTATTTCAAAACCGTGTAGAATTTTTCTGTTTTAAAATAAAAAAATATTTATTCTATATTATCAAAAAGAATTATGAAATTCACATATGAATTATGCACAATTCTTACTATTTAGTAAAAAGTCAATAAAAGCGGATAAGTAATAGTGTAAACATTTTATTAGCATTCAATGTATTATTCTCTTAAAAAAATTACCAATATTTCATTCTCGATTAAAAATATAATTTAAAACAACCGCTGTAATCAAATTCTAATTATTTTACAATAATTTCAATTAATAACCATGACTTGAATGTATATAAAATATTAAAAAATAAATCTTAATTGCTCTTATCTAAATGCAGAATCATTGATGTTAATATTACTGATAATTGACTTTACTTAAAATTACTTTCCAAAATAAAAAAAAACTTGATTAAAGAAGTTAATTATCATGAAATTTGTCTTATTTTTTTGATTATGTTATTTCTTATATCAAAGACAAGAAGTTTAATTGTATAACAATTAAATGTCGAATATGCTGACCACTTTTTACTTTTCTTGGTTTTTATTATGTATTTTAGTAGAACCTGTTAAAGTAAATATAAATTTATATAAAATAATATAATATTTTGAATTAAAATTATATTAAGTAAATTCATTTTAAAATCAAAATTCTTACGTTAATTTTCTGGTATATAAATACATTTGAATAATATTTAAAAAATTATCACCAATTACGAAAATTTGAAATTTGTTTAAAAATATGATGAAATAAAAAATCTAAATATATTATATTCGGTTACAGAATTGGTTTAAATTAATTCAAAACAACTAAAATAATATTCACGTATTTGAATGATTTAATAAAAATATTTTAGACAACATATTCATTATTTTTATTATACTGTACTTCAAGCAATAAATTCTCTTATTATTTTATTTTTAAAAAAATTATACGATTAATTTTATTTTTCTGTTTTTAGTTAACTATTAATATAAGTATTAATATATTTATGTATAATACTATTTAATATATGTTTAAATATTATTTTGATTTGATTATTTAAATTAAAACAAATTCACATGAAATTACAACTTGTTTTATTCTTCTTATTAAATCAATGATAAATTCAATCTACATAGGATATTTAATAGATATTTCGAAAAAGATAAATTTTTAATTCAGAAATAACCGATTCACATAAAAAATATAAAATTCATTATTGAAAGATTTGAATAAACAAAAATTATGTATTTTCAATTAGAAGAATAATAATTAGTTACTCACCGTGAGAATATTTCGTCAAAACTACAAATAAAATTTGGTTTGCATACAAGTATTTTATAACCTATGGATCAGGTCATAAAACATGTATAGTTAGATGTTATTCTTAAGAAACACGAAAATTTAATGGTTAATAAATTGCAAATAGAAAAAAATGACTTAAAAAAAATATCAATAAGATTTCGTATTTTTTTGTGTTTTCGAAAAATTGACTCTATTCGTTATACACTCACTGGATATTACATAAGAAATAGATCTAATAGATAGATTAAAACTGTATGTTAATATTACAATAATGACCTAACAAGAAATAAATGCATTTAAAAATCTTGCAGGTCATTGTTAGAATAGTTTCAGCAACTGAGTCAAAGTACGATTTATTAATTAATTGTCTAAAAAAGTCCTACATAAGTCGGGGATACTAGACTAAGCAAAAAGAAGATAGTAAAAAGCATGATTTTTACAAAAACACCCGTCCATTTTCTACTACAGTCTATATTTTGCGTTAATTGTTCATGGACCTCGCGCATTTTGGTAAGTGCGATTCGTTCTTCAGCGTATAAAGTAGAAAATACCTTACAAAAAGAATCTTAGCGATTATTATCCCCGTCAGTAAAGCGTTACCGAGGAACCAACCTTGACCGCGGAAAATTCGGAATCAGATACAAGTCGGTCGAACTCCCTCTTCCACCTAGCAAATTACTCAAGAACTTGTTATTACCAAATCACTTGAGTGACCTTTTTGCTCCTGTTTTCTTTCTCTTTTAAGGCTACGGAGGAGTGCAACCGATCTTGACATCGCTCGTTGATAATGAACTTGTGCGCAGTAGTGATTCTGTTCTCCAGGAGGGAGTTGCTTCTCGTTCGTTTTTACCATGTTTTATTTGCTTGTTCCTTTACCGCGAGTTTCTTGTACGGTTTCATCGTTCGTTTTCCATTATAAGCTACGCCGAATTTTGATGCATGGAAGATTGCAGAGTCGTAATAAAAATAAAAAAAAGAAGTACTTAAACGTCGATTCTATTGTTTTCTTTAGACTTTTCTTTAATAGTTATAGTGTAAGGTTATTGATACAGAAACATAGGAATTACCGAGAGCATGGATGATTCATTAAAATAGAGCCTTCGAGTAAAATAATAATGTAAAATATACGTATATTTTTTGCAGCGGAATAATAATTAAAGTTGTAAATTAAAATTCAATAATAATAAGCTATAAATTCTTAATAAAGCAGTTTATAAATTTCATAAATATTTAATCGAATTAAATCGAATTGTCATTTTTTTAAATAATTTGTTTTTAGCAAAATTCTTACAAAATATCATTATATTTTTAGTAATTTCCATAACAAATTATTTATTAATGTTATATTACAAAACAATGAAAGTCTTATTTGAAATTTTGATTTTATTTGTTGCAATGACCATGATACAATAAATTTTAAAGGAATAGGAAATAATAAATATTTACAAAGCATATACCAATAATTACATTAATTTCATTATATCTATATCTGTATAAAAAGTTTTTTATTTGTATTGGTCATATTCACCGACATCAATATTATCCATTTATGCTTGAATTAATTATTACGATCCTTGATTACGGATTATATCAAAAAATTCAAACACTGTTCTAAAGAGAAGCAATGTAAAAATGAAATAAGATTGAGAATGTTCACCTCGAGATATGTATAAGATAAAAACGGTACTATCGATTCGAAGCAAACTACGAAGCGAGCTAGGTATTATTTAAATCGAAGGCAGCCGTTTATCGTGGAAGCTATGGAGAGATGGTAAAATCGAGGCTCGCACACGCTGAATTGACGAGGGAGCAAGACAAAGGCCTGAGACGTTCGCACGAAGCTTGTCGTAGGGGAATAATCAATGCTGCTCGTTATAAATAGGGTAATTCTACATCACTCCTTGTAGACTTGGTAACTCATTAAGCTTGTTTATATCCAGCAGTACTCTTGTATGCTTGTTTAATCATTACGGCGAGACATTGTTTTTTCAGCTGCAAAAAATGAAGTTTTTGGGAGAAAAAATTTCAAATTTCTGAATCGAATCAAATATGTGCGTCAAACGCGAGATGTTCGAATAATGGAAGGCGAGATGAATATTATATATTATAATTACTTATTAAATAAGTAGAATGAGAGCTCGGTGCCTTTAATATTTGCATCGGTACGACACTGAATTTCCTAACAGACTTGCGTATCTCCAACGAATCAGTTTTATCCTCGTGACGTTTTACACTACTCTATTTCTCTCTCTCTCTCTCTCTCTCTCTCTCTCTCGTGCTCTATCCTTCTTTTTGGTATGAATTTCTACTTATATAGAGTTGACTACCTATGTGACGTTAATTAGCATTAATCTGATTTTGTGGGCAGTAATTCGCTTGAAAAAGCTACCGAAAGTAGGAGGCTTAATTGGCTCCCAGTATCGAGACCAGTAATGAGGTATTTATGGGTTTTTTTTTTCTCGCTGCAATAATTATCCTTCAATATATCTAGACGTACATGTAAATAATCTATGCACATACGTAGAAAATTGAGATACTATCTATAAGCAGAAGAAATTATTATAAATTATCGTGTTTCTTTTACTTTGAAGGTATTGCTTGGATTTGTTTTGTAATTTTATCCTGTTATTTATTTCTTACTAATGATTAACTTCAAGGTTTTTCTAACATTGAATTTCCCTTAAAGATATATTTGATATTAAGAGACTTGCTATTCAAAAATTCTTGTGAAGTTAAGTGCGGATTATTATTTTGATTTTTATTTGTAGTTGCACATCTAATTTTGTTAATTTGACAAAAAAAATAATTTATATATAATATTACAGATGATTAAGGTACAAAGTTTTCTCTTTATGAAAGCGCAAAAAGTTGCAAGTGTTCGAAATAAAATATTCATTATATTTATTCAACGCTCGTTGCTGAAATAAATAATATTTTAATTACGAATTAAATTTTTCGTAAAAAAATATTATTTTATTTGGAACATAAAATAATTTTAATTTTAACCTTTTATTGAAAGAATGTTTGGTGTTGTTAAAGATATCAAAACATTGTAAATGTTTTGTGAAAAAATTTGATACTGAAGTCTTATTTGTTATTGTTATTACGATTGTAATCTTGAAATTCAAACAATAATTTTATGCATAAAAAATTTGTCATACATAATATTATTCTGCAAACAATTAATGTATGCTTTACATGTTTTTATGTAAAAGACCTTTTGCATAAATACATATTTGCATAGTTTTAACTACTCTTTAAATATGAAAACTATTTGTGATGTATGACTCGATAGTAATTTTATAGTTTAGAATATTCTAATGATATTCTTGTAAAATTATCAACATTTTTTTAATAATTATATTGCGATTTTCGAAAATTAAATGCATTTGCTAACAAAAAACGATTTATTATTCACTACTCTCACATTGTAAATATGTTTTTTAAATTATAGTCTTACATTTTTTACATTTTGAACAGGACATTTACTTTATTTACGTCAATTGAAAAAAATATAATAATGAACTTGAAACTGTAGAGGTAGATAAAATACCACGTATAAAATTATTCGTAAGATTGAGTTACTTGGCTTCTTTAGCAAGGCAACGTAAATTAATGTTTTATACTAATTATATAATGTATATGAAATAACTGTGTATAGTAATATACGATCAAAAAATCGAAAAATTATCAAAATATCTTTCAAATACAAGTTTTCATGGTTAAAAATTATAATCTTTACGGACGAGAATTAGAATTGATTTCATTATTCAAGATATTTTGAATCACGTATTAAAAAATATTTCGTGAAGGCATCATACTTTAACAAACTTTTTTTATTCATAGCTATTACTATATGCTTGTCTCACATTATTACACAAATAATCAAAATTCACTTGGTATACAAAGTTAATCGGCTGCAATCCGTATCCTTGACTTTTTCTACCAACTTTAAATCTTAAGCAGCTATCTCAATAATCTCGATTTTCCATAGTTAAACACGTAAGTGCATTTACATTTTGGCGGGCGGATCGCTTATTCGGTCAGGCATTATCTCATGAAGGTTTTTTGTAATTCACCGAATCGTCGAAGCTGCTGACTATTGTTTCCGCCATCTGGGTGACGACACCAAGGAGGGCGACAAGGCTGCTGTCACGGAAAAAGTAGGATGACGTGTTGTGCCATGGATAAGTAAAAGAGGCTCTTCTCGGCAAACAGTTAGTCGAACTGACTTGACTTATCTCTCTCTTTTTCTCTTTTTCTTTTCAACTTACTCTTGACCTCCGATCTCATCTTTTCTACCTTATTTAATGCTGGGCTTTTCTCTTCTTTTTCTATGAACACATTGAGCTACAGCGTTGATTTTTGTTTGTCCATCTCTCTTTGCTACGTGATTTTTTTGTGGCGTTGGTTTAAAATGAAAACTATACTTATTGAAGGATCCGTAATGAAGTGGCAGGTATAAATTCGTTAAAAATTATTTACAAAGAACGGACCCCAATGATTTCGTTGCGTTGTATTTCACAGCATGAAACATTAACAGGATTTCAAGTATTCCGTTTTACAGTGTGTGACTGTATCTTCAACTCTTTTCTAATGCTCGGTTCTATTTTTTTATCTTGTCGCCATTGAAATCCTAGGCACACATCAGTGTTTGATACAACTTAAAAAATCTATGCGTCATTGGCTTTTGGAATGTTCTTTAATAAGTCTCATTCTTCGAATGAAAACAGGATTCCTTTTAACTTTGATTTTTTATTATTTTATCGAACACTATTTATGAAATATGTTTTGTATACAATTTCTTTTTTCACAACAAGTATTAAAGCAAAACGATTATTTGCTAACATTATTAATTCACGAATTTATAATACGAAGGACAATAATTGTTTTTATAATTCGGTTTTTACGTTTTTCAAATCAAAAGCTTTTATCTACTCAAGTCAAAAATCACAATTTATATATATACAAAACAAAAAAAAGAATAATCGAGGACTCATACTGTCGTTCAAACAAATTGTTCTCTACTTTAGTTTAAATTATAAAAAGCGGAAAATATCGTTTTGATTTCAAGAGTATTGTCCGTTGCTTATAATTTTACAAATCAAAAATTTTTGTTTTAAACAGATTTTTTAAAATATTTTTATGCAAATATTATTTCAACTTTTAAATAAAACTATAATAAAAAATAAGCGAAAAAATTTTATTTTTTAATTATTCTTTTATTGTAAATAATATTGCCAAAAATGTATTCAAAAATTATTTATATTAAAAAATATTTTGTTGCGTTAAAAGAGAAAGCATTCTTATGAATTGATATACATAAATATTAAAATAATAAATAAGTAATAAAATGAAAAAAATTATTTGTAATAAATAAATGGAAAAAAAATTTCGAGATTTAATACTACATTAAAAATGTAAAATTTATGATTAATCTGTTTTTGTTTATAAAGTATAAGTTTTTAAATTTTACTGCTAAACTTTAAATTTATTATATCAAATGCGTTATTTTTATTGATATTATAAAGAAATTATTAATTACCATTGCTATATATTTATTACCATTTATCAAATAAGATTACAAGAAGTTTAAATATTTAATAAAATTTATAAACTAGTTATCATGGCACTGTAGGCATGGAAATTTATAGCTTGCTTATTTCATTTTATTTTTTTTCATGTACGATTTTTACATAATAAATTAAATTATGAATATAATTTAATAATTTAATACAAAAAGTAAATGAATTTTGGAAAACGTTGAAAAAATAGATTCATTTAAGCGTATAAAAAAGATGCTTTCGCAATCAAAAACATTTTTTTCAATTATGACTTTATGAACGTTTAACCATTTTAATAAAATCATAATTTCAA
This sequence comes from Dolichoris vasculosae, assembly GCA_018907195.1. Taxonomy (NCBI): domain Eukaryota; kingdom Metazoa; phylum Arthropoda; class Insecta; order Hymenoptera; family Agaonidae; genus Dolichoris; species Dolichoris vasculosae. The sequence continues at coordinate 4,896,339 of JACCHY010000002.1, read as the reverse complement.
AAAATTCTTACAAAATTTTAAATGTCTGGAAAGAAAATGGATATAAGTATTTATATGATAGTTATTCAAACGTTAATTTTTTACGAAAGATCGATCAAGCATCGTATAAAAAGTGAATACTTAAATATGATGATAGTACTAAAGTAGTGCAAAAATATGATATCTAAAATATGCAAAAATTAAAACTACAATGACAGTTAGATAGACGAAGAGAGGGAGAGACTCTTGGGATGCCGTGGGACATTCCTACAGGCCACTGTCGAGCAACGACCGATTGACTTTTAAGGTTTTCCACCTTCTCAATGCTCAATGTAGTTTTTCCTTGCAGGCCGACTTTCCTGAGACGTTGGCTGCGAAATGGCGATCCAACATGCGACTCTCGCAGTGATTCAATGAATCTAATTATCGCTCCTGCGAGAGCCGCCCTCTCTGTTCTCAGCTTCACATACTTCTACATACTTATTTTGTACTACTGGCACACAAGTAGAGTACATCGATGGCACCTCGCTTCACCTCCATTCTTCTTTGGCTTTTCATCGCTGACCAACTAAAAACCTTGCAATTTATAATCAAACTGGTTGACAATAATGTACGAACACGAGTAAAAAAATTGGGACTTTGCCCACCTTCGAAGAAACTAACGAGAAACCTCTACCTATTCCGTGAAAATTTTAAGAATACTAATTGTTGTTAGGTATACCATTTGCGTTTAGATAAATATAAATTTTTCCTCGTATTTTTTTGGTTATATATTATTTTATCAATATTTTACTATTATTTACTATTTCATTCTTTTGTTGTTTTAATATACAAATTAAATTGAAATCTCCCTGAAAAAATTTAAACTTTTTAGAACTTTCTTTTTAGCAATAAAAAAGATTTATTTATTAATGTATTAAGTGTTAAAATGTAAAAAATTGAAATTAAACAAAAACAAATGACTATATTTTCCTTCAACTTTCTCTTTAAGACCAGAGCTAGGAAAATATTAAACAAGAATCACGCATATAAGAAAAAATATGAAGTTAAACTAACTTAGAGCTAATAAAATGGAACTAAGTGAATATTTTTTAATTATACAAAGTTTATAATAAAATATGGTTTATTGGATTGATTTCAAATTTTTGAAATGATCACATCGAAGATAAAATAAACGAAGTTTTTTTAGGAAATTGACTCCGTTAATCATGATAACATGATTAAAGAAGTGCTTACATGGCACCTAGTACTAATCGTGCTCGCGGTAAAAATAATCTAGTTCGATGTGTCTAACGCCTCGAATGGAGCTTTTGAATGTTTAAGACTCCTAAAGTTATATGGCTATTGTCTGCACTTTGTTAATCATAATGGCTGTAAAATGCCTCATTAACGAGGACGCGTTAAAGCGTAGGCGAGTCTCTTCCGAAAAATTTTACGTTTAAAAGACCTCGACAAAGACTTGCAAAGAATCATAACACGGTCTCAGTACGATTTGTGAAAAATTTACATTACATTTATCCTTATGAATTCGGTATAATGCGCTCAAGTTCCACTTTACGCTTTAACTTAGAGAGGTTGCATTACTTACGTTTTTTAACTTCTATAAACGCAGATATCATATCCATATATACATGAGCGCACGTGCGTTTATGCAAACATATAAAATTATTAATTTAACGAGCCCTCATTTTATTGCTTTATTATTACTTTGATATCACTGATTATTTTCATACGTGTATCAGCATTAATGCTATTTCAATTAGATAATATGATTTTCAAATGACTGCGTAAATTATTACTATGTAAATAAATACAATACTTGTAGTCATTAACGTATTAGATTTTAGGAAATAATTGCTATATGTACAGAGCTTTTGTATAATTGAATTATTAAGTATATAGTAATTTTGAACTTAAAATGTACTTCTACCTTGCTTCTTTCGTAACATTATATTTTTAATTATTCAAGCCATAATATTAAGTATATTATAATAAAATAAGCGTTTTATATATTGCCGTATTATCTACAAACTCAATCTTCGTATTATTTTAATTCAATCGCTATTTCAAGCATTGTTAATTTAAAATCTATAATAGCCTAAATAATTGTTAACCTTAACGTTAGTTTGACTTTTCGTTGAGAAATAAAATGCTTTGTTTTAGAATTAAAGCAATTTGCGATGAAATTAATCAAATCTATGTTATACTATTCGACGTTGCGACCGTGTACGAAGTAACGATAGAATTATTGACTTTCGTGAAAAAATGTAGAAGTAAACTTTATCACGATTATTATGCACGATTGAAATTTTCTAATATATAATAGTCACTATGAAATTTAAAATTGAATATCTAATGATTTCTTTGTAATACGTATTTGTATGAAATCTTAATCATGTGATTACATTAATTTACAATCTCGATAAGATAAATTTTAGTTAAAAAATACTTTTAGAAATAAAATATTTTATTTATATGATTAAATTTATTAAAAATAAACGCTATAGTTATTATTAATAAAACGTAGATTCGCTTTTACAATGATAATTTGTAATGGCGGACCAGGTTCGATATTTATTTATTATTACCCAGTATATCAATGTAGTGCACTTCGTAAGTAAAATAGCAAGTAGCAAGACGCTTTTAAATTTGTACGTGTAGCATGTGCCTTTTTACGCTTTCGATACATGTGCTACTTTTTGTAATTATAGAGAATCGGAATTGTTCTAACTGTGATCTATGCCAGGAAAAATCGAATACTTCGGAGTAAGAAAATAAGTAAAGTATAATTCGAGGTTTAATTAAGACTGACATATCGGTAAGGATAACCTATTGGAATTGTGTAACGTTTATTATATAGTTTTATAATGTAAACCGGTGTATAGAAAAGAATTATACTTCTTGAAACAAATATAAGAACAAACTGTATTGTACTCACAAACATTTTAAAAATATATTAATAGAATTTTCAATGATACTTCATACATTTATTATGTAATATTATAGCAAATTTTTCTGTATCGTATTGTTCATTAAGTAATATATTTATTTAGATTAAATATAAACTGATATTTAATCGATCATAATTTTTAATTGTAAAATCGTAAATACGTATTTCAATGAATATTTGAAAAATGTAAAAATATCGGTGTAATTTATGTTAAAATACAGACAATATTATTTGGAATACTCTTTTCGCCTTTTATTTTTTCGAAATCAATAATTATAGTATACAGAAAATGGGTAATATAAAAAAATTGTATATTCGATTTCTTTAAAACTAATCGGGCCTATTCAAGCATAAGTGATGAAAACCTTATATTAAATAAGACTTATCTTGCTTATTTTTTATTCGAAACCTAAATGATTGTGTCATTATGAACCATTACATACGACTTTTTCACATTCCTACTACATGTTATACTTTTTGCTTTTAACTGTTACATCAAATAATTCAAGTAGTGTTTTGTTCTATTTTGTTCATATTATCTAAAATGTGGGCTTATATAAGGTACTATACTATTTAAAAACGACAATGCAATTTTTATAAGAGTTTCAAAAAATATTATAATCACTATTTATTTATAAAAAGGAAATGACTTTAAAGAATTATTTTAATATAATTGTCATTTTATAGTAATTATACTATAAGCATATTAAAATTAGTTAATAATTATAATATGCTAATATATATTAGTTAATTAAAAAAATTTTTACGGGAATTGAAATAGATATACTTATAAAGATTAATAATTATTTTTTTAATAACATTAGTAGAAAACACTTTTTTTATTTAATAGATCAAAGTATTTGTAGTTTTTTATTGAATTAATCAAACAATTTAATTTAATTTATTTTAGTACAAACTGAATATCATTAAAAAGAATAATATCAATATATTTATTTAATTAAAAATCACAAGATATATGTTAAAAAAATTAATAATTATTATTTTTAGTAAAATAAATTTATTTTAATTTTTATCGTTCATGTATTTATAGAATAAATTTTATGAATTTTATGCTAAACGAAGAAAATTATATAATTTTTGATAATATAAAGTACTTCGTATTTATTTAACTTACAAGTTGGTCAAAGAAACAAAATAAAATTTAAAACAAAGGCATAAAAAAACTAGTTTTGCGATTTCGAACACGAATTTACTATTATTTTCTTTTACTAGATAAATTATAAGACGAAAGTCGGTAGAGAAGAAGTGTGACGGTAAAACTCATAGTGTACGTACTCTCGCGTTAGAAAGAGTTGGCCAAGATCCTTACGAATGGCGCATGTCAAGGAGATTTTTTATGTGACGAGCGCGAGGAAAACGGTATTGCGCGCCGCTAATAAGTGTGAATAGACCCGTGCTAGTAATAATTTCTCTGCGAGCGCTTCAGCAGTTGAGCCGTCGGTCTTCAACCGAAAAAGGTTACAACGGCGTAGTTGGCATAGAAAACCAGTCGCGCTTTTTTCCCCGTATTCTCGCATATAGAAGTCGAGTTGAGAGTTTTGCGGTACCCGCGCTTCATGCGCATATCCGAAACACTTATTATAACAGTAATGGGCTTTTGCTTATGGTGATCGAGACGTCTTCAATTCCATACTTTCTGTGGTTTTAATTTCGCATCTAAAGTGAACTCGATTTCGCTCTTTTTTATCGACTCACTTTTTTCTTTTTTGTTTTAATGACACATGTAAGATAAGCATAGGTGTAAATATATTTTTAATTTTCATCAATTTAGTATGTCAGACTCCCTTTCTTTTGACGGTATGAATTCAAATTACATTCAAATTATAAATGTTTGCAACTTTAGAGAATATCAACGACAATTCATTATATGAATATGGAAATAAAAAATGCCACAAGTAGACATTGATTTAATTTTTTAAAAAAAATTACGCAGATATATACTTAAGTTAAACGATTTGGTACAAATTTCAATATTAATGCTTAACTCCTTTGATGATGTTCGAATGATGAAAAAAAACACGTTTTATTTTATTATATATTAAATATATACTAAATTTAATCTTATTGTCGATGTTTATGATAAAAATAGTTATTTGAATTGTAAAATACAGTTTAATCTATTATTAAACGTTTTAGTAATAATGATCATTACTCAGTAAAGAATTATTCTTTTTCTACGTGATTAGCATATTAAATTTTAACAATAATTGATATAAAATTAACTAAGTAATAATCATATCGTAAAATTAAATAATCTATATTTAGCATTAAAAAATCTTTATCTATGAATTGTATTTCACTTTATTATTCATAAATTGAATTATAAACCTTATTGGTTGAGTGATTTTTTGCGATTTTCGATTTAAATTTACCTCATGCTACCATAGTATACACGTGAGAGCTGTAATAAGTTTTTGAAAATTCTTCATTCAGATTATTACAATATTAATTTCATAATTGTAACTAAAATTCATCAAACTGACCAAATATTTCAATTCTTTCATTCCTGCCAATTTCTTAGTGAATCTCAACACCAAGTACCACGTTTGGGATTATAATAATTCAAACTCCAATTGTTTTTCTCTCTTTCGTGACCTCGTTCGCTATAAACTTATTATCAATACCCTAGCGAATTTCATCATCAAGTCGAATCATTGAAAGATATTTTTTAGGCAAATCATTTTTGAAAAACATTAATATTCACGAAGATCATCTCTCATGTGATAGTCTTTCATATCATATTACATAAATATTACATATCATTGAATAAATACTAGTCAAATTTTCTCTTTTATAACTTTTCGAAATCTTATCATTAAAAAAGAAACCCACACCTTTTTCATTAATTTCAATTTCTTTTTGACAAAATAAACCATCTGATCTGAAATTTTGCGATCACATTATATGTATTGTTTCCATATTCATACTCACTTATATGCATTTCAAATACACCTTCCGCAAAAAGGATGTCGTTGCCTTTCTAAATACAAAAGTTCCTAGTAATAATAAAATACAGAACCGAAATCTTAAATTTTTATTTCAAAAGCATATTTTGATTTTGTATAACATCATAAATATTATTCTTTGTATTCACTATTACACGATTTTCTGAAAAGAGACAACCACCGTTTATTTAAGAAAACCGATACGACACAGCATCAACTTCTTCACGTTTATGAGTTAATCATAACCAACATGAATAAGGGTCATACCATTTCAATGTTTATTTTTGACATTCAAGAAAATTATTATTTTGCATGACATGAAAAACTAATTTTTAAATTCATTTATTAGAATTACTTGATTTTTATAGCAAAATTTTATTTGACTAAGCATTGATTTAAAATAAAAATGGGTTTTTTCTTCTCTTCTAGTAACCAATTCTGACTAATAAAATTAAAGAATTCAATTCGCCCGTTATTTTTTAATTTGTATTTTAGTAATAGTCCACTATAGAATCACATAATAACCATCTTATTTATAAATGGTGTGACTGTTTTCCTTCACAACTCCTCAAAGTCCTTACTTCTACCAGAATCAATAAATTACACCCTGAAGAATGAACTGATATAACATTTAAACATCAACATAAAAAATAAAGCCCTCTTTTACTATATTAAATTAACTTGTTCTTATTTTATCAGTCTTAACTTAACCTCTGTTGCTTGAAGTAAATATTTCAAATACTAATTTTGATATTAGACAAAAAACTCAATTAGTTTTTTTAATACTATTTAAAATAAAATAAACAGCTTTTATTATCTATTTAGTCTATAAAATTTATTATTCTAGTACATTATATTTTAATATTACGTTTACTGCATTCAAGAGCTCTTTGAAAAATAAAATGAAACTTACAGTGAAATTTTTTTCATAATTAAAGTCGTAATATGAACATGTATATATACATTATAAGAAATAGTATAAAGTATTAGCTGTCTCATTTAATATATTAATAATTCTTTACAAAAAAAATTCCTAATAATTTTATAAATACAAAATGGCGCAATTATTTTCACGAGTATGTTTTCAATGGTTTCGTGAGCGTATTTGAAATACGTGCAAAAGAAATGTGAAGGCATGTTAAAGCAATTGAGATATCTCGAATAGAGAAAACAAACCTCGCGACCGGGAATTAAAATATAATAATACGTGACTAAATCGTAATTATCATCGATGATAAAAATAGGATCGAGGCTGTTTGTTCCTTATCGGTACACCAGACTGTGTATCAAATGACTCGACGTGAGCGGAAATGGAAAAGTCGGGCCCGGAGAACTTCGAAAACAATTGAGTACAGGAAAATTTGTTCCTTTATGCGTGCTCGGAAAGTCACCGATCACTTCCATACGCATTGATAAACGGTCGCATAACTATTCAAGTCGAAACGCTGTACAATGATTTTCAAATGTAGCACCGAAGGTAACGTCTTCTTGCTCTTGGGGAACATTTTCATTTTATTTTTGGTGACATTGACTTATAAATATCGTAGTATTTACAATTATTCATCAATTATCATGAATTATTTGTAGTAATATTTTGAGGGACGATTTAATATGAAAAATGTTTTTAATTCAATAGTTTATGTATTTATGTTTATTTATTAACTAAAATTTACGCATACTTCGCTAATGATTATTATTGAACATCATTTAATTAATTTCGTTTTGGTAATTTAAAGGATAAAAAAAGTCATATTTACCACGTTACAATTAAGTATTTATTGCTTCAGTCCATGCTTATTTATTTGGTTTTATAAATTTTAATCTGCAAGGACAAAAGCTTCGTTATTTCTAGTACACATTTTTTTAAATAAAAAATAAAAAAAATAATTTTTTTTTACAAGTTACAATCTAAATTTTTTTTTCAATGTATGAATTCCTCTCAAAATATAGGTTAATCTTGAAAACGATCATTTTTATGACGGAGAAAATCATATGGGCTATTTTAGTATTTGTTTCGAATTCGTGAACCTCACAACGCATTTATCCACAAGTGAAGAATTATTCAACGAGTTTATTTCTTATAATGTGCAATATTTAAAGTTTTCTTCATAAGACTCGCATGCATATATATTGAAAAAGTTTTCAAACTGAACATAAGTAAAAATTATTGTTATGTAAAATGTTTACTTCGTTTCTAAAATTAAATAATTTACTAAGAATGACAATGATTCATTTTACTTTATTTTCATTTATGAAAGAATTTTTTGTAAAATCATTTATCAAATTTAAATAAACTATAGTTTAACAATAATTATGATATTAACATTGATTAACGTATTTTTAAAATTTTTTATATTTTTTTATTTAATTAGATTTTTTCAGCTTTTATGTGAAATTAAAATTTAATTAGTATTTCAATTTTTTGTTGTTATAACATATGAACTTTATTAATATTTTTTAGGAAAGTTTGTCTCATATTTTTTCATTTTTAAATACAATTATACATTTTTAGTAATATTCCTCGTAAAAATATTGATATTTATTCATTAAAAAATATATATTTATTGTAGAAAATTAAAAGAATTAAATATAATATTGTACATAAAAAAATTCAGTATCATTTTATATCAATAAATATAAGTTGAAAAATTATATAAAATATAATTTTCGTTTATCGATTATATAAAATATTAAATATTAAGTATTAAATGAAGATATTTGCATATGCATTATTTTAAGTTGTATATTATATAGAAACTAGTCATACCTTAAATCAGAATATTTAAACAAGAGGATAAACATAATATTAGAAAAAAAATAATCATAGAGAAATGGATATTTCAGAATATTATTTGCCGCAACTTTGCTGATGCAATGTATCATAGATTTTCTATATTTACAAATGCCTTTAAAAAAGGTTAATGAATGAATATCCGTTTTATAAGATTTCCATTTCTTGCATTGAAAAAATAAAAAAATAAATCTGGTAAAATTTTTATTTTCTCGAAATCGCGCTTGCTTACGATATATAATTATTTTTCATTAATTGGTAACAAAACTAAGAGTATTGTTATATATTGATGTAAAGCCATAGCCGATCCTCACACTTTTATATTTAACGGTAATGATATTTTTATTGTTTTCGTATAAAAATATATATTAAAAAAAATCAAATTACTTTCTATATAACATTTTTCTAAGACATAGTTGTTCCATTTAAATCTTTACAACACCAAACTCGATTAACTATAACCAACGGGAGATAAATGCTATTATTTCACAATTATTTATAAAAGAAAAAAGAAACTGTACAGATAGTTTAATGCGTGCAATAGCGTTCAAATGTTAAAATACATATAAATATATGCGAATTTAAAAGTTGAGCTGAAAATTATTAATACTAATTTTTTTTTTTAAATTTTAAAGTTTTAAGTAATATTGGAATAGCTAATCTATTTTGATTTTAGATAATAGTCCGCGGAAATTCGAAAAGCAGATCGCGTTATCTGCTAATCACGATTTTGCATACAATTTATATTTTGAGTAAAATCTGTATACGATGTTTCTAATTTATAATATTCCAAAAGACAATGAAAATTTTTTATCGATATTATCGATAGTTGAAGAAGACATAGGAGGAAATTAAGAATAATCGAATTGTTAAATTATGAAATTATTAAAAGCGATTGTTTAAAAGAGAGCAGTTGTATAAAAGGCTTGCTAGGTTTTTGTTCAGAGCACTTTCTCGAAATTGCAGGCTATCCCTTGACGTCCGGCACCACCCGTTTGTTTTCCTCGTACGGGTATCGATGGCACGTCTAGAAATGCGTGCTGACTTAATCCACTTTGTGGACTATTACCAATGCGCGGTGCTTCCTCTTCTTCCTCTTCAGCGACCTCTTTTTACACCAGCGAGCTTCGGTGTTCGTTAGACCAGTTAGCTTAGAAAGTTTTCAAATGAGGTTCGGTATACGCGAATGACGTACATTATAGGATCGCTAGTTAATCGCGATTGTTATTCAAGAACTTTTGTAAATAATTTTCTTTAAGCGATAACCACAACTCTCGTAGATTACTGACTCAAATCGAATAATAAAAATGTTTATTTGTATGAATTTCTTTTTTTTTCTTCCAGAAGCATGAATCATTGTGTAAACACTTCATTTTAACACTTTTTTAGCATAGTAGAATTATTTTACAATTGAGCATATCTGTTAATATTACGATTAGAATACCGACGTTCAGTTAATTTTAATATCAAAACATTATTCAATTTTACTAATTTTTAACACTATATATTATATTTATAAATTTTCTTTTGAAACTAATATTTTAATTCATAAAAGAATTGATTTTTTTTTATTAAAAATTGTAAGTAGTTATATTTTGAATCACAAGAATATAATATGATAAATTTTTAAGTATCCTAAATTATACAAATATAAATGAAATATGAAAAAAATCTACAAGGCATTCAATTTTATTTTATTAATTATAATTTGTGTTTTTTTCCAATAATAAGTTATTCGACTTACTTTTATCGATTCAAATATATTATACTTCACACGAGTATTCGTAAATGCTGTAGTTATGAGAAACATTAAATTTCATATACATTTCTTTTAAAAGTTATCTCTGTTGTTATAATGTTCGTATAATTCACTCTATGTTTGAAACAAGAAATTATATAAGCTTTTTTCATTTATGTATGTAATCATATAAATGTGATATATATTTACATTAATGTTATTAATTCTTAATTTGAATTATATTTATAATTTTAATGTTTATAATATTGATTGTAAGCTACAATGACCAAATTTGTAAGAATAAATAAATTTAAAAACAAATAAGCTTGCATTGATGAAAATTTTTAAATAATTTTAAATTTAACTAAAACTTAAAAAAATTCTAAATACAAGTAAAATAAACTAATCATTATTTTTAAGCTGTTAAATAATGAAAATAAAAACCTGTTATTAGAATATACTGTAGTATAATATTTTTATAAACATAAATTTTTGTGAAATAAATATCCTGTGGTAAATGTACGCAAATTTTTAATTTTATTGTTATCAAAAAATATTATCAATATTAAAAAAACTTCACGTAATTTATTATAATTTTATGTCAAAATGTATTCGAAGACTTAAAATAAAAAACGATATTTTTTGAGAAAAAAGTGTAAAGAATATATATAACGTAATCAAAGATGTATTGTAATTTTTGTAATGATATATTTCGTATTAATTTTTTTTTTTTAAATTTATATACAATATTTTACGTTGAATTGAAACATTTTACGATCTACGTAATTTAATATTTCGTATTTATTTCATTATTTCTAATATAATATTTTTTTTAGTTTTGAATATGAATAAAATTTATGTAAATAAATATTTCTAGGATTTGTATTACCTTGGAAGCACTTATATAAAAAACGATGTTATTTAACAGAGAGTTAATAAAAAGACTTATTTTTTGTCTATATGGTAAAAGAGCTCTCGAATAATAATCAATGAAAAAACTCTTTAAAGTTCATGCTTATATAAGCTTTGTACACTACCGTGTTGGTAGGCGATAAGTAATAGCTTACATAGTTAAAAAAAGGTTGAGATCAATGAAATATTGTTGATCGCGAAGGAGGAATTAAGAAATTAAAAGAATGTATACAGATGTTTATAAAATATAATGTAAAGCAGAGAAATCATAGACGTAAATTACTTTATACTGTTCATAGTATTTAAATAACATAATACTCATACATTTTTAATATTTAATCTAATATTTTCAATCTCAAATGAGATGATTTTTTGATTCCTATTTTTTTTTAAACAAAATCTACTCATGATAATTTTAGTTACAATAATATTAAATAATATTAAAATTAATAATTGTATACATTTATTCTACTAAGTAGATAAAAAGGTTAAAATATGATTGATTAAATTTATTGTATACTTATTCTAATGTCGTTATCAATAATTATGTAATTAATTATACTATTCAAGATTAAAATAAAAATTTCCCAAGTGTAATATTGATAACATAGTTAACTCATCTAATGTAATTAACTTGATTAGCAATATGATATTTTAATTTTTTAAAGTAAATATTAGGATTGAATTATAATCAATTCATCTTCAATTGTTTTAATTTATACATAAATTTAATTTTTATTAAAAATTATAAGGTTGGCTTTATAAACGCAAAATTATTTTCTGATAATAAGTATAATATTTTACTTGATATTATAAAGAATTATTAACATTTTTTAATTTTATCCTCAGAATTAATCTATGAATAATACTGATGATAATGATTAGATAAAATATTTGCTAGTTTAACAATTACTACATAAAATTTAAACTGAAAATTGTAATTTTTTATATATTTTTTAAATTATCTATATGTTATGTATATTTCATATTTATCGTTATATCAAAACAAAAAACTTGACATATAATTTTCGATGATATAATTTTATACTATTGTGTCTGTGTGTATGTGCGCGCGCGCGAGTATGTAAGTTAAAATTAATTTTTTCACTTCAATTTTATTTTTATATAAATATAAATAATATGATTTCTGATAAAGTCAAGTTTTTTCCTGAAGAAAATTATTAAAATTTATATTTTCACGTCATTAATTAATGATTTAAAAATTATTTTAATTATAATTTAAGTGGAATAAAACTAATATCTTTTAAAAAATTAAATATATTAAAATAAAATATTAACTAATATGAATTTTTTTCTAGTTTTCATGTTTATAGTTTAAGTTATAGTCTTAAAATACAAGTATATATATATATATATACAAGTAATAATTAATTTATTAATTGTAACATAAATCAAAATAAATTGTTACAATAAAAAAAAAGAATACTAATAGAAATTTAAATTATAATTTTTACTTCTTGAAATAAATTGAATAACACATATTTTTTTTTAATATAATTTTTAGTATGTTAATTCCTAGGTGTTATTAATTAATGTTGGATCATTATAACGACTGTTAACAATAAAACATTCTTTGTTACTAATGAATGTATAATTTCTATCAGCTTATTAATAGGAATTACAATTATATTTACATATATTACATTGCATGTATTAATTTTACCGCAGATTAAACATCATCCATTGCTAGGTACAAAATGAATTTGTATTAAGCGAATCGCTTCATACGATTGATCAATTACTCAAGTATTTTTCATTTTATTAATTACAGAATAAATGAAAAAACGCGCATATTATATAAAAAAAATTTTATCGAAGACATGTTTATCATTAAAAAAACTAAATATGTAATCTATTTATGTTAAGTATAAAATTTTTTAGTTACGTTTATATTTTTATTTAAAAGTAAAAAACAAATTGAACGAACAAATGTGATGCATTTCCAAAATCATGGTATTTACGAGTTTCATATTTACACATATGTGTAAATGTAAATATGTAATTATACGAGTATTTGAAAATATCGTACCTTCAAAGATAATGTGCTTTTCTTTTCCATGCAAAATTCTTTGATATGTCAACATTCTCTAGCGCCACCAAACTTTTCCCTTCTTTTCTTTTCTTCTTTTGCTTTCAAAATAGTTTAATCACTTTTTCTTGTTTAGTATACAGCTACTAATAATATTTTTCTCAATATTTATTTTCACAAAGATCACGATATTATTTAAAATTTTGTTTTCTTCTACACATTTCTGTCTCACCTTTGTATTGCTTACGTTTGAATTTTACAAACGCAGATGTTAACTATTACGAAGTTATAAAGTGTATGTTATTAGACAAAGAAATATCAATGTTATAATGAAGTCTTCAAATGTAATTTAAATTAACTTAGCAAATTGTTTAATTTAAATCCGAAAAATTCTAAATTGATTGTTTTATTTTATGTGATAGAAAATCATATTAATTAAAGGGTTAATTATATGACTATAACTTGTATATATACAAGAATTAGTTAGGATACAGATTTTATACTATACCACTAAAAAAAATAAGTGTCTACTTTGAATAAATGTATATATGCATGTGCAACTAAAGCTTTGAAAAATACATAATCCTGGAGTTTTCGTATTTGTAAGAGTTACTTTATTTATCCTGCATTTTTTAATATTACTTTATCAAATAAGAAAAAAGAATCTCAACACATTATAATTTTTGTAGATGTAAGTTGCCTTTGAAAAATTTAAAGATTCTTAAATTAAGCTTTATTCAAGAACTTCAATTAATACTGTTCAAAAAGGACGTTCTTTACTCTTTCTGCTGCAATATGATTCTCCATTATCACCGCTTAGGAACAATTTCATTTAAATTGATTCATAAATAATTAATTTTGTTTATATATATATTGAACTAAAAATATTGCATTTCTTTAATATCATTCGTATTAGTTGCAATTTTCTTATAACAATGCTAATATTAAAATTAAGGTGTTTAGATTTAATAAGAACTTGCTGACATCATTTTCGTCAACTTAATAATTCAATTTTACATATATCTAATAATTAAAGACTAATACTTTTTTATTTTTTTTTTACAATAAAAAGCAGTTATTTAATATTAAATTGTTTGTGAATTTTAATAATTTATTCTCAAGATTATATGTTTAGAAGATGAATATAATAAATATCATTGATTACAAAAAGTCAATTATTAATATTTTATTTTCATTGAATATAAAAATGTTTATGTAATTTTCATTCAAGTGAATAAAACATTATTGTTATATATTTCTATTTATTCAATAAAGTGTATCGTAAAAAAGTATTTTAAACATATATGCCACTTTAATTTTAAAATCTTTGTATCATATTTGAAAAAAATTTGCTAAATAAGGTGAAAAAGTAATAAATCAATTAAAGATAAAAAAGTTAAAAGAATTAACTTTCAAATTTAAAAAATTAATCACACGATTTTATAATACTTTTAATATTATTTTGAATTAAAAACCACATATAACATTATATATCTGTAGGTATTTAAAACTAAAAGTAATAGAAATATAAAATACATAAATTACAAACATTAATTTATTATCAATTATACATCAAATTATAAAATAATTATGATATATATTATATAATATTTTTTATAAGATTTTGATCGATTTTTCATTAACAATATTTTTGATATTTTAACTTCATCACTTTATGGTATTTATTGTTAAAAATTAACAAGAAAGGCTTTGTTACAAATTTATTGAGTTTACTTAAAATTCATACTTTAAAATTATTGCAAATAAAAACGATATTTTATTTAAACGACTACTTAATTGAACTCGCTTTAGTTAATACACGAACAAAATATAGCTACAATTTTTTAATTTAGATTTTTTAACACTTTTTTGTAAGTTTACATTATATTGCACGAGTTTTTTTCAACATCCAGTGAACACGCTACTTTAACGCGTTCCTTCATTTGCACTACCAGCTGTTTCAAAGTAAGCAATAATATTTTATACGGATTATTAAATATAGCAATTAATAAATACTATTCATATTAAACCTTTTTTGAAACTAATATTTAAGTCGTATTCCTATTATTTATTCTTTTTATACACTTTAAACTTATCACCAAATAGATATTTTTTTAAAATAATTCGGAATCTCCAGAGTTTGAACAATATTTATATTTTATATCGTATAATTCTAAAACAATAAAACATTATGGTTTTTCTATAACTTATTTTTATTACAATTAGATAAATGAATAATTAAATGTATAATTTTTTCTATAAATTATGTTGGGAAATTTGATTTGAATAATAGTTGAATACCATTTTTTTTCTAACATGCATTATATATTGAAAATTGTTAGCTTTTCGTATTATAATAATATAAAATTTATTAGAAACAACTCTGATTAATGACATCGAATAAATATTTTTCGCATATTACGTATTCCTTGATTTTACATACATGAAAATTATGCAGATCAAAAGTATGTAAAAATTCACAAGTTTGTAAAATGTTTCTAGTTTAATTATATGCTCACTATCTTAATATAGTATTTATTCATTAATTATAAACATGCGTAATCGAATGAACTATTATATTTGTAATTCTCCATTCTTATTTTAAATATAAATTCTTCAAGAATACATATTTATAAATCAATATTTTTAGTCTATTTTATATAAACAACAAACTAAGTAATTGCATTTAAAACTGTTGACAAGTTTATGATTTTATAATCAGTTAAATAAAAAAGTTATAACAGGATAATATACAGTAACAAATAATATCTTTTAATTTTTATTATAAATTATACCTTTTCAACTATTTTTTTCAATGATTGATTCAAATATTTTTCCCTTTTTTCGTTTTTTTTTTTAATTTTACGCATTTGCTTTATTTTATGTATAGATATTAGAATAATTAAATTAAAGCTAATTAAAAATACTATTTTTAACATTTTATATTCTTATCAATTAAAAAATTCGATCAAAGTTAATAAACATTATACAGCAGTAGTTTTATTTTAATAGAAAAAAGTCGTATTTCTATTTAGTTTTACGTTTTTAAAATTTTATTATCTAAAAATGCTTAAAATCCAAACCTTTGGCAATTGTTTATACGAAAAGTATTAAAACAAAATTCAAGCTACAGGATTAACGTCGAAGATTCAGTCGATAAATCCTTTTTATCCACATAGTTATACCAAGAATACAAAGGCAATTAATGTTCTAACTTATAATTATATTATATTATATTATATTATATGTTATATTTGATTAAATTGACTGGTATGGCACTCTTAAATCCTTGTGCCTTTTATGCTTTAAGAACGAGTTTCCGAATCTTAGAAATCGCTTTAAGTCGAAATTCAAAATCGATCTTCAATAAGTCAATGTGTAATCATGTTTAAGTATATCAATATTTATGGTTAACTGAAGCATCCAATGATAAGAATTTCACTAAGCATATGAACAAACTCGTGAAGAGACATAGAATTATCGATCTTAATTATTATAATATATGTGAGTATAGTTTATTCAGTAATTCAGTTTATTCAGACACCGTTGCTCATATCGTGTGTCTACATACAACTTATTCTGGGATACAAAGTTACGCTCCTTTCTGGCGCATTCAAGGAAATGATAATTTGCTTGCAAAGTGTTGATTTGAGTAATGCTAAAAATACTCATACTTTATTACTTTGGTTGTCTAAAACACAATATAACTATATTTAATTAACAAAAGTACTAAATGCAAAATTTCCATGTGATTCCATTCGCTTAGGAGCAATCAATCAAAATTATTACTAAATAATTATTTTTTTATTTTTAAATGCAATAACAATTTTTTCCAAAAGATTTAAAGTATGTCTTATAATTAGAGTTTATATTTTATTTCACATTTTAAAAAATTAAGTTTCAAAACAATGATTCAAGAGACGTAAATTTTCTTTTTATACATTGTAGATTTAGTAAGTTTATATAAAAATTGTAATAATTTCGATTTCTCACACTTTCACTCAGATTTCACACATCTTTTCAAATTAATATTTTTTTTATTATTTTTGTATTTCAAAAAATTTATCATCATTAAAATAATTAAATAATAGCAATATTTTAAAATTTTATGAAAATTTTCAAGATATAACAAAAATTGATGAAAATACAAAAAGACGGCAGATTCAACATAAAGTTATTCGAGTATTTTTTTATTCATATTTTCTTTAATCTCTAAAAATGTATTAGGTTATTAAATAGAGTTTTAAAGATTATAAAAATATATTTTTCGTCAATCGATAACTGAAAACATTGCATTAAAAGTCATGAACTTACCGAGTATTATGATAGAAAAAACGTATATATAGTGTTTTATAATTTTTAAAAATCATAATTAATATGCATAAAAGCCTACTCTATTAGAATTAAAAAAGAAAATAAAACGTTAAAGATGAAACCATTTTAAACATTAACGCATACAATTTTTTAGCAAAGAAAGCATAACATTAATAGTAATATCTGTATTGGTGAAGAATAATATTTAATTGTATTAAAACGAAAGTATCGTAGAAAATTATAAACATTTTTTATAACAACTTTCAGTGAAAAATTTAACAATAAAAAATATTCTAATAAATCTTCTTTAAAAATTATATAATTTAGTGCTTATACAACAATACAATAGTTTTAGCATTTTATTAAAAATCTTAAAATCTCTGTTCATATAGAACAGATACAAGTCAAAAAACAAATCATTTATAAATATTGAAAATACCAAGATATCGTTCATCGCTAAATATTATTGAGAAAATTGAAAGTATCGTTCGGTAATCGTAAAATAATCGATTTTAAGAATTGTCGGTCGGTTAAATGTCAAATCAAGTTGATGTCTCAAAATAAAAATAATATAATGTAAAAAAGCTAAGGGGTAAAAAAATAAAATGTCATTGATTACGCTCTAAGTGACCGCCATATAAAACAGCTTAACGCCTATTTTCCCTGGCAACATAAATCCCGAATGAAAATAGCACGCGCGCCACGACCCATTCACACGTCGTGTTAGTCGAAACTCGCTCCGCTGAAGGGGAAAAAACAAACCACGCACAACCCACGCTACGAACGTCAGTGCTCGCATAGAAAATGTCGAGGAAAGAGAAAGAAAGAGATATGCATAAATTTTAGAACTTGACTATCTAAACGCGCGCGCGCGCGCGCACTCGTCCACATATATATATATATATACATCGATAGTACGTTTATCTCCATCGTCTAGCTCTTTCTTTATTCGCCGATCAGGACTTTATAGCAATAACAAACAAACCTAAATTATAAATGTTTTGATCGAAACTGGTAAAAGCATTGATTAGCTTCTTGACTTTTTTTTAGTAAAGCAATTGTACGTTATACGGTTGTTAACGCGCATAAGCGAGAATGGGAGAGGCTACGACAGTATGATGTACACAGTACACCCATGATGTACGTACAGTAACGGCTCTTTTTACAAAGAGCGGCTAAGGCTTTAAATGGTTTTGTGAAGCACAAGCCAGTTTATTTTTGCCTCATCTTCTATGGTAGCGCGACGGAATCTTCCTTAGTTCCAAGTTGCACTACAAAGATTCCCCGTGAAAATAGACCTACGGTATAAGAAGTATTTTTTTCATTTTCTTTAAAAACGTGTTCCTTTATCTTTATGGCCTGTTATGGCTTGCTCATTCTCTAATATTACGTCGTTCCTCGCTGGAACCAACGATCATATAAATTATCAGTACGGATAACGCTGTGTTCATAATCAGTTGTACTCTTTAGTATCTAACTTCAACATAAAAATAGAATATTCGAAACGAAGGGATTTCCCTAACTTTGGTTCAAGCCTAATTTCATAGACGTTGCTTTCTCATTATTTAAAACTTACTAATATAATGTTCTTGTATTACTCTAAATCTAATTTTGGTATATAAAATTCTTCTTTCATATTTCATGTTTCTTCGATATTTTTTCATCTTTCAAGTTCATGTTGTATGAACGAGGATTTAAGTATTCATAATTTTCGTTATTTACAAAGATAATTATCAACTTTAATTTTGTTAACAACTAACTATTTCATATTTATTATGAATTTAATCCATTTTAGAAAATCGTGACTTTATATTGTTGTAACATGTACGCATTGTATTTCTCTACAGTGCCCTATAATTTCGAACGTGATATTGATATTTATTATTCAAAAAAAGATATTAAAAAATCTATTTAACAATAAATTCTCGTTAGACCTTTTTTATAACTTAGAATTAAATTTAATTTTTATATCTTATGAAAAAATTTCATTAAATTCTCCATTGCTTTTTTTCTTGTGAAATATTCATCCAGGACATTTTAAAATTATACGATTTTAAAACATACAAACATACATATTCATACTAATTAAATGAATACGTTTACATTATCAAAATACGTTTATTTATTTTAATTTTTTTTTTTGAAAGGTAATTTATTAAAAAGAAAATTTTAATATTTTTATGCGTTTTGTTTTTATATCAAGATTACGAAATATCCGTAATTATTCATTATCTGACTTACAAATTTAATTTTTATAAGCCCAAAAAATATACTTACCGTAGAATTTTTCACATGTTCCTTGGTTCCTAGAAAACTATTTTAATATTTATCTTAATAAAGATTCAATGATTCTAAAATAAATTAACATTTTTGTAAAGTATAGATGGATTTAAGTAGAACGAATCATTAAACACACAAAGGTATTTTGAATTGTAGGCTCGTTAATTCAGGAGGTATACCACGAGTGTGCTGCTGCATTATAAACAAAAAACTTTAAAATACTGATAGGTAGGGTTTTACAACGAAACAATAGCAATTGTCAGTTAACTGTCAATTTTCAATACAAAAAGGAGCGAAGTGACGAAGTTGCTTTCGCCGAAGAACCATTGTTTTACTTTACGTTACTCTTTGCCGCTGTTTCCATAAATTTCGAACGTACATTTTCTATTTATTTCTACTACGCGCTCTTGATGCGTAACGGACGTTCTAAAAAACGATTGCCGACACACTCGATGTAGATGGATTAAAAAATATATCAAAGCAAACGATTCTTCAGTCCACCACTTTGCATAATGAATAGCGATACAATAGTATCGCGAATTACTTATTTTCTTAATGATTCCTCTTTGTTTGAAATGCAAAGAACAAGTAATACCCATAGAATGAAAGTATAAATATCAAAACGACTTTTTAACGTTTCTTAAAATAGTTTGTTATCGAATATAAAATTATGAGATATATCAGCACTAATATCCTCACTGCCGCAGTAAATTAGAAAAGTGTAATTGGTACATATGTTAAATATACTTTTCACGACAAAAAACGTTAAGTATGCGTTACGTGTAAAACCGTTATATATATATATTGAAGATTTTGTATCATTATACCTCTAATATTTAAAAAATAAAAATAAATAATAATAGGTTATATTAGACATCAAGATGCAAGTGCATACTTGTTATGTTCGTGGTGTTTCTTCACAATCTAGGATTTTATGCGCA
The DNA here is from genome assembly GCA_018907195.1 of Dolichoris vasculosae. Lineage (NCBI taxonomy): Eukaryota > Metazoa > Arthropoda > Insecta > Hymenoptera > Agaonidae > Dolichoris > Dolichoris vasculosae. Next base: position 4,875,418 of record JACCHY010000002.1, on the reverse strand, counting down.
TATCCCGCGATACTTTCAAAGAACGAGATAAAGATATGCCGAAGCATGAACAGGTACTATATAAGGTAATATATAATGCCCAACTAATTTCTGTTGATCCTTTGTTTAAATTCCCTTATACCTTAGAATAGAGGAGAAACATCTGCCATCGTAACAAATTCAAAGCTAGACTGCGTGTGCTATAGAAGGAGGCAGTGCAGTAGGTTCGCGGTTGCTGAAAGAATTCGAAAAGGTCGACAGGACAAAAAATCTTTTTATTTCTTGAGTCCTTGCTTTCTTTGTGAAAAATGTAGCTTTACGAGCTCCTCTGTAGCTACCCTGAGGCGAAGGTAAACACGCGATAGCTAGTGGTTCGCGTGCCTATAGAGTTTAACAGTTACAGGACCTATTATCCTTTTCATGTGAATTAGTTGTTCCTAGCTTATGTACAAAGACATTAAATTTAGAAAGTTATCTTCCAGAAAGACTTTGTCTTTTAAAATTGTTGAGTTTTATAATGTCGATATTTTTTACTCAAAATATCGTCATATATTCTGTAACACAAAATTAGAAAATACTTCTAATCTATTTCAAACAAAATCCAAAATTCGTGAACAAATTTGAGCACACTTAAAATATACCTTAGAAAAAAGTTTAAAATTATGTAAGAGGTAGGAGAACTCAGGACTGAAGGTTTTGGAAAGAAGCAAAACAATCTCAAAACTAAAGATTAATTACTAAAGTTAGGATACTGTGGCATCTCATTACCAAAATATTTCTACACAAAGTATATGAAATACAATATATTATTTTACAATATCTGTTTTCACTTAAGGTCGATCGACGAGTTACTAGATTTTTTAGTAACAATCTATTATTATACTTACATTCAGTTAAAAGTACCGTTATCAAACAAACCATAATCTTTTACGAATAAAATATATTATAAATAAATTTTATAAAAAAAGCAAAAGGTTTCTTTTTTAATATCCTCGAACAATCGTTTATCTAGAAGTAACTTTTTCTTTTCATACATACTAGAGTCGACTACATTCAATGCGATTTCATCAAAAAAACAAATTTTCCATCTTCGATAAATTTTTTAGATATATTCAACAGTTATTCTTTTATCTATGAAATTGGATTCTTGTATTTGATACACGTAATCCATTTAACCGATGTTAAAAATTGTTTTCTTATACAAAAGAACTGCTAGTTTAGTTTTTCAATATCATTTCAGTTCTAACAATAATTTTTCACGCAAAGAATAATAATACCTTAAAATTTTTTATTTTGAGTATTCACACTTGCAAATATCAGCTTTGATATCTAAAAAATAGATTTCTTTCTCAATGATACTGTTATAATAGTGATATTTCGGGTTAAAAAATGTATTACATATCAAAAACAAATCTATTGAACAATGATGCGGAAAGTAATTTTTTTTATCTGTAACTCTGGTGAGTAAATTTATCGATACAAATAACAAGTCTTATCTTTCGGTGAAAAGGCGTTTTTTTCTTCCAGTTCGTGTTTAAACATTCTTAACTCTTTTTTAGTATATAATTAAAATGTTGATAGTATTAATTTAAGACTCGATATTTGAATGAATAAAATCCATGAACATTTTGTTATCCGGAAGCGTAAGAAAGAAGAGGAAAAATTCGTATTATGGCAATATGTTCGTTTGTTAGCGTTTTTACGCGAATTTATACTTCGAATCCTTCCCATGTATACATCGACTCTCAACTTTTTTATTTATATTTAGATACCGCGAGTATACGTTCATTTGTATGGTTCGTTCAAAGTTTTATAGAATTTTATGCGAATTTGGAAGAAAATTGTAAAGATGATGCATACAATGATTAAAAGCAATTTTTTCATCTGTGTATTTGCTTTCATTTAAATATTTATAAAATATTTAAATAAATAATGAAGAGTGAGTGATATAGATTTATACAATGTTTTACCTAGTTTTAATATATTATCATCATTATTAATGATATAATGTTGAAGACCTTTATTTAATTTTCAATATTTTCTCGACTGATCATCAGAATAAAGAATTTAAATAAATAATAAATTCTTTCAAATAGAAATCTTAAATTTTATTAAAAAGTAAAATCTATTTTTTACGCTAACTGATGAAATTATCCATCGGTAGTTATTTTTAAAAAAAAAAGTAAACATTATATCCTATCGATATTATCAAAGTATTCGATAAAAATTAATATCGATATAGATATTAATATGTTAATAAGTAAATAATAAACAATAAAATATAATATATTGCAAACACAAAAAATAAAGGATAGTTTCAATTTGAATGTATTATTTCTAAATATTTGATACTTGTAAACAAGGTTGACGTCATTAAACGAAGGTACACATTTGAAAATAAAAAAACAATACCGTAATTATAATAATTTAAATTATTTAGTTAGGAGTTCAATTAAAATTTATGATTAGCAGATGCGATTTACTATAAATTAATCAAATTTATCAATTTACGCATATAATAAGTCACTATTAATATATCCTTTCAAGTTTTAGCATTTAACTTAAATAGAGTGATATTTTGGATTCATTCTAGATAAAATCTGCAATATTTTAAATCATGATACATTTTTTAGGTAAAAGAATTTCTTTACATATAAAAATTACAGTTACCATTCTCGTCTCCCTTGATCATCATTTTACTTTATAATAGGAAAATAGTATATCAATCTACAAATAAATTTCTTAAATAGTCAATTTTGAAATTTTCTCCAAGAATTCGGAAATTAATTTCGATAATAGCTCTCTTCCTTTACCATAAATAATCGTTATATACTTTAAAATATTTATCAATAATTTTTTTAAATTCTATTTTCATGATCTTTATATAATGTTTTTTTTTGCTTAATAAATTTCTTCTAAAATATTTACTACTACAATCAATAAAATAAAAATTAAAATATCTTGCGAATTCTATTTATAGGATCTTAAATAAAATAAAAAACAAATTTGTCGAAATTTATAAATTTGATTTATTTTTTTTTTATTTGTGAAGAATTTATAAATTTTATTAAAATTATAATTACTGTAATAATACTCATCATGCATATTTTTATCATTTTCAGCATATTACGATTTACAATATTATATATTTGTTACTATTTCAAAGCGAAAAATTAAGTAATTAATATAAATTAATTACTAAAATCATTAGTAAATCATTGCCACTGCAAAAATATGAATATAAGAAACTTTTTCTATGCTGATTTAAAATTTATTTATTTATTTATTTAAAATTAAAAAGAAATTTATTTTGTTGATATAGAATTATTGATGGCAATATAATTTTTAGTCTTTCAGCTTCCAATTAAACTGTACAATAAAAACTTTTTTTTTCATTCCATTCAATATTAAAAGTACTGCTTCTACAACATTCTGGAACATGTCTTTTTTTCTTAGTTATATCACTTGATATCTTACTATAGTACATTAATAAAATATCTACATTTAAGAAATTATGGAAACTAACAATAAAAAACACTTTTCTATGAAATAAAAAGATTATAAAAAATATATATAGATGTGAGGAGATTTTACTTTTTTAAAAATTTCTTAGTTAATGATGTCAGTAAAAGTGAACAGTTGCATTTGTAAATATGCGTATATATAAATAGGGGTTGAAGGAGGGGAATAGAGAAAGAGAGACCGATCAAATAAATAAAAAAACATGCCAATATATATATATATATCGTGTATATGGCGGATGAATTATAATAGTATAGGTAATATTATAAATCTTATTAGTTTACAAACAAATTCTTAATATAAATACAAATAAACAAATTGATTCGTTTATTAACATTAAATATAATTATAACAATTTCAATATTAATTATTTCTGATTTGTTTTAATTTTTAGAATCATATTTAATTAAAAAATTTAAGAATGGGAATATTTAAATATCTGATTTTTAGAAATATATTATAACTTTTATAAATATTTTGTATGCAATAAATTTATAAAATAAACAAATTGAATTTAGATTAATATAAATTTCAAAATATGTAATTGTAAAAAATTAATATTTTTGTTCGTCACTATAATAAAATTTTTAAGTAAATGTAATAAATTAAGAAAAATGGTAAAAGACAGAGTCTGATTTTAAGTAATTAAATTTTAAAAGTGTTAAGTTTTACTGTTAAAAAATTCATTATAATCCATCTTCGTTCGTTGAAGCTGGAGCAATACTATGTTTAGTTTTAATAATTTACTTACAAATTTACAATACATATCTACTTTTACTTTTAAATGAGGTGAAATTTAAAATGGCTAAAAAAATATTCAGAATTATTTTGTTATAAATGTTAAATAAAATGATATAAACATTAAGAAGACTGTTTTTCTTGTGTGTTTAAAATAAAAATTTTGATTTATTTCACATAAATTTCTATACTATGGTGTATTAAAGATTTTATAGAGTTAATTTAGCTTTTATCAATATCATTTATTAATAAATCACTAACATAAAACTTTTCAAAATTTATTATTTCATAAAAATGTATTTTTCAAAGATTATTATAAATCGTATAAAATTAGATTAAGATATATAAGTTACAGTTTATTTTAATCGTTTGTACATAATGAAGCTGAGTTATTATTTATAAATAAATGTGTTTATAAGACATTAAAATCTCTAATTTTTGACACGTTCCATAAAAGTCGTGTAGGAAAATAACTTGATTAAAACTTTCTGAAAAAATATCTTGTATGTACAGTGAACCGAGTAGTGTTAGTTAGGAATATGTTGTAAATGCAAGTGTCAAGGCATTTTTTTATCACGGTTAAAGCGAACAACCCAAATAGTAAGGTAAACGACCAAAGCCATCGATATATTCATATCACGTAACGTCGACGATTCTATTGACATAAATGGCATATGTAGATAGTTTTACTGTTTTTTGATTAGTCATAACGCAATATCCAATATGCTGGCATATACAAAATTTAAGCAAGACAGTTCTTATTTTTGGAAATACATTGGTGTGTTTAGTATGTATGCGACTGATCTCCCTTGCTAACATCGAATGAATCGATGGATTCCACGTGAACGAACGTGTATAATTTAACTTTACAACCATTCCAAAAAATTGTAATCACCCAAGAGGTGTAAGGGACACTCGTTTTATCTGCGACTGCGTCTGTCGTTTATCGCGATACTCTTGTCACGTGATCAATCGATATTAAGTGTAGCTTCTTCTGTGTACCTTTAATCGCAACCAGAGGGATGTTTTACCATTGTTGAATGTGGCGTCAATCCATGTTTTCGAAAAGTTGTTTTGACGCCGTTGCTCTTCTGTGTTTATCAGTGATCGCGAATTTCTCTGCCATATATAAAAACCAGAAAAATGCGCGAAATTGCTAATGTTAGGAAAAACGAGTTTGCTTATTTAAAGTTGCCAATCAAATTAATATAATTAGAAAAATTTCTAGGACCTTCAATACTTTGATATTCTATTCACTTCATGACTTTATGAATATAAATAATACTTAATGTAGAATAATGAACTAGAAATTCGACCATTCTATTTTTATGTAATACTTTGAAAATATAGAATCGGTTATCTTGCACGTATAATTTTTATGATCTTCTAAACTGGAATTGATTTCAAAGTAAAGGTATCTTATTTGTTCTTCTCAATTAATTAAAATGCTTCATAAATTCAACATAATTTTTAATATACATAATATTTTTAATATTTACTGATTATCATTCATTTTCAATTTTAAATAATGTATGATTTTCAAATATTTATATATAAATGGAATTCTGTGACATTCCATGGAAAATTAAATTATACGGTAACACCTGTGTAAAAACAGATTTATATAATGCACTTTCATTTTTCATCGCAAGTGTATATTACGTAATAAAAGTTTTGGTATCAAGCTCAATAAAATTTTCAAAATAAATAAAAATGAAATACATCATAAAATAATTTTGTTTGTATTATAAGTAGTTTTTTCGTCTAGGCACTATCTTGATTAAACTATCGTAAGCATGTATTATTTTCGGTACACTAATTCGAAATGAAATAAAATCCTCGTGTATATACGGGTGCATGCTTATATATTATAATGACAGTATTTATTCTCAAATTACGGGCAAATTTATATAATTGTCTCATACTGGTCAGAAATTAAAACGAAAATTTATTATTACATCGAAATTATAACTTGATGTAATGTATGTATAAAAAATTTTTAGATTTATTGTATCAATAGAAGATTATTAATTTGCTGATCTGTCTTCGATTTACAATAACAAAAAGCGGAATATTTAGAAAAAATATTTTTTCATTTTATAATTTCGTATTTAAAAGTAAAATATAATTTTTTTTCAAATATAGCACGGAAAATGAAACTAGTTTGATGGTATAATATCAATTTTTAGTTTTACTAAAACAGTAACATTTAAAATTTTTCAATAATATCGAAAAGCGAATGTAGAATTGTTGATTTTTTTAATTAATTAAATGTAAGTTTTCTTTTTTTTAACACTAGTATGCATAATTTTTGCGATTATCAATTAAAATGCAAAAAAGATATAAGATAAGCTTTAATTTTTTAGATCATTTCAAAATTCAAAAAATTTTTTTTTAAATTGTAATTTACAATGATTGATCATGTTAAAAAATATTATCGGTAATAAATATTTGAGTGATTATTTAGTTTACGTCAGATATCGCTTTATAATGGAGCTAACAACAACGGTTATCAAATCTAAAAAACAATTGTCATACATAAATCATTTTTTCATATTTTTTCAATCTAATTTTTAACCTGAGTAAAATTATTTTTTACAGTGACAAATGATGTTCTTCATTTTATAATTACATACATTGAATCGTAAATTTAGATATTATAAACAAATAATAGACCCCTTTTTGCTATTTTAACAGGAATTTATTTTATAAATAAGTAATATGTATACACAAACTGTATATATATTAATTAAATGGATACAATTTTGATACACCAATATTTTACATATGTTTCTAACCATGCAGGAATGACATAGTTAAGTTCAAAAACAGTTATTATTTGTGTCTTAATTGTTTTTCTGTATACACTTAACTAAGACAGGATAATAATTAACAATATATCATTTCTGTATGCAATGATTAAAAGTACTACCTAAATCAATAACAAATATTATTTTATTTTTGTTCGCACATATGAATAAATAAATAGAAGCTAAGTATATATAAAATATATATCTAAAATGTAACTCAAGTAATACTTAAAGTCATAAGTAACATATTTAAATATTATTGTGCTTTATAGATAGATAAGACTATTCTAGTTTTATTGTTTTATTACATTCAAGTTATTTTATGAATCTTATTATTATTAAGTTTTTATAAACATAAATGTAATAGATAAAACATTTTTGTTTTAACGAGAATAATAAGTAGCATAATGACGTTTTTATTTTTAACATAATTTATAAAATCAATCTTATAACATTAATTTTATAAATTATGATGATTTAATAGACTAGGCATATATTTAATATTATAAAACAATATGATTTTTGATCAATAGAAAATTATATCGCTTTTAAAATAGTTTTTAATCTATCTCCTTCACTGTATATTATTATAATTAACACGTAAATAAACTCCAAATTTTTAAAACTATTTACTAATAATATTCAATAAGCATTCTTTATGATTCGTAATATATAATCCAAGAGATGCTAAGCACGTAATGGTGGCTATGCATCATGACCTGTTTATATATACTAATTTAAATCAGTTTTGTTACCCTACTTTATTTTTTACTCTCGCATTATATGATTAATCTTATCGGTTCTACTATTTTATCCATGTCGGTTAATGCACTAATGATATTTTTTATAAGATAATATTATATCAAAAAATGAAAATAAAATTATTAGTTTGAAAAATTAAAGTACGTTATAAACCTTTTGGTTAATTTTCAATAAAAAAACTTGTTTGTACTAATTAGTTTAAGTTTTACTATAAAATGCAGTAATTGTGATTAATTTGAATGCCATGATTACAGCCGATAAATATTATAATTTGTTATATACAAGTTTCTTAAGTGTTTATACATGTTTAGCTGTTATATAAAAAACAAATTAAAAGTAACTTGGTGATCCTATTATTATAAAACTCAGTTTATATATTATAATGCAATTCCTATCATTATTAAACTAAGTTTTTATAGTAATATTTTTTGATATAATAATATTTTTTATTCAAATATTAAGTAGCATATAGTAATACTTATTTGTTTTTAGATTAAAATTATGAAATATTTTTATGTATTAGTTATATAGTTTATATATTAATATTATCAACAACTACTTTATTAAAACTTTATGGGTAATTAAATAGCAATTTTATCATGTTAAGCACTATTTTTTATTTGTACTGATTGAATTATTTCATGAAAAAATTAATTTATATTAGTATTTATACTACGTTTAGTAATTCAGTTTGATATAATACTGTAAAATCAATTTCATAATTTTTTTTATGTACTTAGAAATAAAAACATGAATATTTCGAAAAATAAAAAATTAGTAATATAGCAAGTAATATAAAATATTTAGAATTTTTATTATTTAATTAAAACATATAGTTTATAAAAAAAAATACCTTAAAAATATATGTCAAAAATAGAATTAAAAATTTTAAATCTCCTTAAGAAAAAATTTTGTTAAATAGAAATTACGTTATGATGACATATTTATGGGAAAAAAATTAATAAAATAATTAGACTTAATTTATATATGTAGATTAAATGACTAGAAAACAATAAAATAGTTTTAAATTTACGTAAATATTTCATGATTTTATAATATAAATTTGAAAATATAAAAAAGAATTTTTTAATAGTGGTAGGTTAAACAATCGATCATCTAAACCGATAAAATTGTAAAATTCTTCGTGGACAAAGGAATTAATCGATAACGATGATTTTTATGTTTGTTCGTGCACCAGCGTGCAATCGTAATATAACACAATTTTGTGTAATATCGTTTTCGTACGTTTACACTCACGACGGGCAAACTTCACAAATGGCATATCGCGGCATAACGATACTACATAACCTCACGTACATATTGATAATTCGTCTTTAAAAGCAGCTATGATTTTAATTCCTTGGATCTGTGCAATTATACGCGCTTGTTGCTGCCATTATTCTAATTTTCGATTTCATCAGTCTCAATATCGTTCATCAAATTACCATCAATATTATGAAATAAAAGAAAAAAGGAGAGATAATTCGTTAAAAAGGTAAAGGAAAAAGAAAAACTAAACATCTATCTATTTAGAAGAAATTATCGAAAAAAACTATTAATTTTAAATTAAGTAAAAATCTCAAATAATTTCGTGCGGTCCCGCAAGAAAATGATGTAATCAGACGTTAGGATCTAATAGAGATTGCTTATTATTCATTATATTATTGGGTATAGATTTTTAAAATTAATAACGAATACAAATTTTTCATTTATTAATACAAAGTTTATTTGTAAAGATAATATTTTTGTAGTTCCTACGATTTAATTTTTAATTCATTTGTAATTTATAACATTTTTTTCTTCAAAAATTATAATATTTTCAAAATATTTTCATAGACATAAAATTTATGTATGACCATTTTTTGATATAATTATTTTTATTAATTTATAAAAAACTAAAAATTATCACCTTAAATCGAAAATTAAATATATCATATTCTCAAAAGTATCAATAATCTAAATTAATTTTTTATTATTAATAATATAAGTAATATTTGCATTTATTAGTAATTGTTTGTTATTTTAAACAAGTCGAGTATATTTCAAGAGAAAGTTTAAAAAATTGATATTTTAAACTTTTCATTGTTTTATACAGATTATAATCCATTGTAAGAGTAAATACTTACTTTTAAATTTAACGAGTGATTTTCTGGTTAATCTAAACCATTAGATTTAAAAGATCGTTATAGAATAGAAACAAATGATGATAAATTTCAATATTTATCTAATCGAAAATTAATAAGAATATGTTAATAAAGAATATAATTATATTCGCGTATTTTTTTAGTAATATATTTAACGTTTATTTATTTTTCTACAGTTTTACGATTGTAGAAACATTGTATTGCAATGAAATATCAAAAATAAATTTTTTACCGAAATAATATTTTTACTATTTCTTTTATATACTAAATAATATTCAAGAAAATAAGTATTCAATAAAATACTTAGTTATTCATTTATCGAATGTAATTTCTTAAAATCAAGAGCAGAATACGAGTTCAAGTTAAATAACGATATTTAATTGTTTAAGGATTGGTTTTTTTTGTACGATTCAAAATAATAAAACATTATAAAACTTTAGAATATAAAACGAAAAAATATTAATGAAATGTGGATTTCCAACGCTCTCTCGGACTGCAAATAGATAAAAATACAAATGAGACAATTGGAGCGACGACACCTCATTGGCATAATTAGTTTATTAATAATATTCTTTTTATCGATTAGCCGCATTTTTTACATGCCTCAACGGTTAATCCGTTCAAGTTTTGCGAGCTACAGAAGGTTTTGGACCAAAGTAATGAAAATAAAGCCACGGTTGATTCAGCGAGTTCATTATTTTACGACAGACGCGACTCTAATACCAGCATCGCGAACCGTCTGTTCGTTGCCTTGCCACTGGAAAAGCACTTAGGAAAGCCAAACGTAAATGTCCGAGAGAAATACCGAAATTATTCGAGTGTCGAGAACAAAAAAAATATAAAGAAAGGAACCGAGACAGCGCAGGAGAGCTCGAGTGCCTCCTGCTTCGCATAGATTTTTTGTTCACCCCTCTCTCGCTCGCTCTCTCAACAAGAGCATGTGCGCACGATATAGAAGGGAGTGGACGGGTACTCCAAACGAATAGAAGAGAGAATGAAAAAGAGGGGGACGAGTGAGCGAGCGAGCGCGAGGACGGGGGAAGGTGGATGGTGAGCAGTGGGGCTTGGAATAGAAGTGGTTTCGAGCGGTGCAACGTTTCCTCGATCAAACACGTACGTATACGCGTAAACATCGAGCGTATGCGCGAATGATCACGTATTGCGTGTATACACGCTTTGCTAATGAATAAGAAGGCAACGTCGTCGACGATACTCGCCGCTTGCGAGTTCACGGCTGTACACAATACGTGACTGTACGCGTCCATGCGCGTCCGAAGACATTATTACTCGCTACGTACTTGTCAAGCTTTGCGACTTTTTTCCTTTTTTCTTTCCTTCCTACTCTCAGGTTCTTCGTTATTTTTTCCAATTTTTCTGATTAACACTGTCCGAACCAGCTACGATATATCGTAAGAGTACATCCGATGAACAATGTTTTTTATGATCCATGTTCTCGAAGTATCTTTGATAATGTCATGTTCTAACTTTAAAATATTACTCGACATCGATGCCTCGAGCAACATTTTGATTCAATTAAGGTGAAGGTAAGTCTATTTCTGAATACCATCGATGCGTTGGAAAAATAAACACGCCTTTGATTTAAGTGTATCGTGCTCCATTTTACTCTACATTTATCCCTTGGCTGGAGTTCGCGTTGCATTATCTTTGCAAACGAATATCCCTAAAGTTATATGGAACTAAGTAAACTATCGGAATATACGTGAACATCTTATAATAATGAGTTGCTTTTACTTTTTAGTTACAAATGGATTCACGATACCTTTCGCATATCCCTTATGGGTAATGCCTCCATTTTACATACAAAAGCCAATCGTCGTTCGAGTCAAAGGGATACTAAGCGAACCGAGCAAGTTCGAAAGGAGTCGAAAATGGAGTCGATCGAATATAGTTGTTTTAAAAGATTTTACGGTCTAATTTCACTGTGTCCAATATTACGTAACATGATTCGTGGGAAATGGTCGGTTAAGAATCAAACTTATTTCAAATAAATTTTACGAAAACAGTTTTTACAGACTGTTTCGCGAGCGTTCCGATTGAATTTTTCAAAAGTTCGAGTTAACGAAAATGAAACAAAGATAGATTTAAGAGTAAAAGTCGCACAATTTTGAGAAATTATTGGACGATCCGTGACAGGTTTATTTATATTATTTCGACACTTCAATTTTTTATCCAACCAGTGTAAGGTTTATATATAGCTCTGCGAAGCGCGGAAAGTGCGTAGTTCCTTAATTCGCAAAGCGAAAAGAAGACGAACTTTCCGTTCCTGCGCCATGGAACGATACATAGCGAGCGTCAGATAGAGAGAAGAGAGAGAGAGAGAGAGAGAGAGAGAGAGAGAGAGAGAGAGAGGAGCGAAGCGCTACAATAATAACAAAGAGCGGTACGCCGAATAAAATAATGAAGGAGATGGGAGGGAAAAGACTTCGAACGGTAGCGCGATTCTCCCATCGACTCGTTACATGGAAAGACCGTCGACGTAGACGTCGACGCCGACGCTCAGCTCAGCGTAGTTCAGTTCCTTGTTCGTTCACTCGCATATAATCGGGACGCACGCAGCTGTGTGACTGTATAGACAGTGGTCGTCTTTTTACAGCCGCGCATTTACCTCTGCGCAGGAAAAAAGTCCTCGCTGTCGCACCCACACAAACGCACGTATCCTTCGAGAACTCACCTCCCCGCGGTCGCGTTTCGTAGAAAAGCCTCACGTACACTCGCGCAACAAAGACGCTCCGTCCCCGAGCTCCTCTTGGTGAGGGCGGCCTGGTGGGGGCTGTAGCAGACGCGGCTGGGTGCGACTCAGAGGAGCTCCTATTGGTCGGATGGTCACCCCACTCCTATTGCCCGGTCAGGAACAAAGAGATGGGTTTCGTTGATGGAGAGGCACGTCGCCGAGCGGCCGGAGCGCCGCAGCGCAACGTAGCCGAATCCCATTAGAAAGTCCTCGGTCGTCAATGGGTGCGGTTGTTCCGCGAGGTGCGCGAGTTGTCGGAGAGTGCGTGCGGAAACGTAGAAGCGTCATTGTTACGTCGTAGAGCGGAAAGAAGAGCGACGTCGTCTGTCTTTATTGGTCAGCGCAGCAGCTGGAGCAGCAGTAGCAAGATTCTTGCTCTCGACGGAAGAGGTGTGCAGTGAAGGTTTCTGGATTGTTTGTCGCGGTCGAGGGAATTGCGCAGAAGAGCGCCCGAGGGCTCCCGAAAGAAACGGAGCGATATCGACGCAAGAGAGAAGGATAGCAAATTGTAAACTTAAGAGAGAAGGAAAAAGAAGGAGCCGGTGATTCATTGGGTACGCCAAGAGGCATCGACGGCAGCGAATCTTGTACGCGGTGCATTCGGATCCGCGGTTGCGCGAGACCGAGATTTGCTGGCTCGAGTAGAGTGACGAGCGCTTAAACGACGTGGCGCCGCCATCTTGTTTGGTACCGCACTCGCAGCTACTAGCAGAAGCAACGACAGCGACAGTGTTCCTCCGTTTTGGTCACAAGTCCGATCATCTTCGTCGCTTTCGACCACGTCCAGTCACCTTTTTAAGCTGGCCGTTGACAATTCGACGAGTCGTCACAAAAACATTGCGATACTGCTCCCGAAGGTTTGGAGCGTCGACGCAAGAGGGAGCCGCAACGTTGTCGCGAACGCGCTGCTGAAGCGGCGGTCTACGTGCGCGACGCCCGAGGCTCGCCGATAAGGGCGTCTTCGGCATCCTGTCTTTATAATTTTACCGAGCGAGGCTCTTCGATAGCCAGCGATATGAGGTTAGAAATCGTGTCAGCGGCGGATTTTTTGGTCCAGTTGCTGCGCCTGCAAGCTGGCCAACTGTCGGAAAGCCAGCTGCAGATGTTCAAGAGTTCGCTTACCGAGTTACTGAGGCGTCGCTATCGCGATCACTGGTTCCCGGACAAGCCGAACCGGGGCAGCGGCTACCGCTGCATTCGTATCAATGGCAAGATGGATCCCGTGATTGCCCAAGCAGGCATGAACGTCGGCCTGGTGCCGACACTGCTTCACAGCCTCTTCCCTAGCGAGCTCACCATGTGGATCGATCCTGCCGAAGTCTCGTACAGAATTGGCGAGAACGGCTCTATCTGCGTTCTCTTTGAGGGTTCCGCGCAACAGCAACAGCCACCCTCAACCTCTTCCACGTCTTCGTCACCGGCTTGCTCTGAGATCCTCGTCGATGACCATCACCACCATCATCTCCACCATCAGCAGCAACAGCACGTTCAGTCGCAACATCAGCATCATCACCATCATCACCAGCAGCAACAGCAGCAATTCGAAAGCTGCAAGGACTCGCTTCTTCTCGAACATACGCAGTTCAGCGAGCAGATCGCCGCTTTCGTGTCCAGTTGAACAGGTTGTAGGATGGCTGTTGCTGGACGCTGAGGCGCAGCGGAGAAGCGGATACGAAGAATGAACGACTGAACGTGCAGGGAATGATAGAAGGAGAGTGATGATAGGAAGCGAATGAGAGGGAGAGGAAGGGAAAGAGAGAAAGAAAGAAAAAAACGAAAAAAAACGAGTGTGAGCATAAGAGAGAAAGAGAAAAGCGTAGCACCAACACCCGTCACCAGCGTTATTTTTACTTTTATTTTCTTTTATTTAATTCTACGGAGTACGGTTCCAACCACGAACCCTCGCCACTAATTGTTTGTATTCTACTATATTTGTTCATTCATTTGATTTCTCACCGATTTTATTATAACGGTCGTCAACGACAACAAATAAAAAGCAAATGCAAAATAAAGCAAGTAAGCTGCATTGCTGCTGCCACCACCATCATCACCATTACCAAGCCACCACCACCACTACCGTCGCTAATATCGCCAAATTCGATTACTTTTTTCATGAATAATAATAACGTTAACACAGATGATACGATTTCTAAGTGTGGATAGAATTTGTAGATGTGCACGAGAGGAAATTACAAGTTTGATTGTGTAATCGCAAGATATATTTCGATGTGCGTTTTAGAGAAGAAAAATTGAGATGGAGAGGGGATATTAAGTTGAAATTGAAACTAGAGATGATGGAAAGACGTAAATAGAACGAGTCCCCATTTTTTGCCGGAATGCTGTCATATGTACGTTGATAGCGGGATCTATCCTGCGCCACTAGATTCGTCCTCGGTAACTACTCCGAGGGGTGATTTACACGATGATCTCATGAAAAGATAACCAAGCAACTGGACCATTTTTGCAGTTTCATGTTTTTTCCGGAGCAGAGCCGATCGATGCTCACCGCTTATATTTTCTGTGAAAGCTGAAGGAGAGGCTGAAGAAGAGGAGGAAGGAAAATAATGCCGCTGAATTCGTCCATCGTTGGAACACCAATGATGACACCGTTGTCGATCGCAACATGTAAACGAAACAATACACCGTATACTCATAATTTACATAAACACCATCTTTTGCAAACATCTGAACCACACATACACACGTACGCGCATGCGCACACAAACTACATTCATGTTTTCAAATAATGTATTTAACTGCGTGCATATTGCATCTGTACATAAAATAAGAAGCACGTGAAAGTTCATAAAGAAATAATAGAAAAAAATGAAAAAAAACAACTAATTGGTGTGGGCGTCACGGGAGGCTTTAATCAGAACTCCGTCTTTCAGGGTACATATTACCATTTGGAATTTATGAAATTAATGTTTATAAATAACAATAATTGCAAATAATTATAACAATAACAGAGACATTAATAATAAAAGAAAGATAGTAAAAAATAGGTACAAAACGAAAGGCGGAGTGCGACGGAAGTCGAGTCTTGGCCAGTTAGTCGGTTATATTAAAAAGTAAATTCTTTGTGTACATTTTATCCTTCGAGACGATGAAGCAAACCGACAAAGAAAAGAAAAAAAACAAAACAGCTGTGATTTTCTTCGAAAGGCGGGCGGAAAGGGACAAGTGATTAAGATTCATACAGACATATTGCATAAATAATGGAGTTGTTTTGTGCAAGTGAATAACGAGAAAAAGCAAACTTGTATATTTACAATACAATAGTTCCTCCTTCATTACGCGAGCATGTTTCGGGGCGGGCCGCGAAAAGTCGTTCTTACTTTTACCTAGAATCTGAAAAAGAAACGATACATCTTCAAGTTATTTTTCCATTGTTATGATTTCAAAGGAACATAATTTATTTTTGGAGCGTCATCGTTTTCTGATTTTCCTTGCGAATGAAAAAAACCTGTTTACGGATGTTCTTCATTCATAACGGAGGCCAAATGAAAATTCCGTGGCGTTCCGCTCATAGTTGCAAACGAAAGTCGGACGAATTCTCAAAAGTTAAATTATTACTTCACTAATCAGGCAATGGAGTGAAAGGAACTACTCGACAATGATTTGTTTTTTACTTTGACAACGTTGACGTGAAACATGCAAAATAGTATTTTCTCTCTATTTGTTTGTCGCACGCATTGTTCTATCATGTTGCGTGTGATAAACAATGACGTATGATCGAACGATCGCGCGTTGCGGCGTTGATGTATAATCGTGAAGAGAGGGGAGGATCTTCGCGGTGAGTTTTTGAATAAATTTTAAAGTATAATCACGCATACATAAGCTATCGTAAAGAAAGATCGACTCTTCACGAATAGGTCGGATTGATGGGAGTGCATTTTTTCCTTCTGATAAGTGTGATGATTGTAAAAGTTGTGAGTACGTGCTAAATGAGTACATGTTAAAAGAAAGAAAGAATGATTAATGTGTAAATGTTGAGAATCGAGAGATTTGAGTGTGCGTGGAAATAACGAGAGAGAAGACACTGACTGATGATGAACGAGAGAAATTTATCGCGCTCGGCGTCGAAGAACAAAGGCTCTTGTACGTATAGTAAATAGTTTTAAAAGAAAAAAACCACGTCTGTGATTATAAGCGTTACATAGAGGAGAGAATGGGACTGTGTGAATGTAAAAGGGTGAGAATCGAGCACTGATAAATAATGGCAATTTTAAACATTAGAGGTTGTGCCTGTCGCACGCGCTATTGGAGCCTATGCCAGTTTATACTTTGTGCAAGGATTTTACTTCGTCTTCGTCACTATTGCTTCAAAGAAAGTTGATCGCGCCATATACTTCGCAAGTAATTATGTTGAGTAAAGCAAAAATAATCATTTCACAAAATTTTGATTTGCTTTTAGTTTTCACGTAGTTATTATTTTTTATATGCACTCGGTGGCATTTGAAAATGACAATTTTAGTGGCTTCGTAGGCGTTGCGACAGGTGGTTTGATGACGGTTCAACTTAAAAGAAAAGATAAATATGGAAAAACAATAATCGGTGTATACTAATCTATAAGGAGAAAAACGGGGGAAAAAGCAAGAAACCAACATAAAAATAGTAAATCGTTGCATGCATCCAAATAATATGCATGTATAAATATGTATATGTACTAAGGGTATAGAAATGGCCGATTTTTTATTCGATATGTATAAAATACGACTATTCTTTACTTTTATTTTTCATTTTTCCGTTTATTCAATGCAATCAACGCCATCGTCCCGTATCAACGCGATGCTCTTCCATTACTCTTGAGATAACATATGCGGTGCTTAGTGTAGGTTTCTTTCACCGGTAAAACGAACCTTTCTCTTCCATAGGGTTTCTCGCTTCCAACGGCACAATATTGCTGAATCCATTATGAAAAAATATTCTATATAAGTTACTAGTGCTCTCTCATTTGTTGTTTCCTTCGACACGAGACTGTCTCACTTTAGAAATTGAAAGAAAACTAGAAAAAGAAAGTTTTCAAGTAGAATTTATATTTTTCAATTTAGCATTTTGTGTTGAATTTCAAATAATAGTATCTTAATAAGATTCGTATTCCGTCGGTGCGTAGCATGAACATTAATAAGCTTAAGTTTATGAATTTAGCGGATTAAAGTACGTTGTATGAACATAAAAACAGTTCGTCTCTTTGTAGCGTTTGACTTCTGACTGACTAAATAGATTTTTATTGCATTTTGTTAATAAGTAATATAATATCAGAATTTAATTTATATTTCTTCTGAATTTACCTCGTGCACCAGATTAAAAAATTAATAAATATGAAAAGAAATTTTTTCATGAGAATCATACATTTAAAAAGTTAATTTAAAGGCTGATCTGAGTTAAAAAAATACTCGCACAAGAAAAATTTTGTCACACGATCTTACATATTAATACAAATCATGGCACATGAGGACTGTTTTCATTGCCTCGACTATTTTAACGATCTGTTTCACGATTGTTGCATTCAATACATGCCTGGAAACAAGCGTGAACTTTGTGCTTTGATTCAAATTGTTCACTTTGTTTCATTCCAATAATAAATATGATGACAACGTCTTGACATTGTATATCCTGTACTCAATAGGATTTGCAAGCACAATTTATAAAAAAAGTCATTATTTAATAAGTTTTACGATAGACCGACAATGGAAACGACATTTTAGTAACATAGCAAAATTATTAGGACCAACATAATAATATTAACTGGTTTTATTTTTATATCATTGCGGCGCATAATATTAATATTCTCTTACACACAAAAATTAAAAGATTTATTGTTTAAATTTTGATTTTGAATTTCATTTACAATTAACCAGTTGATTCATCCTGTCGATCATCCAGCGAATGATTTTCAACCTACGATAGTATCTAAATTTCAGCTGTTATATTTTTTTGTACCATAATAAAACTATATCTACTACACGATATGTTATAGAACTATATTTATGACTTATTACGAAAGGAATAATTGGTATATTATTCATGAAGCAGTTCTATGTCCGAATCGCTCGAATAAATGAATTGATCACAGGTGTGTCATACGTTATAAGGACAATCATAACTCCAGAGTAAAAAAACAATTCCTTCCACCAACCAAGAGATTTGTAAGACTATCTGTTCGGCTACAAAACAGATGTCCTCTTTCTAACGTATTATTTATTTTGGAACGAGAATACCTAATGGAATAAAGTCATTTTTTTCTGGCTGAGAGAAATGGTCGAGAGAGAGAGAGAGAGAGAGAGAGAGAGAGAGAGAGAGAGTGTGTGTGTGTGTGTGTTTAAGAGAGAAAAAGCAAAAGAGATTTTGAATGCTGTGAATAGTCGAGTCAAAAAAGCAGTTCCCGTTTTTTGTTTTTCGAAACACGAATGGTTATTTTATTTGATGATTTTTTCGTTGACTTTTTTCTTGCGATTTTTTGTTTATCCTGCATATATTAGTGAGAGAAAGCATCGTTATATATACATACATTATCGCATACTTCGATACATACAAAATATTGATAATAATAAGTAATGAAGAATGTAAAGGGGGAGATACGTGCGATTTTATCGGAAGAAAGACGAGTTGTAATTATTATAAATTGTATGATAAAAAATCCGCCGAGAAACACACACAACACATACAGAGTTTGAGAGGTACGCGAAGTTTAAAGCGAGATAGATGGCTCACGCATTATTATGTATACATACTTATATATGTAATAAGAATATAACGATATAATGTCGATAAATGAACTTGTAACTATACATAGAGTCCTTCAGGAAGAATTTGTACAAACAAAACCGGCGTACGGGGTCGATGTCTCCGCGCGGCGCTGGCAAGTCTGTGATTTTAGCTTGGTTAATTCAGTATTTTTTTAAAATATTTAAAAAAATGAAAAAAATCGAGAATGAAATCAATATGATATGAAATAAAATAAATAAAAATAAATATAAAAAAACGAAAAAAAACAGAAAAAATAGAATATAGATCGAGAATTATGCAACAAAAAAGAAAGAAATTAAAACGAAGGCGAGAAACTTTAAAAAAAAGATACTTCTATAAATTGTCGGAAACGCGAGCGCGAGATTTTGTTG
Source organism: Dolichoris vasculosae (assembly GCA_018907195.1). Taxonomy (NCBI): domain Eukaryota; kingdom Metazoa; phylum Arthropoda; class Insecta; order Hymenoptera; family Agaonidae; genus Dolichoris; species Dolichoris vasculosae. The sequence continues at coordinate 4,855,587 of JACCHY010000002.1, read as the reverse complement.
CGAATCTGTTGCAAGTGTGAATGCGTCAATGAGCGTGCGTGTGTGCATTTGCGGGATGTTTGAAAGAAGTAAGAGAAAGAGTGCATTTTACTTTTTTCAAAACCATGAACGAAGATGAAAATCGGGAAATTATCGAATCGTGGAAAGAATCACGCCTCCAAAGGAAAGCTTGACGAACAGCTTTTTCTTTCTTCAAGAAAATACAAGTGATAATGTGAAAAAAGATGACGATTTTTTGCTTCTTTTTACATATACATGTAATTATTGTAGAAGGTGATAGACGAGGTAAGAAAAATACATGACGGTCGGGGGTTTCATATATCTGTTTTTCGTTTATTTTTTGTTCTATTTTAATGGCGGAGAGGATTGTAGAAAACCGGTGGAAAAAAGGGTCGACGATTTAAGAGCGCGGGAATGGAGGAGGAGGGAGTAAACAGGAGTTAGCGGAATCCTTCTCTCATGCTGTACTTTTGTGAGTAGCCTTCGAATCTCGAACGGATGTGCGTTGCCAAAGCTTTCTTTCTTTATCATTAATATTGATTCTACCTTTTCATTTTTTCATTCGTTAATCTTTCGTTATCTTTCGTTGGGGTGAACGCGATTTTGACGATTAACGATAACAATAACAGTGACGGGGATAAATTGTACAAAGTTACGCGTCTTGTGTCGATTTGTGAAATCGAACCGCAGTAATTGTGATTACTTTTGTAAATATGCATAAGGAGTAGGCGATAAAGATAGGGGTCAACGCGTGTGTGTTATGTAGAGAAACGGGTTTAAAAGGGCGAGGCGGGGCTAACGTGATCGAGATTCGGGGGTAAGGAGAGTTGCCGAGGGTTTCAGAACTTTGTAATTACACTGCGGATTTAGAAAGAACGGAAGTGAAAGCGTTCGGGTATGGACGTTTTTTCCGTTTTCTCTTGAAAATTAAAGCTACTTGTTATTCTACAAATTTTTTGCCAGATAATTACGAAGAATATGTGTTGAAAACTGTTGGACACATAATAGACACACTTGGGAACGAATGCAGGTAAAACTGTTAAGATCCACTCAGGCAGTATATAAAATCGGAGATAAACAACCCGGATGAATTCGTAGACTTTGAAGAATTTTAAGAAAAATAATTTAAAAATGTAGGCGTACCCTAATGAAAAGAAAAAAAGCTCTACAATGATCTATAATTACGATATCTATGATTATTGTATCATCAGTGTATAATTATATTTAGTTCGTAGGTTTCTCGTACACGATATTCTATACATATTATATATAAAGTATAAATATATATAAATATATATCATTTAATGCTTGTACATACGCTCTCGAGCTCGAAAAAATTAAAAACTTTATGCGCGAGTGGGAGAGTGCGAGAGTGTGAGTGACGGAGTGCGCGCGAGTATATATGCAAAAGGAGAATCTATAATTTTTTCGACTGTTTTTGTACAGAGATACACAAAATAATGATAATAAAAATGAAACAAGGCCTCGTGCTTATGAAATTTCATGAATATAAAAAATATATTATGGCGTTTTATTTCTTACGTAACAACATAATATTACTTATTTCGCACTTTTGCCACACTCCTGATTCCTGATTAAAAAAGAAAAACAGTTCCTATACACTCTGTTCCTTCTATTATTGTTCGTTGTAGCATTACATTTTTTAATTGTGATTTGACTGAATTATTGTGAGTGTAATATTAAACGCGTGAAATTTACGTCAATAAATGCACGATGATTAACTAATCGTCGAATTATTTTATTGATTACCGCTTAGACAAGTTTTTCCCTTTGATATATTTTTAATAGTTTTAGTATATTTAAAAAATTTCTTTATTTTTATTTTATAATAATAATAATAAACTTATGATGATTAATGAAAACTTATTTAATTAGTTTAATTTTTTTTCGGACATTGTCTTAAAAACTAGAAAAAAAATTAAAAATGAATTAATTTACCGTATCTTTATTAATTTTTATCCCAAAAAGTATTTCTTTTTTTTTGTTTTACACATGAAATAGTTTCCTTACAATTATTAATATAAATATTATATAAATGCATATCCTTTATAGTTTAAAATTTTGAGCATGGCTACAAATACTTTTACTTAAATGTACATAAATTATTTAGTATAAAACATTGATTTAGAGCTCTGCATAATGTACTACATCAAAGATCTCTAGAAAGCTTGACAAATAACAACGATTTGTATAATCTAGTTGTCACTGACGTAATCGTGATAAGCAATTTTTCATTTCAATACTAGTATATATTAGTTGGATACTGCGCTAAAAAAATAATGTTAAGGTTTATCGCGTAAATTAAAAAACGAATATAAAACAAATTCCTTTGGATTAAGCAAAATACTTGATAACTATTAAAAACGGGATATTATTATTAATACATGAATGAAAGACGGTGCAAAACGTAGAATGAATAATAACTTGAAATAATCGAATGATTTTTCACGAACATAATGTAAGTGTAAATAATCGTATAAATTGAGGGAGTGTAGTAGCAAACGAATAAAGTAAGTAATCAATGTTCGCTTCTAAAAATCAAAATGTTTTTCAAGATTTTCATGTATACTTAAAAGAAGAGAGAAGGAAACAAAATTTAAAATATAGAATAAAATAAAAAATAAAGAAAATAAAATAATAGCAGGGTTAAAATAAACGTCAATTAGAAGTTTGGCAACGTCGCATGAGTAGTAGTCAGCTGTTCTTTCCTGCGCTTCAATTTTCGTGCTTGTCGAGTCGAGAACCGAAGACATGGAGTTTATTTTTCACTTCAAACTTACGTTACAGTTAAGCAACTCGTAAGCATTGCCAAGTTCTTCACAAATTCTACAATTTTTTATTGCTTATTACTCGCGTCATTGCTAAAGAAATTAAAATTATAATATTTCAATTTTCATGTAGTAATTATTCAATAATGAGAATATCGCGCTGGTGACGTATACTGATCGACTACATTCTATGACAAAGAATAAATCGAATGATTCAGTTATTACAAAAGATACGTGTGCAGAATTTTCGGCAAAATTATTATAATAAACGATTATCTCCGCACCGATTCATAACATTGGGCATATTTTATTTGTAACAATAACTTTTTTATAATTCGCTACAGTATATAATTACGGAATTATATGCAAAAATTAGTATTAAATTTTTTTAAAAAATAGAAAAGGAAAGTAAGATATATGTGTATTAATATTATTTATTTGCAATGATAAAACAAAACAAACAAAAAATTCGTTAGGTAAGTTCCAAATATTTTTTGAACTAGTTTTATATTTTTCGTAACAAGTAATTCATTGAAATTTTAAGATTAGTAAAAGGTTTTTAAAAGATACACTTATTACTGATAATTTTCCTCGGTATGTTTAGTAAATGAGTTATATAATTTATGCGCTAATTAATATGTTTCTCAAGTTTTTGCTCTTTTCAAAAAAGCTTTTTCTATATTTATATACATTTGTCAAAGATAATAATTATAGTGTTATAATATATTATAAAATGATAATTTATTTGTTTTCATTTACAGAACTGAATCTTATTAAGATGAAAAATTGAGATTTGATTTTACAGATGCTTTTATATTTATTATTTCAATTATAACTTATCTGTTTTATATTTAGTATCGGACACAAATAATAAATATTTTATGAAAATATATATAAGTTTTTAGTATGTAAATTCAAGCGATAATAATAATATATAAGCTTTTTATGCTGTTGTAATGGGTTGCATTTGAATTATATATTAGAACAAATGTTTATTATTAAAATTGTGAATTAAATGAAAGTATTTTTATACAAAATTTTTAATTTAATTATGATGATTCTTATTATGATGTAATGTTAATTTTATTTATATAGTAAAACTTTTAAGAACTGTGTTTTATACATATTTATTTTTCGTATATTTGCAGCAACTGAAAAATCTAACTATTGTATAAAATATAAGATATCGAAGAGCTAATTTTTTTTATAATTGAAAAGGTATCTGCCTCAGATTTAAATACTAAGTAGATTTGGTTGCCTAAATATATCTCATAAGTGAAAGATATAATGAAATATATTCTTAGTAATAACTAAGTTTTTATTTAATTCTCCTTTGGTTTTTTAAAGTATAAAAATGTTTAAAATAATTTACAATACTTAAGAATATAGAAGAAATAAGTATATTCATTATACTATAATATTAAAACTTATATTTTTATAATTGTAATAATATTTTAAACTTCATTAAATATTATTATTTTGTGATAAAATTGTTTCACATTGATTTTATTAATTATTTTATATATTTAAAACGTTTAAAAGAAATTCTAGCTGAGAAATATAAATGAGATAACAAAGAAAATTAAAAATTAGGGATTCGATTAATAAGTTTCTAATTAATGATAGTAACTGAAATAATTTAAGCCTGAAAATTCAATTAAGTATCAGTAGTTTTGTGCTTAAAATTTTCATATAATTTTAATTATATATTTTATAGTAATAACATATATTGAATATTATATATAATTAAAATATTTAAAAATTCATTTTTTAAGGTGTACATAATATTATATTATACTGTATTCAATATATAGCTTTTATAAGTTAGAAAATGATAAAAAACATGATGGTGTTAATATGGTAAAGTTTTCAAATTAAAACCATATAATTAATAAAAATAGTTGAATAATTATTTGTTTTTATAAAAGTATTTAAGTTACTAAGTAATAGTACATAATACTTTACACGGTATAATAAAAATTATAAATAACATGCCAAATGTCCATAAAGACTATAATATATTAAAAATTGCTCATAAATTTATTTAAAGTGATTATGCATATATCAATTTTAAAAATGATGTTTAATTTTACATTTCGCATTAAACAAATATGAGCGATAATGTATTACATATACAATGTTTACAGATTGATAAGTTTTGATTAACATTTTTTAAAAATATTTATCTATATTTACTCGAGAATCTTTAAGGAACTTAAAATATGATATAATAAACGAAATGTTATATATTGAAAATAAATTTGTTTATTATAAAAATTAAATGTTTTTTTAATTAAATGCTATCTTACTTTATCTTTTATAGCATTAATATGCATTTCAATTTTATCAATAAAAAACACGGTTGAATTGTAGTTTTTTAACAGTTATAATTTCATTATGTAGTATGAAAGTTAACTTTATATAAAATACTCGAATGATACAAAAAATTGAGCATTTACTTATAATTATAATTTTTTTGTGGGAGAAATAGAGTAAATCTGAGATATTTAATATATGGAACCATATCAATACATTAAAATAATATGATGTTATTTTATCAATATATTGGTTTGTCATATATATTATTTTTAAATTATTGTAACAAATTGAAAAGATTATTTACTCAGCTCATAGGAAATAAATTAAATTTTTTACTTTTGAACTCTCGGATAATATACCAAGTAATCGCAGCTAATGTGGAAATGAATAAATGATTTTCAAACTATGAGTATTATCTGTCAACTGGTGAGAGTGTCAACAAATTAGTGTCATTTCTTCAAACACCGAATAAACTTAATATTTACAGAGACATTTCTTCTTCCTTTATAAAATCCATCACACTTACATCTTTTTAGATATTCTTACTTGGAGACTGATAGTCAAGAAAATTGTAATCTTTTTTGACCTTATTGAATCGATGTCATTTAATGACTATAAATATGAAATTGTTAATGCCCCAACTTTAATTTTTAGATTATGTTCACAGTAATAAAATTTCAGGAGCAAATTTTGAAAATTAGAACTCTTCTATATTTCTACACTAGTGTTACCATGACTGCTATCTTACTCTATATACTCTCAGATACCTTAAACGAAGCATCTCTTCAGTTATCTTGGATAAGATATATATGAGAATATTTTATAAACTCGTTCTTGGTTGTACGGTATATTTCTTGGTTATTCTTTGATTAAACTGATGAGTGTAATACATAATCTAATTAGTTCACAAAATTCTTTATTAACATAGTATTATGGATTTTAGTTTTCTCTAATAATCGTCATATACTGGTTTATGATAGTCTTAATTATGTGTGTGAAGCTTAACTTTTTTTCCTAATTTAGCTCGAAACATATCTAATTTGTAGTTGAATTAGCTAATATGGTTATATAAAATATAACACTAAAGCTCCTTTTACAATAATAAAAAGAACTTCATATAAAAATGTACATAATAATCAAGAAAATGCGTGAAAATTATTCAATAAATCAACTATTTTGGAACATTCATCCTTATTTCATTATATGATATAAATTTTATTTTATATATGGAAATGTAAAATAAATAGAAATAAAATGGAAATAAAAAATTATTTCGCAATTTCGTCTCAATTTTTAATAAAGAAATTTAAATTTATAAGTATAAAATTGCTAATGATCATGTAAATATTATATTTTTCATTATCTATGCTCTCCTTCTGAGGGTGAAAACTTTTGATTTTTTATTATTTCAATCAATGCCTTTAGTTTCTTTTCTTTCTAATGACTAGAGACTTGTTGAAAATTGGATGCCTATGCTCCAGCATGTAGGTATCTTTTAGATGGTTTATCATTATTCTGGCAAAATAGGTTATTATTTTGGTTACTTCACTAAAATTGAAAAAATTGAGAGAGCCTTTTAACATAAATGACTGTACTCGATAAGTAGTTTTAATAATGTGTTTGATAAAAGTCGGATCACTATATATATATTTAATAATTATTTTCTTCTTTTTACTAATTTGAACCAATGCAATGTTTTCGTTAAATAGTTCTCCTTTATTCACGCATGTAGTTATAATATGTAATATACTGAGCATCATAGTTTATTGTAGCGCCATAATTTATATTTTAATAATATTAATAAGGTTATTTCAGCATTTTAATTATAATAATATTTTACTTTTGAAATAATCGATTATTTAATGATGAATTACATGTACAAACTTTGATATATTTTACTATTTTATGTTTCATATTTTACACGTACTTTATAAATAATTTAAGAAATGTATTTAAATAAATAAATTTAATAATTAATTCCATTCCATGTTATATAAATACTTGGAACAAGTACAAAATTTATTTAGTTTTAAAATCGATTAAATAAATGATATTTTAAAGCACATATATATACACTTTCTTCTTTTGGTACATATTCAATAATAAGTTCATACAATGAAAAAATATTGTCTTATTCAGTCAATATTATTATTTGAAAAATTTTAGTGAGTCACGTGTATGTTGTCGTGGAAATAAATATATTTAAGGTGGTATTCAGAAATAATTATACAGGAAAATTATACATAAAAATATATCAATTAGACATAGATAAATAGGAAAATTTATTACTTTTAAATTGGGATGTATTAAAATCTTATTAGTATATAAAAATCGATGATTAGATGATTTTATTCACAATTTACTTATTTAAATCTTTTTCAAATAATCAAAGCAATAATTTAATTTAGTGCATTTCATAAATAAGATAATCTATTATATTTATATTAAAAGTTAGAGTTTGCACACTGCATTCTTGTTCGATAAATATCTTGATTATTTGTTTGTAAGAATTTGTTCTTACTTTGTATATAAATAATTTTGTACTCGTACAATATATTTATTTTTATAGTTTCCTTTATTTGTCAAACTAATAACATTTATTTTTGAAATGCATAATTAGAATAAAAAAAATAAAAATATTTTATCTGTAAAGAAAAAGTATATTGTATATATATATATATATATATATATATATATATATATGTGTGTAGATGCATACGAGAATATTAAAATTATAGATCTGTTTTTTTCATATTAAAACATTTTTTTTATGTTAAAACAGGTTTTTCAAAAACTTTTTTCGATTTTCAACTTATTTTCAATTTAAGTTTACATAGTTGTGATTTATAACTAATATATTAATGAATATTTACAAAGTAATATTAGTTTAATATTTTATCAAATTAAAATATATACATTAAACGATAATGTTATTTTAAGGCAGATTTTGATAATATTCAACAAAGATAAATACACATTTTATTCCTCAATTACAATCATATTAATTTCTAAATATAGAACTAACAGTCTTTATTTCTAAATTTAACATTGATTTATTTAGAGTTGTTTTGAGTATTATATAATTACATTTTAACATATTTTTAAAATAATATTCACAACTTCCATAATATATAATTAATATTTATAATTATTGTAACATTTAATAAAGAAAGATATAGCAAATATTTGTAATATAAAATCTATAATACATGGAAGTTTTTCTTTCAAGTCTTTAAACATACTGTATTAAATACATATATTTTTTAGAAAAGCTTTATTCCTTCAATCTGTAATTACATTTAAAGTTTAATAATAATTAATTTTGACTTAATAATATATGAATTAAATGAATAATTAAAAAGTATAAATTTTATTAAGCTTCAAAGACCAACCTCAAGAATAATTGATTACAATAAAATTTTATTTTTAATTTTTTTCATAAAATTCTTATTATTAATTATTCTATTTTATATTTTGAAAAATTAAAAATATAATTTTGTTTAAATCTATATTAATTTGATTTGATAATAATATCGATAAAATTATACATAATGATAATAATGTATAATATATGATATATATTTTTAATAATATTTATTAATTGATAATTTAACAATGAATATAAATATACATAAGTCAGATAGAAAATATTTTCTAAATATTATAATTAATATTATTAGTAAGCATAAAACAAGTTACTGTCATTTAATAAATGAAAAACTCGTTTTAACAATTGTATAATTATTTTTTAAATGTAATACAAATTTATAATATAATTTTTATTATAATAAATTTTATAAATTTTTTTAAAAATTAATAAAAGGAATCTACATTAGTTATTGATAATTAATAAATATAAATAATTGAAATTAGTAACATTGTTATACATGTTTATAGTATTATGATTTTTATTAGACATTTATGTTTATTTAATGTAGGTTAATAAATTTGTTTAAAATTAAACATAATATAATAGTTCTAAATATTACAAATAATATTTATTAATATAAATATCAGTTGAAAATTTCTTAAAACCTTTTATAGATATTTTATAAATTTATCCTTTATTTATAGAGATATATAAGAATACAAATAAATTACTATTAAACAATGTAGAAGGATGTAGATAAAAGGAATTTATAAAATTAATTTCCTAATTAAAACCTTTTTTATCTCGTTTTGCTTGCTTTGTATAAGACAATCGAACATTATTGAATAGTATTTACTAAATTAATTCCCTCGTGAAAGACACTTAAAATTTAGGTTAACCGAGACATTAATTTTAGTGTTAAAATAGAAAGTTCTGCGATAAATCTAATTTTAAAAGCAAATAAATATCTTCGAAAATTCAAAATTACATAGTTAATGTGTTTCCGAAATGAAGCTACTATTTGAATTCAGTTAGAAATTCTGTGGTTAGATCTAATGTTGAGTCGATCGTGTGACTAATTTCATAAAAAATGCCTTGCATACATCCATTATTTCTCAGAGGCTTGAGTCTATGTATTCTAGATCGCTATCCGGAGAAATATATTTTAAATATTATATATTATTAAATATATTCATTGTATAATATAAAAAATATTAACAATTCATATATATTCATATTATTATTAAATAAATTATAAAACTGCAAAGTAGTAAACTTAATCTTACTTCTTTACGTGTTCCACAATTTATTTATATCTGAACCATTTTACTCTCACTTATTAATATTACTGTTAGTAGAATTGAGGACTGCTATAAAATTTTGAGTACAATTTTTGTTTTTTAACAAATTTGTAAACAAATTATTAGAAATATAAAAGTAAATACATATTTTTTTTTAGATTATAATTACTATATTATAATTACTATAATTATTAGTAATAATAATTTATAATTAAATAATTTTTATTTTTTAAATTTCAATAATAAAAAATGCATGAGTAACATTTGAAATAAAAGTGAATAAAAAATTAGCAATTTGAAAATCTTATTGAACAATTGCTGATATAATTACTCATAAAGAAATAACCATGCCAAAACAAATATTTTAATATATTTACATAGTTTTAATATATCTACAATCCGATTAGCATACATCGGCTTTAAAATATAATATAAAAAAATTTTAATTATTTCAATATTTTAATCTTGTAAAATTTTTATTTTATTAAGATGTTTATAATTAAAAATATTAAGAGATACTTAAAAATTGAGTTATAAACGTTTCATTAAATTTTCAAGAGATCAAATGTTGTTAGGATTGCATTTTATAATGTTATAAATAATGTTAGAAGTAAATCTTAAATAGCAACTTATGACAAAGATTATTCTTTTTAATTTTTTTATTAAAAGATATTTTATTGATATTTTATAAGCTTATATTTTAAGTGGCTAATAATCATTTTATATTTATTATGGTATTTATTAAATAAAAAAAATTGTAACTTTAAAATGTATAAAAAAATTGTTGAGGATCGATTTTTAGCGATTGAAAGCATGCTTCGAAGCAATAGACCTGATAATATCATGACTTAATTTACTATCAATATTCAATAAAGTTAAATATAACACCAGGTATATTTTAATACCATTGGCACAAACAACTTTTGTTTTGAACATCTGTTAATGTATTTTATGTATCGTAATGATATTTTTATACATCGTATTTAAATGATGTTATTTACATTTAAATCTTACAATCGTAAAATAATTGTGACATATTTATATAAATTCATAGCAAAGGAAAATTTATAATTTTCAATTAATTTTACTCTAATGGTATTGGAAATCTTTTTAAAATTTATTTTCATACATGTACAGTTTAAAAAAAAAAATTTATCATTTATAATAATCATTGTATAATAAGATAGAAGTTAGAGGAGTGTTATATAAATTAGTAAGATTTATCGTCATTTAAACTTTTAAAGCGTTTACGATACGAAATCTCGTTATTAAAATATATATCGATCAAAACTTGCAGAAATATAAAAAAGTATTTATAATTAAATCTACATAAAAATTAAATAGTTTTTTCTAAAAATTATAAAGCTAGGAAAAAATTAGAACGACTTTAGAACTTATTACACAAAAAAATAAGAAACAAACTCATAAAATGCAAGTGCATATGTTATACTATATAGTGAATCTTAAATTATTATTTATCAAAAATCTAATTTGTTACCAACTACAGTTTTAATCGAGTTCATGCATCCTTACGAATAAAATAGGCCTTTTAATATCATTTGAAAGATATGCGTCAAATTTAACGACGAAAAATTCTAAGAAGAGCAGCTGAAAGACCTTGATCGAATACTAGTCTCCGTTATGACGCGTCCAATGAGTTTCGTAAACCTGGTGCACTTTTCTAACGACATTACAGACAAACGAATAAAAAGTCTGGCTTTGCGAAGCTATGACCATAAAATAGGAAATTGATCACAACGATGCGAAAAACTACTTAGTTATTGGTTACTCCTTTAATTAAGTTCATGCGTGGATGCAGCGATGATTCCCCAGCGCTGGCCACAAGACGTCACGAGCTAGATAACGTAAACTACGTGCTCTGGTTTTTCCTTTTATTTTCCGTTTTCTTCAACTTAATTTTCTCGCTCACGCTTCATTATTAGGTAACGGTGATTATTGGAAAATGCAATTTTCCCGATGTCGAGTAACATCTGAGTCGTTGTAGGGTTACAAAAAGTAGAAAAAGAAGTCGGTCACAATGGCTCCTACCTTGACAGCGTTAGCGGGGGAAAAGCAGGAAAACTCGTCTCCTCAAGAAATGGAAGGGTTAGGGGTAAGGGGAATTGTCGATTCGTTACACAATGGTAAGAAGTCGGAATATAACGGAACTAGGCGCAGCTTGTCCGCCTTCGTGCATGTACGAGAGTGTACGTGCGGTAGCAACGGCGACGGCAGCAATAGCGAGTTCAGTCGACTGCTGCACGGTCGTTGGCCTTTGCGCAAAAGTGGATAAGACGAATAATTGGCCTGGCAACGCGAGGCGAGCCAAGTGCCGCGTATATAAATATCATCGAGAGATGCGGAATCGAGTTGCGAGAGAGAGTCGTCTTTCTCACCGTTTCTCTTTCTCCCTTTCTCTCTCTCTCCCTCGCGTATGCTATGCACGTGTAGCCGCGCGCGTGACCCCTCGGTGATGCTTGAACCTCGATCTTATGTATAAGATGAAACCGAACTAAATGAGTTTCGATTCAATTATTGCACTATTCGTGAAAACGTGCCTGTGTTTGTTTAATATATCGAGTCCGGTGATTGCCAGATGCACCGTGATGATGTTGCACGTGCATTTTTAAGTCCGAAAGTGGTACAGTCAGTGATCAAGTGATGCAAAAGTAAATTGAACTGGTACCTACCGATCGATCGATATCAACGATGACGAGAGTGTATAACCTCAAGATCCCTACTTTTAATCATTGACAATGAAATATATATATGCACCTCTTAATTAAAAATTAACTGTAACCGGTCTGTTTATTAATATTTATTTTCGGTTATCGTTTTACATACAGGACTTGGCTAATTTGCAATTTTTATTATTATACTTTACTCCTAATTTCTTTATATGTCAACATTATTTACTTTTCTCTCGGAGTTATATATTTATGAATATGTTATATTCCGTGTAGAATGTTGAAGAATTGACATATTATTTTTATAAAATACAATCTATATTTTGAATAAATTATGTATATGATTGAATAAATAACATTTCAAGTTTAATAGAAAATTTTTATCGAGGTATTGATTTTGCAGCTTATTCATACAAACCAATAAAATATTTCCAATTAATAGCATTAATTTTGTATTTTAATTCAATAAATTTATCGATTACATTCTCTCATGTATTATCTAAGGTGTAATTATATAGAATACAATTATAATTAATCATCTCGTAATTATACACTTTTCTTGTATAGAAAATGATTACATTCTTTAATGTATTTTGTTAGAACATAACAATATTTTAATTAAAATATAAAATTGAATATTATATCATAAATTATACATTTTATTTAATATTTATTAATGGTACTATTATCGTATTACTTTTTAATAAATAAATAATTAATGTATAAATTTAAGTTTAAATAATTCATATCTAATACTATTCGATATTAAATTTTGTTCTCTTTTAATACTAAATACATTTATTAAAATCATGGATTAAATGTTAATTGAATTTATATTATTTTTTTGGCTACATAACTTCATACTTTTATATCGCTGTAACGAAAAAAAGTAATCTGATGATAAAGATATTTGTAACTGTAAATTCATGTTGGATGACCTAAGAAAACTGCTCACCAAATCATATATATATTATATATTATCGAATTTCTTTTGATGCTATATTAAGGTTTTATGAATGTATACATACTTGTATAAAAGAAAGTAAATTTTATTTATTTTTTGTTTTTTTTTCTTCTATACAATAATGGATATATTTTTACTTTTCTATATGAAACTATATGTCTAAGTATTATATAATAATTGTAACGTAATATTATCGATTACTATTATTAGTTACTTATATATTTCTAAATTTTTCTAAATTACTATTAATTAATTTTATAAATGTTTAAACTTTCGATGAAATTATAAAATTTGGTTGAGAAAAGAAAGATTTAAATACAATATATAAAATTAATACTCAAACAATATTAGAGTTGATTAAAAATGTTCTTTTTATGTGAGTAACAAGACTATTGTATTATTTAAATATTTTTTAATTTTGTCAAATGATTAGAATATTCTTCAAAGACCGAAAATTACGAATGATATACTTAGTATTATATTGGATGAGCTGAGTGATGTATAGTTTCTTGGGGTAGTATTATCATTCACCATATGCTTTCTACTGTTCATTTCCAAACTGACTGCAAACAGAATATATTATAATTACAATTTTACCATATTTTCCATTTGTATATTGTATGACTGATTTTTCAATGTAACTAAAATTAATTGATATAATTTACTAAGCTTAAAAATATTCGAAGATTGAAATTTTAGAGACTTCTTAATTATTTAATCAATTTATTAATTTAATAGGCCACTTTATTATGCTTATATTTATAAGTCACAACGAACGTTTCCATCAAAGTCACATTATAGAATTTATTTGTTCTTGAAAGTATACCACCCTTATTGAATAGTGTTTAGATAAGACATTAATTTACCATTAAATTTTATACAATTTTTTCAAATGATTTCTTTTAGTACCCAATTTTTATAGCATTTGTAGTAAAGGTATTCTGGTTACAGAATTTTAACATGCATAATTATTTTAGAATTGTTTTGATATTTTAATTTTTTATAAATTTTATCAAATACAATTTCTTTAAAAAATTCATTTAATAATTTTTTCTTTAATGTCACCATACATTAAAATATATTAAATTTTTCTTTCACTTTTTTTTTTTAAATTTAAGTTAATATAAGAAAAACTTTGTTTTTAATGATTTCGAAATAATAAATACTTAATTGTACTTATAAAAATAAAAAAATTGTATGACATTAAAAGTTTAAATTACTCAGATACAAAGGAAAAAAATGAAAATGGAGCTAATAATAATATTTTCGGAAATATTTTTTATTAATAAAAAAAATTAAAAAGAATTTGTAAGAATAAAACTATATCTTTCTAATAGGTTTAAGTAAACTTAAGCTATTTTAATTATATTTATGCATGAGTTCATGTAATAACAGATTTTGCAACTTAATTTATATGCTAAAATAATTAAAAAGGTTTTTAGATCATTATAAAATGACAAAATAAAACAAAATTTAAATAATTAATTTAATTTAAAAGTGATTTTTTAATATTCTTTTCAAATTAAAACTGAAATAAAATAATGGTTGAATCATTTTTATCCCTTTTATCACAATTATATTGTTATAAATCAAAATACTCGATCAGAAGGTTAATTCAATCATTTATAAGTATACTATATTTTTTATAAAAAACCATTTGGATCCTAAAACTTTATTTAATAGTTTACATAAAAATAATACATAATAATGTATGTTCAAATTCAAGATTTTAAATAATTTAATTTTTAAGTAAGTATTTAATTTTTACTGAATCATTATAACTAAATTTTTTTTTCTAATTCGGACAATATCAATTTTTTTATTATAAATTATATATTAAATTGGATTCATTTATCTATCGAAAAAAATAGAACTTTTAATCAATCAATTCTGATTTGTTATTTGTTGAATACAAGTACAGTTTTTTGTAAAAGCTTGTTATTTTATTATTAATAATAAGTCAATTAATTTTGTATAATAGTAAATATACATACCTTAAGTGAATGATAATTAAATTTTTTAATAATAATAGTTTTTACCAAAAAATAAATCTTTGAACCATGTAAAGAATTATAAAACAAAATATAAAAACTTTCATTTATCAATATTTTTATGATTTATATAACGATGAAATTGTTAAATGCTTTACTGCTTTATTAAAAGTTAAATTATTTAAAAATAAACTTTCTAATCAATTAAACTTAAACAAATATAAGCAAGATATTTTATTGTACGTTTATTGCATGATATGTATATTAAATGTGCAGTGTATGCATTTGTTTTATAAAAAAATTATTTATTTTACTAACATAATTTATTTTGTAAAATAAAATTTTACGATCAGATATTGAAATATAAAAAGAAGTAAATAGAAAAAAATTATAATCACTTATTTTAAATATTTTTTGGTTAACTATTTCTTAATATATAGATATTTTTTAAAAACTGTTTTAGGCCTTAGTTTATTTAAAAATGAAGACAAATAAAAAAGATTCCGAAATAAAACGATGCACTATTTAATGTATTATAAATCAGGCAATAATATAAATTTGAAATGATATTTAAATTTACAATATAAAAACAAGATTGCAAAAAGTAATATAAAGTAAACTCAGTTTATAAAATTTTTTTTTATAATACTTATTTGTAACAATGATGATACAGTATTTTTTTGTAAATTATTATCATTGATATGATTATTTTTAGGTACCGTTATGATTTTTGATTAGGAAGAAAGCACGTCAATGACGACAGCTACAGCTACTACATTGATTTCTGAGTTTTCCGATGTTCCACAATATTCAATTTGTTCTCTGCCGATTGAAAAATGCGTCTATCGAGGCGAAGGAAATGCCAATCTTGTTATCGCTCTCCCCTCGGTAAGTACTGATTATGAAAGCACTCATAATGAACAAAATTTATATCTTTTATTTAATTCTTTTCTTTTTTCCTATTTTATTTATTTCTTGTTAATGCGTTTTTATTTAAGTATTTTTGCTTGTATATTGCACCACACGCTACATTAAAATATCAATGTTTATTAGTATCTTTACCTTTTACCGGCGCATTATAATTTCATCAATTATTTATGCATCAAACTAGATTATTCGCAAATATGAATCAACTTAAATATCGCTGAAATGCAATATTTTATTTTCTTTATTGCACGAATGCTTGGTATGGTAACTAATTTAATTGCATGTAATATAAATTTATTACTATTCAATTTACAAAAGATTATTTAGTAAAACAATATGGTGTAGCAAATAATCTGCATAATTGAATTTCTTTTCCTTATTCTTCTTTAATATTTGTGTTTTGCTCTTTTGATTTGCTTTTCTGAATGAATTGAATAAATAGAAATAAGCTATGTATAGTCTGTTAAAGGATCAAGTATTCAATACATCAAAATACTTGTATTAATTCCAGATTTAGATAACAAAACTTTAAAACTTTTTAAATTATATTTATTTACATAATTCTTATATTATTTTTATTATATTATTAATCGAGTTTTTTTAACAAAATTATGAATTTATAATTTACTATTGATAATAATAACTTATGAGATTATAAAACAAGAATTTATTAATAAATCATCCAATACAGTCTTAATAATTATACATGTTACAAATTATTAGATTTGATAACAACGTTTTTCAATTATATTTTTGCGAATTTTACATACACTTAGGAAATGTGTGTCTGATACATGTACAATAATCAAAGAAAAATTGTTATTTATTTTTAATTATCAAAGGTGAATTTTATCATGAAATAATTAATTTTAATATACAATATTTAAAAATAAAATAGCATAATTCTTTATATTCTTGTTATGTTCATTAATTCATATCATGTGTGCTATAAAGATATAGTATATATTAAATTCATAAAATGATTAAAAAAAATTATTAATGAAACAATTAAAATAATTTTACACAAAACTGATATTAATGAAGTTTGTTTTACAAAATTTATTTAACATAAATATATTTGATTTAATCTTCGAAGAAAAGTTGGAATTGAAATTCTTGATTAGTCATTTCGAAAAATCTTTTACACTTTAAATTTTGTAATTTTTCATTTATTAAAGATAAATAAAATAGCTATTTTCTTAAATTGGGTCATTCTTATTTCATTTTAAATCTACTCTTGTAAAAGTTAATACAAGACATAAAACATGAATGAATCCAAATACTGTTACACTCTTATTATACCTTGTATCAAAATTTTATTGAATTAGGATGCTTATCTACAATTTTTCTTTGTTTTCAATGTATCATCAATCTGATAATCATTCTACTGAGCATTGTAAAATAAAATTTTTAGTCTTTACCATATAATTTTTTTTAAATATATATATTGTTTATATAATTTTTGCATAATCTCCTACTAATCTTTTACATTAATGCTAACATATTTATGTCGCGTTATTTTATACACTATTGTTATCAAACGCGAACAAATCTATACAATAAGTTGCTTATACTTGTGCATATTCCTTGTACTTACGTCTAAAAATATTATATGAAAAATGCAATATATTTATTACATAAATGATTAGATACTTATTCGTTTTATGAGTTCGTATGCTGAATTATGATAAATATTAATGAAATATATAAATCATATTCCTAGTATTTATTAGTTTGGTTAAATTTAAAAAACGAAGTTTAATTACTCCTTTTAAACTACTATGGTATAGAATCTACTAATTGTATATGATATATTATAAATTTTTAAATTTTATGTATTTCTTTTCCAAGATACTATTCTAATTCTTTTTTGTACAATGATTAATAGTTTCATATATTAATAGCAAAAGTTGAATTACTATTTTATTTAGTTGATTCTAAAATACCGATCAAAAAATGTTAAGAAAATTAAAATTTAATTAACTAGTAGAATAATATTAACACTTAATGTAATTTATTTCATTAAAATTAATAAATTTATTCGATAAGAAAAGATTTGTTTAATTAAGTTTAATTTTATGTTTTCAATAGATCAATATTTAATAAAACTGTTATTTGAACATTTTAAATAAAATTAAGATAAAATTTTCATCAAAAAAAACATTTTTATTTAATTACTTGCTTTTAAAACTGTTTTATATAAGATAATTCAAAATTTTATAAAGATTATATTTATAATTCTTTCTTTCATATTTGTAAAATAAATATTAAAAAAATACGATTTTGGAAATTTTCCATGAAATTCATCTGTGAGTTATAATTATTAATTTTAAAACACGAGAACAAGGGTATTTAATAAGAGGGTGCAACTTGGAAAATAAACAATGATTCGTATACAGAACACATGGGTAAAAATTGCGGACTCGTAGTTACCTGAAATTGCTAATTTTCTTAAAATCGATTCGAACGAAGTGACAACAACGATGTCGACGGCAGCAACAGCTCCAATACAAAAATGGAATATTATCGCTATCTCTCTCTCTCTCTCTCTTTCTTACCCCGCCCCTCTGTCGTTGATACAAGTTTCCGCGTGCGTCATTCGACTATTGGTTGGCCTGGTTCTTTCACCACCGAGATCCTAGCAACCTTTTTTGTTAACAATCACAACCTCTTATGTCGCCTGTTTTCTTTTGCTCTAGTACTCACTCCAGAATTCATCACATGCAGCGAGTACAGTGATAACGACCCAGAGTATATTTTTATTTTTAAATCTAAATTATAGGTTCGTATATTTTTTCCATTACTATTCTAATTGCTACTATTGCTACTCTTCTTCTGCGTTTAATACATATTATTAACATGACAGTTGTTCTAATGAATTAGAGATCGTTTCGGTCTGGGTTATTCTTTGAGACCCGAATACTTTTTGATAATTTTGAAAATTTCTTCTTTTCTTTTGAATCTATCGTCTGATTCAATTAAAACTAATGTAAAGATTATAACTATATGTTAGCTACTTAAAATAATTCCGTTGCAACATTATTTACAGTCTAAAGGTATAGCTTATAAATATATGTATATATATAAACTAAATCAATACTTGAAATTACAAAAGTATAATAACTGAAATCAGAATTTTATATTTAAATTATTAATAATATTAACATGATTATTGAACTAAAATAATTAATTATTAAGAATGCCAACATTAATATTTATTTATATAATTCATAAAGAAATTCAATTAAGACGAATAAAATTAACGTATATATATCAGTAAATTCAAAATTAATTTAATTTTAGATATACGTAATATATTCTTATAATTTATTGATAACATTAAACCTTAAAAACCATACTATGAATTTACTAATACCGTAATGATATATCATACAATGTAAATAATAAAAAAAGTTGCTACAATTTTTATGACTTAAAATATTTATTAACTCATAAGTTGAACCTATGATTCAACTGTGCTTTAGAAAATTTGATTCTTAAAATATTAAAAAAATGTTAAAGTATATTATACTTATGAAAATTGTTAATATAATAATAATAATTTTCATTAACACGTGATTCCTTATGCGAAAACATTAAGGATCAAATTAAAACCATGAAAGATAATATATATTAGTGACTTATTGTAATTTATAAACTGTAGCATTTTTTTAAATATATTTATAATAGCTTTATTTATAATAGCTTTATTTATAATAGCTAAATAAATACGTGTACATACATCATAAATAATATAAAATATAAAAAGTAAAACATAAATTCATTTAGCCAAGTTTTAAAAATTAAATATGCAAATTTATAGAATTAATAGATTATTAGTACTAAGATAGAGAGAGAGAGGGGTTAAAAAATACTACAAGATAGTATATCATTAAAAAAACATATATAGTTGAAAAAAATTTATATTAAAGAAAATATTTTTTATTATAAGGTTAAATATAATTTAAATGTAATTTTTTGCGTATTCAACATTAAAATCATTTAATATTCAAAGACTTTGGTATACCTAACATATTGTAATTATAATTTGCTTAAACTTATATTTTGAATAAATAGTGTTTACAAAATCTTAATAAGGATCTTTATATTTACTTCATTATGTAGCCCACATATTGGTAAATTTGAGCAAAAATATATTATATAATTTCAAATGTTGATTTTATCTAAATATCATATTTAAAATGGTATAAAAAAAATAACAACCTAACTTTATTAAAAAAATTAAATTAAAAAATTTAAATTAAAAAAAAATTAAATTAAAAAATTTAAATTAAAAAAAAATTAAATTAAAATTTCTAAATTTTAAAATTTAGAAATCGCAAATAACTTTTTCACGTAATATAAAATAAAGATGTAGTTATATCTTTTTTATGTTGTATTGCTTTATTATTATATTTATTTATTATAATGAACAATCAAAAAAAAATTTCTATGATATCAAATACATTTTAAGTTTCAGAACTAATCAGTTATTTCGAACAAGATGTATGAAAGAAATAAACATTACAAAAAATTATTTTTTATTATTAAACAGTATGAAATATTTTATAAATTATCTGTACTAAGAAAGTTTATGTGTTTATATCTTAAAATTTATTAATATTAAAAAAGTATTTGAATTAATTATATCCAATATTTATTTATTTATAATTATAAAAATGTGAAATTGATAGTAGATATTTGCCTAAAAAATTCCATTTCATTGTGATATAATTTATTTAAATCTGTTTAATTATAAAATTAAAAAAAAATAAGAAAAAGTTATAGTTAATATTTAAAAAATCTATTAATTTTGTTTCAAATAATTTACTATTAAATGAATTTTTATAAACGTAATCTTTAATTTTTTTGGTAACTTATAATTATAGTAATAAATATTTCCTTTCTTATTGTAGGTATTTCTATTGAAAATTTGAACTATGAATATCTAAATGTACCAATTGAAAATACATTAGACATATTTAAAATGTATTGTAGAATAATTTTTTTATTTTTTAAAATATATCTTAATAGTGATTATATATGACTTTTTGTGCTATTAGTTTTTTTATGATTTAACTATAAAAATAATGCATTATAAATATTTAAATTTATATTATATTGTAATTTTATTTTCTGCTGTATGTTTTAAAACATATTTAAATCGTAAATAAAAAAATGCATATACACTAAAAATTTTTAATTACAATATTGATGAGAGATTAATTTAAATATAATTTGATTTCTTTGTTTTCTTTAAATGCTGTAAGTATTTAATAATTTTTTTTTCTTTCAGAAAATTGATCTATTTAAAATTTTGTATATAAATACTTTTTATGATTTTTAAAACATAGGAACTCATATGTAGAATTAAGTAATTTCATACAAGAAGTATCAAGTATAAATTTCTGCAAAAATTTGCATTTTCCGTATTCAATTGAAGAATCATGATGTAGGTCCTAATTTAAATTGCCCTAATTAGTATTTCAAGAAAATTTTTGATTTAAGTTTATTATTTGATCAAAGCTATTAAAATTATAAACCCTTAAATTATATAGAATTATGGTTTAAAAAACTTTATTAGAAATGCTAGTTAATTATCAAACTTATTCTAATCTTAATTACAGATAAAGGAAAGCAAGGCATACAAATTTTAGTATTCTTTGCTTTGATTTTACGAGAAATGAAATAATTAAAAAACAGAATGTCTTTATACATTAGTTGAAGCTATTATATATTGGTAATTTAAATTTCAGATTTTACTAAGTTACTTCTTCATCTATTTGAAAAGATACAAGAAAAATAGTAATAAAGTAGGCTACCTGGAAATAAATTTTATTAAAACGTAAAAGAAATTCGAAAAGAAGATTGGATGTTAAATTTGCGCGTCGATGCTATGAAAAACGGAGGAGACAATATGACAAAAATATGTTTGGCGTTGTGATAGAACGACATTTATAAAAAACTTTAAAAACGCTATTTATTCGTAGCGATACCAGAGTATTAAAAAAATGCTTTCTTTACACGAACGAAGCAGTACCTTCGATATCAAGCTATTATTACAAACAACCAGAATATATATATATATATATATATATAAAGATGTTCTATTCTTAAATAGGCGTATAAATCTAGGTAACTGAACATTTTTTGCAAAAATGGACGAGGATAGAAGCCAAATGTAATGTAGACTAAAAGTTTTAGTAATTCGTAGCGTGCGGGTTATTATAACGGACCGGTACGAACAGACGACTCATCTCCGTTAATTATCGTGACTCAGAAGACGAGGGTGGGGACCAAGACTGGCTTTATCTCACATCGCCTCGCTTTTGTATGCGTTTTGATTTTACACGTCCGGTAAATATAGCGACATTGCTTCTAACGTTCCAAGCATCATCACCAACAAATAGCTTTTTATTATCTTTCAATTTTGCGTTTTGAATTTTTTGAGGAATACCACTGGCCTTTTGTTTTGTAGAAAATAATTTAGCCTCAGTAACTTGAGATTGAAATTCCTCACGGCAGTGACTTTGCACTTTTTTGTATATAATTTGAATGGTTAAAGTTCGAACCGAACATTTTAAACTCATCAAGACGTGACGATCCGACGTTTCTTTGAAAATCTTTAATTTTTGCACAAAATGCTGCTGGTGAAAATTTGAAACGTATCTAAAAGCTAGAATTTAAAATAGAATTTAAATGTATCTAAAAACCCTAGTTATTCTTTCAATAAATAACATAAAATTAATTATTCGTTTTGTCTTTCTATTCGAAATTCACCGAGGCTGCGCATTCGAATGAAATTTTAAAATAATTTTTACGGCTGATCAATATTAATTTTGATAGAACAGTGACATAATAACAAGAAACGGTTTATTTGTATTTTGTATAAAATAAATTTATGCGCTTTCTCACGTTTTTTAAATCTTCAAGTACGTAAAAATGAAATTCTATGAATTTGCTACACAAGAATAACACGTATAATGATGCGCTACAGTAACTACCTTTTTATAGAGTATAAACGTTTATCGACGTTTTTGAGCCTTTATACGATAAAAGTAACGTAGTAATTGAACTTAATAAAGCTAATATATATTGTAATAACAGATTATGCGATTATAATATTTGACGTCTTTGTCTTGCAGAATAGTTTTGGGTATTTGAAAGAAAAATGCACTTATGATATTCGTAAGAGAGCACGTTGTATTTAAAACAAAGTATCTTTTGAAAGCGCTCAACCGGAAAAATTGTTTGCAGAAAGTAAAAGACCGCCGGATGTACGAGGATGGAGTTCACTCGGCCGAAATAATATTTATCCACCATTAGAGGAGGCGCTTTAAATATAAACGTATCTGAGAGGTCCGTTGTGGAAAGAGGACCGTTGATAAAATTTGCAGCGTACTCGTGCAAACACAAGCGGAGGAGGAGGTAAAAGAGATGTAGGGAAGTAAAAATAGACAGGCGTATATGCGGAAGTGGCCCGAAGCATGGCTAGTCACGGCGGCTGCCGTATCTGATTTTCAAACAAGCTTGTGGTGCAGATCTTGTGCTAACGTAGTTTAGAGCTCTCAAGAGACCACGATGTAGAGTTTGCGGGGGGAACCTTTACTCACTGAAAGCGGTGAGGAAGAGTTTTCCATTTTGTCGAGGGCAAGACAAGAAAAAAGTAAGATAGAACGGTTAATAAAGGTCGGGTTACACGAGCGACGTAAATCGTCTCTCTTTCTTTTTGAGCATCGTTTATTTTTCATTTGTATTATTTCAGAACGATTTACAAATTTTAGATAAAAATCTTATAAATGGCGCCGAGTGATGATAGAATATATGGGCAAATTTGTAGTAAAATAATCGCTGGTGCGCATTATTGAAACTTTGATAATCACTGTAAAATTTTTCTATTTTTCTTGCTCTAAATTTTTTTTATTTTAAAAAAAAGACATTTATAAGAGTACTAAAGAACGTCATTTTGCATAGTTAAACCAATTTCAACAATGTTAGAACTGTATAAATCATAAAGTGGGCTGTCAATCAAATATTTAAAATCAAATTTTAAATAAATATTCATTTAGATTCGTTTGACATTTTTTATAATACGTGCACGTTAAATTTTCAATAGCTATATTGATATGTATAAATCATTAGATAATAAATTAGAAGCTTGATATGAATTTTGTATTTGTATATAATTACTTTGTAGAAGTAATATTGAAATATTATTTAATTTCTAAGTATTCACGAGAACACACTTCCATTCTGATTCTTTTATGAAATTAAAGAAATGCTTGTTACTATTTGCCGAAATTTTCTCATTGCAAAATAAAATTTTAAAAGAATTTTCTCAACAATTTACATTATTTGATATTTATGATCACCAATGAAGTGTGACCTAAAAAATTTCAGTCTTAATCTTCCCAAAAACATGCAGAAAATAATAATGGATCCAATTAAATAGTCTCCCTTAGTAAAATAATATAAATATAAAAACGGTTATAATAGTCTCACGATAACTGTTTAGAAAGTTTATCTATCACTATAATTTTCTCTTTTTTTGTTTATTTCTGTCTCTTTGTTTTTAATAGATAACGTTCTCAGGTAGATGATTCTCACAGAAGTCGGCTCACATCCTCGTTAAATTGTATAGTTATTTGCTGTTCGGTAGCAGGAAATGGGGAATTAATAATTAATAATGTTAGAAAGAGATGTACAAATATCGCCTAAAACATAGTTTAAAAGAGACCAAAATTTATGTATCTACAAAATAACGTGATTTGTTCTTTATCTCTCTTTATCTATCTTTTGTCTTCTTTTTAAATTAAATTATATAAATATAATAAGAGAAATAAAAGGATCAAGAAAAGCTTTAAGATTCATCAACCATTAGACGTTAACTTTTTGTAAGTTTTCCTAGGTTAAAGAATAGCGTCTTTGTATGTATGGTTATAGTCGCGTAGTCGAATTTTATTGTAGCTTTTAAAATGAAGTTCCAACGAAGTTTGTTTTTCTTTATTTATTTAAGTTTTACTATGTTTATAAAAATTCCAATTAAAATATGCAAATAAAAACTTTTGAATCACTTATTATCATTTACTCTCATAAATAAAGATATTAAATGTATCTGTATTGTGTAACATAAAACGCGTGAACACGTACTTATGCTACTCATGTGAATGCATCTATACGCGAATGTACTTTTTGTATGCTTGTAGTACTTGTTAGTAAAAAACAAATGCTATATTAATTATACAATACATTGAAAACTATATATTTAAAAGCAATTTAATCGTAATTAATTATTTTTAAGCTCATATAAATTTAATATATATATTTAGAAAACTTATATAATATGAAAGTTGAATTTAATTTTACTTTTTATCATTTCTTTTGTAGTTCGTATATTTTCTTTAATTATTAAATATTGATTTACATTATTTATTTATTAATTAATTGATTATTTTATTATTCATTATTTACCATTATTTTTATTATTTTTAACTTATCAAATTCCTTAAAATGGTTAGATAAAAATTGAATGCTAAATTATTTTTTAAATTACTTCGTAATCAGTTGACTTATCTTGTTAGTCTAATTAAAATTTTTATGCATTAATAATTATGATTTGATTTAAATTACTAAGAAAGTAATAAAAAAATTATTATTATATTATTTATATCTGAAACTATCCAAGTTTCTTTTATTACACCACCATATTTAATATGTATACTTTTAAAAATAAACTTCTTATTTTAATGAAAATATTTTTACTTTGAATTTATTGCGGTTGATTATTAATTAAATTTATTAAAATTATTTGTTATTACAATATCTATCAATAATAATTATACAATAAGTTATCTTTAAACTTTATTGACTCTTAATGACATAAAAATAATTAGATTGAATAAAACATTCTATCCATTTTTTAATATTTATATCGTGAATTACTGAAACAATAAGATTACATGTATTTATTTTGTTTATATATTCAAAATAAAACTATTCTAAGAACATAATAATAAAGTAAAGATTTCATTTTATCACTTTAATTAATAATTTTTGATAATTATTATCCAAGGCTTAATATATGGTCGTATAATTTAATTTTAACAGTGTAAAACTATCGCACCAGTAACTAATTCATGTGATAGTTACTATTAAAGTATTCAATAATGATATTAAAATACAAAATTTTTAATATTGTATATAATTATTGATGTTTAAATAATATATTAATTATCTTATCGTTATTAAATTAGTCTTGATTTATTCTGTGAGCATTGAAAAAATCAATTTTATAGTATTATTTTAGTTTAATATATTTAAAGTAAATATAGTATATATATATTTATTCATTTTACTACTTTTCACAAATTTCTTATATAATTATATTCATTTTTATACCTATCAAACAAATTTAATTAAATTCAACGATAAGATATATGAAGTGCAAATAAAGATCTATATATAATTTATAGAAAAATAAGAAAATATATTTTGTATATCAAAAATTATTTCTAAATTAATATTTCATTATAGTTATTTATATTATAAACTTAAATATATATAATGACTTTATTTATCATTAGATTAAATATTGCATTTATAGTATAATATTATTATGTGTATCATCATTACTCGATTTTTATCGTTATTTATTATATATATTACTGAAAATATACTATATAATCAAAAGAAAATAAATGTGAAATTTAATAACAATTAATGTTTAAAAAAAAATAAAAAATTTTGCTCTATCAATGTAAATTAACTTTTAGTCATAAGTATAAATTAAATTATTAATATAACATATCATTATAAAAGAATTTTGATAAAATAAGAATAATAATAATTCTTGAAATATTATTCTTTTGTAATCAAAATATAATTATTTATTCCGGAATATTTAATTTGAAAACTTTGATAAAAAAATAAAATAATTGTTGTACTATAAAATTGAAATAAGACACATGGAAGATGAATCATATGAAATAACTAATAGACTTTTCTTATAAATGAAATTTTATAATAGTAAGAATTTTCATAAAATCACGGTAAAAATACGTTTAAAGATTTTAAAAATTAAAATGCACATTAAGTTTAAAAGACTTGCAGTCAATATTT
Source organism: Dolichoris vasculosae (assembly GCA_018907195.1). Taxonomy (NCBI): domain Eukaryota; kingdom Metazoa; phylum Arthropoda; class Insecta; order Hymenoptera; family Agaonidae; genus Dolichoris; species Dolichoris vasculosae. The sequence goes on along the minus strand of JACCHY010000002.1, from coordinate 4,828,121 downwards.
AAAAAATGGTTTACAAATTCTGATAGTAATGATTTATTGTGTTATTAAAACTTTTTATTATAAATTTATTAACATAAAAGAGTCGATTGTTTTTGAAAATATTTTACTTATTGTTTTATTATAAAGTTCTTTTGCTACAGTTTTTTTATTAAAAATTATAAATTTATTAAATAAATTAGAAATATGTTACTGAAATAAATTTTTTTGAATGAGTATATATAAGTGGATTACAGTATATGTTTAAAGATAAATTTATGAAGTTTTATCAAACGACTTAATGGTTAATCAAAAAATTCTAATTACAAAAAATCAAAGTTAATATTTGCAATACTTAAAAATTAAAGTCTTGTACAAATTTTATGAATATAATATAAATATATATATATACTAAATAATTCTTTAAATTATGTTTTAGAATTTTTTATAAAATAATGAATTAAAATAAAATAATTCATTTAAAATTTAAATAATAATAAATCTTAAGCAAACTTTACAGAGCAAAAACATACTATTGCTGAAATAGAAACATTTTCTTATTAAATAAATTATTACTGCTTTATAGGACAATATTAGAGTAGTTAGACAATTAATATTATTATTTTAAGAAAAATAATATTATATATAAGAATTAAAATTTTAGTTATTAGATATAAATAAACAAAAAATTATATTAGTATAAAATTTTATATTTTTTTATTATTTTTGTTATCCATATAATTTGAATTAGAAAATTTATGAAATAATTTTGAGACTAAATTTGTAAATCTGTGTAGCACTTGTAAATAAATAATAATTAAATGAAATTTGCAAATATATATATATAAATCATATTTATATAATAATTTTTTAATTAATAGTTAAAAAAAAGTTAAAAAAATCTTTTTTCTGATAGTGAAATAACAGTTCTGAACTTTTTATTAAAATAAAACTTACTTTTATAAAATTCTATACTCTTATTTTATTGTCTTTATTTGATATAAAGATCTTTGACAAAATAAAATATTTTATTGACTTTGTCTAAAATAAATCAGAACCAACCAATTAAAATATTTCAATTAAAAAATTTATAATAGTTGAAATTATAACCACAATATTTATTCATACAAAAAATGTCTTGAAAACTAATATAATAATTTTTTTAAATATTAAAAAAGTTAATACGTAAGATTGAAAGTCAAAAACATAATATCTAGTTTCGAGTTATGAGCATTTACTGTCTAGATCAACTAAATAGCTTGAGTGTACATTGGATGCTTCAGTCTTTCATTTTAAATATTGTAAGCTATCAATCACAAATAAATTTATGAAATTATACGTACGATTACGATATGACAAATTATTTTGATTTATCGAAAATAATTAAATTTTATCAATGTTTTACTATTTATAGTAATAATAGATAAATTTTTATATATTGTAATAATACATTTATCGATTACTTTTCTTAAAATATTGATTTAATGAAGTAAACAAAAAAGTATCTCAATTTGTATAATAACAAATTTCGGCAACGTGTTTCAGACATTATTTTTTTTTATAATTCTATATAAATTAGGTATTATAAATTTAAGACACGAATACCTCAATTATTTTCAAAATGCTTTTTATTTATCGTTGTAACAAAATCAATGTATCTAGTATTAAAGAAATTTGTACATAACGATAATATGTCGAGGTACTTTAATTGCAAACATAAAAATATCTTAGAAACATTATCATAAAACTTATTAAATATTAAATTAGTACTTTAATTGATAAACCATAATTTTATTTTATTTTAATTTAATAAAAACACTCAGTTTTTACTTGTAATGTATATTAATAGTTTTTCTGAGTAAAAATTGAAATTAAACAACTATTTTTAATTATATATATTTCTATTTAAAATGAATATAAATTCATACTTATTAATTATAGATTTAAATTAAAAAAAAATAAAAAGGGAGTTTGAACTTGAAGTCATGAATTTACTTTTTAAACTTTAAATGCGTGGTAATTGCAAATATTGATTATTAACAATATGTTATGTATTATTGATATTTAATAATATTTAAAGGATTTTCAAAATTATAACGTATTATTAATATATATTATATATTAGTACATTATTTATACATTAAAATACTCCAAATATAACACACTATAAATTTTCATTTCTTATTTGTTCTAGGTTTATAAAAAACTTAATTTTCAGAAAAAATTATTTTAAATTAATTGTTTTATATTATTTAAAATTAATGGAAAAAATGATACAAGAAATATATTAAATGCAATTTAATATAATTGTATGATCTCATTTTTAATTATATTACGATCAATTATTACATTCTGTAATCAAGATTTGTTAATAACGATTTTGTAATTTAATCATTTATGTAAACTCAAGTTGAATTAAGATCAATTAATTAAGGAAAATTTAATTTATGTCGAATTATTCTAATAAATTTATTACTAAAATGTATTTCATAAAAATACATTATCTGTTAAAGAATACATTATTGAGATTATATATATTCTGAAAATAAAATATACAGGTTTTATGTCTTCGAGAAATAATTGTATTGTGTATATAAATATTATTTTTAATATTGAAAAGATTTTAATTCAAATAAATTATCATATTTAGTTAAATATAAAATAAAATTTAAAGATATATATTTTTGTGATTTTAAATAGATAAAAATAAATGAAATAAATAAAATTTAATACGTATGTTTTTCTTGATATACAAAATGTCAGGATCTAATTTTAGTGCACTATAATTAAAATAAAAAATGAATTAGTTCTATAACTATATATACATATGTGTGTATATTTATTATTTTACCTATTATTTTACATTACAGAAAAATTATCCAAGGCAATATTGTTGAAAAATTTTGAAATTAAAAATTAAATCATTCAAGATATTATTTAAATTTAAACCTAATGAAAATATTATTTTTATTTCAACTTTAACGTTATATAATATTTTTTAACAATAAATAATATAAAATGTAAATTTTATAATTAATATATTAATGTAACGGTATATATTTATAAGGAAACTTGAATTTTATCGTTTTTTATCATTAATTGATTTAAATTCAGGAATTAATTCTCTTTAGTTATTAATTTTTCAAATACTGTATTAAAATTATAAATTTTATTAGTAGTTCTTTTTACAATAATCATTCTCTTATAAAAAATACAGAGCTTACTATTATTAATTTATTTATTAGAAAATTACAACACCCTTCTTCTCTATATTTAGTGCTGAAGCAATAAATATTACATTAGGAAATAGGTCAATTATTTTATATACTATTTTGTGACTGAATAAGTTGCTCAAACTACTTGAAAATTTTTTATTTATATATAGATTTTATATATAATTAAATAATCACAATATATAACGTTATTTAATAAATGATTGTGTTTAGTAGATGGAAGCAGAACTGTTCTGATTAATTAGCTTTAGTAAACTAAAGTTTCAAATCTTTTAAAATTAACCTTTTAAAATAACTATTCATATATTTTAATTAATAGTCGTAAAATTTTATGTATTTTTAAAATTTATGTAAATATGAATTGAAAAATGTTTCATAAAGCCTTAATATTTTAAAATCAAATTTGGGTTATTATGAATAATAAATATTTAATCTAAATTTCATATTAAAATATTAATTTTATTAAATATAAAATAAAATATTAATAAGAAGGCTTTTTAATGCTCAAAGTAAATCAACTATATTTTTTCACTTACTTAAATTGGAATCGATTATTTCCATCTTTATCTATAACTTATTTGGTTTAGCTAGTGAGAATCAGCTTGTACACTTTACAACTTATTGCTTTATATATTTATTATATTGGATTATATCAAGTTAGTAGGATAAAAAATGTAGTTTTAAATTTTAATATTTTCTTTTAATAATAATTTTTTTATATTTATCTCAGAATGCTAGCCCATGTTTCACTGTAAAAAATATTTATAATTTAGTGATAAATTATATACATATTTATTTTTTTATAAAACTAAATTAAGTTTTTAGTATAAACTGAGAGTGATGAAATCGCAGAAATTTAGATACAAACAACAATAATATTAAATTTACCATATGGAAACGTAGAACATAAGATTTTAATTAATAGAAAATTATATTATTTCATTGGTGTAAAATACTCGATATTTGTTTATAATAAGTGTATTGAAAAATATATGAAACTAAAACATGAAAGTTATAAAATTATAAAGAAATACACTCATCTTAATGAAACTCAACGGAATAATAGAAATTTGTAACATTTATTACAACTATTTTTCGTAATAAATATAATTTATATTAAGAATATTAATTAAGAAATAAATAATAATATAACGCTAATATTAAATCTAAAATATATATTAGCCAGGTTAAAAAAACGAATAGAAATAGATTATGTGAAATAAAGTGAAAATAAAATGGAATGAATAGGAAAGGGAAAACGATGGATCAAATAATAAATAGATAAAAAAATTATTATCAGTTGGATATGTGTCGATACTATAATAAATCATGAAAAGATATGAAAAATGTAATCTGAACAATATATTATAATTATTTTTGAATAAATCGAAATCTATAACACTAACATTGTCTGTCAAATGGTTATAAGATACAATTTTATATTTTAAAAATGATTAAGCCGTTTATCATTATTGTTAAAGATTTATTAAAGATAAATTATGAAAACAATGGTAGATTCGAAATAATTATTATAGATGCAATTAGTTAATCTAAAAGATGAATTCTAATATTATTAGCTTACATATTAGTCTGTAATTTTAATAAATGCTTAATAACATTATTGCAAATCAAAGTGCAATAGAAGTCATGTATATATTTATATATCGGGAGGGAACTAAACAGATTATCATTACTAGGAGTCGAGTGTATGATAATATAACAGATGCTAGAATTCAACGTAGTTAATATCAAAAAGATAATCAGTAGTATGTACAGAAATAGAAAAGTTATATAGATAGACGATTTGATTAAGGAATTAATGTTTTTTCAATTGCATTTTACTTAAAATTACTTTTTTAAAAGTATAAATCGTTAAACAAGATTTTTAAAAAACCATATAAAGATTTTGCATAAATTAAGTTATAATTTTCATATATACATGTATAGAATTACAAATTAGAATTACTCAAGAATTATAACTTTCATTTTAAAACAAAAATAGCAATTTTTTATAATCGTTTTTCTACCTCCTACTATATTCTTATAAGAGTTAATTATTTTATTTTTTTTATTTCAGCTGATTAACTTTTAATAGAAGTTGTATCTAGAAATTAGCTGTTTATTTTTATTTTTAAATATCTTATATTTAAAATATTAAAAAATATTAAAGAAACTTATATAACGTAGTATGAAATAAATTAAAACAAAAAATTTATATTTATTTTATAATTTATTTTATAATTTACAGTAATTTTTTTTTACGATACTATTTATTTTAATTTATTAAAAAATACTTCTTAAAAACTAAATGATACTAAATATATTTTAACAGTTTGATTTAAAATTGTACAAATAAAATGTAATTTATAAATTACACTTTATAAACGTTTAATAATTAATTTATAACTTTTTTTGAAGCTTACATTAAATTAATTATAAAATTTATTAAGATTTTATTCTTATTACATATTATATTAGAAATAATTGAACAGGCTAATTTTTTATTGAATTATTTTAAAAGCAATATTCTTTTTTTCGTATTTATGAGTTTAAATTTTTTGATTGGTGTGTTCTATTGAAGTATATTATAAATATTATATTTTTTTTAATGTATATAATTCAATTTAATTATATTTTTTTAATTATATTTTTTCTACTAATTTGCCTTTAATATGTTCAATTACTACTTTTTATTTTATAAAATTGTTTTTTTTATTGATAGAAGTTTATAATTTTTTAAATAATTATATATTGTTGAACATTTTTTTATGAATGTTTTATTGCTTAAAGTAAATTTCTTACAATATAATATAACATCATTTAGTTATGAGAGTTAAAAAACTTTGAATCCTTTGAATAATAATTTTAAATTAAAGTTACATAAATATACTTTCACATTAAAAAATATAAATTAATGGAAGAATTATGTGAATATTGTAGGAGTCCTTTTGTTTGTATTTGGGTATTTAGTCCAATTCAATTATTTGACTATGAATATTGTTTTTCTTATTATGATATATATTGATACAGACTTTATCCATTGTATTTTTAGAACGACTAAAACACAATGTTACTTAATTTATTAAAATTTACTTAATAATTTATTGAAAATTTATTTTAAGATTCTGTATTTAAAATATCTGTTAAAGATTTTTTAAACAGAAGTTTTATTGATGAAGAAAGACAAGGAATTCTATCTCAAATTAAATTTTTTTACACTGATATTATCTGTGATTCTTCAAATAAAATAAAAGAATACTTATTTATATTTAAAACAAATTCCAAAATAATAGTATTTACAAAACTCGTCACTATGAACGACCAAATGATAGATTTTTGTAAGAGAAAAAAGAGGTTTTTTCTATTTTTAAGGAATATACTTAACAATTGTGAAATTATTCCCTTAAGGACGCAAGAAAGAAATAAACGAAAGGAGTAAAAGCTTGAAGATAAATTGACGATTTATAATTTATCGTGATTGTCCTAGCAATTAAGTGACGAATTCCGTCCATTCGTACACTGCTTGCGTTGTCAAATCGATATCACTAGTGGAGAGAAAACACGTTTTCCGGCAGACACGTTGGGTGTCTCTTCCCCTATGTCACGTACTTCCGATGATGCTAATTGCATATGCTCTCTTTCTTAGTCGTTTGTATTTATTGTAAGATAGAAAAAGAGAGAGAGAGAGAGTCAGACAGACAAAAGGCGAGCCATCCAGTGAATCAAATATGGCTGTGGGCTTGCGTAAGAGAGACGTTCGTATGGTAATTACGCAAGGATCCCCTACCAAACCCGAAGTCTCTCCGCCATTCCAATAGATTCTTACATATCCAGCTAAACAAAGTTTAAATATTTTAAATAACTTTAATTTTATAAATTTATGAATATTATTATTAAAACTGATTTTTATAAAATAATATAAAGTTATGAATAATATTTCTGTAAAATAGTTTTAAATAAGAATTAAAGTAAAAAACATTATAAATGTTTTAAAATGATAATTACTTTCAGCAATAATTCAATTTTATATTATATTATGATTATTTGATATTCAGTCTTATTGAAAAGTATATAATTTTTCAGTCAAAAAAGTTTATGCAAAAATATTTTGAATTATCGATTAAAGTTGTAGTGTAATATAGAAAAATTTCTTTCGATTTTAATATAATTTAAAAATAAAAATATATCACAACTAGTATTTTAAAATTTTATAATAAAATATTGTTAAAGTTTATATTATTGTGTACATACTCCTGATGTACTAATCTGTTTTAACAACCGCGATTCGAGGACTAAAATTACCTCGAGTTATACGCCGGGTCAGGAGTTTGATAACTAATTAATTTAATAAATGTAAATGTTTCTCATTTCAATTTACAACGAGCAAAAGTCCATTACAAGTTTAAGTGAATTTCCGAGTACCATGTTATGGCTTACGATACTCGCTCTACGTAGTGACAATTTAATATCATCTTCAATAAATATCAAATTATGTTTTGAACGTTTGATTTATCCCTTAATGTTTTTAGTATATATGTTCTTTTCATCGTTAATCCGAAAATTTTTTCTGATTCACGCCGCTTTCATAAAATCAACGTTAAATTGAAATCTTACGTCCGGTTTATTGTAAATGTCGTAATTTATGTTACATACAGGATAATATATATATGAACATTAAATATACTTCTCTAATTTTTTAGGATTTTTACTAATAATAATTAGTTTACTAATAAAACTAATAAAAAATAAAACGTTTTTTCTAAAAAAATATATTTAGAAATACGTCAAGTATTTGTACTACTATCTTTTAAAAAATGTCTTATGAAGAATAAATTATGGTAAATCAATTTTATTTCAAGCTTTGAAGTTTCATTATATTACACATCACTAGAATAATTTAAAAGTTCATAAATATATTTTGAAAAGATTTGTAAAAGATATGACCGCAGAGAAAAGATGATGAATTCGCCATTGAAATTGATTTGATTAGAGATAATGTAAAGAGAATAATAATAATAGATAACGAAGATATTCGAATTAATTCGAATGTTATCAATAACTTTTTTACTGTATATGTTAAATTTCTATTTATAACATATTATGAAGATCTTAATCTATAAAAATTGTTTTTTACGCATTCAAAACTATTATGTTATATACCAATATAAAAATTTATTTCAAGAATCTTATCGTATATAAATTTTCTGTAATAATAATACTTTTTACTCAGTTTTAATATGATGTTTATAAACAATGATTAACAAAAAAAGAGTTTATTTCATCCTATAAATAAGAATTTCAAATTATTATAATATTTTATAATTTTATTATTTAATTTGTCTTCTACTATAAAAAAATTATAAATGAGAGAAATTATTAGTAAATCTATTAATGATGGATTGAAAATTTAATGAAAGAAAAATTATTATAAAAATTAGTAATTATTAAAAATTCTATATAATAATTCGTTCTTTGTTTATATACTTATCTATAGGTTTTCTTAGTTTTTTACATACTCATAAAGATATTTAAGCATATGTACAGATATATATATATATACGAATGCTTTTAATATAAACTTAATTTGTAAAATAAATATAACGTAGTATTCATTTTAAAATGTATTTAGATATGTTAAATATCACGATTAAAGAATATTATACAATTTATACGCGATTATGTTTAAAAAATTATAACTATGTATTTATAGAACTATTATTAATAAAAATTAAGTAGATTTAATCTTTTAAACTTATTTTTATTTCTTATAGTAGATTAAATATTATATACTTGTTATATAAAAGTGATACTGTAGAAGTCCTCATAAAATATATAAATATCTATGATTTATATTTAATATAGGTAACAATTTAATATAGGCAATAATTTAAAATTACTTACATAAGATTACTTATATATATTATAATATAAGTATACTCATTTTCGATATATATTTTACGTTTTACTTTCAATTTTTATTTTAATTTTTGTAAGAGTTCATGATTACCATACAGATTAAATTAATAATCTTTGTATAGTTGTATAAATATTGCAATATTTTTCATATTACTATAATAAATGCCTTTAAGGAGTTTTATAGGAATTAAACAGAAAATAAAAATATTCTTTATGATTATTACTTGTTTATAATTTATAAATTATTGTATTAATTATTCCAATATTTAAATATTTTTAAAATTTATATTTCATTTATTTAATTTTTTTATAATTTAAGCTATATTTGGCCATTTTTCTTTAAACTTAAATTCATAAAATGGTAAAATTTTCTCCGATATTGTAAGTTTGCTTATGAATAAAATGAAATTTTATCCTTATAATATAAAATATAATACTTCAACATGATTATTATATCGTATATATTCTGTATATATATTTTTTTAATATACGAAAATAATTATTAAAAATATAGTTATGATAATCAAAATACAATTTTAACGTTTTGAAGTAACAAAATTTGACACTTTATTAAAGTACCATTAAAAAATGATTAAATTTATTATAAAATTTTCAATTTTTATTGAAGTATTTAAATATACCTATAGTTTATTTACAGTAAATAATGAGTATCTAATTATATATATATATACACAATATACTTTAAAATATAATTTATACCAAATACAACATTAAATTCTCATAATAACAATTTTTTATAGTATATTATATAACATCAATACATATAAGAAGATATATTCAATTTCAATTATATATTCAATAAAATTTGAAAATAATTTAAGTGTAAAGAAATCAAAAAATTTTTATTTAATATACTTTTTAAAAAGTTTATTTTTAAGCGACCGAAACTAAAAATATTGTGTAAAATTAATAAGTTCTATGAATTCATTTATGATTATGAAAGAGTATCTAAAATAGATAAATTTTTATTTATAAATAAATTCATACATTATTTTATATTAATTTTTATAGTGTAACTTACCACCAAACTCAATCATTCTTTCAATTATATTCTTTTATTATATTTTATAAGAAATATAAATATGTATAAAAATAAATAGACTATTTTTTAAGAGAATATTAAGTCGTAAGTCATCCTTTTGCAGATTTTTATAAATATAATTTTCCTGAACTCTCTAGAATATGTTTTAAACAAGTTCTACAATATGCTCTTATAATATGTACACATTTAACTGATTTAATACATATATAAATATATAATGTACGCTCTTAATTTCATTTATATATGTAATCGACAGAAAATAAGAGTTGTTTCTTTTGACTGACGTTAAAATTTTCAACTAAATTTTAAGTGATTGTATTTATGTAAAAAAATATTGGTATTCATTGATACCCATAAGAATCTATATCTAATCATAACAAATTGAGTCGCATGAATCCAATAATAATTCAAGATTTTCGAAAGATAATTTATATATTTTTTTATCAAAGTAATTGTTAATTAGAAATAAATTGATCTATATATTTATTATACTAAATTATATATTTTATTATTGATCGAGTTTTAAAAAATTTACATTTAATTATGTTAAACCCACTATAAAATATAATTTTACAAAAATGAGATTATAAATAGCATTTTTATTATTTATTGATATTATATATATTCTTGTGATTTTATTCTTTTAAATATTTTTATGAAATCAATATTTTTATTCATATTAATTTTCTATAGATAACTAAAAGTAAACTTAATAATTCGAATATTTTATATTATATTGTAAGTGAGTTCAATTAAAAATGGTAGATAAATTATATATTACTATATAATTTTATTTTTAGGCAAATAAAATATTACAAAAAATTAATTTACAAAGCAAAAATTAGTTATATTTCTCATCTTGATTTCGAATATTTTAAAAATTTCATTTGATTTTGTATTAAACTTTTTGACTCATAATTGTATTATAAAATTATAAAGTCAGATATATCGTTTTATATCCATCATTTCAAGAAATCGAATGTGCAGTTTTTTATATTACGCATTTTCTATATGTAAATAAAACTGTAAAAAATATTATCAAGAAATTTGTTTTCGCGTAACAAATTCTTACAACCAAAAAAGAATCTTAATTAAAAAAAATATAAAATAAATAATCTGTATATAACAGCATATTAGTCAAAAGTAATTACTATATGCAAAATCATTATTTATTATAATATAAAAAAACAACATATTATATAAATATTGTATTTATTCTGTTTAAAATAAATAAACATTAATAAATAAATAATATCTATCATTTCAATTGAAATGAAAGAACCAGAAAATTCATTTTGCTGATTTTTTCTATGCAAATGTGTATAAATAAAAAAAGAAATTAACTTAATTAACTTAACACTAGAAATTAACTAGCTTTACTAAATACAACGTAATTCTTCCATGATTTTTTTTCCAAAAAAAAAATTGAATATGTACTTGCATCTTAGCTTTGATACTAAGCACTCTTAAATCATTATATGTAATAAAAATTTGTATACAATAATAAAATATTTAAAGCTTAGGTTCAAAAAATATTGATAATAAATTTTAAGTTATATTAATGTTTATATAATCCAATAATATAGTGATTTAATAAACTCATATATTTGTGACTTAAATAAGAATATAAAATAGAATACTTAACTTTTTATAAATTAATAAATTAGTTTAAATCTTGATGATAATAATAAATTTAAAAAGTTTAAAATTAAGATTTATATAAAATGTTTATACTGCTTTTTGTACAAATACATCTATAGTCTCTAACTTAAAAGATTTTTAATACTAAAAAACTGTTAACAGCATTTGTATATACAAACACGTTTTATTTATGAATCTTTTTAATGAATGATATAACCATTAATTGATTTTCAAATTTGAAAAGTTACAATGAAAGAAAATTTAAATAAAATACTAACTTCGTTTTTATGAATATCTAATATCATGCTATTAACAGAAATTGATATAGCGAAAGTTATTAACCACAATTATTACTTAGCATAATTGATTAGTTTTAATGTTTTTATAAATTTTAATAATTTTATACTACTTTATTATTATATATATTAAATTGTATATAGTTATACAGATACAATAGCTTATTTGTGAATTTTATTATAAAAAGACGCTTTTAAAGAATCAAAACGGATTCTATTTTTTTTTTATTTTAAACTTTTTGTACATGTAAGAAAGTTGTGATCGATTTATGTTTTCAATCTGGCTTTTATTTTTTATTTTTTTTAATTTTATTGAACTTTAGTCTAACCAGTAGTACTTTAGTCTAATAATATTCAATATGAATTTATGATTGCTTTATAATTATAATACGTGCATTATAATTTACTAACTATAATAGTTAACTTAAGTAAGTGATCTAATTAATTTATTAGTTTAGATTATCATTTTCAAAATCCGAAATTTGAAATTTGTTTTCATTAGATTTATTTATCGCCGTTTAGAATTGTTAATAATTTCTTGCATTTTCAACTAAGATATTAACAGTATTTAATTTTGGATTTAAATATTTTTAACTAAGTTTTTTCTTTTGGAATATTTACATTCATGTTTTTAATCTTTTAAAGTTTCTATTTGTAATAAAATTCTAACAGTAATATTATATTTGGTAAAAAATTTTTATATAAATATTCAATAAAAATAATAAACAAAATTTTTTATTTTTTAAATTTTTGTTATAAAATATTTATAAAATTTTTTTAAAATACTATATTTCACTTTCAATAATGCATTTACTTGTAACTTAAGTGACATTATTGTTTATAATTTATTGTTATTGAATAAATGTATTATAATATATATATAAGCTATTTAGCAAAAATTTTATCAATAATTTTATTCAGTTGCCTATATCAAACAAAATGAAGGGATATAAAATAAAAATTGTATTTGGATTATTTTTTTGTTCTTATAAGATATATTATAAGAACTTTATCATAAATAATATATTTTCATATAGATTTTCAAAAAAAAATATATTTAAAAATTGTTTGTAATACAGTTTTTTAATATTTTTTGATATCATATATATAAGTAACATTATATTAATAAACAAGTTTCAATGTAAATTTGTTTGAATGCAAAAATATAATTTTAAGGAGAAAAGTAATAAAATCATGAAAATAAGTAAAACATTTTTATATCAAAGAAATATTTTTATTGACCTTTAATTTATAGTAAAAATTTGATTATGATTTAAATAAAATAAATTAGATTTTTAAATATTTGTAAAATATATCTCAGTTATAATTAATGTCTTTCAAATATTAAAAGAAATTATTTTAATCGATACAAAGATATTCACTGATACATAATTTTATTCAAAATGATATTTTTGAATAACAATTATTGAAAATAAAATAAATAATTATAAGAGTACTATATAATATGCGAGAATCAAGAACCTAATGTAATTAACGGAAAATGAGTATAACAATAAGATTTTCCTTAGATATCAATAAATATTTATGTTAAAATAACATATTAACTATTTTAATTTAAATATTACAATGAATTATGATTTTCAAACATAGACTGAAGTTAATACTCAGTGACTTAGTAAAAAATTTTTCTTTGTTACCTTATATTAACCAATAGAAGACTAATAAAGGAATAATTAGTCAATTACCCATTGTATACATTTTTGTATTTGTTAAAAAAAATCCAGTCCACTGAAGAAAAAATTAATTTCGTAAGTGACTTTAAAATATTTTTATCCTTTTATAAACAGTATATAGTTGTAATTCGAGTTTACATTTTAATAAATAACGCGGTATTAATTTATACAAATTAGAGTAGTTGTTCTTAATACGTACTTTTGTTTGTAATGAGTTCCTGCATATTGATTATAAAATTTAAACAACTGAAAAATGTTGAATAATATTTTTAATTTATTTATCTTATTAAATAAACGATTATTTATTAATCTAACTACATTTCTTTGATTTAATTTGTTTGATTCTTAGCATCAAATTTTACGGAAAATAGTATTTATAATTATAATAATAAATAAGACAAGTAATTTGGTCCATTTAAATTAGATAAAAATATGCTTAATTCAATTAAAAAGTTTGTTTAAATAATAACATGAAAGAGATTTGTTTTTTTCAACAAATATGGAATAGTGTAGTTATTAAAGAAATGGATGAAATATTAAATTGCAAAAAAAGAATTTTATTTTATATTAAAACTTAACATAATTTTAACAACAAAAATTAAGCTATTAGTATTACAAAAAATATTCATTATATTAATACAATAAAAGTATTTATTACAATAATTGTATAAAAAATTTTTTTTAAGAACTCAAGAGACTTTAAAAATTAAAATAAAAAATTTATTTAAACTTTGATATAGTTTGCGTTATGCAAATGTATCTAAATTTTTTTATGAAAATTAAATGGATATCATAATTTAATCAAAAAATTTAATATTATATGTATAAGTTGTTTCATCAAAATAAATGAAAATATATGTTTTATATAATCACTATAGCTAATTAATTTCTATTACAATTTTATTGTCACTGTAATAAGCACTTTATAAATTTATATCAATTTATAGATGAAAATATAAAATGTTTTGATTTCTTAAAAGATGTGAAATAACTCATTTTGAGGGAATTTGTGTTTTTTGTGCATTTTATAAGGAAGTAAAATAGCAAGAAAATAAATATTTAATAATTATTTAATATATTAATAATTACATCTATAACATTTTAATACCTTCATTAGCACTGCGCTAAAGGCATTTATTTATACTTTGATAGATATCGATATAATTAACGTTGACTAAAATTTAATCAGCTTTAGTAGTTAAACATGTAATTATTTTTAGATAACTCTACCATTTCAGTTGAGATTAAATAAGAAATATTATTAAAAGAATGTAACACATTTTTTAGATAATTTTTTAATTTATGGAGATATTAGTAATTTCTTTATACTGTATATTGTACCAAATTTCATCGTACTTGTAATTTTATATCATAATTAAATATTATACAGTTTATAGACCAAATTAATTTTTTTTGAATATTTTTAAATTAAAACTATTTTGTTTAAATAACTTTATTAAAATCAAATATTTATTTTTGGTGATGTTGAAAAATTTATATATGGTATTGTATGAAAATAAAGAATTTCAGTATTGAGGATTTTTAAATATTTTAGCTTGTGTGTCGAGTCTACAAATTCATAGAATGTTCTGTTTTAGTTAATAACAATAGATAATAAACATTTCAAAGTATTAAGGTGTATCATTTTTATGAAATTGATTTTATGTTTTATGTTTTTCTTATTGTATAAATATTATTTCATAAACTTGTAGTTAAAAGTTTTTTTAAAGCTCCGAAAATGTATAAAAACATTAATAATAATACAGTTAATTTAAGATATTTTCAAATTCAAATTTTGCTTTTCTCATAAGTATTTTTTATAATTGTATATGTAACAGATATCAAATAATAAATTATAAACTCGGAAAGATATATGCAAAATTTATATTATATTTATTTTATGAACTCACATGTATTCAATTTAAAGAAAACCATCGTTTTGATCTGATTAAAATGCAATGAATATTCTAATATGAAAATAAGATATTATGATTTTGAATTTTATGATTCTTTATTTCATAACTTTTAATAAAAATACTGATTTGCATACATTTACAATTTTATGGTCAATATTTATTTAGAACTATGTTGACATTTATTTAGTTTACTATAGTATATTATTAAATTATTTATCTAAGATTTTTTAACTTTAAATGATTTATATTGAGAAATAGACTATATATAACTATATACTACTAAAAGTATATTTTTAAATAAAATTAGTTTTTAAATTACGTTTATATTCAATAAAAATGTTCAAAAACAATGCATAATTTTAGTTAAGTGGTATCAATAGATTCTCATTATTTTTAAGGCGTTTTATTTTTGAAAACTAGTGATCAAGTCATAAAAGTCTGTTCATATAGATTCTTCAAAAATACAAAGTTTATTCGAAGGTTTTTTTAGATTGAGTACTCTTTGGTATCTAGAATATTTTTAGATCAGAGTTTATTAAAAATTCTTTTAGTTTCTACTTGATATAATATATTATATACTAATATATTATAATACGCTATTATATACTTATTATTTTTAAAGTACCCGTTTTAAATTATTAACCTATGATAATATAATAGGTATATTAATATCCTGGTTTTTAGTGATTATATATTATGTATACGATTATTATTTAAAAAATAATTATTTTCTGTATTTAAAAGTTATTTTGCTTCATTTTCTAGTCAACATCAAATACTATAGAGTAAATTTCACTACTTTTTTTGAAATGATTTGGTAATAATTCTCTATCTATTACTATCAGTAATGAAACAAAAAATTATATGATATCTAAGAACATTTACTTATCCTCGTATTTATTATTAATTAAAAATATTCTTATTGTAATAAATGTATGTTTATAATAATACATCTAGATAAATTTACATAGTTGCTAGAATTTAAACTATGAATTTAAAAATATGAAGTGTATTTTTAAGATTTTATATATTCGTGAACTTACAAGCATATGTAGATAGCTCATATATTCTGATTAAAAAATTAATATATGCATTATAACTGTGCATTAGTTAATATACATTGTATATTTCAAAACTATTTGCATTTTAAATCAAAGAATACTTTTAATAACTGATTAATAATGATAATATAATTAATATATATTTTAAGGTTTCTAATAAAAAAATTGATTTATATCCATATAATTTTTATATTAATGACATACATTTAGTATTTGTTCAACATTCTATTTTTAAAATTCATAAAAGTTTATTTAAAAAAAATATTAAGCTTTTGTATTTGAATTAGTAAAAATTTATAATATATGTAAAATAATTAATAAGTTAGGGTATAATTATGAGTAGTTGTGCATCAAACGATTTCTTTTATCAATTTAATCTATTAAGGATATATACGATTTATGGTGTAAAAAAAATTGTATAAAATTCATATCAGGTAAATTATGAAAGTTTTATCGGTAGTTTATGTAAAAAATATAAAAAATAGGCAGGTAAGATTGAAATTTTATGTATTTCAAAATATATCTTATCGAATTTTTTATACATTATATTACAATGAAAAAATATAAAAATTAATTTAATACAGATGAAGTTTATTAATTTTTATTTTTTTTTATATATTATATTTTTTATAATATTCTTTATACTAATCATGTGCAATATTATTTCCTGATTATATAAGAGCTCTTCAAATTTATATTTTTGTTATAATTATTTAAACATTATAAATTTTATATAAATAGTTGATAAAATTTATATATTTTCTGTTGTTGTTTGGTTCTATCGATTTAATTGATTTTTTAATTGATTTGATAATTCTATTGATTTATGAAATTATATGAATACGTATCTATTTACTATGTCTTTGAATAAAATTTTAGATATGCATTTTAAACTTTGAATAATTGGACAACAATAATTACAAGAAATAATATTTATATTTAAATAATAAAAATTGATATTTTCTATAACTTACGTCTATTTACCATATTGTTTTATCAACCATCTTATACAATGTCAATAATGAGAATAGTCAAATTATGTTTTGATTATGTTATATGAAAATTCTTTGTTAAGAACAGTGATAAGTTAATGCATGCTTAACGTAAATGCATAGTTGTAAACGGCCTTTGTTCTTCCTTTATTTTAAACAAATTTGCTTAAGCAATATATATATATACATAAAGAAATTTAGCGTTATTAGCTGTAAAAATCATTGTACTATATTTATAAATAATTATTTTTATTAACTATTTCTTATATAATATTTGATTTCAATATTTATTTAATTGACAACTATTATATTAATATGTGTTTATATTCAAAATTTTATAATATAATTATATTCAGAGAAGGCGTTATTACGAATAATAAATCAGTATTCATGATAGATTGCAATTAAAATCAATAATTAGGTTACTTAATAATTTAAATTTTAGTGCAACTGTATTTTTAATAGTATATATATACATTACGATGTCAATTTTGATTTCATACAAGAATTTGAAATTGATTAAAATTTATTTCATTATCATTGCTCTAAATTTATAGTGACTGTTTTGATTTTGCACTTTTAAGAATGTTCATGCAATATATTATTGCATTTTGATAAAATCAATATAATTTATAGATATTTAAGAATAATACTGATAATAATCAAGTTATGCTTATTTTTTTATAGAAATATATAAACGCTTTCACATTTATTTAGTCTCTTGGTAAAAGATGATCGAGGTTTTTAATAATTTTTTGACAATAAGTCAAGTGTTGTACTACTTATAAATTTAGATTTATACAATGTAATAAAAACAATATAATTAATATTTTAAAAACATTTAAAGCTGAAAAATTGTTGCAAAAGCTCTATTTCTCACTTTATCGATTATTTTACGTAACAATACTAATATCAAAAACAGGAATTTAAACAAATAAATTTAAATAGACGATAGTAATTAAAATTGAAAAAATTTTTTAATTTATTTAGTTGTTATATTTGTAATAATAATATTTGAAAAAATAACTTTTGTTGATGTAATTTATTCTTTAATAATTTTAATTCCTGCTTTTTTAATATAAAAAAATTTTTTAAATAGTATTCATTAGTAAAAATTAATATATACAATTAATAAATATAATTACAATTAATCTGTCACATTTATATAGTTTGTACTAATTGGGGTCTATTATAACTTTTTAAATACTAGACTTTTGTACCAGAAATTATATGTATAAGATTTCTTAATAGAATTTTTTAATTTTATAAATAATATTCTATAATTAATTAATTTAATAATTTATTCTAAAATAATAATTTTACAAAATTATAATAGTATATCCATAATTTGCAATGATTGATAGTATGTTATTGTTAACATCCGAATACAACCTTATTAACTTATCACGAATGCATATTTTATATCATAGATACAAAAAAAAATTGAATTGATATTGAATAATTTATTTTTTATAAAATTTATTAAACTATTGTTTTAATTATTTTATTATAAATTTTGATAATTAATAAAATTAAATTAATAAAGTAGATTAAAATAATAAATATGCGTTTATATTAACGAAAACAATAGAGATACTAGTAAGAATTATAATGCAAACATCAATATGAATGAAAAAATAACAGTTAAAAATTAAACATTATATACAATTTTACAACCATTAATGATAGATAATACTACGTGATGCAGTTTATTATTATTAATAAGTATCAAAGAAATTGTAATTAGTTTTTATTCATATATTTCTCATCTTATATAAATAAATTAATAATATGTATTTAATATTATAAAGTATAAATACTATATTCTCTTAGACAGTTATTATAAACATTTGTAAACGTTCATTGTGTATAATATAATAGATTTTTCTATGTATTTTTATATATTACATTTTAATTTTTTTATACCGATTAATGTTAATCAATTTTTTTGTAAATATTAAATATGAAAATTGATTTTTAGATCTTTTAATGTTGATAATAACATAGAATTTTCAATGTCACATAAATAAATAATACAGCATTGGGCTTAATAAACATAAACATGATATGTATTTGATTTTTTCTTTTTATTTCAATAATATACTTTTAAAAATACTTTGAAAATAATAATAAACCAAATAATAACATTATATTTTTAATTTAAAAAACTTCAAGTTAAGTAAAGTAAATCACTAAAAATTATGTTACGCAAATATAAGTGATACTATATCATATATAAATAATGTGAAGAAGATATATTTTATAATAAGTAAGTCTCAGTTTATTTGTAATAATTATTAAATTTTTTTGTTTGATAATTTTTAGATGCTTTATAATATTAAAAAATTTTATTATAATTAAGCCCTACTTAATGCAATAAAAGGTATTAAACAAGGTGTTTTTTACAATTGATACTATTCTTTAATTATAAAAGAAGAAAACTGTTTGTATTATACTTTTTATTTTTATTTTAAAGTTAAAAGAATGATTAAATTTTATTCCAAATATTAATAACAAATAACATATATAAAATGTTTTATGTAACTTTATTTAAAATTATAAAATATGATGGATTTCGTTGATTTCAATATTTTGTGATTTTAATAATTATTCTAAAAATTAATTATATTGTTAAAATTATAGCTTTAAAATATTATTTTATAGAATTTTTATAAATAGATGTATATTGTATCTGGGTATAAAAATGAAAAAACTGAGAAAAAACCGCCGTATAGATTTTTTTACACAATTAAATTTTTATGTATGTTCTTAATTATCGATTAAAAATTAATTAATTATAAGTTAGAAATTAATATTTAAAATTTAAAATTTTATAATTAAACTTCAGAAAATATTTGTATTTGTGAATGTATTATTAGTCATATTTTAGTTTTATTATATTAATAATTCAAATTTTTTTTTGTTTGATTAATTAATATAATTATAATTATAAAACTGGGATTTTATTTTTATAAATATTTAAAGATTTATTTAGAATTAAATTGAAAAAAATCAAAATCATTAAAATTTCTTCTAAAATTTTTAATTTTTATGTTACTTTGAGAATTTTACTATGACTTAAAAAATCATTAGAAGGATAATTTTACAATGAATTTTGTGTTTAAAATTGATGTTTAAATATAATTACTAAAATATTAAAAGAAATTTACCAGTAATATAAAAAAAATGTTCTATTGAAGAAATAACAAAAATATTAACTCTAGCAATCAGTAAACGATGTTGAATAAATTAACTTTTTCTTTAAACATATCAATAGTTCTTTAACGAATAGTAATTATTTTTTATAAGTAAAACTTATCGTTAAAATAGTTAAAAAATTTTCAAATTTAAAAGATCATGTGATTTTATTTCTTATAGTTTTTATTTTTATTATAGTTATATTAAATTTGTTTATTACTAACCTTTATTAATTTGATTATATTATTTATAAATATATAAGAAAATAATTACATTGTTATTATTAATAGATATTTGATTCTATCACAATTTGTATAAAACTTTAATAATAAGCTTTTTATGTTAAGGTTAAAATCTAGTAACATAAATATAAATTACTGTGAATTGCAAATGAAATATTTCATTTGCCTAAATTTGTAAATAGATGAATCGTGTAATGAGAGATGATTTTCTGTGATACAGGAGCGCAAGGTAATTCGATTGAGAAAGTCACTGTCTGCCGAGCTGATGTTGGAAGAGAACGCCCGTCGTGTTTGTCGCGAAGTCGACTTCATCAGGGACGTCATTTCTGATTTCTTCGGATGCTACGTCTGTGTACCCGAAATTTTACAATTGGATCAAGCGGAAATTACCAGATTATCCGAGAAGATACACCTATCCCGCCCTGGTAAGAACTTTCTATAATGCAGTTTCCTCTATTCGAACTTCCATTTAATTTACTCGAACATTTTCTTATTTATATTGGATCTATACTACTCAATCCTAATTTCCAACGAATCTATAATCTTTTTCATTGATAATGGTGATAATAAGCTATAATTTTTGTAAGATCTATATTGAGAAACACGCACCGTTTTGTTAAATTCATAGTAATACTTCGTCTGTTTCAATTAATTTTATATTAATACGAACTATATTTATCTGAAGTGAAAAAAAAATCGTGTATGAAAATTGAAATCGATGAAGTAATAATATAATAGTATAATAAACGGTATAATAGGTATAATATTTAGGGTTCGTGTAAAATATAATTGATGAATATGAAATGAATTCATTGAAAATCTATTCTTTCATATGTATTTTGTAATGTAAATATATAAGTTTCAAACATCATACTAATAAAAATATCACTTATTTATATTACAGAAATATTATCTGAATTTCAATTTTTTAAAAGTAATCAATTTATTTACAAATAAATGATACCAATATTAAATACACAATATTATTTTTAGAGACTATAATAATTGAACGATTCTTTAATCAGGAGAAAAATGTACAAATTGCACTGTTCATTTTAATTTTGGATTCGGTAATTAATCAGTTGCTGATAAAATACTGATATTGTTTAGTCTGATTAGTCCATTATGATCCAATATAGATGGCAAATTTCAGCATATTCTTTTTCTTTCTTACATATTCTCTTGTATATAATTCATATTTTCAATTTATATGTAATGTTTTTACATGAATTTATACTCATAACGATATTTATACTTCTATAATTCAAAATAATTTTTTAAGTCTTAACTAACTAATTAATAATATAAACTCAATTTTTTTTGTAGATTACAAATTTACATTAAAAAATATACATTGTATTTTTATGTACTAATTTTTTATATATTTTTTCTTAACTGTTTTATTTTTATAAAAAGTATATATTAAAATATATTATTGCAAAAAGTGTATTAATTTATGAGATTTTTGTTAATTTTTTTCTGATACTTTATAATTTTTATTTGAACCTTAAACCAATATAATTTATCGGCCGTATAACATAATTTAACCATCATTGTTCAGATTACTAGATGAATGTTTTATAAAATGAAAATACTGACTTATTTAGTATAATTACTACTTGGTTTAATATTTTACAAAAATATTGTAAATTTGAACGCGTTTTTTTGTATGAAATTGAAGTTAAAATTCACGTTACATGTATATCTATATAATAAACTTCCTAGTAAACAGTAGTGTTAAATATTTGTAGTTTAAAAAAAGTACAATTTATTTATAACATCTGTAAATATGTAGAAAACTTTTCCTAATTATCGTACGCTCTTTAAAAATATTTATAATTTGTTATAAATTTTTATTTTATATATGTAAAGTTAACTACATAAATTAGGTAATTTTTTAAAATTAAAGTTATTTTTAATTTAAATAATTTACAGTTTAAGTACATAAAATTACAAAGTAATTAAAAGGTTTAAAAAAAAAAATAAAAATAAATATGTGAATGTAAATTATAAACTTATATTACTATAATGAATAAGATATAAAAATTAAAATATATTAGAATAAAGAAAAAATTAAAAATAAAATTACTTAGAATAAATTTACGTTTAATCTTAAAAAGGAAAAGGTCTATAAAACT
This sequence comes from Dolichoris vasculosae, assembly GCA_018907195.1. Lineage (NCBI taxonomy): Eukaryota > Metazoa > Arthropoda > Insecta > Hymenoptera > Agaonidae > Dolichoris > Dolichoris vasculosae. The sequence continues at coordinate 4,804,755 of JACCHY010000002.1, read as the reverse complement.
ATTAAAAAAATAAAATAAAATTTTTAGCACAATAAATTATGAATCTATTTTTATCTTTCCAAAAAAGAAGAAATTATATATTGAAATTACTTTTTCTGTAGGTTGTTCCTTTCTCGCGTATTTTCTCTCTACTCCCCTCCCCTTTTCCGCTCATTCCCTCTCCCTCGTTCTCTCTCTTTCTAGAAGTTTGCGTGGCCTACACAGCTGCAAGATTCGATGTCAGACACCGTTGTTAGCGATGGGAAGTACAAGATATAAAAGAATCTCTCCAATTCTCTCTTTATTCTTATCTCTTTTTGTTTACGAAAAACCATTTGATATTTATTAGACTGCACTACGACTATGTGTTTTTGACTTTTCTTACCGAAAAGATTATTGTACTGACTTTGTAGCTCAAAAGCTAATACGTTCCGTTCAAGGTAATAAAGAAGGGTGCGATTTAAAATTGCATCCTTGTCAATGAAAAGATTGGTAGATAAATAGATAAAAAAATATTTTCACAAGAAAAATAGTTGCAATGTGTAACACATAATCATTACCATATTGCATGCTAGCGTTTGAAACATCACGAATACTATAACTTTCCAAATATAAAATTGGTTTTACATTATATATATATTATAAATTGTATAATTAATTATGTTATAGAAATGTTTACATATATATATATATATATATATATATATGTATTTAAATTTTATCAGACTGTTCGTATAAGCAAACGTAGTAATATATATCATAAATTCAGTAATAAAGTGTCGATTCTAAATAGCTCCATAAACTATTTTAATATTAAAAAAGATTCTTATACAATTGAAACGGTTATATCACTTATTCCATGTTATAACAATAATTTTTTATTATTAAAACATTCGAATTATATTATTTTTTTTCTAACTTGATAAAAAAGTTTGAATGGAACTAATATTAATTTCATTCCCAAATTATATACACACGATCATTCATAAAATTTTAAAACAGTTAGCCGAATTAACTTCGCTTTATGATACGATACTTTTACTACATGTTACAATAGAATATCAAATAAAACAACGAGTTGCTAAGGTATTTTCATGTGTCTAAAATGATACTTATTTTTTTTAAATTCAATTCTTATATTTCTGTCTATATTTACATTAATATTTCTTTTATTTTTGATAAAAAATGTTATTGGTATAAATAATCTCTATCAATATAATTTCTTTTATTTAATTAATTACTAAATAAAAAGTTGCTCAATCCATAATGTTAGTTATAATTTCAGTTTGAAATTTTCACTTAATAACGTTTACATTTGATACATAACATATAATAATAATAATAATAAAAGTAAAAATAAACAAATAAATTGTAATCGATATTTTATAAATAATGAAGGAAGTATTTAATAATTATATAACTTTGACAAATATATTTTGTAATTTTTAATATTTTTTCATAATTTTAGTTTATTTTATATCACGATAACATGTTATATACATAAAAATTTATAGTTATTGCAAAGAAAAATAGTTGAATATCCATATATGCATATAAAAATGTATATAAAAATGTATATAAAAATGTAATAATCTTTTGAATTATATATTTAATTATACACAGTGATTATAAAAAGCGAATATTAAACATTCAATTAATATTTTTTATAAGATTCAAACCTTTTGAATTATACAGTCTGTTTCTTCTTCTTATTACATAGAATAATCACCCTAATTTTTTTAATCAGCCGATTATTTTTAAACAAAAAAATATATAACGTACATTAATTAAATTTTCATTTAAATGATACATAACATACTTAAACTTTACATACTTTATATTAAACCTTAAAATTAAAAAAAATTCATTATTGTATTTTATTTTCCTTTTATACTCATATATGTGATAAAAATCAAAGTTTCAAAATATAAATTAAAATTCATTTTAAATAAAATGTTTCCATAAAAAGCATAAATGTTTAAAAATAAAATTTTGAATTTTATTAATGATTAAGATATTCTAGAAAAAATATATAAGATGAAATAACTGCTTATCTAAACAGAGTATTATACAGATAAAATATTTTTATTTTTACTAAAAATTATTTATGAATGTTCTAATAAGTGTATATACGATACATAAAATTATGTATAAAAGTATCTAAAACTATATTTTTACATCATAGAACTTTTTGAAATTAATTTTATTTTAGGTAGAGCATTTATCTTAATATAATTTGTGATATATATACAACATCGCTTAGTAGTTTCAACGTATTATTTACGTGTCGCTTAACTATAAATTTTGATGTAGGTTAAGTAATCTAATATATTATGCTCTACTATTTTTTTTTAAAGTTAATATATATATATTCGCATTAAATATTTATAAAATAAAATCAAAAACTTCCGTGTTGTTAAAATTTCTTTTTGTAACTAAATTATAAAACATGAACTCTTATATAAAAATTATTATGGATGAATCTATATATAAAAAGAAAATGATGTCATACTTTATTGCTATTTATTTTGAACAGATAGTATTTAAAATTACCGATTATAAGATTTACATAATGTTGAAAACATTTATTCTCTCTGCACTCATTGATTGTCAGGTAAGACTTAAAACTTCTTCAATAATTTTAATAAACTCATAATAAGATGAATTTTTACTACATTTTAATTTGTATATATTTTAAAATAAAATATAATAAATTTATAGTTATTATATTTTCTTTAATGAATGAGTTTATTGAATACTATCAAACAATTGATGAATTTTAAAGTTTAGACAATATGTAAAGCATCATAACATTAATAAACTGATGCGCAATAAATGAATTATCAACATTTTTTATGAAAATTGAATAAATTACTTACAAATAGTAATTATAGAATTGAAGATTATATAATTATTATAAATTTTTAAAACATACCCGTTCATAGTTTAACAATTTGTTGATAAATATTTTCTTTGAAAATAATACTCTTAGTAATTCGATTACTCGTATATTACATTACATTATATAAATTTATCTACATTTAGTAAACAAAAAATTATGTTTGAATTAAAATACTTGTAAGTTATATAAAAAAACAACATAAATTCTGAAACAAATGTATGTACAAATAAAATAAACAATAGTAAAACTTGTAAATTGTAAATGAAAAATTATCATTTCTCTTCTGTGAGAATTATGTTCGTTTTCTATCTTAGATGAAAAAATTCTAAGTACGCTTGTACAGTTTCACGATGCGCAAGCCTATTATTAACGTGTTAATAGAAGGATGTGAGCATCGTTATATCAGGCGTTATAAGATAATATACATGGATCGGCTTTTCAATGTGAGAAATTTATGAACCTAATCAGTTTGACACAATATTTAACAGCGTACTGAGATCAGAGGAAATGAAAATAAAGATAAAAATGCATAATTATTTATTCTTTTTCTTATTCATAAATATCGTAGGTTTAAAAGATGGAAGAAACAGAAATTTCATTAATTTTATTAGTTTTGTAAATAGGATTTTGTTTTGTAGTTTTAAACGAATTTTTCAAATTTATATTTAATATAATGTTTTAATAACCAGAAGCTTAAAAAATGTATGTATTTAGGCTTTTTAAATTTGAATTTGAATTTAACTTTTATAAATACAAAGAGTGTATATTTTTTCTATAACTTTTAATGATTGTGAATATAAAAAATTTAGATTTAATATTCAATAAGTACACAATATTCCATATTTGTTTTTTCAAATTTAGAAAAATAATTTAAAATCTATATATTTTCCATTAAATAAATTAACTTAAATAAAATTATATAGAAAACTGAATCTTTAATTATTAATCTCTCTTAAGAATAATAGAACTATTAAAGCTGAATTTTGGAGATCTGAAGAGATAAAAATGTTACTAATGATTGTCTAATTAAACGAATATTGCAAAATATATTTATTAACTTTTCTTATAATATTTATTTAATCTTATAATTTTAGAACATGAAAAGTTAATTTTCATATAGATTCATTTTTATATATACTAAATTCATTAATTATATATACATACTAATATACGTTTTAATCTCTTGTAAACGTAATAAATTATAACAAACAATTATTTTCATCGATTTCTTTTTTTCTCTTTTAATTCTTTTATAATTTTAATTATTCATTATTTTAAAATTTTCATTTTTTGAGTTTAATAAATGATATCTTGTTTCGTTTATGTTATATGATTTTTTAATAATTTTATTAAAAATACTGATAATTGTAAGTACAGATATTTTATTTCATGTTTATTTTATTTTGAGTATGTAATATAATTTTTTGTTTGAGAATCACTCATCGTAAAATTTATTTATTTCATTTTTAATTTTATTACTATGGTTTCCACACTTTGACGGAATACATTTTCAGTATAGTTGTTGATAGTATAGTAATTAATAAAAAACTTTTGATAAATTACTTATCGATGATCTATGGTTAACTACAAAGCTACTATCTAAAATGTTTGTATACATTATATTATTTAAATGTACTTATTACTTATTGTTTATGCATTACAATATTATCGATACTAAAAAAATTTTCTCAAAAAAGTTAATCATATAAATATTAAATTTTATTAATATTTCATGATTCAATATAATATATGAGAAATTTCATAGATTGTGTTTATAATGTATCATTTAACATAAAATTTGAACGAATAGTTATAAATTCCAACTAAATAATGTCTAAAAGTAAAAATGATTTTTTTTAGTTATGTAATAATTTAGTAACTACTTATGAAAATAAACTTTCTTTTAATAAAATATACTAATATGAAATTTTTTTAAAAATTATTATTTAAATGTTTTTAAATATATTAATATTTGTAAATTTTTTAATAATAGTATAATTTTAAAAGATGAATAATTTTTTAAAATTGATATTTATGTTAAATAGATACAGACAAAATATATCTTTACACTAGCATTTGCTATTTTTTGAAAAAATTTATCGGTATCTTATATTAAATAAATATTTTATTTTTTACTACTTATAAGTATGCGAATAATTTAATTTTGAAATATTGCTTTTATTTAAATTAAGCTTGCTATCAATAATAAAATATATAATAACATATATTAAATTAAAATTAAGTTGTTGCTGATTCTTTTTGAATTTAGGAATTTCTTAACAATAATTATGATTAAATAAATATTTACATAATGATTTATAGTTGACAAATTCTAATAAATACAAAATAGTTCTGAGTGATCAGATGAATACGTAAATCAAATAATATTATATAAATTAATACTATTGAGTAAATTAAAGTACTGTTAATGATAAATACGATAAATTCGAGTTATAATAAAAATATTTTCATTATACTTTTTCATATTTTCTTGTAGTTTTCGTTTTGCCTTATTAGGATTCAAAAATCGTAGAAAATTTTTGAAGCACTGTTCGAAGCGCAAATCAATGTGTTTTGTATATTTTCGAATATTGAGGTAATAAACGTTATAAGTTTATGCAATGCCTTGATAAATAATAAAATATGCTTGATAGATAATAAAACGCGCAATAAAAAGCAACTCACTACAATCATCTACATTTGACGTTAAACCGCACATGGATATTATTTTGTTTATTGATATTAATTTATTTGAATCCAATAAATACAATATTTATACAATATGTTATTTTTTTGAATCATAATAAATAATGAGATTGTATATAATAATTACTTATGACTAATATGTTGTTATATATAGCGATCTCAGTAGATTATTTGTTTTGCTTTTTTTTGTTTTAATTAAGATTATTTTTTGTGTGTATAAGAAGTTGTTGCAGAAGAACAAATTTTTTTATAACATTTTTTGTATTTTTATTTATATACAGAAAATGGGTGATATAAAAAACTGTACATTTAAATAACACTCGAATAGCGTGTAGTCATGTGAAGCGTAAACTCATACAAAAAAATTTAAAAAGTAAGGTTTCTACTGCATATCTTATTTTTTCTCTGAGCTTATGTATGTTCATTTGGAACAATTTCACTTTAGTGTATGGATACTTATATATATATACTTAGATAATAGAGCTTCGATAGTGGCCTAGAAGCGTAACAGATTGAGAACATAGGGCTCCTGAGGCAACGAGTCGTGCTTCCGTCCCGGGACTGCTTCCGGCACGCGAAAAAGTGTCAGGAATCACGCAAAGGGGGATGGCGTTTCAGCCGGGAACACAGAACCAACGAGTAACTCTCTTACGAGCAAATTAACTACTAAGTTCACCCGAGGCATTATACTTTTAACGTTTATTTTAGCGTTTAACTTCTTTTCTGCCAGTCAGTTGATTTTTCTTTCTTCTTCTTTGAATGCTTTTTTATTATAGCTCGTATTTACGATTAGAATAATGGCTTCATTAATTGAACACAAGTCAGACACATTTTTGTGTATAGTAATCTTCCTTTACATTTTTGTTTTTTAATAAAATATTAAAATTTTTTAATTTTTATGTATGATCAATAACATTTTATAGTTTTGATTACAGCTCAAATTTAAAATAGATTTTGATTTAACTGAAAAATGTTTATAATGTGTTACTTTACCAATTATTAAAAATCTTTAATTTATGGTAAATTTTTGCATTTGTATATTATAATTAATAAATATTCATATTAATTTCAAAATGTATTCTGATTTTTTTTATATTGTTATTATTAGAAATATTAAAGTTATATAGTTTTTATTTTGTCAATAAATCTAAATAAAAAAGTAGATTTAAATTGTCTTTTATCTTTTAAAAATAATTTAAAAAACAAACAACTTTGCAACAAAATTTTTTTGTAAAGAAGATATTTTAAAAAAAAATTCTGTATCAATAATAAAAAATTAAATTTACATTAAAATAATAATTTTGAATTAATGAGCCTTTGTTTTATTTTTCTATTTTTTAATTTAAAAAGCAAGTTGTAATAAAAAGAATAAAAATCTACTCTTATTATTTGCATCTTAAACATATACGGAATTTTTATTATAAATTAATTTTTGGGCAATAATTTTGTTTCATAAAAAGAAAGTTAGGTATTTCTAAAATGATGAATGAACTACAGAAATTATAATCAGTAGTTTTTATATATTTAATTATATTTAAAGATATTTTAAGATTCAATGAGAAGACAGTCGACTTTATTCAAAGAATAAAGTGCTATTCAAGCAAACATCTGATTTAAATTCATAGCCATAATTTCTTTTTTCGTATTTATTACTTTAGTTATATATGCTTACAATATTAGCGCGAATAACGTTCGCGTCAGTCTTGCCAAGGTGAATAAATACGTAGTAGTATCGTATTGAAAGGAGTACATATATTTGTATTGCTCAATGAAAAAGAGTGAGCAACAAGTGGTTCATATTGATTATTATATATATATCAATATATATGCACGTCCTGGCCTCCTTTTTTCTTCTATTTTATCGTTCTATTCCATAACATAGGTGAACGATTCATTTTGAAAAATGTATTTACATAAATTAACTTCATAAACATTCCTACTATCGCTTCTAAATACAAAAAGTACAACCTTTATAATATTTTCAAAGATTTTTGTATTTCGATACTTTTTATTAATATAGCATGTATATACTTGTAAATGTGATATAAATTAGAAAAGTGACTTTTTCAAGAAATTAAATCAATAGAAAGTTATAAATTTAATAAATGTTTACAACAAATGCTTTTTTAAAATTCTTACTACTTTCATGTTGACAAAACCTGTTTAAAATTGTTCACTTTGCACTTCAAATATATGAGACTATTTTTAATTTATAATCAGATGCAAAACACATGCATTTTTCAAGTAAAAAATACGTTATTATAAGAGAAAATTAAAAAAAATTCAAATTGTTTATTTATATTTAATACAAACTAAATAAAATACATATGTAAAAAGATAAAATTTTTTAAAATATCAATCAATAAAATAAACAAATTTCTTATGTTTAAAATATATTATTCAAATTATTTTATTAATTACGTTAAGCCTTAATAATTAATTTAAATTTTTTGAAAATTGTGAATTTATGCTTGTATAGTTAATATTAAATTAGTAAAAGAAACATCTTATTTTTATAGTATAAATTTTTCATAATATGATACAATATTGTGACTGATTCTGTACATCCATATTACATTAATTTATTTGAATGTTTAATTCTCATTATATAGCAATTAAATATTAGCAATCAAGAGTCGTTATTCGACTTGCATTTGGAATTTGTAGTAAATAAAATATGACCGAAATATTTTGTTGTTCCTTCACTTTTGAAAATTAGATGGTAATGTATCTCGAGGAGCACGAGAAACGAAGGCGTTACTCGGGCCAAATGTGAAATAATCGACCGTTCGCACACTGCGCACAAGTCGTGGATATTGATCTGTTAGAGGTTGCACATGCTCATCCTCTACCCCCATTCCATCACATACCCAGGAGCATGAAATCAAGCGAGAGGATGAATTTGCCTCTGCTGAACCAAGGTAGACCTTCTCCTCAGTTCTCAGTTCTTTGATGGCTAAGGCGAGAAGGATGAATAAGCGTATAGTGCATAGGTAATGCACCTCATCTTTTTTCGTTAAAATTATTTTTTCACGTGACTCGTCCACCGAAATTTCTAGAGCACGCATCGATATAAAAGTCGATATCAGCGATTGACCCATTCCGTGACATAAAATCGAGAAGTACTTGCATGTAACTAATTACATGTACACCTGGCCTCTTTTCAAGATGCGTAAAACATCTTTCAAAGATCTTTTGTAATAAGAAACACTTGGGCGAAAAAATTTCAAGGCAACGGAATAAAATTAATATGTGCTGAAAAGATACCGAAGTTTTTTACGTAGTACATTTTGGAAATCTAAAGTAGTTGGATAGTCAAATGTGTTTTCAATTTTTCTCTATTATTTTAAGACGTTTAAGTTATTATAATTTTAAAATGGTAGTTGCTTAAAAAGTTTTACTTTTAATTCAACTTGATATTGATAAATTATCGTTATTCAAGGATATAAACTAATATTTTTATAATGGCTTGTTTAAATGATTGAATACGTATTTGATGTTCGAATTATTAAAATTTCAAAGGATAGCTGCGATATTACCAAAAATCATTAACAATGAATTAAAATTAACAATTGTTTTTCATTGTCAGACTATATAATGAAATATTATTCTCTTGCTTGCTAATGATTTATATTGTAAGCATTAATTTTATGTTTAAGATTTTTAAGCATTATTTTTGATAAATTAACTATTAGTTTTTTCGAAATTTTAATAGTGAAATTGTACAAATTATAAAACTGATATTTTCATTTCCAGCATATAAATATTTTCTTTTAGATTTACATATCGGATTCTTATATTCTTGACATAACCTGTTTAGAAGCAGCCTTAAATTTATATAACAAAAACTTGTTTGTATCGAGTTAGTATACGTAATACATGTTCATATGTGTTCTTATTTGTACAAACTCACTCACAACTAGTAATTTTGTAGTACCCAAAAATACTTATATCACCTTAATATCATGCGTTGATTATTGTTTGACTGGAAAGTAGTAAATTCTTGTGGGAAAAATCACCTTGGATTAGACGAAAAGCAACTTTAAAGATAGATTGTACAGATTGCAAATGGTAAAATATATACATAATCGTCTGCTCTAGGTAGGTAAACAATTTCGGCTGAGGCAATCGTTTTCCCTCGTTTCATATGATTTATGTGCAGATCATACCAATATCTCGACTCGTTCTGAGAACTCATTTAAAGCGAAGCGAAGAGAAGAGGGCTTAAGCAGAACGCATTCGTCGGTCTAACAAAGTCTCAGGGCTCGTACATCTGCATTTATACGAGGGTGAAACGCCCTACAATTCTATATAGTGTGAAAAGCTTAAAAAATCCCGCCCGAGAACATGCACTCTGAGAATTCTGAGAATATGTTCATCCCCATCTTCAAGAAAACGATGAGGTGTACGAGGGAAGACAGATCGATCTTAGGAGCGGAACATATTCACGGTGATCGGATATCTTCCCCTGCTATGTTCATGCATGCGTATATCGTGGCTCGTGATGCTCGGTGAGGCCTTTTGAAAAAGAGCCACGCGAATATCCTGAAAACCTGTCGACACACTCCTTCAGGTTATCATGGCTTTTTATGTCCTTCATGAGGAATCAGCATTCAAACTCGAAGACATGGCCAATTTCTGAAATTCTTTTTGATGTGGTGCGTTCATTTCTTGCGTTGAAACTATTGAGCGACGCACTTTCATTAATTGCATTATTGAAAGAATTTGTTATTTTGTAAAGTATTTTTTATTCAGCAATGTTCTCTAAAATTGAGATAAGTGATGAAAAAAACTGTAACAATACCTTTTTCTGCGTTACTCACATTTATTAAATTTACCTTTGCTTTTTCTTTTCATTCTATTATTGTACATAGTGCCTATTCAAGTTTATTTTTTTGCTTGTATTTTTAGAATTATTTAACGAAGTCTGCATATTGATAAAATTAAATTCGTAAATAAAAAAATTAATTTTTTATGTTGAAGTAATTATTTATCAACTATTAGATCTTAATTTTCTTATTAAAATTTAAAAAGCCAATTCAATAATATATAAATCTTAAATAATGACTTCTTTATTTTTTTCCTGTATTATGAAGGCTGTATCGCTCTATTATCTTCGATATATAAACTATTATTTTCCATGTATTACCAAACTTAGAATAAAGAAGTTCAAAATAAAATTAATATAAAATATTATAATTAATATTCAGTTCATTTTATTTGATACATAGAATTGATAATAAGAAATGATATGACTAATTTCATACCTGTATTTAGTTACAAAATACTTGCATTTTTCATTATGTACTAAATTAAAAATGCGAGAGATTTCGTTTCTAATTAAAATTGGAATTAAAATTGGAAAATGCTTAGAATTTAATGAAAATATAGAACAGATAGAATAAAATTGTAAATTACAAATTTACAATAGAATAAATTAAAAACTTCATTTTATTGCAATATCTGAATTTTTTACTTTAAAAATATTCAATAAAAATTTATCTTAAAATCTTAGCTCGTATATATATTTTTTAATAAAACAATTTTAATAATTCAAGACAAAAAAGAACAGATAATATTTCTTTGTTTATGTCATGTTTATTTTCGTTTCCACTGTCTTTTTCACCTACATTTATATTTATATATATCTTTTTCATACACCACAGAAGTCATGTTTGCTAATAGTAAACGTTCTTTTACTTACATTAAAATTCAAGAAATTCATAAAAATTATCATCATCATCATTATCATCGTCATCATTATTTAGTTTAGTTAATAAACCTTTTATTAAATAATATAAAATTACGTATAAACATTATTAAATATAACAAAAACTTATATCTAGTACTAAGAAATCCTTACCTATTAAATATGTTCATTTTAAATATATTGCGGTGTGGAACGTTTAAGTTTAATATTTGTAACTATATAACGATTTATATTTCTAAAATTGAAAAATTGCAGTGTATTTATAGTGTAATTAAAAATGTATATTCCTCAAGTACCAAGAATCTGATTTTATTCGGTAGAGTGTATATTTTTAATTAAACTGTAGGAGTCACATTTTTGTAACTTTTTTTTAAAATTTTAATTTACAAAGAATATTTTGTCTTTTTATTCATATTATTCATAATTTTATTATTTCATTAATTTTAACAAAGATTCTCCAAAGTAACAAAATATTTTGATTTTCAAGCAAAAAATCAAAAAATAATAATATTCAAACAAAAGAAAATAAAGAAGAAAAACTAAATTATTTCATGTACACTTTCCTGTATTTTATTCTCCATCTGAATATGAAACATAGATGGAAGATAAGGTTAGACGTAAAAGAATAGTTTTTTATCCTTAAAAATATCCATCATTGCTGGGATCCATCATCACTAGGACTATTTTTCAAAAGATAAAGAAAACGCTTGAAATTATACAGATACAAATCAATCGATCGTAGCTACTTCTTTCCAATTTTCTTCGTTTTCGGTCATTCATCCTCGGAATGAAAAGACTCTATCACCTAAATATGAACACTGTAGATAATAGTAGAGTGAAGCGTCATTCATTCGGGAAGTACTCGACACTCATGTGCCAAGGGACGTACGGATGTGGAATTAAGACAATGTATATAATTTCTTTTGAACTCTCGGTTTCTTCGTTTCTATCTCCCATCCGCCTCAGCTGATTTCGAGTATACTTTTCTGTGGCACGTGGAGGTGCACGAGTTCATGGATTTCTCGAACCGGATAGAGCAGCCGAATCCTCCGAAATTCAACGTAATAGAAATCTTGTGTCTGCGTTTCTTAGTTTTTTGGTTTTCGCGGAGGAGAGGCAGGAGAAAACCGGGGTGAGGAGGTTTTTGCGTAAAAAGCCAATGAATGAGCAGACATCCCTATTATGTCAATCTATTAAACGGCCCAAACTGGTGTTCCGAAGATCAACTTTCGTAGGTACCTTACTAATTGTGTCTGAATTATTTTTAGAAACTAAGATGAGCCACTACTTAAAGAATGAGGTGATTATAATAGTGATGATTATATGCCACTAGTTTGATAAAAAATTATAGCTTTATCGAATATATATATTAAAAAGTATAATGATTGTACATGTTACATACTGAATTTGTACTTGTAATAAAATTAATAATTCATTAATTTATTAATAAATATTATGGATAATTATCGATAGAAAAATATTATTTTATTTTGCAAATATTATTAAAATATTAAAATGTTTATTATGTCATTACCATCATGTATAAAAATCATAAATAATATTGAAATAGCATTGTTACAAATAAAATATAAAAAAAATTAAATTCTTTTATTCTATTTTATTTAATATACACTAAGGTTAACGAATATTTAAAGAAAATTTGAGTTTTTCTATTATTATATCTATTAAAACAAAAATAAAATTTGAAATTGAACTTTATATGACGTGATTAGTAAGTGAGTAAATATATCTGAACTAAATTTTTACCTTAAGCATGAGTTACTTATAAATGAATGATAAAAATATTATTGAAATGAGATGAGTAATATCTAAAATATATCAAGTACTGTAATTTTATAAAGAATAAAATTATTACTCTTGAACCTAATTTTTTTACGTTATGTATAATATATTTATTAAAATTTTAAAATTAAACATCAAGTATTTATTGAAAGATCTTAATGAATTAGGTTAACTACAAAAATGAATAACTATTATTGTTATTTTATTTAATTTAAATTTAAATTTATTATTATTATTATTAAAAATGACATTTTCCATTATAAAAAATTTTAAAAACATATAATAAAAATGTAATAAATAAAATAAATTTTGTTTAGAAAATCGACGATCTAAAGAAATTATTGGAGGATATGTCACAAAATTTCCAGACTATACATTTCTTCCGGAGCATCTCTTTGGTTTTTCAAACAAATCAACCTATTGTGTAGAAATCAAACCAAAACAAGGTTTTCTTTGTAAGGCTGATCGACAATTTAAAAAATGTCCCTACTGTTTAACACAGTATTACAAGGTTAGTTCAGATTAAAAATTTTTTATTTTATTTATTCATCTAATTAAAGAATAAATTGAATGTGAATCCAAAGAATTGAAAAAATATAAATTTGTAATTATTATAAGATATAAAGTAAATCGATATTTGATGAGTATTTTTTTCTAGTTCATTTGACTAGTTTATTCTACATTTAATTATTTCGTATTTATTTCGTATTTTTTAAAAACAATAATAAGAAAAAAATTGTCTCAAAAAATGTAATTCTAAATAAAAATATAATGAAACTTCATTCGATTTTTCAAATTCATAATTGTTTGAAATAATATTTTTTTAGAATAGCTGAGGAATCATGAATTTAAAGAATTACTTTTTAAATCATAGTTAATTTACCAATGTGTTTACTCCATATTAGTACATTATTTAGTACAAGAATAAAATAAAATGAACATTGTTCTGTCCTATAATTATTAACAAAAAATGGAAGGATTTTCTTTTCGTTTTAATATTGATACAAAATAATAGTATTAAAAGAAGGCGGCAGAACGTCGCCTACTATAACTCAATGAAGAAAATCTGCACGCTATCTGCGAATCGTGAAATGATACGTGCCGCATATACAAGCAAACTACTTGGTTGCTTATTCCAGTTGGTTCCTAATTAGAAAGCATTAAAAAAAAATGTTTAAAACAAGTGAAATTAATAAAACTTCAATAGTTTACTAACCTTCATTTGCATATCCAATTACATTTACATATGAAAAATACTCACTCATCGAAATAATAAGTAGTATGGATGAGTTAAATGATGTTTGATATTCTAATATAGATTTTCAATTTTAAAATTTTTTAAAAAATTCGTAGTACTTTAAAAAAATTATATTATAATATAAATCCTGTAAAATTTTTAATCATTCGTTTTAGAATAAAATTATGTAATCAAGTATATTTAAAATAAGATTTTCTTTTAAATTAAAATAATAGCAATTGATACTTAATATATTTATAGTAATACACATCAATTTTGTAACACTTTTTTTTATATGAAATATAAAATTTTGAAAGCAAATAATTAAAAATAAGTATATTATAAATTAGAAAAAAATTACTACCTAACTTATTTAATAAATATATATTAAAAATGTAATTACCGAAAATATTATATGATGTAGCACATAATCTGATTTCCAAATGGGAATTTTTACTCGTGTCATCAAAATATAGATTAACATAAAATGAACACAATTGTAAATCGCTGGTATATTATTGTTATACACGTAACTATCTATTGTTTTTAAATTCATATATAGCTGAGCTTAAATGTTTGTAAGAAAATGTAGTAATATACTGCTCTAATGTATATATAAAGTTCTATTTTTAAACGAGAAATTTGTGATATTACATAATTTATTATTTATTTAATTTTTAACAGTTTAATATCTTTAATTTTTATATATTTTTTATTTCAAAATAAAATAAATAGATCAAGAATTAATTTTTGATTTTAGTATAAATTAAATAATTAAAATAAAATTTATTATAATGTCAATTTTTTATTTGTAAAAATATTCAAAACCATTCGATTAAAAAAATTTTCAGTTATTTATTATAAGTCTAATAAACGCATAAAAACTAAAACTATAAAGTATAAACATAAAATTAAAAAGATTAATATTTATTCAATTAAATGTATTTTTATTTATTTCAAAATGTATATGCAATAAATTTAAACATAATTTTTTAAAAAAGATTAATCTTTATTTTGAAGGAAGATTCCTTTTAAATTTTGAATATAATTAAATATATATTTAATAAAAATATAAACTTAATAAAAACTAAAATAATATATATCAAATTAAAAATAAAATTTTCTTGTAATCAATTCTACATTTATATATCATAAAATGTTATATTATGAAATTTCTATCTGAGTTAAATATCTATTTTATATCCAAATAATATTTTAAAATAAATTAAGAAGCAGATTTCTTATTATTGAATTATGTATTACATTTTTAGTATGGTACCAAAAATTATTTTATCAAGAATAATAAATTAGAAAGTCATTCATAGGAAATTATAATTTATTTTATACGTGAATATAATTTAAGAAATTGAAATTATAAGAAATTTTTCATAAATATAGCTTTCATTTTTCAATTATTTAGATACTAAAAATATTGTGATACTGTGAGAATAAATATTTTATTAATATATGAATAGCATCTAATAAAATAAATGTACAACAAAAATTAATATACGCTAAATATTGATTAAAATTAAAATTATTGATAAATTATAATAAATATGATGAAAATATATATATTTGATTTTTGGAGTCACAGTAAATATAATTATGAATTTGTTAAAAAATTGTGGTATTAATTATTGTTTATTGTAGTATTTCTACAAAATTTAATATTTAGTTTTTTTTGTATAATATAAAAAATTCTTTAAAGTTAAAAGTATTTATAATAAAAATTATTTTATTAAGATTTGGAGTTTGAAATTAAAAGATTTTTAACTAAATAATAGAAGAATTTAATAATAAACTAATTTTCGATACAATAGAACTAAAAAAAGTTCATCACAAGTCAATATGCATTAGAATATCATAAATCATAACGGTTTCTATATATTTTAAAAGACCTGCAAATTCTTTTTTGAATTCAAGTTTGTCAATTTATAGCCATGATTTCATTCGCAATAAATTTTAGGATAATTTGCTATATGTGTTGATTATATTTGACATTGTTATTCTGTACCAGCCTGTCAAATATTTATGTCATTAATATTTTTTATTAACTTGATATGTTTGTATAGATTTCAAAAATTAATTAGTGAATTATTTTATTTATAAACCTTAATTTGTTTTTTTGGAGTATCGTGTTCGCACATTCAATTTTAATAATACTAAGAATTTACTTGGGTAAAATAAACTTAATAGTATGACTTTTTAATGGTGAAACTATTATGATATATTCCTTGATAATACTTATAACGTTTCTGTTAAATTTCATTTTCTTTGTTTATTCAAATTATAATAAATTGTTAGCTAATTAATTAGTTTATTTCAGACTTTAAGCGTAAAATTTATTCTTTTATTTGTAATATAATTCGATATATATTTTTATATTTATTAATATTAATGTAAACTTTACTACTTGTTTTAAAATCATTAGCATATTTATTTTACGTGTATATTTTTTAAAATTGGTAAAACTTATATTACGGGTATAAATTTTTTAATAGTACTTTCTGATTTAATGAATATTCTTTATATCATAAAAAAAATCTTTAAATATTGAAACACTTGTATCATAATATCTGCTTTTATTGTACTTAAAAAACTTGTATGATTCTTATTTTTTGTTAAAAAGCCTTCACATTTTATAATAATTTCTTTTTATTATGTTATTAACTATTTTGACGGTGTAATAGCCAATTTTGGAATGGATATCATATAAAAACACAAAATCCACTTTTTTGTGAGTTGCTTACTGACCGTTGAACTCTAAACATTTATGATAGGTTGATGAAAATCAAATTAAATGAGTTACTAGTTTTGTATATGATTTAATAATAATAATTTATTTATTAATATAATTTATATATTAAAGATACAGCGACTTAGTATTGAATAATATCCGTTCATGATGGAGACTTAGTATGGTCTGTTCTATGTCTACTTCTGCTCTGTTCTGTTCTCAGTTCTTATCTATCTTCTTTTCACTGTAGTCCAGTATTTAAAAGGTAGTATTAATTTCAGACTCGGTGATAATACTGAAGTACAGCGAAATGAGACTTACAATTTTAGATTAGAGAAAGTGTGCAACTGACTATCTATAAATAAGTTAATAATCAATATAAGATGCACTAAGATAGTTTTTTATCGTTTTCAAAATAAGACGTAGTGCCTATACAAATATTGAAGGGTACAAAAAAGATATGAAGCGCATAAGATAAGAAAGATATGGTGTATACATTACATCATCTCGCTAACAATCGATAATTGTTTATCATTTTCAAGAGCTGATGCTTATTCAAGTATTGATGGATACAAGAGTAATGTTTCACATAAAGAAAGAGATGATGCGTACATTACACATTGGATTGCTGTAGCGTAGCTAAATCTCTTTATGCTTACACAAGGGATAAAGAATATCAGTTCAGTGTAAAATAAATGAAACAAAAAATATTAAAAATACTACAAATAATACAAACTATAATTAAAAAATAATTTATAAATAAATAAATAAACAAAAAAACTGAAGTATTAAAGTACGACAATAAAATGCAAAATAATTATACACCATTAAAAAAATTATAAAAATAAATAATAATTTAATTCAACCAAACAGAAAAAAAGATTATTACAAAAGATAAAAAATATAAATTTACAAGTTTTACCCAAATCTAATAAAGTGAAACAAGATATCAATAAAATAGCTGCAAAATAAAAAAGTACTAAAATTAGAATCATTAAATAATAATCTAGAAATAGAAACGATTCAAGGCGAAAAAACAAATACATCTTATTATGAAAATATTATTAAAAATCTAAGAGAAGAAATTAATAAATTAAAAGAAATAATTCATGAATTCATATAAAAAATAATAACAATAATGGTGAACAAGAATATAATATAACTGTAATGGGTTGTAGTCGGATAAATGAGTTATTCGTGTGTATATGGTTTAATAATAGTAATTTATTTAGTAATGTAAGTTATGATAAATATACACTGACTGAATATTAAAATAAAAATGTTCGTGGCGTAGTTTAGTATAAGTTTAGTAATGATTTCGCTCAATGTCTGGTTCTAAACTAAACTGAATTTTTCTCGCAGTGGTCCAGTATTTAAAAGGTAGCGCTAACACTGGACTCGTTAATAAACATCGAATTTCGGGGGAATGAGATTTACGATTTTGAAACCAAAGAAATTATTTATATTATTTTTATTACGTAAGAGGAAATATAAAATAAAAAAAAAAACAAGGAAAATCGCGCGCATCGAGCAGAGGGAAAGAAATCAAGGGAAACCGAAGGCGTCGAGCAAAGGGAAAGAAAACAAAGGAAACTGCGTATCGTACAGACGGAAGTCGTAAAGAGGAAAATAGAAAGAAGTCGCGTATGCATTATACCTCCCCGCTAAGATCAAAGATATAATTAGAGATAAACAATGTTTTGGCTATACTTTATCTTTAAGTGTATGATCCTATTTAGTTTTTGATTTTGTTTGGCTTATAAATACTTCCTCTTCTTCTGCGTTCAGTACATTGGTTGCTTTTACAATTGTAGGATTAGATTTAGAAATGCATCTTACAGAGATATTTTCTGTTTATTTTTCTTTGGTATAAATATTTACTGTCAAACAATTGATAATCTTACTACATCCAGATGTTTCATCGTGTTAGTGTTTGTTTGTTCGTTTAATACTTTTATAAAACTTAGATAATATGTACAATATAATGAATATTAGAATAAGATATACAGTATAAAAATAATATATAGTTCGTGTTTGTTTTTTCTCATTGTTTAATATTTCGTCAGCTAATTTAAATAAGTTTTTGAGTTTGTGGCTAACAATTTCTAAATTTTCAAGATTAAGATTTGATATTTTTATTTGTTTTAATACTAGCAAGTGAGTAAAATTTAAAGTGTTTTTTGTACAATAATCGTCTTCAGGTATATGAAATTGTGGTGTATATGATGTATAATTACTCTCAAAAGAATTTTTCGTTTTCAATATTACTATTGGTGTATATGCTTTACAACCATGTCGTAATTCAAGAATACAGAACCTTGTAATTTAATATCGCTTAATAATACAGGGTTTCGATAATTAACAATTATTTCTGTAATTTTGGGCAAAACATATAATCATTTATTTTTATTTGTTAATTTATTCCAAATACCTTCTTCTAATGTAGTAATTCGAATGTTACAATCTTCTGGGATACGAGAATTAGAAAATAATAATTGAATTTCATAAGATTGTTTAGTATGCGTTGTATATATAGGTTTCGACAATTTGCGTGTAGTTGATTTGCAGTCATGGAGATTATCAAGTGTCGAATATTGAGTTTTTACTTGAGATATTGCAAAATATCTTATTTTTTGTTGAATAAAAATGAAAGTATTATTACTCTGTTTAATTGGTAGTGGCAAAAGTTTATATAAGTTAAAAGTTCTTTCGGAGACTAATGGATTGTTTATAATAAAGATCAGTTTATTATCGATAAATAAAGCTTGTAGTGTAATTAAATTTAAGAGTTCATGAGAATTATCAATATTTAAAGCGAAAGGATAATAGTTTTGAGTTTTGTATGTAGTGGTTTTTCTATATTTTGGGATGTAATGTGCTTATTTTTGTAAATAATATAATATTGGTTAATGTATCTAATTCGCTATTCAAAACGTTACAAATTAGAGTTAGGAAAGAGAGATAATATCTTGTAATGTTTTCTGTAACCTCATGATTAGCATATCTAATTATTGCATTATTATCTAAATAAGTTATAATTTTCCAAGTATTATCATAGAATTTTAATTTTTCGATATAATCGTAATGTATTCCAGATGAGTATTGAAGTTTCATAACTTTTTAGTTTTCGGCTAGTGTTATTGTAAATTTTATGTAAAAAAAATAGCAATGAAATAATAAGTTTCATTTATTTCTTGGAATAGGCTGATTTTATATTATTAACATGTACTTGTATCTTTCTCCGGTTTTGTTTTATAACAACGTTTGAACGTGATATATCAATTATATCATACGGAATATTATAATCGGAAGTTAATTTCTTAGATTTTGGGAATTGTTGAACTTTTAAATAAACTTTATCTCCGATATTATATTTTATAGGTTTTGCTTTTTTTATCATAATATGCTTTATTTTGTTCTTTAGACTTTATGATATTTTCTTTCGCTAATTCTCTATCTTTTCTTAATTTCTGTACTAGATTTATTAAATGATCATCATATGTTTAACGTAATTAAAAGGATTTTGTAGTAGCAGATGGGAGAGATGGTTTTATACCAAAAATGAATTTGTAACGAGTATAATTTGTAGAGTATGTGGTGTAGTATTAAATGAAAATGAGAAGTAATCTAAATATATATTCCAATCGCTTTGCTCTTTGTTGATATAATGTTTCCGATAAATGATGGCTAAAAATTGATGAATTCTTTCTGAAGCTCTATTAGTTTGAGGATGATATGGTATAATTTGAATATGTTGAATTTTAAATAATTTAGTTACATCTTTGAGCAGATTAGAGGTAAATTCTTTACCTTGATATATATATATATATATATATATATATATATATATATATATACTACAAGGTAAACCGAATAAACAAATAAATTTTGTTGTAAAAATTTCAATAACGATTTTTGCTTCGTTGTTTGGTATAGCGTAAGTTAAAGTGAATTTAATAAGATCGCCTTGTAACGTTAAAGCATATATATTTCCTAAATCGGATAAAGTAAATAGACTATGTCTAAAGCAATCTTTCAAAAGGTCTAGATGAGGTAGTAGTAATTTCCATCGATTTCTTATTTTTATTTCTAATAAGTTTATTAATCTGACATAATTTGCAGTTTTTAATAAAATCATGAATCATGCTTTTCATATTTTCTCATTTACAATTTTCTTTTATTCTTTTATAAGTATTATGAAGTCCAGGGTGTTGAGCACTTGTCAAACAATGATTTTCTTGTATTATAGTTTTAATTACATTAGCATTCGGAGTACATTTGGAATTTAACTAAATGTTTATAGAGATATCAGTATTTTTTAAAATATATCTGAACATTGATCATACGACATCATATTTAAATGTAATTGATTTATCAAGAATTTGCGTAAATTAGTTTGATTTTAATTTTGTTTAATAAAAGTTCTTTTAAAACCGTAAGGCATTTGAATAAATCTTCAAGATCACAATCGTTCCAATAAAAGTTTTGTATAATGAAATAGTAAATATTGATATTATCAATTTTGATTAAAATAACATTAAGTAATTCAGGATTTTGTTATTTTAAGTATTCTTTATTAATATATTTTAAATTAAATTCTTTAAGAAATCCTTGACTGAAATATAAATTATTAGATATATAAACAATATAATTATTTTTGATTGAAAATAAAGAAACTTGAAATTTATTAACTTTGTTATTAAAAATTATGTTTTTGAATTTTCTCGAAAATTTTTGTATGAACTAGTAACGAAAAATAACCTTTAAGATCATCCAAACTAATATAGTCTATTGAAATAGAAAATTAACAAAGGAAGTTTTTAAGTATAAATTATCTGCGCTTATTTTAGCTAATTCTTTAGATTCTAATGATGGTGGAATTCTACTAAATGCGTCAGCATCGCAGTTAATTTTTCCTATTTTGTATTCTACGGAAAACTCATATTCTTTTAGATTTAATCGCCAATGAAAAGTCTAGAACTGGGGTCTTTTAGATCAAATAACTATAATAATGATTTATGATTACTTATAATTTTGACCTTTCTTTCGTACAAATAAAGTTGAAAATGCCCATACTATAGCGAATAATTCTCTTTTGATAGTAGAATAATTTACGATAAAACTGAGTCTAAAGCAAATTTGCTAGTATCCTTTATTAATATGAATTATTTTTAGAAATCAGGATATTATAAAATAGAGCAGGAATTAGTTGTATTATTAGATTTTCAAAACTCTCTTTTTTTAAACTTATCCATTTAATTTCGGTGTTTTTTTTAATAAGAAAGTTAAAGGTTTTATAATTTCACTGCAATCTTTAATAAATCTTCTATAGTGTCCTGATAAACCGAGAAATGATTCAATTTCTTTTTGATTCATAGGAACCAGATAATTAATTAACGCTTTTCTGGATCTGGTTTTACACCATCCTCAGAGATATAATAATCTAAATACATGACTTCCCGTTGAAGAAATTCACACTTATCGGGTTGAAATTTAGGGTTCTATTCTTTTAATCTTTGAAAAATTTCTCTAACTTTTTTATTATTTGTTTCTAATGAGTCTGCATAGCAAATAATATCATCTAAACAAAGTAAACATCTAATACCTTGAATTCTAACTAAAGCGATTAACGTTAATCGAGAAAAGCAAGCCGATGAATTTTTTAAACCGAAAGATAATCTATTAAATTTATAGTGATCGAAATTAATGAAAAATGCAGTTTTTCTTTATCTCGCGAATCCATAATCTAAATCTCGAGAAAATACTGTTACATAATTACAGGTGATTTTAATACAAAATGTTTAGATTGAAAAAATAATGCAAATAATACATTTATAAAAAATTGGTTAAACAGCCATGACACAATATGCAAAACAAAACTTTACATTTCGGAACACCCATCTTATTCCAATGAATATTCATGTATAGATTTATGCCTAATAGACAACAGAATTAAAGTAACTAACGAATGTACAGAAAATACAATTGATACAATAGAATATGATAGTGATTATAATGCACTACTTATAGAAGTAAAATTATCAATATAAAATCTAACTAATAATGCATTTAATAATGTAAGCTATGAATTTAATTTTAAAAAATTATAAATTAATAAATTAAAAACCTAACATATAATGAAATAGATAATTACATTTATAAAATAGATAATCACATAAATTACACCATAAACATTTTAGTACCTAAAAGACAACAATAATAACTATATAATAACAAATACTAGAGAAAAACTCAATTTACTAGAATTACATTATTCTGAAGTACATAAACAAAACACCTTACTTGGTAAACCGAGACTCAACAATATATTTATGGAAGAAACTAATAAATTAAAAGAAGAAATAAAAAACCAGATAAAGAAATTATTACTTTATTATTGATACTCAGATAAATAATATTTTCAATAAATTAAACAATAAAAAATCATCAGGATTCGACAATATACCAAATATATTACTAAAATATATATCCAAATAAATCAAACATTAAATAATAATTTTAACAATATTAAACAATATGTACTTTCCGAAAAAATAGAAAAAAAGATAAAGTATTATCAATTCATAGCAAAAATAAAAAAAATACAACACTATCTAATTTTTTACCTTTATGTCTTTTACCAAACATGGGTAAAATCTATGAAAAAATAAGAAATCAAATTTTAATAAAATGCTGTAATAAAAATAACATAATACTGGAAAACTGGTTCTAAACATAAATATTCTATAATACATGCAATTAATAAATTAACATCGAATATATGCTGGGCACTAAACGATAACCAAAGAGTAGCAGCTTACCTAATCGGCATAGAAAAAGCATTTGACACCACATGAACCGAAGGCATAATTTATAAATTAATAAAAAAAATTTCCTACATATATCTAATAAAAATAATTTGGAACGTTATCACGGATAAGACATTAAGACAATAGAAGGAGACAACAAATCAAACTTCGAATTCACAGTAGAAAATGGTTTACACAGTAAATTCCCAAATACTCTAGAATGTATATAATAGTGATATTCGATATCTTTTGCAGATGATTTAATAATTTATGTATCCGTTAAAAACACTAAAAAATTAAAATCACATTTACAAGAATAATTAAAAAAAAATAAAAGATTATTATAATACATGGAAATTAAAAATTAATATAAATAAATACGAAACTATTTTATTTCGGAATAACTTCCAAATAAGTGTATCAGAAAGAAAAATCTAAAAATTTTCATAAAATGAACAGTCTTACCAAGAAACAAGTAATTTCTCACAAAGTCAGATATTTAGGATAACATTTAAACACAAAATTGAAATATAATTATCTCAAATTCAGCTAAAAAAAGCAAAAAAAGCATTTTGCCGATTCAAAAGATTTTATTTTATTCAAAGTATTTAAACAACAGAATAAAAGTATAATGTTACTAAAGACTTATCGGATCAATCCTAACAAACGGTTGCCCCATATGGTACAAAATAACAGCACACCAAATGGAAAAAATAAGAATTTTCGAAAGAAAATGAATAAGAGTCTGTATTAGTTTATACAGAACTGAAACAAGCTCTTATAAAAAATATGTAAAAAATAAAATATTATACAAGGAAAATCTACAAAGAATAAATTTCCATCTATTAAAATTAAATAAGAATCATTATGCAAAATTACACCACATAAAAAAATAGTTCAATTTCTAATACCATATACCCAAACCTAAAATATTTCTCAAAATATTTAAAAACAGATTTTATCCCTTCAGAAACATTCACATTTCGAGACAATAAACAATATCTACAATATAAAAATAACATTCCAATTATATATCGTATTAATAGAAAAAGATCTAACACAAAAATAACAAACGAAGCAAATCTTAATGTCAATAATAATAATCTCTTATGGAGAAACAATATGGATATATCACAATGAGATAAACAAGATAAACACGGAAAACATACAAAAAAATATTGGTAGCTAGCATAATTATATAATAATAATGATATAAAAAATTCCTTAGTAAATAGACATAAAAATAGACAAAAATTAATATTTAATTATATAAATAAAAACAAAACACATAACACAGTTTAAAATTAAACTATTATGTAAGTAATCTCTAAAATGATTAAAATTTTAATAATTGAATATATTCATATGTACATAAATATAATTTTCTAATTTTCCATATTTATTACAACATTCCTATTTCCTCTCCCACGCCAATAAATAAAAATACAAAAAATGTTATAAACAAATTCTCACATACAAAAAAATTTTAATAAAAAAAATATAAAATAATTAATCTATATATAACAGCATATTAGTCATAAGTAACTACTATATGTAAAATCATTGTTTATTATGATCGAAAAAAAAACATTACATGAATATTGTATTTATTGGGTCAAAATAAATATTAATAAATAAAGAAAAAATCCGCTTTTTTATTCTGCTGTTTGAAAGTTTTTTATTTTTTTCAAGATTTTCTTTTTAACTTCATTTTCAGCTTTTCTATACAAATTATACAAATTATAATACATAGTATGATAAAATTCTGTTATGTCTAGTTCATAAAATTTTTGGATATTTTTTGACGCGAATGAAATTTTTTTAATATAAATAAAAATCCTTTATTTACTTTTTATTGTTAGAAAATTAGAAAAGATTTTTTTGTGCAGTATACTACACTAAAATTTTGAAGCTAAATACTATGAAATTAAAAATTGGCACTGTATTATTTACATTTTTTAAATATCCAAATTTTCAACAAAATATAAAATGAAAAATGTAATTCTAAATATTATTGATATTATTTCATGAAATATTTTTAATATGATCGTTCATTTTAACGTTTAATACCGTAAATATGCTCAATTTTTCTTTACTGTACTTCCTATTTTCAAATTAAAATACCACTTTCCTTTTTCTTTCATTTTTAATTTTTACATTTAAAAAAATACTAATTCCCTTGCGTGATTTTTGATAGATTGATCTATAGTATATAGTTATGAGTATTGTACATGATTTACTTTGAAAATAAATACATTATACTCTATATTTAGAAGTATAATTTTAAATATAGTTATATATTTAAAAGTAAAATACTTAGGAATACATTTGAAAAAAGAAACAGTATGTACTTAACATAATATCGTAAGGATAATTGCTTAGACTAAAATGGCTGTTGTATGTAATCAGAGTGGGAAAAAAAATAGTAGCATTAAGAGTTTGAAGATAATAAGATAATACTAAATTGTGTTTAACAGAAGTAGGGTATGACCAATTATCATAAATTTACTACGAACGAAGAAAATTTAAGGTTTTCATATCAATGAGGCAAAGAAATTCAAACTCTTAACACTCATTAAATAATAATAATATTTATTCGTATTATTATATTAAAATTTAAAAAGTGTTTTTAAAAATTTTATTCTATATATAAAAACTATAATAATCCATTTGAGTTTTTAATTTAACATTCTATAGAATAACATGAATATTGATAAATTCATCAACAATTTAAAAAAAATAAAAAAATTTAATAATTATCAAAAAATTATTTTAATCATTTCAAACTAATCATTCCAACTATTTTTGTCAATTTCATATAATATTTAGTATACTTTAAAATTTATGATGTCCTAATTATTATCACTGAATTCCAATTAATATTTCCAAAAACATATAATTTGGAAAATTAGATTTTTTCTCAAATTCTATATTTAAATAAAATATAGTGTCAAAATCCATGATCTTTATCATGGAAGAATAAAAAACAATTCAGTTTTTGTAAAAGATAAAAGATAAAAATGAGATTGTGATAACCATTCAGGATTCATTGTCTTCTTTGGATCTTCTTTTTGTATGTTCATCTAGTAAAACGAAAGGAAGGCAAATAATAAAATACATATATTTGATTATATGATTTAAGCAAAAGTCTAACATCTTATTATCTTAACCATGTCTCCAATATATTTTTAAGCGAATGTCAGCTATTTGCTCTATTCTACAGAAGCACAATGGTCGTACGAGGGAGTCCAGCAATTATTGTCCCTTCGATCTTTTCTCCGGCCAAGAGGTACGAATGGAACGTGCTCTAGAGGCTCTACTACGATCGCCCCAAAATAATCTGAGGATTTTCAAAGACGGAATACTCGTGTACGACGAGGCGCTAGTAAAAGAAGGTGTTCTTGACCAAATTCTCACCGACTGGTTTTCCAATGATAATCCACAATTTTGCCAAGAAGTGTTCCTTCGACTCACAAGACATGCCCTCACGCATCCATTTGACTTCAACCGAGAGGTATCTGAGGTCATCGTCTTTGAGGCAGAGGAAGAATTCGAACTGCCCTACCGACTCGACTCTGATCTCGTCAAGAAAGTCCGAGCACTCTTTGATCTCGCTAATGAACAGGTACCTCCTAATAAGTGAAGGCTTCCATTTTCATCAATAAACTGCGAGAAATATATAAGAGTTACGTTTTGTCTTTCCTTTGAATAATGATTACAGTGGTTATTGTCTTGTTAATCCGCTCACAAATCAAAGCTTTCGTCTCAAGTATATTAGTGCATATTCGTTTAAGAATGTCTATTCCAAATTGGAGCAAATCTTTCTCTGAGTTGTTACTGATGTTGCGATAATATTCAGCATTTATAGCGTTGGTAAATAATGATAAGTTTTTTTATTATAAAAGAATTTATAATCAATTTATATGTTATTTTTATAGTTGCATAATAACATATTTTAATTACTTAAATAGATATTACAATTTTAAATATTAACGCAAATTATATTATCTTTTTCATTGAGTTTTATATATAGGATATATATATGTATTATATAATAAGCTTTTCGTTGGTTCGTAACTCGAGTACAGTTTCATGTTTTATATAGCTGACCAATTCACTTTGGATAACATGGCAAGTGAAAAAATCACTACTGATACAAAATAAGGTAGAGTACGGTCAAGCCAATGTAGTAACTTAAACATATTAAAAAATCAAATACCATTTAAGGTAATATATTACAGCTATTTAATACAGTAGTTAAGTATTTAATAAAACTGTGCTCTAATTAAAAATTTGCTATTTTTTAATTATTTAATACAATTTGAAATTATAGAAAATTAATAATAAATAATATAGCGAAAAATTATTTTTGGATAAAAATATACTAATATATTTAATATATTATTAAGAAATAATAACGCAAAAATATTAAAGTATAAAAATGATATAAAATTTAACCTTAGGTAAATTTTTCATTTTTCAATTGATATGCTAATTAAGTTATATGCTTAACTCGCATTTTAAAAAAAATATTTAATTTGTGTTTAGAATTATATCTATGTTGTATCAATCACTGTGCTGAATCTTACACTTCATACATGTTATATAGTTAACATCATTTATATTTTTTATACAGAACGTACTAAAGAAAAAAGATTTGAATTACAAAACGATGACATATTATAATAATAAAATGGTAGCTGATATAATTATTTTATTAATTCTCATAAAATTATTGAAATCGATGAAATTTTATGCTTGATAATATAATTTGGTATTTTAGAGAGGATAGAACATTTGTTTCTGAGAACATCATGAATTCATTCTTATCGATTTCACGCAACGTTTGATGAAGAAAATATAACAATTTTCTGTCGATGCAATTACATAAAATCAAGAAGCAATGTATCTCAAAAATAAGTGAAATTTTATTATTAATTTAACTTTTTGGTCTAATATTGATTAAAAAATTCTAATTATGTACGAGAAAGAAAAGTCTTTACGTATTTCTCAAAGATTTTGCACATATTTATCTTTTATTTGTTCAAATAAAAAAAAAGAAAAAGAGAAGCTCAAAAATGCAAATAAATAAGTATTTAAAGAAGCCGATTGATCTACAGGAATGCCAGCTGTCGGGTATTAGCTTACCGGTAGGTTCAGTACTCGAGCGGATTCTTCGGATGCAGCGAGTGCATCGTTGTGGGGTAGATGTTGTAGCTTGGATCTACGCCAAATTCTCGGCGATCTTCAGTGATGAGCTGATTCATGCGGACTTCACAAGGAGCAGCAACGTCGATGCTTCAACTCGCTGCCATGTAATTTTTTATTTTATTTTCAAATTCTTGACTTTTTTCTTCCTCTTCCACGTAATTTTCCTGATAAGACGAGAGTGATCTCTCGTGAAAAGTAGGATATACCATTGTCTGGTGTGCGTTTTGCTCATTATTGATAAATTTTTTTATTGTTGGGAGGAAATCTTGGTAGGCTATTGCCATGATATCGTTTAAATTCAGCTGCAAAGTTTAATACTGTATTGCATATCATTTTAGCCTAACCATAATAATAATAAAATGAATCAACAAATACTAAAAAATTTACGAGGCCATGAAAGAATGACCTAGTCATAAAGTTCTATTTTTCAATAAAAATTATTGTTATTATCATCATCATTTTCATCATCATAATCATCAACATTATTACTATTATTATTGTTGTTTATGAACTTTAAAGCAAAGGAATTAGATTTTTCATATTTAATTCAGGTCTAACTAAGAGAAGATCGATATTTTTTATTTTTAATTTATACTTCAATTCTATCTTTCAGATTTGCTTATTTAAATTGTTAAGCTTATTTGTTTAAATTATTTTTCGTTGCAAGAGGGTAAAATTCACATATTAATTAAATTATACTTATAATGATTATCTAATAAAGCAATTACAAAAACACCAAGGAAAATAATTTTATGCCAAGTTTAATTCATATTGTATACTAAATAACAAGTACATCAATGACTATTGTTTTAAAATTATCTATATAATACTATACTCTAAACAAAATATAATCTATATTTTGTTAAATTAATACTTAATTAATTAATTATATTACATTTTTTTAAAATAAATTACAGAACGACAGCTTTGAAATTAATAAAAACCAAAGTTTAAGATTGATTTTAATTTTTATCAATTTTATATATTTATAATAAATGATAAATTAATTTTATTTGATTTATGAAATCATGTTTCAAATTTTTTAATTTTATGCTCTAGATAATGCATAAAGATTTTACAGTAAAATAGTATAATATTTATTTAATTTTGTAAGCTTATGATAAACTTCTTGTTGTATGTAAAATAATTACTTTCTATTTTTGACAGAATAATTTTTCTGATTTTGCATTTAATGTATTATATTTTGATAAAAATTTTAACATTTATAATTTTATTTCAAATAAATATTTATTATTTGCAATATTAGTATTGAATATCCACATGATACATTAATTGAATCAGGATATTGAAAATTATTGATTCAAATTCAATTAAATAACATTTTGGATTGCTCGAATAATTCCCTTTTACCTATTCTTTAATATATTTAAGAAAATATATTTATTTCTTATTTATTGTAGATACAAACATTTGGATAATTTCTAAATATTTCGAATTTATTTTTATAACGACAACTTTTTGATGTAAAAATTGGCAAAGGTATTTTGGTTATAAATATTTGCAAAGATTTGAATATACGTGAATTAATTATGAATAATTTTAATAAAATTTTTTAAGATTCCAATCGTATATATATTATCTACAAAATTAATTTTATAATAAAATTAGAAAGTGTACAAAACATTTTTAAGTAGTATATTAAATTTAAACTCAAAAATATTGATAAAGTAAATAAATTGATATGTCATTAATAAATGAGTCTGTACCAAAACTATTACAATCTAATTTTGAACCTATATAACATAATTAACAAATAACATTTATTAATCATGAATACTTTAAACATACATACATTTATTAAAGAACTAAAACAAACTTAAAAATAAATTTTAATTTTTTATTGAGAAATTTTTATTATAATTTAACATTGATAATTATTTCTTTGTTTACTTATTTCATATAATCAAAAAGTTGTTTGTTTATATTTAGATTTATTTTAATAAAATTTTTTATATTTTATTTTAGTTTTAATTATTATCTAAAATTAAAAAATAATGAAATTAATGGAGTTATATTACTTATACAGGCTACAATGGATCTTAAGAAGATAGAAGATAAAAAAAAAAAACAATTATGTGATTTGAAGGTTCAAGACAGCGGATTAGAAAGCGAGTTGAATGCAGTTTCTGATTTAGATGAAGACAGTACAGATATTAATAACCAGAGAGAACAAGCTTTGTATACTAAAATAGTGAACAAAAAATTTTTAAAAAATATTACAATTAACGATATGTTTAATATTTTAAAGAATTATTTACTATTCTGTATGGCGAGAGATTGTTCTATATTGATAGCTTTTCAAGAAGTGGATAAGTAAGAAAAAAAATTATTTTGCATATTTTTAGAACAGAATTCTTCATTATTATATGCCGGTTAAGTAGTTTTTAGCATGTGTTCGCTATGTTATCTATGTTTTTATTTAATTTTTTTCTGTTGATACGTATTATCGATAATAAGAATTTTTCTAGAATAAATTTTTAAAACAAATTTATAATTATATCCATTAAAAAGAATATTAATTTATTAAAAACTGTTACAATTTTTATATAGATCATAAAATTATTAAATATTACTGATCCAACTAATAATTTTTTTTATAATAATTCAATTTTTACATAAAATTTTATGATTACAGAGAGTTACCAAAAAATATCGATTCTCAACATCAGATACAAATTTCAAGAGATCAGAGATTTTTAGTAAATGTTCGAATATTAGATTTGGATATGAAGAGTGTGTGCTGCATTGAAAAACATTGTCGCAGAGATAATGACGTACTTCAAGCAGTTAAAGAAGAATTAGAAAAGAAATTAGCCCATTAAATAAAAAATATATACTTATATTTAAAAATTATTGTTAATAATAGCTATTATTAGTTTAAATAGTTAGTGAGATTTATTACCCTAATGATATTATTATTCACATAAAATTATTTAATAATAAAAATAAATAAATAATCTTATATATTTCTTAAAATTCCTAGTGTTATGCTGATTGAAAAACTTAGTATCTATTATACAGGGATTTCAGTAATTGATAACATGTTCTATAATACTAAAATAAAATAAATTATTTTCAATTAAATTTTATAAATTACGTGCATTAGTAATATTTTATATATTCATTTGAATAATCTATTGAATTATGTAGTTGTGAATTTGAAAAACAATTTTTCTTTATCTCTATATATAATACAATTCTTACGTTATTAAATAATTTATAGCTTCGTTATAAAAACTGTATGTTATTCTAATATATATATATATATATAGAAACTGTGTATTTATAATTATGTTGTGTAAATTAATTAATTATATCAATGCATACATATTATTATAATATAAATTGTTTTAAAGTTAAAGTAAATATATTGTATAAATTATAAAGCAAGAAGTGGTTTATTAATAGATATTAAAAAAGATAGAGGGCATTTTTATATTATAAAAAATATATTTTAATCAATTGTTAATTAAAATTAAAATTTAATTGTAAGATTAACTAATAAAGTTTTTATTTGAATTATTTTTTGTGTTTAACAGCAAAATTAACTATAATAATTATATCGTAAAAATAAAATTAATAGTAAAAAAAGAAAGTATCAATGATTTATTATAATTGATGGTATTCAATGAAAAATGTTTGAGTAAAATATTTGAATAAGTTGAAAGAAATAAAAAAATTATTGGGATAAATGAACCTTTACAATCAATGAAATAATGATAATCAATAAGAGGGTAGGGTTTCGAACGTGCAATAGATATTTAGACGAAACATCGAATTTCCGTTATACTTGAACAAGTACGGTAATTATCGAATTCTTTTTTAAATATAAAATTCCAGAAAAAAGAAATTATTAATAAACGTAAAGAGATTTGAACGCAAGTGAGATTAAAATTAATAAAATTTAACTTAACGAAGAGACTAAAATCAGGTGGATGAATGGAAAACGGAGAGCATTTGATGGATAAGAGTTATATTGAGCAATAAAAATTTCGACCTTAAGCTATACATGTATGAATGACGTGATTGCAGACACGCATGCGCATTTCTTGCCATTCAATACTTTTCTCTCACTTCTTTATTTCCTTCCCGATCTGCTTCTGCGCTGAATTTCATTGAATAATATAATTCTTTTTCTCTTTTGCTCTTCGATTTCTCTCCTGTATATGATGAATTTTACAAACCATTCTCTGCTTATAGAACTTTATTTCGATATTTACGTTTTTATTTCTTTCTCCCTTTATCGTTTATTCATGGTTTGCAAGGTTTATTCTTTATTAAATTTTCGTGTTTTTCATCTTTAATTTTCTTTTTTTTCTCACTCTCGCGCGCGGCATTGCACACACACCCACCTACACGTGCATACACTTCTTTTGGTTCAGTCTCTTTTCTTAGTCTTCTCTTCTTACTTTGTTTCATTCGTATACTCAGTTAGCGCTTGACGGTAGTTAATCGACGTTTATAAATGGCGGTTGCCTGATTTGTCGTAATAGCGTCTTCCTCGTCGTCGGCGCCGCCAAAGAGCGAGCATAATGCGAGGGGCGCAAAAAGGCATATTTTTAAAAATTTGACTTCGATTTATATTCTTGTTCCGCTCCTTTTCGCAAATTTACGAATACGTAGCGTCGATTAAATAATTAAAAGTGTAAATACGAAAGAGGGGAAATGAATCGTGACATATTTCACACGTAGGTAGAGGCAAACAAATATTCGTGTGCATATACATACAAACTATTTTTTTATGAATTACTAGTTTCTGTTCGTCAATGAGTTGTACAGCAATTGTGTTGCACTGTCGATACAATACAAAAACAAAATTCAGTGCATTATTAATACATTTTCTAACCTCAAAAGTATGATACATTCATATTTTCATGCGTCCTAAGAAAGCACACGTTATTTCTTTGTGTGAATTATTATTTTTTCATGTAAAATTCGTATTCGATCGTCGAACGTAAGTAAATCTATAATATTTTGATAGTTTCGAATTCCATAAGAGCAGTAACGTTCGTAATACATTAGTGACTCGGTGTTTTAAATGAAATGTAAGTATGTGTAGTCTATGATTCAACACATTGCTCGAATTAATGGACTTGGTAGTGTCGAACTAAATGCTTAAAGGTACGTAAAAAAAGTGTAAGAGAACAAAAATCAAAATAGAGCAAGCGATCGAGAGAGGAAAAGGATGGTATGAGCACAAAAGGACTTAGGGGGCTCGAGTGCCGCCGCCTCTCCCCCATTGAGTGCACGAAGACTAATGAGTTAGGTATGCGGGTGAACGGTAATAAAGTATCGGACGCGGAAAGCTTGAGAGAAGCCACAAGCCGCTCGCGCCAACGTATCTTAACCTCACTCTTAGTCCCATTTCTTCTTAAGTTCAGCATGGTACGCGCAAGCGCCCATCTTTAGCTTAAAAGATTATCCGATCGCAGCTGCGTGATGATGCCGAGGACGCGGTTGAGTGCCTCTACGGCGACGAGGACGAGGACGACGACGACGACGAGGAGTAGTTCCGGTGGAAAGCAGTCGCGCGGGCCAGCCTAACGTCCCTCCTATTCGTCAAGGAAGGACCAGGAGAGAAAGAGAGCTCTGGCAATTTTTTTGAGCGTGCGAGCGGACACAAGCCGGAGCTCGAGCGACCGATCGAACGTGCGAGCCTCCGTGAGGAGTTGACGGAAGAGACCCGCAAGGACGGCGATGGGCACGCAGAAGCCAGGCGAATGGGCCAATTCGCTTATCTCGCGTTTTGAGGATCAGGTACGTTTAAAATTATCGTTCCATTATTGTTTCTGTATCTCGTTTCTTTTTTTGTTTCGCGTAATCGCTTATTGACCGGACGTTGGAAGGAGATTCGATCCCAAACACGCTTACCCACCTGGCTTTTCATTTTTCGAGTTTTTCCGTATTTGCTATTCATTGCCAATTCTTTTTTCCTGATTACGTTCACTCACCAAATCTTTTTTTCGACTCTTTGGCAACATTCATTTATAAAGCATCCTATTTTCTCAAGTTTCATTCTTAACTGTCTGAAATTTTTAGTCAATTTAAATCTCTTAAATAATTCAATAATATTCGATTAATTGACAAATTTTTAGTAATTTATTAGACTAATTTTATTTATTTTATTTATTAGACTAATTCTTATTTCTTCCTATGGTTATTGTTGATACGGACCTGTTATTTATTATAGTATTATTGCTAATATTCTAACTTAAAAATATCATAAGAACAATATAATTAAGAATTTCTTAATATTGGAAAAGCTTTAATCTGTTGTAATAATTTATTTATTTTTTATATTATCATTTATTTTTATTTTATAATTTTGACAAACTAATTTTATTTTATTTAAAAATGTACTATGTAACGTATTAAATTGAAGATAATTATTATAATATAATAATATATATTATTATATATAATATATATTATTATATATAATATAATGCAAGTTCAAGCTATTGTATAAGTAAAAAATTACGAATTATTTCTAAAAAATCATGATAAATCTATCATAAGATCTTATATTGAATATGTATTACATGTAATTAATTAATACATGTAATCTAGATCAATAAAATTATATATTTACTTATTTTTTAAATAAAAATGTTATCTTGTAAATAAAAATTTTTCTTAGTAAATATTTTTAATGATTTTGATGAATTATAATGCAATAAGACTTAAAATAAAAGTATAAAAATTAATCATTAAATTTAAGGAAGAAAATGCATATAAACTGATTCATTATAGTTTTCATTATCATATTACAATAGCAATTTGCTTTTATTTTTATTGCTTAGTCAGAATTGTTTACATCTTTGTAAAATAATTACTTCGACTAATCTGTAACATTACATTTTTTTTTTCTATTTATACATTTACCTCATTTAGAATCGTATTAATTTAAGTTTTAAATTAAATAAATACATAAAAAAGTAATATTTAAATTGTTAAACAAATTGTTCAAATAAATTTTTTGACACAATATGGTTGTTTTACAAATAAAAAGTGATTATTTGTATGAAAAGAGTTTACTTTTTATTTTAAGATAACATTTAGGGGTACTTTGTTGAATATAAAAATAATTTAATTAACAATTTTTATTAAATAATAGATTCAACAGAAATATTTAATATTAATGAAAATTAAAGTTTAAATTATTTTATTTGGTAAAATTACATTAAAATCTGAGTAAATTTTTAATGTTTAAAAATGGGTACTTTCATTAATAATAAATTATAAAAATTATCTGTGTAGGTGTAAATTAGATTAGGAGAAACGTAATTTGCATTTCATACCAGTATTCCGATTATATTTAAAACTATTTTAATAAATACTTTTAAGTGGATTTTTTTCTGTATAATATATTTATTTATTGAGTTAAAAATATTTCAAAACATATAAATTATGAATTTTATTTGAAATAGCATATTTGCATATCTTGTACAATGTACTTGTTAATGTGTAAAATGTAGATTCAAGAACAGTCAAAGTTGCATGTTTAAGAAATAATATTTTAAGGCTATCAAAATTATGGGTGAATTGCTTGCACAATGAAGTTATCTTATTTATAAAAATTATTATTATTATTCAAATTTATTGAAGATGTACACATTTTTTTAGAATATCGCTAAAAATGTTTCTTTTATTTAAAATTTTTTAAGTAAAAATATTTTATAAAATGTACTGAAGTTTATTATAAGTAAAAGTAAATGGGTACTTTTTTAATATAAACGTACATATTTGAACAAATTCATTTATTTAATAAAACTAGATGATCTTCTATATAGCTATTGTTCATATTTACTATTCTGAATAAAACCATGTGTAGTTAGAAACAAATAAAGGAACTTTTCTATTTTTCATAAACAGAATTCCATTAATATTCTTCTTTCTCAACTGTCTTTATTTTCCTGTGCTTTATTTTGTTTTATCAGTGGGCGTGTACTTGTATGGCATAGTTTAACTTCGTTCTTCTTGCTTTACACACGTATCGTTATATGAACAGAAAAAGAAAATTTAGTTCTTTCCAATAACGATTTTGCACCACAGTGAAACAAATTTTGTGAATGGCTTCCCATCGTGCTGTTTGTTAATATAAAATATCATTATTGTATGTGGCTACAAGGTAAAACGAATAAAAAAATTAATACTTATTTAGGACATGTGAAAGTTTAAGGGATTACAATAAAATATAGTCATTGACAATTGCAAATATGTCATATTAGTTTAAATTCTTCTTACAATTTAATAATTGATAAATAATTAAAAGGTTTTCGATACAGTGATATTTTAAGTTTAATAATGTATTTATTTTTTCGAAATTTATTTTATAATCAATATTAATAAACTATTAAAAATGTTTATATTAATTTTTAATTCTTCATGAAGTTTCTTCTACATTATTTTTTTTTAATTTTTATTTAAATGTGATTGAACATATACACATCAATTATAATAACATCAATGTTTCATAAGAATTATATAATTTTTTTACTTATTTATATTTAATATGCAAATTTAACTATTTATAAGTAAACCGTTTACTATATATATAATTAACCTATATTAATAATTAAGGATAAACCTACTTTCAAAATAATAAACTATTAAAATTTATAATTTTTCAATAATCTTCCAAGAAATTATTCTATAGATTTATTTATCAAGTTTTTAATAATATTAAATATATATTTAAAATGAATTAAAAAATATCACAAATAATATCTTATGCTTAGAATGAAAAATACTATTATAATATTTTTTACGATAAATTAATTTTAATATGAATAAAAATCTTTACTATATTTCTTTTCTAATCGTGATTAAAATTATAGAAATTTTGTATTATAGTTATTAACATTTATAATATTTATTATTCTAAGTGATTGATTTTCATCTTTAAGAATAATTTATAAATATAATGTATAAAATAGGTAGTTTTCAGATGTTTAGACATTAATTCATACACGTAAAGTAAATTTTTATTTATATGCAACAACTGTATTCTTTAGCATATATTGGAATGAATTTAGTAGATTATGAACTATCATCGAACGCAAAATTTCGAATTAAAATTATAGTTCCTGAAATATTGAAAATATAAGATAATATTTGGAAAAAATTTAATAGAATATCTTGGAATTAATTATTCTATTTTTAACTATAGTTTTTTATTTATACATATAGTGTATATAAAGTTTTTTTGTCAAAGAATTATATTATTAAGTGTAAAATTAAATTAATTACAAAAAATACATATTGTACAACAACCATCGATTTATGAAATTATTAATTTTTTTAATATTTAAGGAATTGGATTGGATCGATGAATTTTTGTATAAGTAAAAAATAGTGAACATATAATTTAATTTTTTTCAAGGAAATTTCACATTTTAACAAAATGAGCATAAAATCGTTAATGGTATACGAAAATTTATAAGTATAATAATTAAAGGTAAATCACATTTATTTATTTTTAAAGTTTTCATTTACATTTTTCGAAATTTAATGAAATAATACATTAAAGTATCATAAAAAATAAAGAAATAAAATAAAATGCAATAAAATTTATTTTATAATTATTATTCAATGTGTATATACTATTGAGATATTTTAAACTCTAAATAACTTGATATGGTTTTATATTTTAATATTAACGTATTCGATAAAAAAATTTCGAGTAAAAAATGTATTCGAAGAAATTAACCTAGCTATTACATTAAAATTATCATGAAAATTAAGGTTTCTTATAAAAATTACATAAACAAAAATAATTGATTAGCATTGTTAGTCTGAGTGTATTTAATCCTACCAAAATCGAGATCTTGAATTAATTTAATAAAAAATAGTGAAAAAAAAAACAAGAAATGAAACACTCTAAAGTCAAAAAAATCAACCGGCGCAACGACCGCTTCCGCTCTCTCTTTTCTCACATATTTTTTCTTCTCGTTCATTCGTATAGACTTCACTTTACTTTCGCCCATTCTAATATCCCTCTTCGTATTCTACATTCATGCGCGCGACAATTTTCAGGCCCCATCGTTCAACTGCACGCGCATACCCCGTGCACCAAACCATCACCTTTCTTCATTGATCCATTTGTCCCCACCCTCCTTTGAACTTTACGCGTTCGTGAGCTCGATTTGAATTGCAAAGAAATATGCAGAAATGGAAAAAACCGGAACAAAGAGTGGCTCTTTTCTTTTTTCTGCTTATCATTTTATTAAATTATGCGGGAACTCGAGAGATTACTAAAGCGATTCTTTTCTTCTTACAGCAGGCTTTTTTAAATATGTGAATGATGAATTATTGTTATCTAGATAGACATATTTTATAAGAAGTAGAGGTAATTTTTTTATTTGTATTTTATAGTAAAAAATATAAATTATATATACGTGTGTATATAGTGTTGCAACTGTCTTCGGAGATGAATACTGTACGGATGATCAATATAATAACTTATATATCGTTGTAAAAAATAGTATATTTTTTAATATATAATGAAACGATATAAGATTTGGAAAACGAAGTTAATTATCAAATACTTTTATACAAATAAAAATAAGATAAAGATAAATGGAACATTTATTTATAATTTTACTTTATAATTGTAATTAGAAAAAGTTATTACGTGTAAAAATTTTATAAGACCATGCTATAAAGAAACATAATTAAAATGTAAGATATTTTACTTGGTAAATAAATTTTGGACATAAAAATATGAAAAAAATGGTACATAACGTAATTATGTTGCACGGTAAAAAAAATAAAATTTATAAAAATCATAAACTGTATAAAAAAGAAACAAAATATTGATATAAAAAGAAAAAAAGAATAAATTTATGATGTGTAAAATAAAACAATGCGTATTAAAAAAAATAGCATTACGTATTATTTTAGCTCTTAAGGAATTAGATAAAAATACATTTAGGAAATAAAACTCGCTGGAAAATTTATTACGCGTTATCGTATAAATGAACATGACGGTGACGCGCACATAGTCCAAGGCTGTGCGATTGATGGAAAAGCGACGAGAGCCTGGTTATGATTCAGTTCACGGACAAGGTCCTATTCGCAACTTTTTTACTTTAACTTTTCATTCCACGAGAATTCTTCTCGGAGAAAATACGAACTCGTGTATTGTACGTCGCTCGTTTCGGGCAATCTCAAAATAAAGCTTTTTTATATTTTCTGAGTAAATTTTCTTTTTTTTGTTGAATTTATTGTTGTGCATGAATAAATCGATGAGTTTACACTTTTAAAACTTTAAACACTAAACATGCGATTGCCGGTCGTTTTGCAAATATATTTTTGTTCTAATTTACTGCTTTAGTTTTATTTAAGTTATAATGAAATATAAGATACTATGAATGTAATAATTACATTGAATTAAAAAGATTCAAGGCTTATTTCATATTTTTAAAATAATTTAAAGCCAATTTGAGAAAAATCTTAAGCTCAAATGTACTCGTAATGTGATAGAAACATAATTTAATTAAAATAAAATGATAAGAAAATCCGTGGAAACAATAAAATAAGTCAAGAAAATAAGACAACAATATTTTATTCATTATAAATCTTAGCAAGATATTATATTTGAAAACAAAATATATAAAATTTGTTTAAAACTTTATTTATTTTAGTACTAAATGTTTTTTGATTTTATATAATTAATTTTAGAAATTTATATTTAATAAATTTATTGAATTTATACAATATATTTAATAAATTTATTGAATTTATACAATATATTCAATTAATTTTAGAAATTTCTATTTAATAAATTTATTGAATTTATACAATATATTCAATTAATTTTAGAAATTTCTATTTAATAAATTTATTGAATTTATACAATATTCAATTAATTTTAGAAATTTCTATTTAATAAATTTATTGAATTTATACAATATATTCTGCTATTAAAAATTATACAGTCAAGTACTAATTATTAATATATTTTTTAAATCAGACAACTTAAACATTCGTAATTATGTTTTATACTTTGAAAATATTCACTGTAACTACGATGTAAATCTTATAAAAACTGATTTTTTTATCATTGTATTGACTTATTGTTATTTAAAATAATAATGTTTTTTGGTATATTGATTTTTAATAATATTTATATTATTTTTATTGAATTAGTGGTATAAACTTAATTATGTATTAGACTTACATAGTTATACATTTCATTAGTTTTTATTGCTATAATGAATTATTTAAGTGATATTACGAATAATTATTCATTAACAATGAAATTTAATTTATTTCATTTTAACAGATAAAATATTTTTGAAAAAATGTTTGAAAAATTAATTTTTGTGAAGTGCATTTTAAAATTATCTTCACTTTTGCAAAGTAGTATTCTAATAATGATAAACATGTTTAATTACGTGTATTTATATTTTGATTTAAAATACATTAAGAAAATGAATTTTTTGATTTACATTAATTTCTAATATCTTTTATATACTTGTATTTTAATTATTAAAATATTTGAATTAAAAATTTTAAAGGAAAAATATACAGACTGTAAACAACTGTAAGAGCATTATTATATTTCCAACTAACTCTTTTCCATGTCAATAAAATTGAAAATCACTGTATCTAATTTAAATGTGAGCTTACAACTGTTGAGCTTATTTATTCATTTGAAAAAGTATAATAACATGGATTTGTTTTGTTCTTGAAAATTTGCAGTTACCATGCAGAGCTGGCCCTCAAACAACGCATTCGCGTTTAAATGAAGAGAAGAATAAGAAATGCCTGATTCAAATATCACGCCATCGTTTCTTCCTAGTAATATCCGGTCTCACGAACATCCTCAAACGTGTAAACGAAAGCGTGCAAAGCAGCGTCGGCAGCCAACGATCATTTCATTCCACCGACCAGGACAGGCACTGTTACGAGTCCATTATTATTGTCCTTGATACCCTTGAGCGTTGCCTTGCTAATCAGCCCAAGGACACGACCAAGTTCGAAGAAGCCATGAACGTCAAGCTCCTTCTGCGTGAGATCTGTCAGTTTATCGGTAAGTTCTTTCGTTTATTATGGGACCACATGTCCTCATTTTTCTATGAAATCGATATTTAAGCCTACGTATATTTTATACACCTCTTAACTTTCAAAACATGTTCGCGCTCATCATTTCAACGCTATGAATTTCATAATATATAGTTAACTCCTCAGCGATACTGTTCTTTTAAATAAAATAATTTTAAATAAGAGTTTTTAAATGGTCTCTTTTCTTATAAAATCGCAAAATATTTAATTTAAACAATTCTAAGTACAAGTTTTCCGAAAGTTAGTATAGAAATTCAATACTTTATTCGTAATAAAATAATATTACTTTTAAAATATTTTCTATTGGTTTTATTTCATATTAATTATTTAGCTGCCAAATGAAAGTTATAATACTAGATTTATAAATATGAAATATGATCTTGAAAATAAATTTGAACTATTTCTTATTAAATCATTAGGTAATTTAAAAATATCAATTGAAGCTAAATTTTGTCTTTACATTTGAATCAAATATAAACACTTTAAATCTAGCTATAAATAAGTGTTTCGAATAATCATTTAATTTTGCATATTTTTTTTGTTGATATTTATTAATGTTTCATTTATTATTTAATTTAATTTATATTTTCAACTATTTTTAAATTTAATATAAGTATGTGTCTTTAATCATCTAATTTATATAAGATTTATAAACAATGTGGATCATGAAATTAAAATTTTATATTTAGATATACCAAATGACAGTCCACAAAATACTCATCTGAAAAATTTGGCAAGCAAGGTTCTATTTGCTTTAAGTTTAAATTTCTTCAGCGCTGTTTTTAATCGCATTTCTGCTCGACTTCAAGAACTTTCAGTCAGCATCGAGGAAAATCCGGACTACAGTGATATAGAACTTATTCAACACATTAACGTTGATATCGATAGACTTACTAAGCTTTTAAATGGTAAATTATTAAGATACATTTCAACCGCATTGTAAATGCAAATTTAAATGATTGAACTTTATTACTTTATTAAAAGAAGAAAATTTTAAAAGATCGTAATTTAATATTTTGAATAAATATGTAATATTAAAAAAAATTGAAAATACATTATTATTTATAATTATTTTAAGCAAATTAAAAAAAATTGTATCAACAAAATTTTAGCCGTACGATTCATTAGCTTAAAAATTATAAAATGTTTATTATTGTAGAAGCAAATCAAAAATTTCGACAGTTGAAGAAATCGGCGCATTTTGTTTTAATGAATTCTTTGGAAAAAGCTGTATGGAATTGGATGGACACATATCCACAAGAGTTCTGGGATC
Organism: Dolichoris vasculosae; assembly: GCA_018907195.1. Lineage (NCBI taxonomy): Eukaryota > Metazoa > Arthropoda > Insecta > Hymenoptera > Agaonidae > Dolichoris > Dolichoris vasculosae. The sequence continues at coordinate 4,761,293 of JACCHY010000002.1, read as the reverse complement.
TCCAAAGGAAGCCCAATGAAGAGCTCGTGAAGGCATGTGGTGAACTCTTCGACATTTTTGATGCATTTGCTGATAATAAGAAGGGCCGCGCAGTTGTCGTCTGGCCTCTTCAGATCATGCTGCTGATATTGTCGCCCAAAGTTTTCGAGGAGATCGTGAATGCAGACGCGGGCGCCCCGTATTCGCCCGAGCACAAGAAAAAAAAGTGTTTTATCGACATCATAAAGAAGAGCCTCGTGATGCATGGTGGTTCGAATCGACAACTCGTCGAGGCAGCAGTCCTCACCTGTGTCAAGCTTTGTAAAGCTTCTACTTACGTCAGTAATCTCGATCCAAATAACGTTATATTTACATTGGTTCAGCACGTTATGAATGATTTGACATCGTTGCTTTTTAATCCGAACAAACCTTTTTCAAGGGGTCAAAGTTATGTTAGTCAGGATGTTGATCTTATGATCGATTGTTTTGTCAGTTGCTTTCGTATCATGCCTCACAACAATGAAGTTTTTAAAGTCTGTTTGAATCTGAATTCGCCATTAACGTATCAGTTTGTTCTTATCAGTTCTTTATACAAGTAAGTTTTTTTTACATTATGCTTTTATATTTTAAGTATTTATATTAAGCGATTATTGATATGAAATTATAGTAAAATATGATTTTTGCCTGAATTTAGCAAGGAAAATTTAGTATTCTTGATAATATTAATTATTAAACAATCTACAACATATACAATTTATTTTTATGCCTTTCAATTTTTAATACACGGAACTTGTAATAGTTTCATATAAGAGTCACCGCTCATACAGAAGTAAAAGTTTTAGTCTAATAATTGATAATTAATAACTGTAATTAAATTTTTTAGAATTGTTACTCAACCAAGACTGCCATGGTGGCCACAAATTGATCTTGTTTATTCGCGTAGTGCCGAACTTCGAAATATGTTTACTGAGACTTTAAACAAAGTTACTCAAACGTATATATCGCATACACCACTACGTATGATTCAGAGCTTAACATTGAAAAGTAAAGAACAGAATAAATATAAAGACCGCGGTGAAGAGGTTTCAAGCTATAAAAATCATTTACTTTGGATGGTTCGACTGATACATGCTGATCCAATGCTAATGTTAAATGTATGTATAATTTGTATATTTATAAATAATTATTATTATTTCTTTCATAATATTCATATTTCATTCATAATATTATTATATTATGAATAATATAAATACAAATTACTATATCAACGTGTTTAAAATATCTTTTATATAAAATTAAAAAATGGTTTGGTCAAATCAATAATTCTAGTATTAAATTTAATCGATAGATTGCTACTAAAAATGACAATAATTTATGTCCATATATATATATAATATATAAATAATTTAATTAATGCTCATTTAAATTGAATCTCAAACTTTACCTTCGTCCTGCTTGTAGATTGTATTGTGTATTATTTGAAAAATTGTAAAAACGATTTCAATATCACTTTTATAGAATCAGGGTAAAGCAAGTCATGAAAATCAAATTTCTACTTTGGAGCTAATTAATGGATTAGTTTCCCTTGTTCATCAAATGACTATGCCAGATATTGCGCACGAAGCTATGGAAGCTCTTCTTGTGCTTCATCATCCTGACAAAATCAAGGCTTGGAATCCTGAAGCGCCAATTAATACCTTTTGGGACGTGAGCTCGCAAGTTCTTTATTCAATATCGCAAAAGCTTATTCAGCATCAAATCGTCAATTATACTGACATTCTGAAGTGGTTGCGGGAGATACTAATCTGCCGTAATATCTTTCTGTCGCAGAATAAAGATTATGCTAACGTTGGAAGTCAGATCGTCATTTGCAAGCAAGCTCACGTTAAACTTGAGGTTTTTTTACTTTAATGTTGTATTTGATAGCTTTATTTTATTTATTTTATTTATTTCAGATTGTTTGTATTAAAAATAAAACTTATTACAATTATTTTAAAATTCTTATTAATGTTAACTGGTGAAGGAATTTATGTTTTTAAAGCATATATAATGCTTGTAGAAATTAAAGAAAATTTTTAGCAAATTAAAGTAATTAAAAGTAAATTTTAAAATAATATTGCTTAAAAAATTATTATGTAACGAAAAATTATAGTTCAATTTGTATAAAAAATTTTATATATTCTTTTAAAATGTTATAATTACATTAAAATAAAATAAAATTACGCATTATATTTTAATTTACATCTTTAAATCTTTAAAATTTAAATTCAATAAGTAGATGTAATTTTCATTAATTTCAGATTTCAAGAAATATTTTACAAGATATTAATGTAAATTTAATTGTTCTTTATAATAATAAAATTATAATAAAAAACTGTTATGTTACTTACTTTAAAATAGTATAGAAAATAATAATAGTCATTTTTATATTACATATATAATATTGTAATATTTGGATTTAATTCTTATACGATTTATTTATGAACTATTGAATATAGTTTATTATTAATTCCTTTTCAGGTTGTTTTCTTCATGTATCTATGGAGTATAGATATGGAAGCAGTGCTTGTTGCGATGTCCTGTTTTTCACTGCTTTGTGAAGAGGCTGAAATACGGTGTGGTAGTGATGAGGTGGCTGTTACTTGTTTGTTACCTAACTACCATTTATACATCGAATTAGCACAATCTTCTACTATTTTAACCACTGGTAAGTTACCTCTAAGAATCACATATTTTATCTACTGTATATGTTATTTTGCATCTTTAAAAAAAGATACAATTTTCAAGATTCTATTTTATAACAGCCAGCGGAGAGAGTAGGATTTATTATCGTGAAAACAATCACGGTGAGTTTCTTGTAATAAAGAAATATCTGATGTTCAGAGCTGGGAAGCTAATATAAATCATTAATTTATATTGAAATGTTTAATCTAAATGATAATACAATTTTCAATCGATTATAAATTTAATATATATTATAGTAATCTTATAATGTAAAATTAAATTAAATATTTTTGTAATAATTATATTAAGAAAAAATTTAAGAAGGTAGCTTTATATTTATGAGGCAAATTATTTATGAGATAATAATACGTATGTATTATATTTCAAATTGCTAAATAATGTTATAGATAAAAAAATGTATTGCAAATTTTTTTTAATTTTGTATAATTTATAATTTATTGAGCAACATGCTAATTTAAAAAATTTGTAAAATTTTATAACCAACTTATAATAATACCCAGCTCTGTAGAACATTCTATTATTTGTGTTCGTTTACATTTTTATATTTTAATATTTATCAATGAGCATGTGAAAAAAATTGAATTTTTAATAATTGTTTATATTATTTTTAGGTCGTGCAGCTTTACAAAAAAGGATCATGGCTCTTCTTAGAAAGATTGAACATTGTGTTAATGGTGTACAACCAGTAAGTTTAATTTGATTCTTTAATTATTATTAATTAATGATTATTAATTATAGTAATATTGTAATAATTTAAATAATTTACTTCTTGATATATAATACAATAGAAGAAACTGAAATTGCAATTTATTTTAGAAATAGTCTTTTTTATTAAATAAATAATGTTAGAAATAAATTAAATACTAGAAATTAAGACTATGCTTAATTATTTACTTATTCCCCTGATATACAACATATATCGTACAATTTTCAATTATACAGGCTTGGGACGAGACATTTCGTAATTGGGAACAGACTTGTCGTCAATTAACAAATTATCCAAAAACGAAGGCTGAAGACAGCCAGATAGAGTCATTTCATCGCAATGTGGGTAAGCGCCGTGCCTCACACCAAAATTCAGAACATGAGCTTGAGGATCAAATCAACGAGTGGGCTAACATGACAGGATTTCTTTGTGCCCTCGGTGGTGTCTGCCTACAGCTTCGTTCACCTAGTAGGCCATTATCGGGTTTGCCCCCTAATATTGAACAGAAGAAAAGCTCGACCAAGCAACAACAGCAACAGCAGCTTCAGCAACAAGACAACCTTTCCTGTTTATCAAATTCTAATCAGGAAGTGCAGTACTGCTCTGTTACGCAGTTCGTCTTTAATTTATTGCGACTTCTTATATGCAACAATGAAAAGTTTTGTCCACAAGTGAGATACGTTTAAATTTTAACTATCTTTATGCTAATTTTATTTATAAGTAAATTAGATTTTGTTTCCTTCAATTTATTTTAGAGAAATATTAAAATCAATTTTTTATACAAATTTAAGTCTTTGTGAATGTAAAATATTTTTTAATAAGGTCTATGAAATCATTTAAAAATAATTCTAAAATAAGTGAGTGTAACTATTAAAAGCCTATGTATTTAAAAATTGAAATTAATAATTTTTTTTTTAAACAATTCATATGATTATTAATAGTACTTAAATAAAAAAATATAATTTAAAACTATATAAAATTAAAAAAATATGAGTTGTATGAAGTTTTAAGTTTAATTTTTTGTCCATTAAAAATTTTGCAATATTTTTTAACATCTACATCAATATGATAGATTTAATTGGATATTTAAAAAACAGTTAATTAATTTATAAAATTTATAAATTTATTTTAAATTTAATGATGTTATGCACATATTTAAAATTTTCTTAGTTTATATTGTATTGATTTGCTGTAAAATTTTATTGCTAATTCTTAAGATGTATAAAATTTATTATTTATTTATGAAGAATTATTATTAAAATCAATGTTCTTGAAATTGAAGTTTAAAATGAAGAGTATTATTTTAGTCATTTATTGATATACGTTAAAGCTGAATGATTTCTACAGATACAAAAACACGTAAAAGAATTAGTTGGCCACGAGATGAATCCAGCACTCTACCCTATTTTATTTGATCAAATAAAGAGCATTGTCGAGAAATTTTTCGACCAGCAAGGTCAAGTCATATTGATAGACGTAAACACTCAATTCATTGAACACACGATCTTCATTATGAAAAATGTCCTGGATTCCAAGACTGATCAGCCTTCGGAGTATCTTGGCATGACGAGCATCGAAGGAATGACGCTGGCTATAGTGCGCTATGTGCGACATCTCGACATGACGGTACATGCAATACATATCAAGACTAAATTATGCCAGCTGGTGGAAGTGATGATGAAACGCCGTGATGATTTAGCCTTCAGGCAGGAAATGAAATTTCGGAACAAATTAGTCGAATATCTCACAGATTGGGTCATGGGAACGACGCATCCAATCACGCCTTCTGCTGGTAACGATGTAACTGTCATAACAAGGTGATTAGGGATATCTTTCTACCTTTTCATGAATTGTACGATTTAAACAGTACTAATAATGTTTAGTATTACCATTTATCTTTTGCTTATTTATTTATTTATTTAATATACGGTACAATACAAATCTTAAATAATTGTTAATTTACCTATAAGTTAGAATAATTTACTTGTTATTCACTATGTCGAATTGTTAACGCTTTATTTTTTAAAATACCCTGTAAGTTATAATCTCAAATTTATGGGCAATCCAATTTTTTTTAAGGTACATAAAATCATCAGCCATTGAAGAGTAACATCATTTGAATTATGCTTTATATTATCTATTTTATTACATTTGTTTGTTTGTTTAATCTATTATGCAACACTTAAATTGTAAGGACATTGTTCCATATGTTAGTATATACTTCAGAGAACTGGATCAAGCATGTATGGAAGCAGTTGGTGCACTGCTACGTGGACTGCCACTACAACCTGAAGAATCCGATCGAGGTGACCTGATGGAGGCTAAATCACAGCTTTTCTTAAAGTACTTTACCCTCTTTATGAACCTTCTAAATGTCTGCAATGATGCTGCGGCCGAGGAGAAAGAAGTCGTTTCGAGGCAACGACTAACCACTAGTAAACTCTCTACCTTAAGAAACGCTACTATCCAAGCTATGAGTAATCTGTTGAGTGCCAACATCGATAGCGGATTGATGCATTCTATTGGTAAGTGTAAACTATCTAAAATACGTTTGTAAGAAAACGATTTTACAAACAGATGGAATTTTATTAGTTATTTTAATGAATTTAGTAATTATTATTATTATTTTGTATAGAATTATATTCAACCATGAGTTCATTTATTATCGTATACATCTTTTTGTGCAAAATATCTTTTTACTTAATTACTTAACAGATACTTATATTATTATTTTCAAATATTATCACCTTGTTTACTTGATTATTTCTACTACTAGAGTTATAAACAAGACGTCATACATTTTACGTATTTAATATTAGACATATAATAATAAAAATTGTTTTAATGCTAAATATTTTATGCTTAGCAAGTGCAAAGTGCTTCATAGATCTTCAACACTTAGTTTTACGTAGATAGTCCTCAGATAAGTTTATCGCGTTATTATAATTTACTAGTATACTATTATGTATTTAATTTTAATAAAAAATGTAAAGACATTATATTCAAATAAATACTTTGATGAATTCATTAAATCATTAAGTTAATATAATTTACATAAATATAAGATAAGATAAATATTTAGAGATATTATAATATTTCAATGATTAAATCCATATATTAATCAAGAAAATATAATTATAAATATATATAAATTTAAATAAGCTAGTGCTACAAATCAATACTTTAGTTGAAATTATGAATAAACAAAATTTAATTGTTTTAAAATTTTAGTATTGGGCTACGACCGTGACTTTCAAACGAGAGCAGCATTCATGGAAGTCTTAACGAAGATTTTGCAGCAAGGTACCGAATTTGATACTCTCGCCGAGACAGTACTTGCTGATCGTTTCGAGCAGTTGGTCCAGCTCGTTACTATGATTAGTGATAAGGGCGAGTTGCCAATTGCGATGGCTTTAGCTAATGTTGTTACAACCAGTCAGATGGATGAGCTTGCGCGCGTCTTTGTCACTCTCTTTGATGCCAAACACCTTTTGTCACCGTTGCTCTGGAATATGTTTTATCGAGAAGTCGAAGTCTCGGACTGCATGCAGACCCTTTTTCGTGGTAACAGTCTCGGAAGTAAAATTATGGCTTTCTGCTTTAAGATTTATGGGGCAAGCTATTTACAAAGTTTATTGGAGCCTTTGATAACTCCCTTATTAAGCGATCCACTAACTATCTTTGAAGTAGACAGTGCCAGAATAGATACAAACGATGATATTGAACAGAATGGACGAAATCTTGTTGCTCTTACACAAAAGGTTTTTGATGCTATTGTATCATCTGCAGAAAGGTAATTAGCAATAATAAAATCTTCAGAAATGTACAAACCATTTTTATAATCGTGTATATAAAATTATATTATAATTAATCAAATAAAAAATTTTACTAAACAAAAATTTTGTTTATTTTGAAATTAGATTTCCACCACAGTTACGCTCGATGTGCCACTGTTTGTATCAAGTGTTAAGTAAGCGTTTTCCTCAATGTCCTCAAAATAATATAGGCGCAGTGGGCACTGTGATTTTTTTGCGTTTTATTAATCCGGCGATAGTCTCCCCTCAGGAAATGGGCATTGTGAATAAGATCGTACCACAGCCTGTTAAGCGTGGCCTTATGCTCATGTCGAAGATCCTCCAGAATATTGCCAATCATGTGGAGTTTAGTAAGGAACAGCATATGTTACCTTTCAATGATTTTTTACGGGCACACTTCGAGATCGCTCGACGTTTCTTTATACAAATAGCTTCCGATTGTGAGACAGTCGATCAAACTAGTCATCCTATGTCTTTTGTCTCAGACGCAAACGTTCTTGCACTTCATAGGCTACTTTGGAATCATCAGGAGCGCATCGGTGATTACTTGAGCAGTAGTCGCGATCACAAGGCGGTTGGTAGGAGACCTTTTGATAAAATGGCAACTCTTTTGGCTTATCTCGGCCCCCCCGAGCATAAACCCGTCGATTCACAGTAAGTAAACTTATCATTAAAAAAAGTCTTTGAAAGCTTTCATTTCAAAGTATATATCTTCAATTATAAAATATTTAATTTTGATACAGTGTATAATTTTATATTAAATATTATAAAGTAAAATTAAATAATATAATTTTAGAAAGTTTAATAGTCCATCAATATTTTGAAATAATTCAGTTCATTACTCTAGTTAATAAAATTATAAATAATAAATAAATACTTGCATAATTAATTTTAAGTCTATATTTAAGTTATACTTATTCAATTTAAATTTTGTTGATGTACTTATAATTTATAATTTATTTTAATAAGTATTTTTTTCTAATAAAATGTTACTGTTATATATGTCTTAATTTGGTTATTAATTTTTTTAAAAATTTTTTACCCAGTTTATTATTTTCATCGTCATACGCTAGATGGTCTAGTATTGATATGTCTTCTACGAATTTTGAAGAAATAATGGTTAAACATAATATGCACGAGAAAGAAGAATTTAAAAGTATAAAAAATCTTAATATTTTTTATCAAGCTGGAACCAGCAAACAAGGACATCCAGTTTTTTATTATATTGCTAGAAGATACAAGTAAGTAATAGTTTTTATTATGTTTCAATAGAAAGTAAATCATAAAAGTTTTTTAATAATAAATTAATTCTAATAATTAATGACAGAGTAGTTTTATTACTTTATTTTTAAATTCTTAATTTTAATTAGCCAGTACCAATCTGTTCTGTATAAAACAAATTATTGATTTTGCACTGTGTGTTGTAAGTATTTAAATTTATTTTTATAAAAATAATTACTATTAATATTTTTAAATAGAAAATTTTTAGAATACAAATATTAAATAATATTTTATGTATAAATTGAAGTATTTGAAATAATTGTTATAATTAGTTAATTGTTTCCTTTTTAACATCAAAGTAATAGATAATATAAAATATTTCTTAATAATATTACGTAAATTTTTTTAACGTAATTTAATAAACTCCACGAAGAAAATACTGTAAAAATCAATTACAAAAAATCATTACTATTTAATCATCTTATAATTCTAAAATAATTTGGTTCCATGATTTTTATTAAAGAAAGTACTTGGAAAAGTTTATTTTAATAGATTAAATTAAAGATGATGAACTTTTTTTTAGGATTGGTGAAACGAACGGTGATCTTTTAATTTATCATGTGATTTTAACGTTGAAACCGTTTTGTCATTCAGCTTTTGAACTCGTTATCGACTTCACGCATACATGTTCAGATAATCGCTTTCGTACAGAGTTTCTACAAAAGTGGTTTTATGTATTGCCAGAAGTCGCCTATGAGAATATCTATGCAGCCTATATTTATAACTGTAATAGTTGGGTGCGTGAGTATACTAAGTACCATGACCGTATCCTAGCGCCTCTCAAGGGTAATCGGAAAGTGCTTTTTGTTGATGGCCCTTGCCGGTTGAATGACCTTATAGATCTTGACCAGCAAAAGCTCCCGGGTGCTACACTTTCACTTGACGAGGATCTTAAGGTTTTTCCGAGTGCTCTTAAGCTGTCACACAAGGATACAAAAGTCTCAATAAAAGTCGGACCCACAGCGATACAGATTACTTCGTCTGAAAAGTGCAAAGTACTCTCGCAATCGGTTTTCCTCAATGATGTTTATTATGCCTCTGAGATCGAAGAGGTGTGTCTTGTAGACGATAATCAGTTTACGCTAACAATTTCAAATGAGGCTGGCCCCCTTTCATTTATACACAATGACTGTGATAGCATCGTTCAAGCAATTATTCATATTCGTAATAGGTGTGTACAGTTACTCGATGTAATTATTTAAATGCTTATTTGATTTTATAAAATTTGTGGTTTAATTATATATAGTATATACTGTTAGAATGTGTTGAAAAATAAGAATTTGGTAGAAAGGGTGCTTGAGTGAAATGCTTCTAGAATATCAAATTATTTTAGTAAATCTATGAAACAAAATAAATTAAATTGAAAAATCAAAAATAAATTAACTTAAGCATCTCAAATTATATATTAAAAATTATATGATTTAAAGCATGTATAAATATTTTATAGAGCACTACCGTAACAATATAAACATATACAGTTCTTTAATAATTCTTTTTGATGTATTAATTCTTTAGGTGAGTATTCAATTGCTAAATTAAAATCTTTTGTAAATTTTGATAATTTTACTTAATATATTAAGAGATTTTAACTTTATGATATATTATAATGAGTTTACAAGATAAAAATCAATGAATTGTTTTTAAATTTTTAATTAAATATGTTTATATTTTTATTATTATTCTATTCTAAATTTATACCTTTAACTATATCGAAAAAATATACAAAAATAAGATATAAAATAAAAAGATAATTTTTTAAAATATAGATGGGAACTTTCTCAGCCGGATTCGATGTCAGTTCATCCGAAAATACGGCCTAAGGATGTTCCTGGTACCCTTTTAAATATGGCTCTCCTAAACTTGGGTAGTTCCGATCCCAACCTTCGTACAGCTGCGTACAATCAACTTTGTGCTTTGACTGCTACTTTTGATCTTAAAATCGAAGGTCAACTTCTTGAGACCTCGGGTCTCTGTATTCCTTCAAATAATACTATCTTTATCAAACACCTGAGTGAAACTTTGGCAGCGAACGATCCACATCTTACTCTCGAATTCCTTGAGGAATGCATACAAGGTTTTCGTTCTTCGACAATTGAGCTGAAGCATCTCTGCCTGGAATATATGACACCTTGGTTGAATAATCTTGTGCGCTTCTACAAGCCAAATGATGAAGGCGGTAAACGTCAAAAACAAGTCAACCATATACTTGAAAAACTTATCACATTGACAATCGAAGAAGTAGAGATGTATCCCAGCATTCAAGCTAAAATTTGGAGTACAATAGGTATATTAAATTATGTGCAAAATAGTTTCGAAAAATTGTAGAAATGGTAGATATTCAATTTAGATTAGATTTGGAATGTAAAATAATGATTAAATAATAAAATGATTAGATTTTTGCAATGTAAAATATTAATGAGGTCATTTCTATAGTATTATTTTTTAATTTTGTAAAAAAAAATACATTAATATAGTAATAATAGAAGAGTTTCTATTATAATGAAATTTTTATTAATTTTATATCATTTTGAATATTAAATAAATTTCTTTAATAAATTAGTTAATATCAATCAGTAAATAATTTCTTTAAAGAACATTATTATGAAAAAAGTCTGCATTTGCTGAAACGAAGGTTGAACTATTGATTCGAAAAATGTATTCATAAAGCATTTTCATATTAAAAATAAATGAAAAATGTTGTATTTGAATCATTCAAAATTTTTCCTATCTTTCTTATTTGTTTTATCATATTTAATGACTGAGTCACGTTACACTATTAAATAACAGGTAGACTGCCTGATCTGATCGATACAGTGCTAGACAATTTCATCCACAGGAGTGTGCAATATGGTCTAGGATCTCCAATGGTTGAGATAATGGCAGATACCGCGGTCGCTTTAGCTTCTGGCAACGTGCAACTCGTTGCAAAGAAAGTGATCGGTCGTTTGTGTCGTGTTGTTGACAAAACCTGTACTTCACCGACGCCTCTGCTGGAACAGCACATGATGTGGGATGACATAGCTATACTGGCGCGATATCTGCTTATGCTCTCATTTAATAACTGTCTCGACGTTGGCAAGCATTTACCCTACCTGTTTCATACGGTCACATTCCTCGTATGCTCGGGTAGCCTAAGTATGAGGGCTTCAACACACGGATTGGTTATCAATATAATTCACTCGTTATGCACGTGCAGCTCGCCATCATTTTCTGAAGATACGTATAGAGTACTTAGAATGAGCCTTGATGAATTCTCCTTACCTAAATTTTACCTGCTCTTTGGTATTAGCAAGGTTAAATCTGCGGCTGTAACTGCATTCAGGTTAGCATTTATCAATTTATTTTATTAATACTAATATTGAACTTATGGATTGCTTTTATGAAAAATAGAAAATATATCATTGAGAATTCTGTTCTAATATACTATAAAATAAATATTTATATATTGCTTATATTTAAAAATATTTTTTAAAACTAAAAGATAAACGTACATATTAATTTAAAAACTTACATTTAAATAAGATATTTTTTTAGTACACAAGCATGTAAAATTTAAATAAAGATTGCAATAAGTATTATTATTTATTAAAAATTTGTTTATTTAAATATCTTAACACATAAATTCAAAAATAATTTAAGAAAATATTATGTATAAGTGGTTAAAAAATTAATTTAGTTTCCTAAAAAATCTAATGAGAACTATAGATTAAATTTTTATCTTAAAATATAAATCTAGAGTTATCTCTTAGAGTTATTATCTTATTTTTGTATCACTTATTTTTTTCAGATCTAGCTATCGTTATTCAATGTGGTTTGGTACTGAGCGAAGCATCTGCAGTACTCAAGACCGTGAAAGGCTATCATTAACTAGTCTGGAGGTTATTACTGATGCACTATTAGAGATTATGGAGGCTTGCATGCGAGACATTCCGAGGTGTGATTGGTTGAGGACATGGACATCCTTAGCAAAGAGCTTTGCCTTCTGTTTTAATCCAGCACTGCAACCTCGTGCACTTATTGTTTTTGGTTGTATTAGTAAAAGTATTACTGACCAAGACATTAAGCAACTTTTACGTATACTTGTTAAGGCTCTTGAGAGTTTTAACGATATTACACTGTTAGAGGCTATCATTATGTGCCTCACACGATTGCAGCCTTTGCTCAGACCGGTAAGTTTCTGTATTATGAATTAATATTCTTATTCCTATCTTTGTTAATATTTTTTAGGTAATTTTTAAATAAATAATATTAAATATTTTTAATAAAGAAATATGTTCATTATTTCTAATTTAAAAATGAAATAGAAACGACTTTAGAAATAATGCTCGATGCGAAACATTTATATGTATATGATGTAAATATTGAAAGGTTATATTAACAATAAGATTGCTAAAGTTATTTTAATTTATAAATGTTTCTTTACGAAGCTAAATTCATACAGAATTTGTAGTATATATTTATATAATCTTTCATACTTAAGAAAATAAAGCATGCAATCCTTTAAGTTTATATTCGATTTTTAATTTCTATAAATATTTTTTAAATTATTTTCTACAATAAAAACTATATTTTCGTGCATTTAATGATAACGATATTTATAAATATAAATAATCTATTCACATTAATAATATCAAATTGTGACTTTAAAATAAAAAATTTTTTAATAAAATTAAAAAGTTATTATCTTTTAATACAAGTAGAAAGATTTCTTTAAAATTATTTTAAAGAAATTTTAAATTTATAAAAAAATGAGTAGGCGCTTGTTTCATGAGATACTCCTTGTAGATTTAAAAACGAAATAAAAAAGTGATGTTAAATCAGTAAATTCTCGTTTTTTTTTAAATTAAGATTATAAATATTTAATTAATATTTCACAAAACTTAATTTACAAACATGGAAACATTCATAAATACAAATATATAATATTAAAATATGTATCATCTTACATATTATAAGAGTGTCTTAATTTGAAATTTTCTTAGTTTTAAAAATGTTATGTATTCTTATTTTTTAATGTAGCTTTACTATCATTTAAAATAAAATAAAAGCAAACAAATATTATATTAGAAATTCAAGTCAAAGATTATGATTTATCAGATTTATTTATTATATTATATTGATAGCTTATTGATCATTCACAGATTTTTATATGAATTTATTTAAATTTATATTTCATTGTTTTGACTATTTTTCAAGTAAATGAATCCAATTTAAAGTATTTTAAAATAAAATTTGCTTAAACATTATAACTACTTTATTGTATTATATTAAATCAAACATCTTTATCAAACCGTATAAAAATTTGTAAAATTATTATTTAACTGCCCTTGATTTATTTATAAAATGCAGATGTTGCTTACCAACTAAATGTATCAATCAAATCAAATAATTATTTAAAATTTTAATTGATTTCATATATGATTTAATTACACAAATAAATGTGTGAAACGTCTGAGATAATGAAAGTAAGGGTAAGAGGAAAGAGAGAAACTATATTTACATATGAAAATACAGGTATAAATGAACAAAATAAAATTTTTTAATTATAATTTAGATATGTAATTTATTCTGAGGTTTTTGATCTATATTTTTTGTTTTCAATGAAGCTATAGGTAAATATATATATATAAAGTTATAAAACAAACTTATAAAATAATATTCATTTATTAACTGTAATATGGATGTTTATCGTTCGATAAAATTGTATTTATTTTTTAAACTGAAAAATATAAAATTGTCAAATTTAAGAATGTTTAAACTATCAAACCTAAATAAATAAAATAAGTCAATGCTTACTTCTAATTAATATAATTTAAATAATAATTATAAATATCTTAAAAAATGAAATGTATAGTTTATTGAAATATGAAAAATTTAATTTATAATAATTAAAATTAATATAATTTTTATAACTTTATAAGAAATTTCTAATTTTTATAATAAGAGTAGTTTTATTTTTCTGAGATTTATAAATATAAAATTGAATTATTATTTAAATAATAAGAATCTATTGAAATGTTTAAAAAAATAGTTCCTAGTATATATTATTTATATTATATATTATTTACATGTAATTTTATAAAAGTGAAAAAACCAACATATTATTTATTTAATATATTATTTATTTACATTTTTAATTTCTTAACAAATAGGAGTCGCCGATTCACCGCTTCCTTTTTTGGGTGGCAACATCTGTACTTCAATTGGATGAGGCGTCGCTCTATGCATCAGGACTAGCATTACTTGAACAGAATCTCCATACTCTCGACTCTCAAGGTACCTTCGATGGTAAGACACTTGAACGCGTAATGATGTCAACGCGTGAGCCTCTCGAGTGGCATTTTAAACAGCTTGATCATGCCGTTGGATTATCCTTTAAATCGAATTTTCACTTTGCTCTTGTCGGACATCTTCTCAAGGGTTACCGACATCCGACTCCGACAACAGTCACGCGAACCACGCGGGTACTCACAATGCTACTCGCTATCGTCGCCAAGCCTCTCAGAAGAGATAAGTTCGAAGTGAACCCCGAAAGCGTAGCTTACCTCGCTGGTAGGTTATACTTATTCTTTTTTGATTACCAATTTATATCCTAATATAATTTACACTCTTTAAACATTTGATAATTTAAGTCTAAAAAATAAATACATTGCAATAGAAATATGATTTATCCATTTTTAAGGACACACAAGTTTGAATTTGTCATAAAAGTTTTATTATTTAATTAGAACTAATTTAAATGCACTATATAAAAGATCAGAGATAAAGAAAGTTATTTAATTGTTAAATAGATATATATCGTATTTTATCGTTGCAATATGTTTCTAATTAATAAATTAACTTATTATTTTTTTAGACTTTTATACTTAAATACATTTTTTTAAATTTTTATTACTATAAAATTTGTAATATATAAATATTAATTTTATTAATAAATTTTCTATAAGGGAGTAAAAATTAATTTATAAATTAAACAATTATTATATATATTATTATATTAAAAAACGTTATAATATCTATTTTAGTACATTATATGCTTTCTACTTTTTATTTATTATCTTGTCTTTTTTAATACAATTATTTTATCTAATAAAATTTATCAAAGACAAAAATGTTTTTCATAATTTAATTTAAATTTTCAGATAATAGACATTAGGAAATATATTTGATAAATTTTACAAATCTTTTTTGAAGAATTTATTATACAATGTTTTTGTATTTAACAAATTTTTAAAGTAGGCTTATATTTAAATATTATTTTATTTATGAATATTACTTTTCGATATTTCCTTGTATTTTTTTTTCTCATTGAGTCTTTATTTATTTTTTATTTTTTATATTTCATTTAAAAAAATATATGATTCAATTTTTAATTTAATTTTAAACCTAATTAATAAATCAATTTTACAAAAAAATTTTAATATATAATGTATCCTGATAACATTACTTATAATTATCGATGTTTGTAATTAATAAGCTTATTTCATACTGTTATTTACAATTATTTTTTAGAATGAGTTATTTAAGCTTTTTTTAGTTCTATACTTAAATAATTTTTTTATTAAATATAATCTTATTAAAAATGATACGATTCAAAAATTTGATGTTAATTATAAAAAATAAGTATATTTTTAGAAAAGATTTGAAGTATTACATGTTAAATGTTTAAGTTTAATTATTGTTATATTCGAAGTATCTTTAACTTGACATTAAACAATGATTTAAATATTTTAAATTTATTATAACATTACGATAGAATTATAAAGTTTATTCTAGATTTAAAAATTTTATTAACTGAAAATTCCAAGAAAGCCTTATAAATATGATATTAAGTTTTTAAATATATGGAAATTATATTTAATTATATTTTGAAAATAAACTAGTATACTCAATAATGACTTTTATAAATATTATTTTATATAAAAGAATTATTTTTAAAATTAAAATAATACGAAAAATTTATTGTTAAAATTCGTATAATAATATATCATTTAAGATAAAATTAAACTTAAAGAAACCAATTTTTTTTTATAAAAACAAAAAAATTAATAATTCTTTTAGTTCCTATTTATTTAAATAAATTATTATTTTTAGCTTTAGTATCTGTATCTGAAGAAGTTAGAAGTAGGTGTCATATACGACATTCGTTAAATCGAAGTACTGGTGAATCTGGAAGTACAGACTTTTTGGATACTCTTGATTTACATTGTATGGTACGTACATAAAATAAATTTAATAAATATTTATAAAATATCTATAAAAATAATACAAGTTTATTTTTAGAACTATTTATAATATTATATAATTAAATATCATATGTATCTCCATGACTTATCTATTAGTATAATTCAATTTTATATTTATTCTAGGATGCATCAAGTAGTACTAATAATCCAGCTAATCGCAGACAGAAATCTTGGGACCTACTCGATCAAACAGCAATAAATCAAGCTAAACAGCAAAAGTATCATACATCGCATCATCAGGTATAATTATATGATGACCTAAAAAAGAATTTTGGCATTATTTTTTATGTTATTAATGTTTATATTTTATATTTTATTAAATGTCAACATTGAATTATTTTATTGTTATTTTTTACGTTGAATATATTAGCTTTTTATTAATATATGTATATTGTAAACTGTAACTGAAAGTAGAAAGGTATTTAATAATATATTAAAAAATTTTTAAATAATAATCTATAAAATTAATCAGTTTATTATATAATTTTATAGCTTTATATAAGAAATAAAATTTTATAATCTGTTTTATTTGATGCACCGAGTGATTGGTTGTAATATTTTATTTTTTTTATAAATACATCATTAGGTATTTATTTAAAATAAAACAATACATTTTAATTGAATACTGAGAATGAAATTTATATGTATATTTAAAGTAGTATTATGTCAAATTTTCTATCATTAACAGGATGTTCATCAACATGTTTCATTTATACCTTAATAATGTGAGAAATAAGTTTGTTACATTTTTTCAAATAGTATCTAAATCAAAAGTTAAAAAGGAAAATATGATTTACTAATAGATGATTTAATTATTATATTTAAAAATTTAGAATAAATGCTTGAATACATTAAATATATGAAAATATTATATATAAATATTTTGGATATTAATAATATTTTAGAAGTTTCCTCATATATACTGATAAAGTCAACCAAGTTGATGTATATAATAAAACAAATCTAAGACAAGTAATTAAAATGATAGACTTAAATGTATGGTAATATATAGTTAATATTTCATTAAAAAAATTTAATTATTTTAATATTACCGATGAATTGTTAATGCTTATTACTTTGTCTGCTTGGTTCGCTTCTGTCTACATCTTGATGCTCCTGCACGCTTGTACGAACACGATGATATGCTATAACATTTTTTCATTGATAAGAGTGGACGAATTATGTTTAAAACTCAACGGTCCTTCTCTATGCCTTCTGCTAAGGAAGTCAAGGCTGCTGAGGAATTAGAAAGTAAGGTATGAACTAAAAATTTTAGTATGAAAAGATAGAATAAAATCATTGTGTAACTTTTAATTATATGTAGTAATTGCTTTAAATGTAGATTCATAAATTTACAAATAAATTTTATTTAAAAAAAATAAATTAATTAATTATTTTTGTAAAAAAAATATTAATTAGAAAAATTTGTAAATTAGACAATCTTTATGAAATAAAAAAACATTAAAATTTATAACAAATATTTTTTTGTTTATAATAAAATATAAATCTAGAACATTCTTTTAACAAACTATTAAAATCAGATTTTAGTTTCTTTTCTGTAAGGCCAGATGAATTTAAAACTGCATTGTTTAATTGTTTAATTCTTAACAACTAAAATTCTATTAATTGAAGTTTCTCTTTTTATATTCGTTGATCAATAATTTATTAAATGATTTTGTTTAGAATCGCAGTACACGTGTTAGTGTAAGCAATGAAAATAATGTACTCCTTGATCCCGATGTACTAACAGATTTCTCAATCCAAACTCTTATTTTAACTGTGTTGGCAACACTTGTTAAATATTCTACTGACGAGAGTGAAACAAGAATTCTTTATGAATATCTTGCTGAGGCTTCAGTCGTCTTTCCTAAGGTTTTTCCTGTCATGTAAGTTTTTATAAGTTAGGAATAATTAGTACTTCGTATATTCGAAATATTTTTGTTTCAATAAAATTTATCGATGATAATACGATGGTAATACATGGCTACCTTGCTATTCAAAATAAAACTATTGGTTTTTTAAAATATCTGTATATAATATAAATTTCGTTTATTTAAAAAATTGAGTTTGTACTTTTTTACGATTGTTTTAAACATAATCAATTAAATAATTTTGAAACATCAGTAATTTTTTAATTATGACAATGATGTGCAAGTATTTACAAAATTTTTTTTTTAATTTTATATGTATGTTTTTATTTCTATAAAGTAATATCTTTGTGTATTTTATCGTTACATATTTATATTATACAATTTTTTAAAGATTAATTTTAAATCATATTACAGTCATAATTTATTAGATGCCAAAATCAATAGTGTTCTATCATCTTGTCATGATCAGGCAATACTAAGTTCGGTTCAAGCTATCATTCAAAATATGATTGCTTGTGAAGATACAAGTCAACAGCAACTTCATTACTTACAAAGTTGTGGTTTTGGTGGTCTTTGGAGGTTTGCTGGGCCATATACAAAGGTACATTTCTTACTATGTGAACTTATATTGTATATAAATAGTAATTAAATGTTGTTTTTGTTTTAGTGTAATCACACAGCAGAAAGTGCAGAGTTGTTTGTAAATTGTTTAGAAGCAATGGTAGAAACTTGTTTGCCAGTTGAAGAATATGACAATACAAGTCATAATGAAATTTCTTCTAATATGGTTAAATATTCTAGTGAAAATATATCAAATCGCTCAAAAACGACCTCATCACAAGTAATTAAAACACTTAATAATTTAAAAGAAAGTAGCTCTTCTTCATTTGTGGATCACAAGGAGTGAGTTAAATTTGAATTTGAAAGATATATATGTTTATTTAATTGATTATATTTGATCAAAAACTATATCGTAAAAAATATATATGAATAAACTTTTATACGAAACTTCAACTGTGATTATTCTTTATTTAGTCAAAATGTGGAAAGACAAGTTGACAAATTGGGAATTGCAAGTCAAGCAACTTTGGATATTAGTAATAAAAGTTCACAACCCTAACAACTATATCTGAGGACTGATATTCAAGATAGTAAATCACGCCAGGGATATCTCAGTCAAAGACCGCAGAATCGATTGAGGTTTATTATTAAAATATAAATATTACAAGATAACGAGATAATTCTTTTCTTTTATCCAAATGTTAATGAATTTACTGCTAAGTTAATATTGTAAAATATTGTATCATTTAAAAATTTAAATTGAAAGGTTTTTTTAATTATACGATAATTAAAAAATTATATTTTTACAAATTAAAAAATATTTGAAAGCTTTTTTTATTAAATAGGAAATATTTGTAAAAGGAATAAATTTGATAATTATGAAATTTTTTATATGTAAATAATAAAAAAGTAAATTTTTTTAGAAGTAAATTTGGAGGATATTATATACTTAATCAATTTAATATAGAAATTAAAAGTATTAAATACTTATTTTATAATACAAGGAGATATTAACATCTATTGCTATTTTTTAAATTTTACTTTGTAATAAAAGATTAAAAAATAAAACAAGATGAAAGCTTGTAAAAAAGTATGATAAATTTATAAGAGTGTAATTTTTTTTAATTATTACTTATGCAAGAAATTTTTATAATGAAATTTATACGAAACCTCTTACTGATTTACTTAAAACCGAATTTACTTTAAATGTTAATAAATATAGTATGTATATAGTTTTATAACTTAAGTATAATATTTTTTTTTTTCAAGGACTTCATATCTTTTGGCTCCTTGCTACTGTTACTATATATCCAGTCAAATAAATCCAGTACCGTCCAGTTCGCATTAAAATACACATATACAGAAAAAACGGCGATGTTAAATATGTATGATGTCAACTTTTCTTAATTTCAAGAAATTATTTTTGACAACTATGTTGCGTATATTTTCTCTCGTCATTAATAAGTAGTCGTGTTCAAAGTAAAAATTAACACCAAACAATGATTATATATATGAACTTATATAGTTATTGATAATTTATCAAAGAGTACAAAAGAAGAGCAGAGACCACTTTTGTCATGTTCCACATTTTTTTTAGAAAGAATTAGACATCGGATCTATTTATCGATGTTGGGCACGAAAAAGGTCTCACTGGACTGCTGATACTTGCGCTTTTTTGAGATATCTTTGTAGATAAGTAAAATAAGAAGATTCTTTCTCTTATACCAAAGGTTATATTCTATCTATTAAATATTGTAAATTTTAATTATTAAGAATAAAGATGTTTTGCATTCTATGAAAAGAAAAGATCTGTATATATTTTTCGGTATGGTAAAGTATTGTGAAAGATCAATAAATTACATACTATACAAGTTCCATATGCTTGTTGATCTAGAAAAATGTTTCAAATACAGAATAAAGTACTGTAAAAATTTAAGAATATTTATAGTATTGTAATTTATAGTGTTGCAGAATTATAATTCTTCTTTTAGTTCTCTTAGCCTAAAACTGGCTCTTATGTAAGAAATCAACAATATTATACTCTTAAAGAAAAATGATATTTCATTTGATTGCTACCTTTAACTTTTACTTTTTTCATACAATAGCCGAAGAGTCACTTTTGTCATTTTAAATTTGTTAAAATATGTACTGAGAAGATAAATTCCAACTGTGATCAGCTCCATCAAATACCTAATAAGACTGTATTGCCCTAACTTTTAATCAAGTTCAATGTTATTTGATTATTGTATTTATTATAAATATTGCATATCGAAGACTCGATATTTGAAAGCTCTCTTTTGTTCACTTTGCCTTACTAAATAATGAGATAAAGAAGATAATCTATACATTTCTCTGGAGATATATTACAATTTATTATAGTCCTTTCAAGAAAGATATCGATAGTATAAAAAATCTTCTACATTAAATGTTTGTTGAATTTTATTTATATTTTCTATTAATTGTTTCTACTCAGGTATTAGTCATATGTATCTATAAGCAAGAGTATTTGAGCTTTTTTTGAAAACTATTTCATAGTTGGAATAGAAATCGCAATTACATAAGGTATGAAATGAAAGTTTGATACCAATCTGGATAATCTGGATTATTATAAAAACAACTCCACTAGAGTATTTCTATAATTTTTGTATACTAATATTATTTTATGGATATTTTTTGAAGACGTTATGAGAAAATATAAAATTAATTTTGGTTTCTGTGATGCTAGAGTATCTAAGAATAATTTTATTCTTTGTGACTATATCTATAGGGACAGATCATGTCTGCTGATTATATTTAATGAACGAATTATAATTGAATAAAAAATTAGTTTAATTTGTGTAAAAATTATGATTTCCTCCTGTTCTTTAATTATAAAGTTTTAACTATATTTTCAATATGTAATATTAAGAAATTTGCATTCAATGTATTACATTGATATATAATTTGTATATACATTTAGAAAAAAATCAATAAATAAACACAATCGATAGTATTAAAAAAAATCAGATGATTGTTTATACAATGTATTGTATAATATTGTATTAAATTATGTACAGATAAAAGACTAAATCCTTTGGGTAGACATATACGAGTTATTATTACCTAAAGAAGTTTGGTAGCATTAATGAGTTTATGCACTCAAATATCTTTAATCATTTTGAGATTATATATCAGATCGATTTAAAATAGAATTTTATTTAATATTTAATATTTTTCTTTGTTGTTACGAAAAATTATCTTCTTAAATCTTTGTTATAATTGTATTATGAAATTAAATTAAAATAAATAAATTATATAATAAATAAAAAAGTGAAAATTATTTAGATGGATTAAAATCGTGCTTTAAATATAGATTATTACTGTCTCAGCTTATAAAATAAATCACGATAACTCAGTTTAAATTAACCATAAGGGTAATTAATTCAATACATTGAAAATAAAATTTCTATGTACCCTGAAGAGTGTTCAAAAGAGCCATTACTTTTCTCTGAACTTAATGTCAATTTATTATTATTTTATCTGTAAAAATGAGAAAAATGAATTTATAAAAAAGTCACTTTTAGCTATACATTAATTAAATGAAAAGATTGTTATATATATTGGAGAGAAGGTAAAATTAACTGTATGTCAAGATACCATTTTAAGTATTAGTAACTAACATAGGTATACATTATTGTATAATATCTAAAAGTAAATAAACATATATGTACTTTAAGCCGATTATTCTGAATTTCCCATAATCCAATAACTCATTCTAGTAAATTATAATTATTATTTAGGAAAACCTGTAAGATTTAATTATTGTTTAATTTATAAAATAAAAAAAATCGCAATAATTTATATTTTTAAAAATTACAGAACACGTCCTAAATACATATTATTAAAATATATTAGATGATTTTATATAATTATACGTTTACAACATAGTTATTTGTATATTTTTAATATATTTTTATGAAAGTACGTATAGTTCATTCGTATAGGTGATGATATACTAATGTATTTTTGTTCAATAGGTGAGTAATCACGGATAATTACTAATTAGAAATATTATTTTTTACAACTATTTCTTAGAATTATTTTCGTAAGTTTAAAAAGAATTTTTTTTCAATTTTTATTTATTTTTAACTTTATAAATTCTAATATAAAAATATTTTTAGACAAAAATATTCGGGTGTTCACATTTTATGAAATTATTTAGCATTTTACACAAATTAATTTAATTTTTGAAATTAAAAAATTAAAATAAAATTTATTAAAAACATCAACTTTCATAAATTGACACTAATAAATATAAAAATTCTAAAGAATAGTAATATAAAATAATATTAATATCAATAAAAATTAAATAAGTATAATTTATTAGATTTTTTGATTTTTAAAAATTCATAAAACAGTAACAAATTATTTATGTTTAAGTATAAAATTTTGGATACATTTTTGGATTTAAAATTATTCTATAAAATTACATTTTATTCGTCGTTTATTATCAAATTTTTTTTTAAAAGTATTGGATTCTAATTTATTGGAATTTGATCTAAATATATTAGAAAAAAGGAAATCACATTATTATGCTTAGAAGAATAACATTTGATAAATTGTAAAAAATATTGAGGTCGTAGTAAATATGTGTCGCACCTGCTTCTGCTGATGTTTTTGTGGATTTACATAATTTAATAAATATCGATAAAGATTTTTGTTATTAACAAAATTTTACTTAGACAAATGTGAGTTGACTTATCACAAATAACGTAGGTACGTCCAATGCAAGTCATTTTGGAAGTTTGAACATTTTTATCACGTGACATGAATATTAATTTATTTTTTAAAATCTTTAAAGATAATTTGTTATATTCAACGTATAAGTATAAATGTAAAACAAGTTTGATTATAATTTTCGTGAATTTTAACGAATTTTAGAGATTTTTTGTATAAATTTAGTTTTTACTTTTTATATTACAACTTGTAAATTTAATTGTTAAATTTTTATATGTTTAAATTTCATAAATTTATAATTTTTGAGATATTACGAATAATATTTTAAAGTATGAAGATTTTTAAAAGGTTTCTTTCGATATTATATTATATATTTTTATATATTATGTTTATGTAATGTAAGAAAATAAAACTGATGAAAAGTTATCGTTCTATAAAAACATTAATGTTTTTGCAAAATAGATTTGTGTAAAAAAAAATTTATTAACAATTTCTTGTTAAAGCTATTTTTAATTTTATATTTATAATTTATAATGAGAATGGCTATGAGATTTAATATTTTATTGCGTTCAAAAATATTTTTGTACGAACTTATATAATTCTAAAAAAATTTATTTCTATTTTTACATTATTATACCAAATATAATAATTATATATTTTCAATGATATGAGAATAATTTTAGCAAGTATGATACTAATTTTTGTACAAATTTAAGTTTTACAAATTAAATAATATGGAACTTATGTAGTTCATATATTTAATGAACTATTTACCTGTAATTTAATTAAATTGGCAAAATTATTTTAGAAATTTGTTTTTATCCCAGTATTTAAATTTTATTAATTAAAAAATACAATATCTTGTGTTAACGTTTTTCGATGTTATATAATATTTGTTGGAAGGGTTTAATGTAATTGAATTTGGTGTATACAGTGATTTAAAATTGTAATTAAAATAAAAACAGCTAAATTTTGGGTAAATGTATACCGAAAAGCGATAAGATAAAATGATTAAAAATGACGATTAAGTATAAATTGATATCTATGTGTTTAATTAAATAAATACTTACTTTATAAAGCATGGTTCATCTATTTATATTTACAATTGTAAGATTATGTATAGTTTTTAAAAGTCAATTTTGCTTACAGTGCTATGAATAAAATTTATTAACAGAATCATTTCATCCTAATTGTACTAGTTTAAAAGATGTTCAAATTTAATTTTTATTTTACTTTAATACTATAAAAGATACCATAAAAGAAAATTTTTACTAATAATTCTGCATATGTTTGTTTTTTCAAAAATTAATTAATTTCATTATTAATATTTTAAAAATAGTTAAATAATATTTATTATACATTTAAAAAAAAAAATAATTTTTAATTCAAGGTGTTGTAGGAGCATAAAAAAAGTTTCAAAGTCTTAAATTGAATTATATTATAGTACAACCAAAAATAAAAGAAAAAAAATTATACTTACCGGTACTATTAAAAATAATTTAACATCATTATGTCTCATTTTATTTTTTAATGTCTTTATTATTTTATTATAAGTAATTACATTAACAAAATATTTTATTAGGAAAAATGAATAAATATAATCAAAATAAATTGTGGTTACGTAAAATATATGCATGAGGCTCAACCTACAATTACATTCCTTCTTATTATTGATTAATTATTATAATAATAAAAAAATATTGTATCTTGCGTATTCTTAAAAATTTTTTTTATATTTAACTCATTAATAAAAAATATTTTCTTTTTAAGAGTATCAATAAAAGAATATATCATTTGGTAGTACCATTGAGATATTAAATATAATTTAATATTAAAATTGTAAGTACTTAAATATGTTCGTGATAAATATTATCGATCCATTTTTTCATATTTTTTTCATAAATTTTCTTTTTCGTTAGATTTAAGTATACAATGTATGTATTTTTCAGAACTATTAATTCAATTAATTTTAATATTTAAATGAGTTAAAATTTTTCATCTTATAATTAGTGTAAACAAGTATTTTATATTAATTTTTTTATTTTTATAACATATTAACGTTTCTTCCACGGTTGATTATTCACTAATAATAGTTTTATTGATAAAATTATATGTATTACATTTGTATATTTTTTATTGAATAAAAAGTCGATAACATAACAATTTTAATCTATATTAACTAATTTATTGATTTAATCTGTTAGTTAAAACTTGCAATTCAAATGATATTTGTTTTTATATATTATTGAATTTTTCGATACTGTATCAGTGAAGTAAAATCAGTACACATGTTGTATTAATAAGTAAACAGAGAGAATGTTAAATTAGCTGTTAACAAGTAATAAGTCTTTGATAAAAAAATACATATTGTTTTTGGGAAACGCATAATTTATAAACGTATTAAAAATTTAGGTTAAATAATAAAATTGTAAATGTAAATTAGGATAAAAAATTTTGACATTAAATGAAACTATTGAATTGGTATATATGCTACGTTAAAAATGTACAGTTTGTGCGTTTTAAATTGAGTGTATTTAAAAATGATTTTTTAGCTTACAATATTCAATTATAATATCTAAATAACAAAAAATATTCAGCAGTATTAATTTTTTTCAAAAATATTAATAATTAAATTCTATTGTTTATTTTTGTTTTAAATTCAAGTTTATTATTTTGCACATATTACAAATAAATTTTGTAACCTCTTGAAATCATTTACATCAATAATGTTTGAATAATATTTATCTTAAAAATTATTACATTATCAATATTCCTTTTAATTAAAGGATTACTACATCTTAAGAAGGTGTATTCAACATTACAGTATAATATAATAAAATATAATAAAATAAAACATTATTCATATTTAATTTTTAAAATAATTTTAATTCTATTAAATAGTTTAATATGAAGAAAATATATATTAAATACATTATAAATATATGCACATATTATTCATAAGTTTCTTTAGTTCTTTATTAAAATAATTTTGTTTATATATATATAATTAACATAATAATGCTTCTTTATTAATATAATTGATTTGTTTCAATTTTAATTTACTTCTGTAAATATACAAAAATTATAATTTGTATTTATTGTAATAATATAAGCCTGCGCTAACTTAATATGTAATAACTGTTTTAAATTATTTGTATAACAAAATATATATACACAATTGAATAACATCTGCGTTGTTCAAATTAATATTATAGGTAATATTATTTTACTTATCATTTTTATCAGTTATTAATTAACTTAATTATATAAAAAGCAATAGCTGATTATTTAGCAAAAGAAATTTAAATTACTTTTTTTCATTTGCTCCTTTTTTCCTTTTCTTAGTATCTATAAGATAACAGACTCATGTTATCAGTCAAATAAAATTTTTTTTATGTTCAATTGCATAAAAATAGAAAAAAGAGAATTTATTTCTTTTTTCATGACTGTTTCTCATTATATTAAATATTTGTACTATTATTTTGAAGATTATACAAAGTTTTTGGTTTAAGCAAGGAAAAGTCAACTAAAAAATTATAAAATCATAAACATAAATACACGTATAATTTTTTTTTATTGGAAGAAAAATATAGAATTAATTATGAATGATCGATCTATTTATTGCATACGAAGATTTTTTATAAAATAACCTGTTATAGATTCATCCTTCTAGTTATTAAAGATCTGTTGATTCATATTGTCAAAAGTGTCAGGACGTAACTTCCATTTATAGAACTGTCAATTAATTAAAAATCTTATACATTTGATTAGCTATACAAAGAGAAGTGTGCAAAGAAGCTGATTTAATTGTAAGATTATACGAAGGCGTGATAGGCGCTACTTTGTTGACATTTGCATTCCGTAAGTAATCTCTATTTCTGGCTTCGAGAACAGCGACATTGTACGCAACACACCTCTCCACCAACATGACGCGCCTTCTTTAACGCTTGTTTTTGTTAAATCAGGTGTACGATACGAGTCAATAAAATTCGGAACTTACAACATTTATCATGCTTCTTTCACCTTACCGAATTTAGAGTATAAATCTCAATTACTTTGTGTACAATCGTTCATTATACAAGATAAACGACTCGATCTTATCGATTACAATAAATATTATTAATCTCATAGATTGTAAATAATAATAATATAAGAATGTAGTACAATAGATCAAAATGACTCAAAAAATGGTAAGGATAGATTAAACATTATTCAGAAATTAATTGCTATTTGAAAATAAATGAAAATTTATAAAATAAATAACTATTTGATTTTGATAACTAAATGATAAAAAATACAAAAAGTTATTAATATTAAAAAAACTTACATTTCAATTGCAACAACAGGTTGGTTGAAATAGGATATATTTTTTGACGACCATTAATAAAATTCTACATTAAATTCAAATAAAATTATATATTATCATCTATCTTAATCAATTATAATTCTAAATAATTAATAATTTATGCTAGAAAAAAGTAGATGTAGTATTTATTTAGTTACTAGCATTCATAAAAAAAATCTATTTAGAAAAATTTATAATTATAATTGAGATAAAAAAAACAGTCGATTAAGAAGTGATGAAAGAATATTTAGGCATTCTACTGTAAAAAAATAATGAAAAATTATGAATACGAACAATGTTTATTATTTACGATCGAATATAAAATTGAAATTAAATACGTATAATCAAATACAGGTTTAGATTATATTAAAGTACGTATTGAATTTGATACCATTCTAATAGTATTTGTCAAGATCACTCCCAACTTGGAGAAGAAAATAATTTAAGTATTATCGATAAAAGAATAAAATACATTTAATTAAACTATTTTAATTAGCCATAATAATTTATTGTAATCAGGCCAAACTCGAAGTGAAAAGCAAAATTCAACGTAAACATTTTCAAGGAAGAAAGTTTTATTTCCTTCGACATTCGTTATATATTCAATATAATAACGAAGTTAGGATTAAATCATAAATGTACCTATATAATAGTTACGAATATAAGTTTGGATACATTAGATAAATTTAAGAATTTTATTATGAACATAAAATAAAATATACGAAGAAATTAAAAATATTTATTTACACTATTAATAAATTTTATAATACGTGTTTATTGTCACAAACTTCAAGAATTACTTGTAGATCTTTATAAACTATATAATTAGAAAGTAACAAATATTTTTTCATACATTTAGACACTATTAGGGAAATTATAAATTTTTAATTAAAAATTCTGTAAATGGGTGACCATGAAAATAAAGTAATATAAAACTCACTTAATAAAACTTCTAGACTTAGTAAAAAAAACACGTATGGCTTTTTAATAACATACAAAAAATTAGCATTCATGTAAGAATAAGATGATAAGTTTTTAATTTAACACCAAACAATAGTAATAGTAACAGCAACTACATAGATATATTTAATGTTTCATTCTTAAATGATGAATAAATACTATGACTTAAAAAGTTATTAAAATATTTATTAATATTTTTTTAGTTTATTTAATTTGATCTTGATAAAGCATTTTTCATAATTAATCTCATCATTTTTTAAATATTTCTGTACTATAAAAGGAACATGAAAATGTATTATAAAAATACCCGAAAATAGTTCTGTTTTTAAATTCATTTTTTTAAACCATGTGAATTATATTGAGATAACTTAGTTTAAATAATGTAATAAAGTTTATATTATAAAAAGAATACATTAACGATATTTTTAATCTATTTTTATCCATAAAAAATGTAAAGTGCTTGTTTTCTAAAATAATAATTTTAATAGTAATTAACTACTAATGTAATTTATACGAATTACTTGTAATATATATATATTTTTTTTGTTTACAAATATAAATTATTCGAAGATTTCAAAATTAAGTAAAAATATTTCGTATTATAATATTTACTTTAACATAAAAAAATTTGTTAAATAATTGTTTTCTATTTAAAAAATTAAATCAGCTTCTATTGTATTAATCTACAATAAAATGTTTTGAAACTGATATTACTCTATGCAAAATTTAATATTTTGATATAATGTGAAAAGTTCATAAAAAATTATATATAAACATGAATTGAAAGTTAAAGACTTCTATTAATTATGATATATTTATTTCTCTGAAAGATTTTAAATATGATAGTTTATTAAGTACACTTATGTTAATTCAATATAAATAACTAGTAATCTCTTCAATGTTAAAGAAAAGTTGAAGTATTATAATTTAATCATTTTTCATTTTGTAAATTTTTTAATAATATCCCCCACCAAATTCATACATTTACAATTAAACAATATTTTTTATAAGAACGCATTAATGAAAAGCATAATTTTATAACAAGTTAATTTATTAGAAAAATGAAAATACCTGTTTAATATAAATAAAAAATTTTAGTTTTATATAAGTGAAGTAATTATAAATGTATATGATAAATATTTATTAACCATTGAAATATACCAATTAAATAAATATATATCAATACAATGTCTAACAAATACATCAATAATTTCAGAATGTTTATAATTTTATTAATATTTTGATTACTGTCATAATCGTAAAAAGGAATATTATAAAAATAGTGTTACAAATATATTATGTAATAAATGAAAGTAAAACTACAAATAATATGTAGTTTAATGTCTATTAAATCAGTAAATTTGATCATATTAGTAAATTTTTAGCATTTTTTATTAAATTGGTTGTATCGATAGCTTTGATTGTTTACAGTCGTTTGATTAAATACTTAAAATTTGAAATGTTATCCAGAGAAAATTATTTTTCTTATTCTTTAAATAATGTGGAGTAACATCTGTTTCTCATCAAATATTTATCTAGTTAAATCATCTTTATGAGAAGATTTTTTGAGTAATAGAGTACATAAAATTTCCTACAAAGTATTTTTACGTCATAGAACCAACACTACGTTACGTATAAATTTCAAATTACGCCTCAATAATTTATAAAAGTCATAAATTATACTGTCCTGAACTTATTAATATAATACTTAACTCATTATAATCAATTGATAATGCTAATAATTATATACTATTAATCATTGAGTTTGATAATATAATTATTATTTATCTTTATTATTTATTTCTAGTATCTGAAAAATGATCGTCTATATAAGGCCTGTAAATATGATAAAGTTTTAATAGTTCGAAATGATTTCTTTTGTATTATACTTCACTATATTATTTAGCGTTGCTTTTGTATCAGGAGAAATAAAAAATAAGGGTTGGTGGAGAAATGAAGTATTTTATCAAATATATCCGCGAAGTTTTATGGATACTGATGGAAATGGAATTGGTGATTTACAAGGTAAGTTTAATTTAGTTTATTTAATTAATATCTGGAATATGTATATATATATTATTAATTATTAAAAAGTACCTTTATTTTTATCCAAATTATTTTACAAAAAATTGATTTTTTTTAATTACAGTTTTTTTTTAGTTTTAAAAGTTTATTTAATTTATTTCATCACAAAAATTAGTTATTGTTGAAGTTGAAATATTTACATGTATGATATTGAATAACTAAAAATGATATATACAAATCACAAAGCATTAGGGAAATAGCTGTTATAAGAATTTATATTTATTTTTTTATTTATTTATTTTTTAATACAATGACTTAATTATAATTAATATAGAAGCATAAAAATAGAAGCATCTAAACTAATTAATTATAAATTAATCTATTTACTTTAAATGCGTAATTTATAAATTTATTTTTAATTTCATTTTGCAATATAAATTTTTCATATAAATATAAAAATAGAATATTTTAGTAAATGATAAAACAGTGTTTCAGACTGGATAAATTATTTTGAACATATATAGATATTATTATTATTATTTAAAAACAAAAAATAATTTGAATATAATTAAATAAATGTATTTGAGTATAAAATTCATTTAAATAAGGTAATCTTCAGTTAATATATGATCTTAATTATAATATAATTAAGAAAAAGCTCATTTTAATTAAATCAAGATATTTCATTATGTAGGAATAATAGATAAACTTGATCATTTCGTCGATGCCGGAATAGGTGGTGTATGGTTATCTCCCATATATGCTAGTCCAATGGTGGATTTTGGATATGATGTTTCCGATTTTCGTTCTATCGATCCAATTTTTGGTACAATGGATGATTTCGAAGCAATGCTGCATAAAGCAAAGACTTTAGGAATCAAAGTATTTTATATATATATATATATATATATATATAATTATGTACAAGATGATTTTCGGTCTCATAAATATAATCGTATTATTATTAAGATTACATTATGCGTGTAAAATATAATCATAATATTACAAATTTTTATTTTTGAAAAGTATTATGTTTATACATAACATCTGATATTAAAAGATTTAATTAAATAAGAAAGATAATTTACTCGATCATATAGTATCAATTTTTTACTTTTACTTTTAATGTAGCTTATTTTGGAAAAAATTTTGATTATTTTTATATCTTGTATTGTTTAAATATATAATAAAAAATATATAATATAAATGTTTTTGAATTAAATTTATTATTTTAATAATTTTAATAACTGAAAATTTTTAACTTTGAAATAAATACATATAAATATTTTTTATTCAGGTTGTAATGGATTTTGTTCCTAACCACACGTCTTATAAACATGATTGGTTTATACAATGTTTGAATGGTGTTGAGAAATATAAAGATTATTATGTGTGGGCTACCGGACGAAACAATAATATTGATCCACCAAATAATTGGATAAGTAATTTTAATGGTCCAGCCTGGACATTTAATAAAGAAAAAGAATTATGGTATCTACATCAATTTGATTATAGACAAATTGATCTCAATTTTACAAATCCTGCAGTACAGCAAGAAATGGAGGTATACATAAAAACTTTATTTAATAAGTTGAAGAATAAATCTAATAAAAATCGAATAAAAAAATATTAGTCACCGTTAATATAATATATAAAGTAATATATCGATTTTATCCATATTTTTAAAATAAATATCATATATTTGTTTTGAATTGTATTATTAAAAAATTAAAACAAAATAAAAATAGTTTTAAAAAAACTTTTTAAATATTTAACTTTCTGTATATCTTAAGTAATATTAGAGCAAAGCTTACTAAAAAAGCCAAAAACTAATATTTTTATAAATTATTCGACAGATGTTGCTTCAATCAAATATAGTCTTTTAAAATACTTTATTTTCTTTGGTTTAATATAAAATTGGCAATATATTACTAATTTTTTAATTCAATCTAAGATTTATTTCAAAAGATTAAACTAAGAATTTTAATGTAATAATTTGATTTAATAATTATAAACAATAATAAAATAAATAGTGTATATTTTATTTTTGCATAAATTTTTTATAATTTATGAAGAAATACAAATTAAGATGTATACTCATTAAATAAAAAAAGGGAATTTTGTTTTAAGGATATTTTGAAATTTTGGCTCGAAAAAGGTATAGATGGCTTTCGAGTGGATGCAATTATACATATTTATGAAAAAGATGGATTGCCAGATGAACCATTATCTCACAACCCTGGATATACTAATAAAGATTATGAATACCTTGATCATATTTATACACAAAATGATCCACGAAATTACGATTTAATCACAAAATGGAGAAAAATAGTAGATGATTGGACCGATTTACACAATGAAGATGAGAAGGTTTGCTATTAAAAACATACATTTAATAATATATTTAAATTCTAGAAAGTATTTAATTTTTTAATTGAGTTTGTTTTCTCTTTCTATTATTAGGTTATTATGACAGAAGCTTATTCAAGTTTAGATTCTATGCAAAAATATTATACTGTTGGATCTGACGTACCCTTTAATTTCGATTTTATTACAAAAGTTCATACAGATTCGAAACCTAGTGATTTTAAAAAAATTATCGATGACTGGATGGCAATAGTGCCAGATGGTCAAGTTGCTAATTGGGTGGTAAGAATATATTAAATTGATATAATTTTTTGAAAAATCATACTGCTTAAGCTAATATAATAATAATAATAATAATAATTTTTATAATTTATACATAATATATAGTAAATTTCTAATTTTAATATTTTTTCCATTTTTATAAAATTAATCTTATTACAGACTTAACCATGCTTGAAAATGTATTTCATTATAAATTACAACGATTCAAATCTATAAATTATAAATTTTGTAATGTTATGTTTTTTAATGAATTAGTTAACCATGAAAGTTGATAAAAATAATTTAGATATGAAAAAACTCATTACAAGAAAAAATTAACTATACATAATTTAAACAATAATCAATTAAATGATTATAAAATTGAGCTTCTTGTATAAGAAAAAAATTACTCATAAAATTTTAAATAATAAATGTGTAGATGGGGAATCACGATAATTTTAGAATTGCTTCGAGATATCCAGGAAGGGTTGATCAAATGACTATACTTGCCATGATTCTTCCTGGTATTGCAATCACTTACTATGGTGAAGAAATTGCTATGGAAAATAATTATAAAATTACTTGGGAACAAACAAAGGATCCACGAGCTTGTAACCTTACTCCTGAAACTTACCAAAAGGGTTCACGTGATCCTTGTAGAACACCTTTCCAATGGGATGACTCACAAGATGCAGGTAAGTTTTAATTATTACTTACTATTTGAAATTTACAATTATTTAATAATCATACAAAATTTTATTAATTTATTAAAAGAATATATTTAAAACATCTTTATTAGATTGTAATAAAATATAAAATAAAAGTCTTTTCCATTCAACTTATTTTATCATACTTAAAATTAAAAACTAGTAATTATACATATTTTAATATAAATGAACATATAATCAATTAATATTTACAATTATATATTATTCAGGTGTACAAAATTATTATGGAACTATTGTTTATTATTTTTAAATTTATATTAACTATTGTGTTTATAATTTTAATTTTAAATAAAGGTTTTAGTACCGCTTCAGAAACTTGGCTTCCAATTAATGATAATTATAAAGATTTAAATTTGGCAAAACAAAAGTCAGATGAAAAATCGCACTTTAAACTTTATCAGGCATTGACTAAATTAAGAACTATGTCAATAGCTTTAAAAATTGGAAATTTACAAGTAGATATTTTGAATAATGATGAAGTATTAGCTGTAGCACGTCAGAGTTCTGATGAAGGCATCGTTCTTCTGATTAATTTCTCTGATGATACATCGCAAGAAGTAAATCTTTCTGCTTATTTACCTGGAGCTGTCGAAGCGACTGTTACATTAGCCAGCGTAGAATCCGGCATTAAGTGGGGGTAAATTAATTTTTCTCCATTCAATTTTATAAATATAACTTTTTTTTAAAAATTTTTAATAAATATTTTAATTAATATAAAAAATGTTAATATATAATTAAATTTTATAAATATAGATCACCAGTATTGATTACGGGTATTGAAGTGCCACCAAAAATTTCTTTAGTTGTCTCTGCGAAAATAGATTCTTCACTTTCTAGTTCGTAATATTTAAGATTAGTTATAACAAATATTAAAATTTTAAGTAATTATTTATACTGTATATAATAAATATAATATGAAAGTTTTAAATAAATGTATTTAAAATATAAATTTTATTTTATTATTGTATTTTAATCTATTTTTATCAGTATCTATTTCGTTGTTCATAATTTTCACAATTATTATTTATATTATTTATTATTAATTTATAAAATTTGTTTTATTGATGCAAATAATATTTTTTATTATCATTTTTGTATTTTAATATAATTATTTGTTCAGTATAATAGTTAGTTTTTTCAAATTATTGTAAAATATATTTCATAAGTTTAAAAATTTATATTTTTTGATAAATTAAATCCATAGTTAGAATTTGTAATAAAAAGTACTCTTTTGATGCTTTCTTCATAATGTAGTCGATTGAATTATAAAAAATTACATGGAAATTTCATCACTTTTACTTAATATTCTACTATCAAAGTGATTATAGAAGATTTATAACTTTTAATAATATTTTTTGTTGGAAGGAATTTATTTTCACCAATAAGAATACATCTATACGTAATACTTTATATATAAATATAAATGCATACGTAAAATTAGTATTGCTATTATTATTGTTGTTGTTGTCGTTTTTATTATTATAAAATATTATTCAATATTTTATCGGAAAAAATTTTACGTACTATTTAACAATTTAACGATAAAAAGTATTTTGTGTAGAATTACTGTTGGTAGAAAATTTATGAAAGTAATAGTAAAAAACCAATATTATGGCGATAGGACAGCAGCTATATAGTATAAAATCATTTATAAGGCTCATGATAGAATTAATTTTTTAATTTAATTTTTTGTAAAAAAAGAATATACAGTACAAATCTGAAAAAATCGCGATAGAAATGTATATTATAATAGTTTTAAATAAGGTTAATAAATTATTAGTTCTCAGATATAATTTATTTCTTGTATTATGATTATACAATATTCTTATAGTATGATTTAAGAGTAGAGAAATAAATCTATTATATAAATTTATAATTTTTAAAACAGTGAAATAGGATTAAAAGTAATAAATAATATAGAAAAATATGTACATATTTTTCTTGTAAAATTGTAGAAAATAAAAATAATATATATTATTTCGATTATTTTTATTGATATTGTAAGCCTATTAACGAAAATTAATTCATGACGATTATAATTTATTTTTTAAGATAAAAGTATCGAAGATAATAATAAGAATTAAAAATGTTTTTGCTTTAAGATTGACTTGTAGCTGTAATTAAAAAATGTTTTGTAATTGAAAGTAGTCAAATTTAAAATAATTTCAAACTCGTTAAATGAAGTATAAATATTAAATAAATAAAAATGTAAAGTAGTATTAAAAACATATATATTAAAAATAATATTTAAAAATTATTTTGTATAACATAATATAAGAATATTTTGAGTTATAAATTTATAAATAAATCATAAAAATTATCACTTGTAATACGAATTAAAGTAGTTTATCAAAGAAATTTTAATATATCTAATCTGTAATTGTTGGTATAGTATATATGTTAAAATTGACGTAAACATGCAATTAAAAGTTGATGCAGGACAGGATTTCCCGCCTGCATACACATTTTGCCCTAATGAATTTGCCCACAGGATGGAAAGGAGTTCGTAGAAGAAAAATGATCATCGGTGAAGATCCGTACTTCTAAAGTTCAGACAGGTTGGTGGAAAAAATTAACTACCAAACAAAATCTTATTCTCCTGAAAATTTTAGCCTTCCCCTAGAATTGCGTAAAATGAGGACTTTCCTAATGAACGGGTCCCTGAGTGGATCCGTTGGAAAGAATCTGCACACGAAAACCTTCATGCCCATCACCGCCAATCGTCACAGACCCTATGATAAATACAAACAAGTATTTTAATTTTTTTCTTCCATCTTGATTACGCCCCTCCCAAGTATGTGATGACTGAAGAAGCCCCAATCCATTATTATTTTTCTATCCTACCATCCTTCGTGCTTCTTCAAAGTTAAGAATTAAATAAACGAATATCTATACGAATATAATAAAAATTTTTAAATGTTAATATTAATAAAATAAATGAATTGTTTTTTTAAATGAATCAGAAAAGATTGATCGTCAATATAAAGGTTTTAATTTTAAATATAACTTGTAATTCAAATTTGTTTAATTTATACGTAATATAGTACCAAATTAGCATAATAAAATATAAATATACTACTTATTTTAGTAATAATTGGTAATTACAGATATTTTTAGACTTACGAAGTAAGATAAAAAAGAATATTTTAACTATTATTCATTTTCAATATAATAGTAAATATATCATTTTCAATTTCAGAATAAATTTTAATAAATCGATTGCTTTTGAAATTGATAATACTGAAAAATAATTAAAAAAGAATTCACAAAAACATTATTTAAAAATCTTTATGTTATGTAAGTATTGCAGTTTAAATAGAAATGAATGAATACAAAAATAGATTAAAAATAAGTTACAATATTCATAAAAATTTGAGAGATAATTATTTTAAAAGATTAGTCCTATTATTAAAACCATTTTTAAAATATATTATCTTTAGTTTTTAAATTATATTATTTTTTTAAATTTTATGTAAATTACTTAATAAAAATTATTTATATTTTTATACTCGATAAAGTATCTCTAATATTAATGTTAAAATTGTAAATTGAACGATTATAGAAAAAAGTTCTTAAAAAAATGATAATTTTTTAATAAAATTATTCGCGTATTAATATAAAAATAATCATTATTATTAATTCAAAAAATTTAAATTCAGTATAATTCTAGTAGATTGTGAAGAAATGATTATAAATTTTACAAAATTTTTTTTAACTGAAGAATTTTTAAATAAAATGTTATCTTATCGTTACAAAATTCAAAGAAATACAGATCGTTGTACTCTGAAACTATAAATTTAAATTCCTCATTTTATTTGTATTATGAAAGTAACTGTATAATTATTGGTAAAAAACTACTTTAATAAAAAAATATGTTATAGAATTTTTGAATCGATTTTCATAAAAATTATCGATGACACGGATTGTCTTTTAGAAAATCTTTATTAATATATGAAAGTACAGTGTTGTAGGCTGTAATTAAATAATTATTTATAATTATTTTGTATATTTAGGATTTTATTTTAATAATAAAATCTTTTTAAGTTTATTAATATGATTTATTTATTTTTTTGATAATATTTACATGTAAAGAGTTAAAGAAGAAAATATTTTTCGTTAATTTATTTTATTTTATTTTTATAATTTAAGTAAGCGCTTCTATTTATCATTCAGTTGCTTATTTCTTTCACTATTCCTCTCAGTTCTCATACAGCTTTTCCCATAGTTTTGTATTTTTTTTCTCAA
The DNA here is from genome assembly GCA_018907195.1 of Dolichoris vasculosae. NCBI lineage: Eukaryota > Metazoa > Arthropoda > Insecta > Hymenoptera > Agaonidae > Dolichoris > Dolichoris vasculosae. Next base: position 4,722,439 of record JACCHY010000002.1, on the reverse strand, counting down.
TCCAGATCCATGCCCAAAAATTTTAATATATGAAATGTGATTAAGATCTATATCTAATATTTTCGATTTTTATGTAATTCAGAGTTTTATTTGAGTTTTTGAGTATTTTATTTTCGCAAGATACTCATGTATATCTAGCTTACATAAAAAACTATATCGATTGTCTTCATTTAATCTTTCTAAATTAAAAAACAACTAAATTTAGTTTATGTTTTAGACAGTCTTATTGTAATAGTATAAGGTTAGTTTTTTATTTAAGATAATATTCAGATATTTATTCGAGCAGTTCTAGAGAATAAAAGTAATAAATATATAAACACGATGTTTATATCAATTAATATTGGCTTAATTTTGAATTTGCAAATTATTAGTCTTTATTTCCTATATCAGTGAAGAAGGAAGAGGAAAAATTAATTGATTTTAGTGGTAATGAACTAGGTCACCTTCCTGGAGAGAAAGAAAGTTATTTATAAGATAGATAGATGTTTTTAATGTTTATATTTATAACTCCGTCATTTTTTTATTTCGAGACAGTGATATTTTTTGTAGCTAGATGAATACAGTAACTAATAATTTTAAGCTGTGTATTTTCTGTCTGAGGATTTGGGAGGGGAGTAACCTTGGTTTCATCACTATTGCTTCGTTGTCTATAGATGGCGATTAAGAGAGTATATGGAATTTGCACGCTATTAAGATACATTTGAGTTATTGGAATAGAGAGACTTCTACTTTCGATTTTTCCGTGTGACGGAATAAGAAGCATGGAAAGAGAAGCTTCTAAAGGAGTATTGGAAGGAGCCTAAATGAGCTAGAGTAATGCATTGGGCTTCAAGAGCTTGTTGAAAATGATTTGCTCCACGATTATATCATTTAATTGTAAGTTAGTTAACTCATCAATTAAGTTTAGTAAATGGAGAACATAATCTTATGTTTGTTTGAATTTTGAATTTGTTTTGAGAAGAACAATTTTTTTAATCACAGACGAAATAATTAAATACGAGAGCAGAGGTTCTACATATCTTAAACGTACGATGCAGACTATAATCTGATAATATTTATTATTATTCTTTATTTTTAGAGGAGAAATTTTCATAGACGTCTTTTTGTGGCTTCATAGAAGAAGAAAAATAATCTTAACATCTTAAGGTATCTACCAATTAAAATTATGGAAGATATGAAGCGGAAAGTTTAAATGACCTCGTTTAAAAGTAAAAAGTGGGAAGGAAATGAAGTTAGGCAAAAGTTTTAAAAGCAAAAAAAATCATATGACGATTTATATAATATATGAGTAGTCATGTAAATGAAAATAAGATTAAATTAAAAAGATAAAGTTGACGAAGCTAAAATTAATATTATATGTATAAATTTATTAAATAAAAAGTTCATATAAAACTTGAAATTATGTTAGAAAATATTATTTATATTTACTTCTAATACTGACTACAAATTTATTTAAAGAATTTTTTTAGAAATTTATTAAATAGAATTTATATTATTAAAATACTGCATCAAATTATTGAAATTCAATATTTATTAAATAGGTTATTTTTTTGCAAAAGCTTGAGATTTGATAATTATTTCATTTATTAACAATAAAAATAAACATGAAAGATTATATCATATAAATAAGATAATAATTAATAAAATAAATAATAAATAGTTATAATATTTAGAACATGATTAAAGTTACAATAATATTATACATATTTATTATTTCTTATTTAAAAATATTTATCTTTTATTTTTGGTTAACTTCGGAAACTACAATATGAAACTAAATAAAGTTGGATATTTATTTTTTTTATATAAGATATAATTTCTGAAGAATCTATTCATAATAACGAAAAATAAGAAAAATATTATGAAAAATAATTGAGATGTAAATAGTATTTAAATATTAAGAAATATATTTAATTTAAAATATACTTTAAATTATGTGCAGAAAGTTTTAAATCATTAGATACTTTATACGTTAATTAAAAAAATTAATTTCTATATATTTAAGAGATTACAGAATTTAAAAATAAATTATTATATATTTATATTTATGTAAAATAGTAAATTTGATATCATAAGTATTTAAAAAATTTATATAATTAATTTAAAGTATTTAATGATACGAATCATTATAAAAGCACCGATTATGTTATTTTTTTATTGACGGGAGCGAATATGTTGCGATGGACCGATGGTATCTTATTTAGTTCAGAACATTGATGGGCAAATATTGTATCCATCATATTTTATACACTAGTATTCATAGATTGTACTATTCATATTCATAGTATTCATATATTTTTTATTTTGTAAATTGTTGTCTTTGCTTTGCGTATCATTTTTTTGCAAGATGAAGTACCTTTCAAATCCCGAAACGTTAACAATTAAAGCAAAAAATAGCATTATAATACTTTTTATAAAATTTCATGTGATTAGAATATAAAGATGCTTGTTAACTTTCAAAAAAGTCAATATTACAAAGTTTAATTTCAATTAAGCTAAAAAACTTTACGTATCTTTTTTTGAATATTTTAGTTAAATACGTTTAATAATATTTCGTATTTTCATAAAATAAGAATTATTATGAGTTATATAATTAATTTATTCTTTATAAAAGTTTAGAGAGATTATAAAGTACATGGAATAAATGAATGGTTAATACGTTATATAGCATAATATTATTTTATGTAACAGATTTATGTAAAAACAAAATAAATCATATAAAGTACGTTTTATAATTTAATAATAATTTTTGCACATGAAATTAGTCTTTTTTCTATTAATAATTATTGAAGATTACTCAAAGCATTAAAAAGTGGTTAGTATTTTTAATTATATAGATAAAATTAGGATGGTTCATTATAAAGTAGTTTTATTATATTTTTATATTACATAAGTATGTGAATTACAAAAGTATGTGAAAAAAATTAGATTAAATTAAATTAAATTAAATGGAAATAAATAAAAATTAAATTAAAATAAATAGAATACAAAAAATAAATATTGTTTCATTAGTTTCTGTGTGTAACATTTTTTTGCAATAGTTAAACTAATTATATACAAATAATCAATTTTTTTTATTTTATTCGATTCTTTCTAAATAAAATTGTAAATGTAGAATTTTGATAATGATATAGAATATAGAATAACATATTGCTAATAATGTAAATATTTTTTTGGATAAAGAAATAAATGATCGTAAAAAGGAGTGAATAATATGTAGTAAAGTAAAAATTATATTTTATGTTTAACTTATAAAATAAAATGAATGGTACTAGTTTCGAATAATTTTAAAGTATAAACTTTCATATAATTGTTAAAAATATATTTTATTTATAGATCTAAGTTCTCATACTAATTAATTAAGATATAATTTTTACAAGTATATAAAATTTATAATTTTATTTATTATGATAGTTTTTAATTTTTATATTTTGATTTTTATCACTTACTTTTTTTAATTAAAAAGTTATTGATTCACTTAATGTATTTATCAAAAGAATTTATTATGTTATATTACAAATTTTTTTTATTAATAATAAATAAATTAAAAATATAATAAAAAAAACATAAATAACTAATAAGTTTCAATATACTATTTTTTATTTAAATTAAAAAAGATAGCAAATTATTTATAAATATTTAATCAGAGATTATATTTTAATAATAATTTTGTATTATTATTTGTAAAAATTTTTTATTTTTAACAAATTCTTTTTATTATATTTAAAATATTAGATAGATATTATACTTTTTAAATTATTTTAAGAAAATGCATAAGTAAACGTAATCAACCTTTGTATCAACTTAATATAATTTTCTATATTAAACCATAAAGAATACATAAATACTTAATAGATTAATATTTATTTTCACAATTTCAATGTTGATAAATTGTAATTTTAGTTCATTAAAATTCTTATCATAATCAGTATTTTTAATTTATTTGAAATATTGATTTTTTTCAATACCATCGTTATAGAAGTAAATAATTTTGATATTTATTCATAAAATAAACAAAATATCGAACATTAAAGTGATTTATATTTTTTTTCTTAAAATTAATTAAACTCAACAAATTTAAAATATCATAATTTTGAGTTAAAATTAAGTTTTTATTCAATATAAAAATAAATATGATAAATAAAATATAAATATAAGAAAGAAAAAAGAAAAATAAATTTTATTATTTGCTACTATAAATATTCTTTTTAGAAAAAAATTTTTTTTAAAAAACATTTATCATTTGCATTGATCTTTATAAAACTAATTCAATTCAACTGATGCAATTTTTTTGCGTTAAGTGAATTGAAAAAAGTCTATAATGTAAATAATTACTTTAAAATACGTTGAAAGTTTCGTGCAAATATTCATTATGTTTTAATACTATCTAGTTGAATATATATTTGAAATTAATATTTTGAGGATTTGTACTTCATGTAAAGTTAATAATATGAAAAGAAACTATAACATGTGAAATTTTTTTGTCTTTTATTTGAAAGTAACTATAATTAAGGCTTTCAAATTTTTTTTTTAAAGACAAAATATGTAATATTTATTTTCTAATTTCTATCAAAAGAACTTAATAAATTAAAATTTCATAAGATTCTGAACTCCAGAAATAAAACATAAAATAATAGATTAAAATTATCCTTAAAGTTTAAATTATAAATATAAAAAATAGTATAATGATAATATATTTTGTATCTGATTTAAGGCTTAAAAATAGCGATATAAATACTATTTGCACTTACGTATCAAATAATTTGAAATAAATGTTTTTCTATGTAGTATAATAATATCTTAACAATAAATAATATATTTCAGTATTTTTTGTTGATTTCTATGATAATTTGAAAATTTATAGGTAACTTTAAATTTAAAACAATTAAAATTTAAATGCATGCTATATCAAAATTTTGTTGCAAAAATTTTATAAGAATTGTTTTAAAACAATTTGTTTTTTAATCATAGTTTGAAATTTATACGTTTATATTTGTTTTGAAAAAAATTTGTTTCAACAAAAAAGAGAGCCCGAAAGTCATTACAAATATTTTCAGAAATTATCTAAATTAAAAAATACATCCAAAATTATTTTAAATGGATCTCTAAAAGTCGATGTATTAAATAAAAATAAAGTTTTAGCCGTTATACGTCAAATTTCTAATAAAGTGATTATTCTTCTCATTAATTTTTCGAATAATATTCTGCAAAAAGTGAATGTTAGTACTTATTTACCTAAAATTATAAATGCTACTATTATTGTATCAAGTGTTGGATCAGGTATTAAATGGGGGTAAGTTTTTTCTTTTAATTATTTTATTATTATCATGAGTATATGATATTGTTCTTATATTTTTTTTTACTATATAATATTTACATCATTTTTTTATTAAATACTTATAATTATTATTACAGCACTTCTATAAGCGTTACGGATGTTAAATTACCACCAAAAGTTTCGTTAATACTCACTAATGATATATATACATTTAACTAGTAGAATTGAGCTACTTTTTCTCTTAAAACATACTTTAATTGCAAATAAAAAATAAAAAAATATTATTAAAATTATTTCTAAGATATTTTATAAATAATGTAATAAATGTTTTAAATCTATAAGATATATCTCGTGGTTAAAAAAATAAACATTACATGTATTTTTTTTCAATATTATAAAATGTATTACATAATGAAACCTAATATTTAGAAAGAAAATCAGCATATTCGACCTCACTCTGTGTCACAGTTAATTGACAAATAAACTTTAAAAGTTAGATATTTTTTAAATATTTTATTTATGTTTATTTACGCATAGTTTTCAAATGTTTAAATAAGCTTGAATGAATTTTAATTATAATTTCAAAATTATGAAACGTAGTAAGATCAAAACTTTAGTATTGAGTTGCATTTCACCTTAATATAGAGTGAATTGGGATAAAATAAAAAGTCAAGCTATAAATTATAACAAATTTGATTATCGAATTAGTACTGTAGTATCAATTACTTTGGAAGACTAAGATACGAATAAAAATGTAATTACTCCTGGTTATTTTAAAAAATCTTTTTTATTCTTATGAAATCCATTTATAAAATTTATATCCATTTATATTTTATAAAATCTATTTATAAACACTCTTATTTCTAAGCCGAATACCGATGCTTACACACGACTTTTCTGAGGAGAGGAAGATGATAATTTTTCTCCTTATAAATATGGTTCTTTCAATAAACTTTTATTCGATCCTTATTATTTCTTCGGGATTATAATTATATAAATTATTATGATTATAAAAAATATGGAATTTTTATTACATTCATATCTCAGAGATCATATGCATAAATATGAATGTGGAAAAACGTATTTGAATAATAATAAGAATTTATATGACGTATTAATTCTACATTATCACAAATGAGTTTTTACTCTTTCAAAAAAGTCACTATTTTCTTTAAAAATTGAGATAACTGTATTATCGATAACTTATAAATAAACAGAGCATTTAGATTATTCTCTACTATAAAAATAAGTTCATTTTTCAATATAAAAAATTTTATGCGCGTAAATGTATGCGAGAAAAGTTTTATATGAACCAATTTAAAAAAGATCAATATAAACCTTTTCAATAAATACAAATAAAAAAGTAAAATAAATTGGTAAAGTGAATATTAATAATAATTTAAAATATTCTTTAAAGTTCTCCATTTGCTTATCTTGTTCTATCTTTGGTTGGCGATGAACTTTGATTTTATGATTTAATATTATAAAATATTATGTACATATTTTATACAATATTTATATTAATTTATAATGTAGTATTTTATATTTTTTAACTAATAAATCAGATTTATCTATTTAGTCATAATTTAAATAAACGTTTATGTTAATTTATGACATATAAACCATAAATAAAATGTGTCACCTACTAGCATGAACTAAGTTTTACTTTTGAACTTTTCCATTATTTAAATTTTTCATTTAATTAAAAATTTTTTTAAATGATAACCTATTTTTTTATGCATAATTTTATGAATATATATAATTATATTTGATATATATAATATATATAATATATAAAAAGTATAATGATATTTAAAAATAATCAATTAAAATAAATATTTAATAATTAATATTAAAAAAAGCTCTAAACATAATTTAGCTTTCTAAAAAAATTTTTTGTATTATAACCTGTATCTACAATTATCATAAAAAATAATTAGTACAATAATTTTATTTAATAAATATTAAAAAATTACTTTGTATTTAATTAAAAATTATATGTCAAAATTAAGTACCTTTATCGTGATTACTCTTTTTAAAATATAAAATTATACAAACACTTTATATAATTTAAATAATGATATTTTGTAAAACTTTTAAAGTATTACTTATATTTTTAATTAACTTTTAGTTTATTAAAATACTTTATTACATTTATAAAATAATTTTAGTATCAATTATTATTTGTTGAAATAACTTTAAAGAAGACTTTATTTGATATTTAAATAAGTAAATTTGAAGAGAGAGTAATAATTTTTATGAGTATTTATTTACAATTAATGTTTCACTTTATATAAGGTGTAGAATTACTATAATAATTTGTTAGTTAAAAATGTCATCTTGGATGTTGTATATTACTTTTATTTTTATTGTTACTTTTGCTGTTGGAGAAATAAGAAATAAAGGATGGTGGAAAAATATGATATTTTATCAGGTATATCCACGAAGTTTTATGGATTCCAATGGAGATGGAGATGGTGATTTAAAAGGTAGATGCTATTATATTAATAATTTTTATATTTAATACATAAACAATATAAAGGTAGAATTTCTTCAAAGTTTTATGTATACTGTTTTTAAGAAATTTATTAAATTTAACCATAACTCAATTAGACTATAATTTTTTGAATCATAAATATTAATTTCTATAATAAAGAATGCACTAGATTTTAGCATAAATGTTCAAAGTTTTATAATAATTTTTTTAGACAAAATTTCATAAATGAAATTTGACTTTTTTCAGTTTTTTATTGTTATATATTAAGTAAATTAGTAAGTTAAATTTATTATATAAAAAAAAAGTTTTTTTAAGGATTAAAACACAAACAATTTTTTTTAAATCTAAAGCATATAATTGATAATTCTTTATATATCAGTTGATGTAAGACTTAAGTATGATTCATAATTATAATAATATTTTGTATTTTGAATTAAATATAAAGTTGCATTTTAAAAAAGAATAAGAATATTTTTACCTAACATAGCCGAGAAGTTATATCAGTGTAAAATTTTGGTAATACGTTTTGTACCTCAAATGATACTTCAGAACTGAAAATTTTGTATTAAGCATATGCGAATTTAACAAACTTAGAATGGATATATAATAAAAAAAATCACAACAGTATAAATTTCTTGCTTATGAATTATTCCTTTTTCAAAATAGGAGAAATTATTTTGTTTTAAAATTCTATAAAGATATTACTATTTTCATATTTATTTACGAAAAATTAAAGAAATCAAAATTTCTGATCCTTTTTATAATATAGAAACACTATTAAATAATTCAATGGAAGCTTATCCATTACTATACATATTGACAGAAAAATAAAAATCATTAAAATGTAATTTAAGATACAGGTATTAAAAATAATATTTAAAAGAAAATAAAAATTTCAATTGTTAGTATTAAGTAAGTTAAAAAATTTTTAATAATATTAATAAATTTAAATTTAATTTGACTTTTAATACTGTTTTATAATTAATTTTTAATTTCTTATTTAAATACTTTAATAATATTTTTAATACATTCTAACTTAATTTATAACCTTTTTTAATATTTATCATAATAATGAAAGCCATTAATTTCATTTTATTTATTAATTAATTTAGTCTTTTAAAATATTTTATACTATACTCGTGACAATTTTTTCCTGTCATAATTAATACACTCTCTTCTTTATTTATGTTAAAAATCTGTTAATTCTTGTAACAAGAATTATTATTTTCGAATTTTGTAATAAAAAATGTTTTTGTCTTAATCTTATTTTTTTATTTTTTCAAGAATAAATTTCTAGCATGTATTAATAAAAAATATAAAAAAGATAAGGATCAATATGTAATATGATATAATAATAATTTTATTATATATGTATTTATAAACTGACTTGAAAACAATAACTTAATCTATTTAAATCTTAGCACTATAAGAGTCAAATCAGATACTACACTTTTATATAGGTATTACGAGTAAACTAGAACATTTTGTTGATCTTGGAGTTAAAGCTATATGGATGTCACCAATAAATACTAGTCCTATGATTGACGGTGGATATGATATTTTAAATTTTCGTGATATTGATAAAATGTTTGGTACAGTAGAGGATTTTCAAGAATTAATAAAGGAAGCAAATGAGTTAGGAATAAAAGTAACATATTTTATATAATGATTTTGAAATAAGTTATTTTTTTGAAATAATTCAAATTGTTTATATGATGAAAATGAAATATATTACCTTACTAGGTCATTATGGATTTTGTACCTAATCATACATCTGATAAGCATGAGTGGTTTGATAAAAGTGTTAATAGCATTGGTAAATATAAGGATTATTATATATGGCGGAGAGGTAAAGCAAATAACACTGAGCCGCCAAATAATTGGCTTAGTCTCTTTGACGGATCGGCATGGAAATATAATGAAAAAAGAGATTTATGGTACTTTCATCAATTTGATTATAGACAGCCTGATCTTAATTATACTAATCCTGATGTTCAACAAGAAATGAATGTAAGTTATATAAGAAATACAAGTATAATAAGATTGGAGATTCACACATGTATTTACATTCTAGATTAGAGAATATTAAACTTACATTTTTAACTGTAAATGTTATAAAAATTTTAATTGGCATGTATTAATATTAAAAAATAGTTATTTAAAAAAATAATAAATGTATAATTTACGGTGCCTTACATTTATATTTGCGAAAATATTACATATGTATGTTACTTGTTAATTCAAAACTAATTAAACAATGTCATTCCAGTTATTTAGTTTTTATATTCTGAATTAGATTTATTTTATTAATTCACTAGTTAATAAAAATAAGTAGGTAACTAGTTTTCAGACTATATTTTTATTTGTTGTCTTCAGTGCTAGATAAGTGTAGATTTATGTTTTTAATCGAATTTTTTCATATTATCTTCATTGTACACAAATCATTATTTAGTACTCAAGGATGGTAAAATATTGCAAAAATTATATATATTTACTTCCATAACTTATCATAAAAAAATTCATTAATATAAACTATAAAATACAGTTTAGTTATTTTTATTAATAAATGAAAAGTTTTAATACGTTAAATAATTTTTGATATTCAACAGTATTTAAAATTTTTTAATTTTTTATTGTATAAAAGTCTCATTATATTTTGTTTCATTTAAAATTAATTTTTTTTATAATATTTATAAATGGTAATTTTTATATTTTATCCGTTTTATATTACAAGTAATTTTTTTATTCTATCGTAAAAATTTATATCTTTCTAATCAATACGCAGATTTATAAATATCTATAAGAACGTTCTTACTTAGATTTACATAATAAAATATTAATTTATATTATAATACGATAATATATTATTAGGATATCCTCATTTATTGGCTTGAAAAAGGTGTTAATGGATTCCGAGTGGATGCAGTCAATGCACTTTATGAGGACGATCAATTTCGTGATGAGCCATTAAGTCATTTACCTGGTGTAACAAAGGAACAGTTTTCGTATCTTAACCATCTTTATACCGGACATGATTCAAGAGATTATAATATCATTAGAAAATGGAAAAACGTTATAGATGAATGGGTAGATTTACATAATGAAGAAGAGAGAGTACGTTTTTTTCATTATATATATATTTTATTTTATTAAATTTAAATAATATTAAATATTAATTATGTAATAATTTACTTTTAATAGCTCATTGTAACAGAAGTCTATTCAACTTTATCATTGACTATAAAATACTACAAATATGGTGTTCATATACCTTTTAATTTTAATTTAGATATGTATCTTAACAATACTTCCCAACCTAGTGATTTTAAAACAGTTATTGATGAATGGATGGCAGCTATGCCAAAAAATGCAATCGCTAATTGGGTGGTAAGATCAAATAAAAAAGAATTATTACATTAATAGATTATAAACTTATTATCTTAAAATAATATAAAATTAATTTTTTAACTAAAGTGAATTAAGCAAGATAATAGATAAATTTTATTATATATAAATACTTTTAATATGTATACATATATTTTTTTCTTTTAATTTGAAATTAAGCTACAGTAGTTAAAAAGATTATAAATATTAAAATTCTTCTTTAATTATATAATATTCAAATAAATAAATAAATATATATGTAAATTTACAAAAATATTTAATAAATATAACTTTTACTTATCATTATTTTGATTTTTTATTTAATGTGTTATATTAGCTTAGGTTATTATTTTATAAATTCATATTTTAATTTATTTTTAAAATTATTATTAGTCAATGTAGATATTAGAAAAAATAAAATTATGCAATGAATTTTTTTTTATTCATGACACTAATGTAATTGGTAACTTGTGAAAGTGAAACTACATTACCATTTTAGTAGTGATGGTTAAAAATAATCTCGAGGTGGACTTTTTCGAGGAAAAAAACATTGAGCTTTTATCTATTAAGTTTTATGTTTTCTGCTTAAAGTTTTAAATTAAAAGGAGTCTTTTATGATGATTTATGCTTGAATAAGGAAGGTCAAACGAATTTGCATTAACTTAAAAGATCCAGTCGTTTCTTAATTTGTAGTATCTGAATATATTTAAATCTATATATTTATTTGTTTTCCTTGGTCCACTTATAAACTTGGGCTATTCAGTAAATAATAAATCAACCCATCTCTACTAACTATTGTTTTTATTAACTAACCTTTTGCATTGTTGAAAGCCTTTTTTCTATTCCCATTTACTAAATAATTCTACTTTGAATTAATAAATAATAATATTTAATAATAATAAGGTATTCTCTTTATAATATGATAATTCTATTAAATCATTTGCAAATTTTATTGAAAACAGTGATTAATTCAAACTCTATAGCCCTAGCTTTTCTAAATCAAAGAAATCTGTCCAATTTTCATAATTCTATTTCAATACTGTATAACCTATGACAGTCACTAAGCTTTAGACATCTAATAATAATTAGTCAATTTCTGTAGCTAAATATTAAATATTTAATAAATTATATTGTTACAATATATAGACAAGTAATCATGATCATCAGCGAACGACTACCACGTATCCTGAAAGACCTGACTTACTGCCAACGTTAGCTATGATTCTTCCTGGTATAGCATGTATATATTATGGCGAGGAAATTACCATGACAGACAATTTTGACATTACTTGGGAACAGACTCAAGATCCTCATGCTTGTGCATTGACACCTAATACATATTTAACGATATCACGCGATCCTTGTAGGACACCTTTCCAATGGGATGATACAAAAAATGCCGGTAAATATTTCTATTAAATATTAAAAAGGTATTACTGAAATTTTTCGAAGGATATATTATGTATATTTTTCAGTACTTTTTTGTGTTAATAATAGAAATAATTTAGAACTGTTAATTGTTTTAAATTAAATTTTAGAAAACCATATTTAACAAATAATCTTTAATAATAAAAATATATCTTTAATTATAAGGAACAATATTATTTTAAAACTAGTATAATGATTTTTATCTTCCTATAAATAAATTTTTAAAATATGATTGCTTTATATTTTATTCAAACGAGAATTTAAAATGATTATCTATAATTGTAAAATAATACATTTTGTAACAAAATTAAATAAATATTTTACTATTTGACTTTTTAAATAAATCTGTAATTCTATTCTAAATATTTCTTTTATTAAAATTAATTTTTTAATCTAAGAGAATAATATTTCTGATATTACATAAATGATAAAGATTTATAAATATTACACTTATTACACATATTTTATAAATATATTTATCTAATGTGTGCATTTGAATTTAAATACAGTTGATAGGTAATAGTAATTTAAATATTATATTTCCTAAAAAATATTGTTCTGTTCATAAGCATCTTTGTAAATGTATTTTTTATGTTGACTGAAATATGATTTATGTTTAATATTTCATGTATAATAGATATCTAATTTTTCAATTTAATACAGTTTAAAAATAATAATTAAATTTTAAATATATGGTCAAAATTTATAAATTTATGGCATAATATTCTTTTATTATTATTATTAGCTTTTATTACCTTTCATAACAGGTTTTAGTAACGCTACAATTACATGGCTTCCAGTTAATAAAAATTATAATTATAAAAATTTGTTTCAACAAAAAAGAGAGCCCGAAAGTCATTACAAATATTTTCAGAAATTATCTAAATTAAAAAATACATCCAAAATTATTTTAAATGGATCTCTAAAAGTCGATGTATTAAATAAAAATAAAGTTTTAGCCGTTATACGTCAAATTTCTAATAAAGTGATTATTCTTCTCATTAATTTTTCGAATAATATTCTGCAAAAAGTGAATGTTAGTACTTATTTACCTAAAATTATAAATGCTACTATTATTGTATCAAGTGTTGGATCAGGTATTAAATGGGGGTAAGTTTTTTCTTTTAATTATTTTATTATTATCATGAGTATATGATATTGTTCTTATATTTTTTTTTACTATATAATATTTACATCATTTTTTTATTAAATACTTATAATTATTATTACAGCACTTCTATAAGCGTTACGGATGTTAAATTACCACCAAAAGTTTCGTTAATACTCACTAATGATATATATACATTTAACTAGTAGAATTGAGCTACTTTTTCTCTTAAAACATACTTTAATTGCAAATAAAAAATAAAAAAATATTATTAAAATTATTTCTAAGATATTTTATAAATAATGTAATAAATGTTTTAAATCTATAAGATATATCTCGTGGTTAAAAAAATAAACATTACATGTATTTTTTTTCAATATTATAAAATGTATTACATAATGAAACCTAATATTTAGAAAGAAAATCAGCATATTCGACCTCACTCTGTGTCACAGTTAATTGACAAATAAACTTTAAAAGTTAGATATTTTTTAAATATTTTATTTATGTTTATTTACGCATAGTTTTCAAATGTTTAAATAAGCTTGAATGAATTTTAATTATAATTTCAAAATTATGAAACGTAGTAAGATCAAAACTTTAGTATTGAGTTGCATTTCACCTTAATATAGAGTGAATTGGGATAAAATAAAAAGTCAAGCTATAAATTATAACAAATTTGATTATCGAATTAGTACTGTAGTATCAATTACTTTGGAAGACTAAGATACGAATAAAAATGTAATTACTCCTGGTTATTTTAAAAAATCTTTTTTATTCTTATGAAATCCATTTATAAAATTTATATCCATTTATATTTTATAAAATCTATTTATAAACACTCTTATTTCTAAGCCGAATACCGATGCTTACACACGACTTTTCTGAGGAGAGGAAGATGATAATTTTTCTCCTTATAAATATGGTTCTTTCAATAAACTTTTATTCGATCCTTATTATTTCTTCGGGATTATAATTATATAAATTATTATGATTATAAAAAATATGGAATTTTTATTACATTCATATCTCAGAGATCATATGCATAAATATGAATGTGGAAAAACGTATTTGAATAATAATAAGAATTTATATGACGTATTAATTCTACATTATCACAAATGAGTTTTTACTCTTTCAAAAAAGTCACTATTTTCTTTAAAAATTGAGATAACTGTATTATCGATAACTTATAAATAAACAGAGCATTTAGATTATTCTCTACTATAAAAATAAGTTCATTTTTCAATATAAAAAATTTTATGCGCGTAAATGTATGCGAGAAAAGTTTTATATGAACCAATTTAAAAAAGATCAATATAAACCTTTTCAATAAATACAAATAAAAAAGTAAAATAAATTGGTAAAGTGAATATTAATAATAATTTAAAATATTCTTTAAAGTTCTCCATTTGCTTATCTTGTTCTATCTTTGGTTGGCGATGAACTTTGATTTTATGATTTAATATTATAAAATATTATGTACATATTTTATACAATATTTATATTAATTTATAATGTAGTATTTTATATTTTTTAACTAATAAATCAGATTTATCTATTTAGTCATAATTTAAATAAACGTTTATGTTAATTTATGACATATAAACCATAAATAAAATGTGTCACCTACTAGCATGAACTAAGTTTTACTTTTGAACTTTTCCATTATTTAAATTTTTCATTTAATTAAAAATTTTTTTAAATGATAACCTATTTTTTTATGCATAATTTTATGAATATATATAATTATATTTGATATATATAATATATATAATATATAAAAAGTATAATGATATTTAAAAATAATCAATTAAAATAAATATTTAATAATTAATATTAAAAAAAGCTCTAAACATAATTTAGCTTTCTAAAAAAATTTTTTGTATTATAACCTGTATCTACAATTATCATAAAAAATAATTAGTACAATAATTTTATTTAATAAATATTAAAAAATTACTTTGTATTTAATTAAAAATTATATGTCAAAATTAAGTACCTTTATCGTGATTACTCTTTTTAAAATATAAAATTATACAAACACTTTATATAATTTAAATAATGATATTTTGTAAAACTTTTAAAGTATTACTTATATTTTTAATTAACTTTTAGTTTATTAAAATACTTTATTACATTTATAAAATAATTTTAGTATCAATTATTATTTGTTGAAATAACTTTAAAGAAGACTTTATTTGATATTTAAATAAGTAAATTTGAAGAGAGAGTAATAATTTTTATGAGTATTTATTTACAATTAATGTTTCACTTTATATAAGGTGTAGAATTACTATAATAATTTGTTAGTTAAAAATGTCATCTTGGATGTTGTATATTACTTTTATTTTTATTGTTACTTTTGCTGTTGGAGAAATAAGAAATAAAGGATGGTGGAAAAATATGATATTTTATCAGGTATATCCACGAAGTTTTATGGATTCCAATGGAGATGGAGATGGTGATTTAAAAGGTAGATGCTATTATATTAATAATTTTTATATTTAATACATAAACAATATAAAGGTAGAATTTCTTCAAAGTTTTATGTATACTGTTTTTAAGAAATTTATTAAATTTAACCATAACTCAATTAGACTATAATTTTTTGAATCATAAATATTAATTTCTATAATAAAGAATGCACTAGATTTTAGCATAAATGTTCAAAGTTTTATAATAATTTTTTTAGACAAAATTTCATAAATGAAATTTGACTTTTTTCAGTTTTTTATTGTTATATATTAAGTAAATTAGTAAGTTAAATTTATTATATAAAAAAAAAGTTTTTTTAAGGATTAAAACACAAACAATTTTTTTTAAATCTAAAGCATATAATTGATAATTCTTTATATATCAGTTGATGTAAGACTTAAGTATGATTCATAATTATAATAATATTTTGTATTTTGAATTAAATATAAAGTTGCATTTTAAAAAAGAATAAGAATATTTTTACCTAACATAGCCGAGAAGTTATATCAGTGTAAAATTTTGGTAATACGTTTTGTACCTCAAATGATACTTCAGAACTGAAAATTTTGTATTAAGCATATGCGAATTTAACAAACTTAGAATGGATATATAATAAAAAAAATCACAACAGTATAAATTTCTTGCTTATGAATTATTCCTTTTTCAAAATAGGAGAAATTATTTTGTTTTAAAATTCTATAAAGATATTATTATTTTCATATTTATTTACGAAAAATTAAAGAAATCAAAATTTCTGATCCTTTTTATAATATAGAAACACTATTAAATAATTCAATGGAAGCTTATCCATTACTATACATATTGACAGAAAAATAAAAATCATTAAAATGTAATTTAAGATACAGGTATTAAAAATAATATTTAAAAGAAAATAAAAATTTCAATTGTTAGTATTAAGTAAGTTAAAAAATTTTTAATAATATTAATAAATTTAAATTTAATTTGACTTTTAATACTGTTTTATAATTAATTTTTAATTTCTTATTTAAATACTTTAATAATATTTTTAATACATTCTAACTTAATTTATAACCTTTTTTAATATTTATCATAATAATGAAAGCCATTAATTTCATTTTATTTATTAATTAATTTAGTCTTTTAAAATATTTTATACTATACTCGTGACAATTTTTTCCTGTCATAATTAATACACTCTCTTCTTTATTTATGTTAAAAATCTGTTAATTCTTGTAACAAGAATTATTATTTTCGAATTTTGTAATAAAAAATGTTTTTGTCTTAATCTTATTTTTTTATTTTTTCAAGAATAAATTTCTAGCATGTATTAATAAAAAATATAAAAAAGATAAGGATCAATATGTAATATGATATAATAATAATTTTATTATATATGTATTTATAAACTGACTTGAAAACAATAACTTAATCTATTTAAATCTTAAAAATTATCAATTTAATAAATAAATATTGAATACAATGTCTACAAGAATGATATTAATAATAACTTAACATAATTATTATATCAATAGTACGTTAAAGCTTAATTGTTATTTTACAGATTTTGTATTAAAATTTATATAAAAAAACTGGTATTAATAAAAAATATTTACACATTACTTAAATCAAATCAATGACTATATTTAATTTGAAATAACTAAATAGAAACGGCAATTTTATACAATAACAAGTTTTACAATAACAAAATGTATATTACACTTCAGGGAATATTAAAAATTTAATTTGATAAGGGAATAATGAATTTCGAGATTCATTTTTTTATTTCTATGAAGATGACAGATTTGTGTATGTACCGTTATTTTATCGATTTCATTTTACTGAAAATATCGATACTTGAATGATATTTTCTTGGAAAATGATTCAAGAAATACAGATGTAATTGCAAGCTAGAAAAAATAGTTAAGCGCATGATATATTCATATAATGTTTAAAAAACAGGTCATAACATTTACTGTTTATTATAAAATTTGATAATTATTGTAAAATATTTTACTATAATTTTTATAGTTATAATTATAGAAGCTGATTTGAAATTTTCCTTATACTATGTTTCTGGATCATGCATACTTTTTAATTTTCAGTTTATTTTTACATTCAACAATATTTGAAAATCAAGATTTCAAGCTTGGTATTGAAACATGCATGTCTAATATGTAACCAGGTGTAATTGTTAATTAAGTGATAAGATCATGTTAATTTGATTACATATGTACTTAACAAATTTTTAATTAATTATATTCAAATAGAATGAAATCATAATTTGCAATATTAATAATAAAATATACAAAACTTTTATTAATTTAATTATAATGAATTCATTACTTTACGTTTTTTTTATTCATGTAGTTCATCAGAATTATTCAAAAAATCTATAATACATTCTACTAAATGATTAAATTAATTATAATAAGTTTTTTAATTTTGTATTGCACATTATATTATGAACTGAAAATCTTCCATTAATTGAACTTATAAAAGATTAAATATGTTTTAAAAGTATAATATATATAAAAATAATTGTATAAGATCTATAGGTAAAATATCTTTATTCTTTATTTGTAATTCAAGTTTAATAATTTTTCATAATTACTAGAATATTAAAAATAAAATTAACTCAGTAAATAAAAATTTTCTTTAATAGTATAATATTTCTATTGATAATTCCAACGTTTGTATTTTTTTATGCAAAATGTTGATACATTCTCGGTTGTAATTATTTATTTTATTTATTTATTTGTAAAAAGTTATCTAAAAATAAAAATTATAAAACTTTTAATTTAGTAAACCAAAAATAAACCAGAATTTCCTTGTAAATTGATTCAAACTTTATCTGAATTAAAAAATATAACGGAGCCATTGAAAAACAGATGTTTAAGTACCAATGTATTAAGGAATGATATAATTATAGTTATTACTTTATATTTCTAATCAAACGATCAGTCTTCTCATTAATTTATTTTATATTCTGCAAAAAGTAATAGCTACCAAATAATTATCTGAAACTAAAAAAGTTATTATAGTCATATCAAATATTCAATCAAGATAAATACATTTTTTAGTTTAGATATTAATCCTCGTGTTTTTTTTAATTCTTATGTTTTGTATTAGTTATATTTTATAAATTTATTTACGGCATATCATTATCCATTTCAAGCATTGATATATCACAAAGACTTTTTATTATGCTAAACAAACGGTATAAAATCTTATAAATTTTTATAAAATTATTATATAAATAAATTATTTATTTTATAGCTTAAAATGAAAATATTTCTCAAATTTATTTTAAAAAAATACTCTATTTTAATAAAAATGATACTACACGAGATAAATATTACATGTATTATTTAATAAATAAATGTTTATAATTTTATAAAATATTTAATTTCAGAAATTTAGCAAATAAATCAATATATTTTATCATTCTTTTTTGATAAAAATAATATTTTAATTTAACATAAAAATTTTGTATCTAATAAACTTATCTATAAATTATAATTCTGAATACATCAATCTGATTTAAGAGAATAAATATAATATGTAGTAGTGCTTTTCGTTGTGAAATTACCGAAATATAGAGTTAATAAAATAATTATATCTTAATACGTATAAATATATATTCTTGGATCAAGTCTGTATATACATTAATAAAGATGTGATAGTAAATTTATTAGTTCCAATAAGAAGTTTCTCACAACACTATTTTTATACATTAAAAATATATTAATATAGTAAAAAAAGTATAGAAATAATATTTTACGAGTATTCAAAATTATAAAAGGCGAATATTGTTGTCCAGACACTATCGGTGAGAGATGATAAATATGAATTTGTTGTATACGTATAAAATAATTTATTGTATCAAATAAAAGAATTATCTAAATAATTTGTATATTATAAAAATTGAATAAAATGAAATTCAGAGAAATTAAATTAAGAATACACCTGCAGAATATAATAAAAATTACAAAATCCAGAACTTTGTACAATCGATGTTGGTATATTATGATGTGACAAAGGTATATTATACTACCTTCGGGAAACGAATTCGGTTATCGAAGAATTGTTATTGAAATTGAACTCCGAAGTATTATCATTCAAATTGGATATATAGATGATACGAGAGCATTAGGCTATAAACAAAGATGCATAATTGAAGAGCGATATAATTTCGATTCATTCGTTGAAATTCAATTTAATAAATACATTTATCCCTTTAATTACTTTGTAGATGATTAATAAAATAAAAGATTAAATGAAAATAGTGCTTTTTATGAATGTGGATATGTAAGATCTAAAATTGTTTGTAAATTTAATCACCAATTTACATTTATTAATGCAAATAAAATTTCAGAAGATCAACATCACTATTATTTGTTTATTGCCTGTGAACTTAGGTATATAGTTCTATTTATAAATTGTGTAATTCGTAGGTTTCTTAGATCTTAACATAAATACTGATATGAGAAAGAATGACTTCTATCGTTGCACTTATTCCACCCTTCTTTAAAGCGATCTTTTGATTCTGTTGTCAATAAGGGAACCTTTTGAGGAGTTGGACTTACCAAAGTTAGCTATAGACTACCGAGCAATATAGGAGCAGTAAATTGAAGAATACTAGTAGTTCAACCGAAGTAACTTTAAAATAATCTACCGTTTACAGGATGACTGAACCATAAAACAAAATACAGAAGTTACCGAATTCCTTTGTAAAATGATAAATACCTTCTAATTTTTCTCACTGATTACCTTAATATCGTTAATTACGATTAGTTAATTACAAATATATTAATTAAGATTAGTATGTAAACTATTTGCAGTATATTTTTGCCTATAAAACTTTTCTTATTAAAAATATTTGAGGCTCATTTATGAATGATAAATATACATAAATTATATTGAGTGTCAACTAATTATTTTAAGAAAAAGAGATTGTTTATTTATGTTGATTTGGAGAAAATCAATATATTAAAATTTTTTTATATAGCATTATTTTTTAATATGCTTGCAGAATTATGCATATATATATGAATAATAGACTATTAAATATTTATAAGGAAGACTGTTTACTTTGATATGAATAAAAGTATTATTTATTTAAAGAAAACTATTTTCCATGATTTTATATAATAACTTTTATCTACATATGCATTAAATACATAATTAATTTCTTTTACTTATTAATATTTAAATAAATGAATCTATATTTCTTAAATAAATAGAGTTATTTCAAAAAATGTTAAATTCATATTAAAATGATTAAAATTAAGGAATATTAAATATTAAACAATAATTTTACTTGAATAAGAACTCTATAATTGGAATCGGAAAATAATATCACATAAATAATTATAATATTGTATAAATCAATTTTAATAATTTGACGAAAATTGTTTTAATTATTAACTTAACGCTAAATATTTAATAAAAAGTTTTCATACCTTTTAATGTATAATTTACATAACTGCAAGTGATTTTTTCTTTTTATTGATTTATTTTAATAAAAATATTTTTTAATTATTTCAACTAAAATATTTAAATTATACATTTTTATATAAAAATTAATCTGTTAATTAATATGTTATAGAACTTGAAGTAATATTAATACTTTATAAATATTATTTCTTTTCTAATTTTATCTCATTTAAAATTTGAATACTTTATTCTTATTATAAAAAGCAACTTTTGACAATATTTTTAATAATAACGTACCATAAATTATATACTTATTCTTGTATTAAACACAAATAATTTGCATATTCTGGTACAAATAAAAATGTTTTCTTATTTAAATCGAATATTTTATTAAATAGTTTTAAAATATAATGTTTTTAAACTCTTAAGTAAAAGAAATGTTAATTTTTTTAGATGTTTGCTGATACATTTTCACATGAAATTAAAAAAATAAATTAATGAAACAATAACCTAAAGAATTCTTAAGTATTTGAAAAAATACGATATATAAAAATATTTCAGAATTAAGCAAGATAATAGATAAATTTTATTATATATAAATACTTTTAATATGTATACATATATTTTTTTCTTTTAATTTGAAATTAAGCTACAACACAAATCATTATAATGTCACTAGTGATTAAAATATTTTTTATATATTTTTTATAAGCATACATTTTTTTGTATTAAACAGGTTCGTTAAAGTATAATTTGCGTAGTTAATAGATTTTTCTTAGTATCTAAGTTCACGGAACATTTTTATTTTAATTATTTATTTTTTATTGAGTATATGTAGCAAATAATTTATTCTCAACAAAGAATAAAATGATGTTATTATATTTTGAACCGCATTTTTATTTTTACAACTTGAAAAATATTTATATGATATTTTAATACTATAATATTTAAATCTACTTTCCTGATTCCATATGAAGTGTTTTCTTATTCTCTAGTAGCCCTACATACATTGTAAGTGTTAAATAACATTTATTGCTCTTATATGCTTTTATTTATTTATCATAATATTTATAAATGAAATATAAAATGGTAACGTAGATAACGTAATTTCTTATAGAGATCCCTTATGATCCCGTAATCGTGATCATGTTGTTAGTAGACATATCGTTAGCAAGGGTATTGGCAGTGATTGTTGTGGCTTGCACCGATGCTCCAGCCGTCGTAATTGTTGTAGTTGTTTTCATGGACGGATTCGACGAGGAGACCATATTCGAACTAGCAGGGTGTTGATTATTCACTTTGGGGGCGCTGGCTTGGCGAACACTCATCTCCCAAGTATCTAGTAGTTGTGAGACCGAGAACCTTTTAGGTAGCTTGGCTAGACGAGCATCCAGCCCCTTTTGGACTGCACTGAGGTATGCCGTGGCATACTCGTGACTCGTAAGGACGCAGCGTGGAGGAATTGTCGGATAATCCGTTGGTACGATTACCAACACAGGTGGTACACATGGCAAATGTTTGTCGTCCAACCAGCAGATTAATTGGATACATTTTGAACCATTCTGTTGTGCTGGATCGAGGCTGATCTGTTTTCGTTTACATTACCAGTAAATAATTTCACTTTAAAATCATTATAAAAGTCGTTCATAGAATGATGTAATTATTACAAATTTTCAAAATATTCTATTTGTATTTTATATATTCGTTTGTAATTTTAAATAATACAATCTATTATAATAGCTTATACTATTTAGGCAATTTCTTAATTGTTTTTCCATATTACTCAATATAAAATTAAATAACAAAAGTTTGGTAATAGTACCAGAAAAGTATTTACATTACATACGATCTAATATTAATATTTATTTTAAATTATTTATAAAACAGATAAATATTACTTACAGAATTTAAGACATTATTTAAATTTTATATTTTATAACTTTATAAATTTTTTAAATGATAAAGTAATAATATAAATCAAATTATATGAATTGATATTAAAAATTATGTGTATGCCATTTTTGATAAAATAAAAGTTTACTTATTAGATAAAAAAATCAAGAATCTTACTGTTTAAAAAAATTAATTAAAATTATATTATTTAAAAAAACTTTGAATTTTAATATATTAATTTCGCAAATTTTTTAAATGTCTGTTATATATAAATTTATATAAAATAAGAAAATAACTAATATAAGTACATATTTTCTTTCATTAAAGATTTTTATAAGCTTCAGCTCATTATTATCTTAGAATTTATATTTTATAACTATTGAGATATATATATTTTGTTTATAAATTTTCAGATTCTAAAAATCAAGTTATACTAAGAAATGCTATTTTTCTTAATCCTATCTATAATCAAATTAATCAATAATATAAATTTAAAAAAATTAAAGAATACTGACATTATTATAAGTTTCTTTTTAGAGTAAAAAAATGATCTATAAAAGCTAATTATAGTTTAAAAAATTAGGAACTTATAAAAATATAATTTTCATTTTAATGATTACTTTAAATCTTTGATCCAAGCGAGCTATTTCTCCTTGTAAAACATCGGGTATTTCACAAGAAGTTTCTTCCGTCTTTTGTCTCTTTAACGGAGGTGGTAAATTTCTAAAATGAAAAACAAATTTTTTTTACAATATTTAAATTAGTTTTTTAACTAAAATGCAAATATAAAATTATTTATATGTGTGTTAGTTCAAATTCAATTTATCCTAAACCTTAAATTTTTATAACACAAAAGTTGTTAAAAGTTTGTTTACTACATAATAAATAATTTAATAAAAAATTATTAAATTTTTTAAAAGAAAAAAAAGACAATTAATCAATTAATACTCTAAAGTTTTCTATATATAAAAATTCTTGATTTTATTTTAAATTCATTTATATAATAAAAATAATAGAATATTTTTTTATAAATTTTAAATTCTTAGTTATATTTATATTTTTATTAAATATATTCTAAAAATTAATCAATTTTTAAATATTATAAAACTTTAAATGTATTTAGTTTTTTAATTTATTTATTAAAGTATTAAATTTATTTATGATATAAACTATACATAATATGAGAAAATTCTTATTTCTAAAACATTTATAACTTGTATTTAGAAATTGTATTCACTAGATATTCGATTTAATTATATCAAGTTTCATATTATATATGTAAGCTTAATTCACTGTAATGTGTAAGTAAAATCATTTGTTACTTGTATTTTTAATACTTCGAATTGTAAATTAAGTACCATTAGATTTAAGAATTTGGTAGAAATTATAAGAAATAATTAAAAATTGTAGTGTTTAAAATAAAACTTAAAATGTTTTTATTAATTTACTTACTTCATTTCTGGTCCAAATAATGCCTCTAAGCAGGGACCAAAAGTTCTATAAAGAGTATGATTGGCTACTGGACTTTGCAAAAGCGTATTTACAACTTCTAACAAAGGTGTAAAAAAGTGATGTTCTTTTAATGTAGTCGGTACTACAGGGCCAACAGCCTCTAATTTTTTAAAATCCATTTTTTCTAAAACTACTTCACATTTTTGTAATACATCTAATTTTGTGCTTGAACTAGGATTCGTTAAAATTTCCAGAAGTTTTTTCATCTTGCTCATTTTTTCAGTATCTGCTTTGTCATATTAAAATAAAAATAGTAATGAATTTGTAATTTTTATGTTTAACAAACACTAAATTTATTATAACACTTACTTCCTTCATTGGTCATCTTTAAAATCATTTTTCTCAAAGGCTCTATATATTTACTAAGTTTTCGAACTTTGTCTTTGTAAGCTTGGGATGTTTGATCATCTTGCAATGGACTTGGAGTTGCACCTAGTGCACTAGCAGGTGTATTTAAAGAACTACTTGGTGAAGGAGCCATTGCTAAGAAAAATCATTAAAATTAATTAATTCATATCAGTCGATTAATTCAATCAACTTTGTATACTCACTCTGTAAAACACATTTTAATATATTATATTGTACGTTATTATAACTTTTTCAGAAATATTATGTATTGCAAGAAATAAGCTTAAAATTTATATACCTACAGACCGCTGTGCGCTAGTAAGCATAGCATGTTGAGTATTAGGTGAAGGTACTAATGCTGGTGATGCAACCATTTGACTATAAATAAAAAATTAACAGAAATTATATTTTTAAAATTGTACAAAGTTTTATTTGTATTAATTTATGCATTTATGTATTTTAAAAACTAACAATTTTAATTCGTGATTATAGTTAAAAAATGAAAAATAAGCTTATAAATAAATTAAATTTATTTTTTATATTCTTTAAACTAATTTTAGATATACTAGATATTAGGTATTTATATATCAAGTACTTACTTTGTTGGTGTTGGTGCTCCAAGTCCTCCGGGACTTGGAGCTGAAGGTGATGGACTTTGTCTCAAAAATTGATTGGGTGTTACATTTCTTGGCCCTGGAAATCCAGCATTCATCATTTCAACTGGCTGTAAATACATTTATAATAAGAAACTGTAGTACTTTTATAAAAAGTAATTATTTAATTACATGTGGATCATGTAAATAATTGATACTATATTTGTGTAAATAAAAAACTACATACTACATTCACATAAAATTTGTTTACAGAATAAAGTATATAAAGAGTATAAATTATAAATTTAAAAAATATATTAAATTTTATCAGTTTCTTTTGAACATAATTTACTTTTTCTTAATTTAATGCATATTTAAAAATAAATTGTTAAAAATTATTGTTAAAATTATCTTAAAAAAATATAATTTTATTTTTTAATATTGATTTTAATAAATGAAGCTTGATTTTTACTTTACGCTGTAAGTGACTAAGTTGTGTTTGCGATAATTGATTGGCAGCTATTTGTGCAGGATTAATTTGACTTATATGTTGCTGCTGCTGTTGAGGTCCTTGTTGTTGTGGTGGCATACCTGGTTGCAATCCTGTACTAATTGGTCCTCCTAATGGGTGCCCTCCTAACTGATTTTGCATTTGATTCTAAAATTTTGATTTTATATATCTATTTAGTTTAGAAGAATTTAGAAAGAAGAGATGTTTTTGTATTTATTTATTTCTAAATACAATAAAATAATAATAATATACATATAATGATTTTTAAATTTTTAATATAATTTTTATAATTGTTATGAGATAAGAATTCTCGATAATGGTAGATTTTTAAATAATCAATATTAACATTATTTTACTAAATCGATTCGACAAAAATTATACATGACTTTATTTAAATTGATCAGAAGTCAAACCTTTGGAATAGATAGGTTACTCTTACAATTGAGATATTCATGTTTATGAGTTTTTTTATTTAAGTTTATTTCATAAATATAATGGTCAGCACCATTCATTTTGTATTAAAATTCTCAGTATATTTAAGATAATGAATTTTAATATATTTATTATAAAATATAATAATTATTTTTCATGAATAGTGAATTCACCTGCATTGCTTGCATTTGATTTGGACCCATTTGTGAAACATTCAGTTGTGTTCCACCCATTTGTTGTGACTGACCAGGTTGAGGACCCATTTGCTGTCCCATATTTCCTTGATTCATTTGATTCATTTGAGCTAACATTGGATTTCCTTGCATGTTTTGTATTTGACCCATCTGGTTGACAGTCATTGGTGGACAACCAGGTTGGCCTGGCATCATTGTCATTCCTGGCATTTTATTATGTATTCCAGGCATATTCATTGCTTGTCCAGGTCGTTGATTTAAACTTTGTAAGACTAAATACACATGTTTACATATAATTACAAATATACTGGTGTAATTTATATAAATAATGAACATAATTTATAATTATTTCAATATTTTTTTGATGGAAGTTTTTTTATATAAAAAACTATTCAAAAAAACTAAATTTAATAATAAAATCTAAAGACTTTTCATAGTAAACATTTATTCACATTCAAATAAATGAAATTTATTTTATAACAATGATTATGCACCTTAAGACATCAATGACATCATATGCAATCAAATTAATAATTAGCATTTCTGTTTCAATTTTATTAAAAATAAATTTGATAAATTAAATTTCACTTACGATTGGTTGCAGTATTAGTACCCGGAGGTTGTTGAGGAACCATATTTTGTGGATTTTGACTAGGGCTAGGTATTCCTATATTGGCAGTATTTCCTGTACCTTGACGAGCTAAAGTTTGCAATGCTCCAATTGGATCTGGCATACCCTGTTGAACTCCTGTATTAGTATTATTTGCTCCTGATGTCATTGTTCCTGCAGGTTTCTTATTATCTTTAAAACCAAAAAATATTATTGAATTTAAAATAATCACGAAAAGATATTTTTATCATGTAAAATTATTAATTACTCATTTGAGAAATGTGTAGGATCAATCTAGCAACAAAGCCCAAGTAATCTTCCTGAATAATTAAATTTTAATATATTAATTTTTTATAGTATTAAACTTCATGATGCTTTTAAAAAACGTTACCTTTGTTTTAGCTTTCATAAATACATGATTTTCCATGTCACTAGCATTTTTTACTATAGGTATTTGAAACTTTTGTATATTCTCTTCTCTGTAAATTAAAGTATAATGAATAATAAATCAATTTTTATAAATTAAAATTTTAAATATCAAATGATTACATTTTAGCTATCATGCTTTGTCGAAAAGTAGGTGTTCTCCACGAATTAGGGTCTTCAGAAGACATTTTTGTACTATTTTAGTCACCTGATAAACAGCATATAAAAACATAAATTTTATGCACATGTGTACTAAAAAATCATAATTTCATGAAAAATATAACATATTACAGTCTTAAAAAAATAAATCACATTTAACTAAATATATTATCCGATAAATTAACAAGATTTATAAAGTTCAATCTCTACAGTTTACTAAAATGATAATTATAATTATGTTAATTTTTTTACATATGTAAATATAAGACTTATCTAGGAATATTATTTGCTAATTTATATTTTACTAATTATTATTATTATTATTATATATATAAATAATAATTCATTATTACTATATTACAATATTTATAATTAATATATTACAATACTATAATAGCAAAGTAAAAAGAATTAAAATAAATCCATTATAGATGTAAAATCATAGAACAATATTTTGTAATAAATATTATTGCTTAGAAAATTTTTTAAAACTATGAAACATTCTGTTATAAATATAAATTATTTAAATTACTATTTACAATATTATTGTGATGGATTATGTGGATCTCTGTATATAGTAATATTAATTAGTTCTTTTAGGTATTTAATAAGATCTTGACTTTAGAAGAAAGCTAAAGTTGAAAATTAGATATCTAAAAAGCTTTGAAAATTGAACAAATTTTATAACAATTCTTGCTACATATGATATCAAATGTAGAACTCTAACCTTAAAAAAGTAAAATAAAAAATAAGCTTCAAGTTACAACTAATTATAAATTATAGAAAAATAGAAATAAGTAAACAGATAAAATTAGATAAAAAATATTGTTTATAAATACATACATACATATATTCCTAAAATGTTCAATATCCTAATTATTAAATTATAATATACTAACAATAAAGATTATTGAATAATTTATATAATCTATTTATTAAAAGATTAAATTTATTATTGAAATTGAAGGCGAATTAAACAACTATTAAAAATATGTAAAAAAAATACTTGCGCTAATTTTTGTTTTGGAAATAATTTAAGAAAAGATGAGATATTGTAATGTCTTGAATTTACGTTTGTTAATATTAAAAAAATGTCTTTATTTTAAATTTATGTTTCATATTAATTCATCAATTATTTAATACGCAAAATACTCCTAGTTGATTTAAGTTAGATGCATTTTATGTATAAAAAAAATAGTAAACCAATACGACTAAATAAATAATATAATAACCTTATGCGCATGCGTAGTCAAGTAATTGAATCTAATATATGCATCAGATGGATGAACGAATGTATTAATTTTGTGGAATTATTAATTATTATTTGTGGATTATATTGAACGATATTATAAAAATTTAAAAAAAACGAATACCTTTAAAAATTCCTAAACTTTATTATTATAACTAAATTACTTAATAATATATAAATAAGTCATAATAATTATTTACTGTTAATAAGATATTAATAACATTCATATTTGTTGGTTTATGTAGGGTTATTGATAAAAATAATTTAAAATATATATGTTTTCGATGAAAAATAGATACATTATTGATTATTTTCATTAATTGTTCATATTTATGAGAAATTTCGAAATATGGGAAAGATGTAAGAAATTATAAACCTCTATTGAAATTGTAGAGATAAATAATTGAATGATTCTATTCTAAAAAATATTTCTGTTTTAATAATTTTAATTATGTTTATTATACTTAAAATCTTATATCCGAGAAAAATGAATTGCCCATTTTATTCAATCGTTATTACATTTTCATGGTAAACAGGTTAAATTTAAAACAGCACGATATATATTTATGTTATTACTAGTGCATAATTCTTATATATTCTAAAATATGTCATATGTAACAAAAGGCAAAGGGTATCTTTTAACCTAAAAAAAATAATAAATATAATACGATTGCACTAATGTAAACATCAGATCTCATTATAGCATATCAGAATTAAATAAAATTTAGTAAAAAGATTTTAAAAAGTTTCAAAATTATTTTTATGACAAATAGCATGAAAATATGGTAATTTAATTTTAATATTTCAATAAATAGAACAGTATAGGACACTTTATTTTCATACATTCATTCAAAACTTACATAAGAGAAGAGGAAAAATTTGTAACATCTTTCTAAACCGTCTTGTAATTTTCATTATAAAGTTTAGTAAATCAACAACATAAATAAAATTTTCTTTAGACACGTGAAAATCAACTATACTTTATAAAAAAAAAATAGAAAAAACTTCATTTATATTAAATATAGAGTTGTATGCATTACACAGAAAATTACAATTGTATAGAAAAAATTGACTTTATTTACAAGAAATTAAGCAATCAAAGCAATGTACGAAAAGTTTTACAGTGAAGTTTAATTACGAGGTTTATTTATTATAAAAAAAACGAACTTTGATTACAATTTCTAGCTACCAATTTATTAGCAAATTTGAGCATAAACAGTTTTTAACAGAGCAAAACGTTTCAGCAAAGATTAAATGCAATTTTGACGTTTAAGAAATAAAATAAGTTTTAATATCAATCATTTATATCTTATTTAAATTAAAAAATTTTTTTCTAAATAATCATTAAATTTTTATAAAATAATTAATAGCAAGAAATAAATATTTCACTTTATAACAAAATTTCATTAATACATTATATTATAGGTATTATTATTTGATTTTTTATAAATTTATCGAACAAAAATTTTCCATAAAAAATAATTTTTTATAAATTTATAATATATCAAAAGTATGAATTAAAAAAATAAATAATTTTATTATTAGACAGACAGGTAATTTAATTATTTTATTAGCCAAGCATATAAATGTAATTAAGAAACGATCTTTTAAACATACATATTTTGATATCCCTGCTTCCTTAATATAAATAGTATTATTTTTATTAAAAATAGTATCTATTACTGTAAAAGATAAATTTTATATATATTGATACATAAATTATATTCATAAACTTTTATTGCTTTACCAAAAATCATTAATTAAAAGTTTCTAGCTCAATAATAAGATGAAAATGTTTGGATTAGAAACGTATGTTTAAAGTAAAGATAGTCGGGTTGATAAGTTTTATAATTTTAATTATCTAGTGTATTAAAAATGTACGAAAAATATTTAAAACATACATAAAAATATTAACGTACATAAAAACATTACTTAAATTAAAACTTAACATTATACATTAAAACTAAATATAGAATAGAATAATTTAAATGTAATAATAGATTATAATATAGTAATATTTAAAACACTAAATATACATTATATTTCGTGTTTATATACTTTCTATTTTATTTTTTTTGGAATATCTCATTATTTTTTTATTTTAAATTTTATTGATATTTAAAATTATAACTGAAACAGTTGGATGAATATATTAATATTTATGCAGATAATGCAAATATTTTTACTTAAAAAGTTTGAAATCTAGTTTGAAAAATCGGTCAGTTTATGCAAGTATCAGTACCTAAATATGATTACATAAATTAGAAGTTTTATTAGTTGTTAATGGATGGGCTTCATCACTCAGCTCAATAACTCCCCATTCAAATCTTAAAATAATATTTATTTTTGTTAATTCAATAGAAATGTATAAATAGTAGTAAATGCTGCATCAAAATAATAAATATTCTGTTAATAGTACATTCCATATAATAATACAACCAATATTTATTTTAATAAAATAAATTATGTATTTAAAGTTTTTTAAATATAATAATTAGAAACTTTTGTTTGAATAAAATCGTAAAGAAAAATTTTATGAATATATCAATAAATAACAAGTAAAAAATCGTACATAAAAACAATCTGAATATTAAATATATATAAATCAATAATAAATATTAATAAATCTTTGTATTGATTTCAGAATTATTATTCTAATTATTATAATAAATATAGAAATATTAAAAATTTTACTAAATTTGTTGGCACAATTACTTAAATATTATTAAAACTACTATTATGATAATCTATTATGATATTATGATATAACTATTATGATAACTAATTATGAATAAACTCATAATATTAATAACAATTTAATTTCTTTAGCCTTTTTAATATTTATAATATAAGGTTGTAAAAATCTGCTAGTAAGAAGTAATAAAATAATAATTAGTTAAGCTTGTATTTAAAAATCTTATTTATATATGATAATGTCTGTGAAGTACTTTCGTATAATTTCCTTATAATTTTTATTTAATATTTTATACATAATACAATTTTATTTATAAAGAAAAAAGAATCATTAGTTAAATAAAGTATTTATAATAATTTTATACTTTTTAAAAATATATTCAGATTTATCTATCTTAGAAATATAAATATATATTAGCCACTGACATTTTGAATGGTTTTATTATGTACATATATATATATATACAAAATCATATATTATATTGTAATGAACTCAGATTCTTAAAATCTAATATGAAAATTTGTAAAAACATTTGAATAACAAATACTAAACTCGAAATTACATAAAATATGCTTTAAAATTTTATTGCTTTTAAATACATTAACAAACCAATTTATGTTTTAGCAATATTCCTAACATCATTAATATTAAAACTTGTAACAAGAATAATCTTCCATTCATTGATGAATAATTAATTATTATTTATATTTGTATTTAAAATTATTTAAAACTGTTTTAATGTTTTAACTCCTTTCTTGTAAATATAAAAATTTCTTATAATTACGCAGCTTATACTATTTATGTTTATGCACCAAACACTTAAATTTTAATTCTATATGTCAATAATTTTTTTCTTAATTTTCACGATTACTTTAGTTCTCAATCGTTTTGAGTAGCTCTTTATACCTATCTTATTTTTCTCTTTCATGCTTTCGCTACTTGTACAGGGTTATATTTAAAAATTGTAAGGCTATACGCCAAATTGTTATTGAATTTTTTCTGTAAAAATATATAGATAAGAAATAAGGAAAAGATATGTATAAAATAAAACTTATACTAATTTACTAGTTGTGATTATAATTTAAGTTAGTAAAATAATTTAAAAAAATATAAAATATCTTATATAAATATAAAATATAAAACGTAAAATGTAGTGAATTAATATCAAATATGAAATAACTTTTAAATAAAGTAAACTTGAATACTATTTTATTATTAAGAATTAATAAACTAAAATATTATTAAAATCATAATTAAAATGAAAAATAAAAAAAATTACGAAAACTTTATTGAGTAAAAAAAAATATTTTCACACGAACTTTTACACAATTTTTATAATTTTTAAAGAGAATCGTTTGATAAAATGAAAAAAACTTATGAGTATAATAAATTAATTTATAATAACTATTGTAATTTATAGAAATATTCCCGTAAAATACAAAAAGAATGTTAGAGTTTATTTCTCATAACAACGTTAAACATTATTTCAAATATTATTTTCAATTTAATATTCAGAAAATCAGAACACTTACAAATCAAAACATTTAAATTGAAATTTACTTTAGTGAAGTTCTTTCATAGCAATAAAAAAGTATAAGTTTGTAACTTATTTTATAAAATCCATGTTTCTTTTGAACAGTAATATAGCTATTGATAGGATTAAAAAATTTTATTAAATATTATTACTTAGATTTTTATGACTATTTAAATATATTATCTTATGAATATTCAGCCATAAAATGAAAAATGTATTGCAAATTGTTACATTTATATATATTTTATTCTTACAATTAAGGATTCATATCTAATACTTTAATTAAAGCGGATTTTTAATATAAAATATTATATTTATTTATGTTTATACAAATTTTTTAATTAAGATATATAACTAAGTATAATAAATTTAATAATGTATAAAAAAAATGATAAAAAAATTTTAAAATAACTTAATAAATCTTAACAGTATGTATAACTGTATTTACTTAATAGATTATTTAAATAAATAAATTAAAGATTATAAAAAAAAATAAGATAAATTATGAAAAAAACAAAATTACGATTGTTTTTTTACGTGGTTAAGGAATAAGAAATTTATACGAACATTAATTTAATTATAATTATGTTTAATTAAAATATTATTATTATCAAAAGCCAATTCAAAATCTTTGTATGATTATTATTTGAAGTTTTACGTTATCGAATATACATTTTTTTTACTTTTTTGTTTCATTTTATCTCTTAATATTTTATTCATTAATAATTAATTTCTTACATGTTAAAAAAAAAATTTTTATTAAATTTGGATAAAAAATTAATTTTAAGAAAAATTAGTTTGAGTGCAAAATATTAAATTATATTGTGTATAAACAGCTATTGTGTCACTTTTTTTGATAATTTCATATATAATTTTAATTAATATTATAATTTTTTCACGATATATTAGTTTAAGAAATTTGTAAACTTATAACTTTATTAATAAAATATTTTATTATATTTAATAAAAAAATATGTTTTCTAATTTTTAGATGTAAAATAATTAACAAAACTTGAATAAACAATAAATTTAATTTTAGTTAATTACATAAATATCGATTTTCATTTATAATAATAAAGCGATTTTAAATTATAGATGAGTTTAAATATTTGTATGTATATACAAATTATAAATATTAATAATTGGATATAAAAATTATTTTAATTAAGTAATTTTAATTCATAAAGATAAACATATTAATTAGTAACAATTTATTATTACTGTTCTATTAATAATATATATACAAATAATTTATACGATCTGAAGATTTTAATATTTTAAAGAAAATATACTAAAAATTTATTTCTAAATTTTATAATGTAAGTTTTAGATTAATTAATCTATAAGATATTTATATATATATATGTATTCATGGGTGTAAGTATATATGAATTAGAATTATACATTTTTAAAAATTATACGTAATAAATGTAACATATATAAATGTACATATAAATATAGAAAACAATTTTCAATTTCATATGTATTTTTTAATTTTTTTTTATGTAATATAAATTGTAAATAAAAACAGTTTAAATACAGAAACTTGATTTAAATTTATTCGAATTTCATACAATATATATGTGGTTTCAAATAAAATGAAAAAGATTTATTTTTATAATTAACTCACCTTTTTTATTAAAATTAATATATATTTATTGAAACTAAAGAAAGAATTTTCTCGTAGGATTGTAAATGAAATTGCTTCACTCTAAAAATATTAATAGTGAATTATGGTCTTGATTGTCGTATTGTTGAAAATTGGCTTTGGCCCTTTTGTCCATTATGGCAGACTTTTTACATAATTATATAATATTTTTCGAGGGCAAATGGTGTCATGAACTTGTATATAACCAATTACAAAATAATCCCGTCATATCTTCTCATGATTTACTCCGCATTTTATGAAGTACCTTAAAGCTTTGAGTGCTGCTTCACTGGGTAGACTTTCTGAAGAATCATAAAAACACGTTTTACGATTAGCACCATTATAACTTCAAATTTGTATTTATAGATATGTAACATTTAAATTATCAGAGAAAAATAAAAATAATAGTTTTAAATAGAAGTATTAATTTTTTTATTCTATATATTTCTACAAAAATATTCAATATCGAAATGTACTGTTTGAGCGTTATTCTTAATCTTATTAAAATAAAACAAATTTAACACATACTATAAAAATTTCCTATTAAACATATTCCAATACTTTGGGTATTATATCCTGGTGGATGAGCTCCAACCAAATCCCAACCTCGTCCTTCAGAGATGTTATCGTCCACGCCGATAACAAAATTATAACCAATATCACTCCAGTGATTCTTATCTATGTGTAAGTCTTGATAGGATCGAATTATCTTTGCACAATATGTTTGATTGTAACAATGAACATCAATACCTCCATGGTGAACAACAACGTATGGTGTTGGGGTATAAACCAGAGAACTATTATCAAGAGTTTCAAGAGCATTCCATTCAGAATGACTAATGATCTTGGGACAAACTACCCTTTTATTTCGGGAAACCAATGTAAATTAAATAAATATTTCTTTCACTAGTGGTTAATTGGCTTCATATAGCCTTACATTATTTTAAAAAATTTTTTAAAATAACAGAATTTTATACGAAAATATTATTATTATTAAAAATTATTATTATTAAAAATTTTCATAAAATGATTGTATTTATTAAATGTTAATGTATAATTTATTTAAAATTACTAATATTTACAACTTAATCAAAAAAATTTATCTACAATAATAAAGATAAGATATTTGATGTATCAAACAGTAATATTACAATATACAATATTTTATTTAATAACAACAACAATAATAATAACAGAAATAATAACAATAATAATAATAATCGTATAAAAATATTTGAAATTAATTTACATATTTCTTTTTGTTTATATATATAAAACTAATAGCACACAGAGTTATAATTTTTACGTATAGAAATTTTTTGAGATAATTATTCTATATGAATTTAATTATGAGT
This sequence comes from Dolichoris vasculosae, assembly GCA_018907195.1. Classification (NCBI taxonomy): domain Eukaryota; kingdom Metazoa; phylum Arthropoda; class Insecta; order Hymenoptera; family Agaonidae; genus Dolichoris; species Dolichoris vasculosae. The sequence goes on along the minus strand of JACCHY010000002.1, from coordinate 4,685,689 downwards.
TATATATTATGAAATTAGGTAAAAATAATAAAAATAATAAAAATAATAGTATTTTAAAATTTATTATATTATAAAATACAATTAAAAAGTTCCAAATTTCAAAAACTAAAATCTATTATTATTCGAAATTTTTTTAATTTAAAATTATTAGTGATATTATAATTTTTACATAAATTATGATATGAACTTTATCAAAAATATAAAGAATAAATTAATTCTAATTAGTTTTTTTAAAAAAGCTGGAAACAAAAGATTTTGATAATATTATAATTTGATCAAATTTAAATTTAAAATAAATTAAGTCTTTAAAATAATTTTTAAATAATTTGTAATAGAGAGCATGTTTTATGAATATTAGTCAATATACGTAAACATTAGTAACGTAAGATATTATTTGAATTCAAATACAAATGAAGAATATAGATTAATAATATTACGAATTCTAAATATAAATAATAAGTTGACCATTACAGGCTCTATTGAATTTCTCATACCTGCACTATTTTAAAAATTACATTTCTGTATATATTTTAATTTCAAGAAAGTTTGTATTTAAAATTTAACTTTGAAAATAATAAAAGAACATTGTTTTTATCATATTATATTACATTAACAAAATTTTATTTAATATATAAAATTAACTATTTATTATATTATATATATTTCTTTTTTAGAAATATATCATATAATGTATTAAATAATATTATTAAACTAAACACATATATTAATAACACATATCATTGGTACCTTCGAATTTATGAAGGGAACTAACCATGGCTAGCAACGTTAACAACTCCAAGAATATCGTTGTTAAATGAAATATTTCCATTTTAATTTGTATTATAATTCAATATTTTCTTTTACTCTAAATTAAATGTAATAATAGTTTTATCCTTTAATAAGATACTAACAAGAATTATTGAATTATTTAAAGATTGTCAGCTATAAAACTTGAAAATGTACTTCGTCTAAAATTATGTATATATGTATATATATGGTCAACATAGTAAGTACTTTGGATGAAATCAAGAAATATCTACGCGTTAATTATTTTTTCTGTTATCTTTATAAATTTATTACTGCGATTGTACACGTAACGTTTAATTCTATTTTTTACGAAACTTTATTATCCATTATTCTTTTTTAATAATGATAAATTTCAGTGTATATTGGAATAATATTATGTTTATCAAATTTAGAAAATATATTTATTCATATATTCGATATAGTGTAGTTTTATAATAAGAAATCTATTAATTATTTAATATGGTTTTAATATCTTTTCTTATGTCTTATTTTTAAATACAAAAAATTTGGAATTTTTGTTTACCTATATGATAAATATAGTAGAGTAAAATTTCATACGAAAATTGGGAATAAGAAAAAAATGTATATTAATTGTTAAATTCTTTTAAAATTTATAAATAAATTAACAATAGATGATATTAAGAAGTTTTTTGGTGCAAATTTTATATTTGGATATGATATGATTACTATATTTGATAGTACAAACAAATATTACTTGAAATGTATTTAATAATAAATCATATAATAAATTACAAAATGTTTTTAAATTTATTATTTTATATATAAATATAAAGAATCCAAAAAATAAATGTTATATATATCTTTATGTTTTAAAATAAACATTGAAATAATTAAAAATAGAATCCTTAGAAATTTTTTTCATATTAACAGTATAAACATTTTAATTAGATATATCACAAACATATATAGTAATTATATATTAATATACATTTATTTAATTATTTAAAAATCATATAAAGTAATATCAATTAAAAAAACCTCAGCAGATAGTAACGAATATTTCTAATTTATTAAAGTGCTTGAATTTTTACGAGATATTAACAGTTATTTTTTAATTGATTAAAGTTTCTTATATTTTAAAGATAATTATATTATTTTTTATCAATAAAACATAAATAAGAATAAGATTATTTATTAATAATATGAATTTTTATTTTATAATAATAATTGAATTGCAATGAATATATGAATTTTTTAAAACAGTAAGTCATATATTATTGTTATCCTAAAATTATAATAAAAAAATTTTGTATTGATTAAAACTATTATTTTTTATTTACACATATTTTTAGACGATTAATTTAATTGTAGATAAATCGAATGAGTATTTCTTAAAAAAAATCTGAAAAATCATGTTTTGCTTCTACCAGAACTAAAATATAATATTAATACATTTTTATGTTTTAGTATCGTATACTTATTTTTCTTAAGGAGAAACAATTTGATTTATAATATTTATATTAAATGTTATACAATTAATTAAATTTTAGAACTATCACTTAATCTGAAATGACTAATAAATACAATTTTCTTTTACTTATTTTAAATCACTTTCATAAAAATATGATTTAAAAATTAATTTATAAAAATGATCTGATTCTTAAATATATAACTATTTCAAATTTATTTTTTTAAACATTATGTAAACAAGTATACTCATTTTTTAATTTAAAGATTTAAATTTCATTTTAAATGAAGCAAGTTTTAAATATATTACTTTAAAATTAAGTAAACTAAATATGTATAGTAATTCAAAACAAAATTTGTTGATAGAATTGATATATCTTCATTTTTATTATTAATATTATAATTTTTAAAAGTATGATTATGTATCACTAATTTTTATAGATAACATAATACATTATGTGTATTTTTATTTGTATATGTTGATTAATTTGATATCATTTTAGCTATTTTATTTCTCATTTGTAGTTAATAATTATTTTTACTTGAAGATCTAAAAAAATTAATTAGTGATTGCTTTATATATTGATATTTAACATTATATTAAATATATATCATAAATTTATGAAATTTATTTCATTTCTAGATTTTATTGAATATGGATTTTGTATACAGATATATCATTTGCCTTTATTATATAAAATATATACAATAAAAATATTGATTTCCTAAAGAATACAATTATTTTTTTATTTTATATTTTGAATCAATATATAAATATATATTTTTAAAATTTTTCAGAAATGTTTAATTTTATGTTAATATTTAAAAATTATACTATTGATGTTTATTTTTTAAATTTCTAAATATATTTAAAAATTTTAATCAAATATTATATTGTAATTAAAATTTTGAAAAGTATATCTACATTAAATGGTAAAAAATATTATGTTCGTTAATAAAAATATTATATAAATAAATTTATATTTTTACTTGAAGAAATGTTTTGGCTCAGCCGAGTTCATAAATATTATAATACTTTTATAATTGTTACTTATCAAAAATTTTTATAATATTACTACATTCTTTATAATATGATTTTTTAACTTGCTTAAACTTGAGTATAGACTGTAACGAGACGATTTACAGCATTATCGTAACTATCTGCTTCAGTTCTCACACATATATCTAATCTTGAATATCCCTTTCCCTTTAAATTAATCCCAAAGTCTGTAACCTGTAATCATATTTTAATAGATTTATTTTTTATTATTTTATATTTTTGTCTAAGATACTATTATTTAATAGCTGGAATAATATTATTCAATAGTACTTATTAAATCTATAATAAAATTCTACATGTTATTATGCTTTTATCAAGAAATCAGTTATAACATTCTTATTTTTTATACATACATTTAAATGCTTTTAACTGATTATATAATTTATTTAATTCAATATTAATTTTATTTACAGAAAAAAATTTTAACCTTTTAAGCAATTCATAAAAATTAAGTAAAGAATCTTCTTATTTCATAATTTACACAAAGAATAAAAATTTATAATATTTCATTGAATTTCTATAAGTAAATGTTTTATTATTTTTATTCAATGTTTCGAATATCAGATTATTACGAATTTTTAGAGTTTAAATTTTACATATATGTATACTTTTAATAAATATCAAATAAAAAAAAATTTATTATTTTAGATAATAAAATATTAATTATGAAGCTAATCTTTTACTTTGACATTAATTTTAATTTAAAAACAAAATTAATATAATCAAATATTATATATAGTAAATAGCTTTTATTGGACTAATTATTCTTCATTTTTATCAATAGCTTACTTGTAAAGGAATAATTTTTCCATAATGTTCATTAAGTTCTGGAACGCAAATAACTGATCCATACGTTAATTTAGAAATCTCATCCATAGCAACTGTTACATATTCTGCTCTTCCATCAATGAAATCCTTGAAAAAAAATGTTTTTGATAGAATTATAACTTTTATTTTAACGAAATCTATTTTATATATTTTACGATTTAATTATTCATTATTTTTTTTTATTAATTAGCCAATCAATTTAAATGTACAATTGATATTAAAATTATTAAAAAAATTAAAATACCTTAGAAGAATGCTGAATATTATTTTCCAAGTTTTAATTTTTATAAATTATTTGCGTATATAATAACCTAATATATTCCTTTTATTTTTTATCCCGTTTTAATAAATTATATATTTATTTTTTTAATTTTAACATATAAAAAAAAATAATGTAAATAATAATAAATTTTTAATATAAAAAAATCTACAAAATACTGAAACAAATTAGCGAAATTTTTTATGATTTAAAAATTACATACCTGTAATGATCGCAGTTTTTTACCTTTTGTATCAAGATAATTCAATTCATTATTGCTTGTAAAATCAGGATAATAAGCTGTTAGAGTGACATTGTAATATCGTCGACCGGAACAAATCAAATTGGATTGATTTATTAATTTTTCTATAAAATAATATATTTTGTATTTTAAATAATTTGACAACTTATTTAAAATGAGTTAATTCTATTTTATATTTATATTTAAGAGATCATTAAATTTAATCATATTCATTTTAATTATCATTTCTTGGCTGAGTTATATTTTAGTTGTAGTATAAATATAAATATTTTTCTATAAATTAATTAATTTAAAAAAATCTTACACATTATTTGTTCAAATTAAAAAATTCAAGTAAAAAATTCAATTAATTTAATCATGTAATATCTATTTTAATATATAATTGAGAAATTATAATTATCATTTTAGATTACTTTTATTTTTTTAAATAACTAAATAACATATTATAATTGCTATAAAGAATAAATATTTTATATAGAATAAATAATAATATATTTATATTACTTAGTAAAAATTTTTTCTTATTCAAGAAAGTAAAATATTGCTAAATAATTTCAAATCTTTCACCAACCTTTAGCTTGAACGCCAAATAAAAGCGCTAAAACAAATATTATTAGAAACATTTTCATCTTCTAGTAATGATACGTACAATCGTAAAGTAAAAAATTTTTTAACTGTCTAAAATAAAATTAACTAAATATTTAAAATCAATGATGATTTTTTTTACGCTGACATTGCATTTTCAACATTAATATTACTTAAAATGCCTTGCGTGCATTTATAATATTGTTTCTTGAAACAAAAAGTAGGTCTGATCGCAAAATTTATGGATGGAAACAAAATATGTTATTCAAATGAAATTTTGATATAAGTAAAATATATATTTCATAAGATAAACATTTAAAACATTTATTAAAAATATTATATATAAATCTTAATATTATATCACAATAAAATATTATGATGAATTTTTATAAACTATTCTTTAAAAAGAAATTAACGTGAGAATATTTTATATCAGGTAATATTAAAAGATAAATTCATCTAAAAATTAATTCAAATAAAACATTATATCATTATAAAAAAATCTTTAATTTTAAGTTAGATTAATTTTTATTTCTTTTAAAACGCTAAAAAATAAAGTTTTATAATTCTCATAAACGCTTGGATGCATAAATTTATATTAAAAAAGTTAAGACTATATAAATAAAATTTAATGTGTACATATTCACATAATTTAAAATGAAATATATAAAAGTAAGATAAAATCTATTATATTTTAAATTATATAAAAGATGAAAATTACGACGCTTTTTCTAATACATTTGCTTAACATGGTAGAATAATTTAAATATCTTTAAAATCAAAGATATTTCTTCAGATATTTAAATTATATCATTATAAATTATAATTACGGTCATTATAATAATGAAATTAAACATGTTCAAAATAAATTTATAAGTATAGAGGTATAAATTACTAGAACACTATATATATAAAATTGCAGTTATTTATTGAAAACAGTATTTTTAAATTATTATTAAATTTTTTATTTTTCTCGTTAAAATCTTAATTTTACAAGTAATAGTATTACATTGGAATATATGATGTAATAAATTATACTTGTAATTATTCACAAAATACGTTACACTACGTCTTGATATATAAAGATACTTTACTTTAAAAAATCGATCATTTTTGAACAAATTAATAAATTAATTTTTTATTAAAAAATTATTAATAAATTAATAATTTACGTGTATATTTACCAAAAATAATTATAAATTTTATATTAAAACAATTTCAATGATATATATGAAAACATCAGAATATTTCATATAATTCATATAATAAATAAAAAAAAGAAAAAAATTAAAGAATTCATATCAAATTTTATTTATTTTATTCAATTTAAACATCAAGTTTAATTTTTTATTTTTATTTACTACTCATAATTTAAATAATAACTAGTACAAAAAATATAGTACTGTAAGCATTTTATAAAAAAGAGATATGATAGATTAATTTATTTTTAAAAATTCATCTTATGGATTTATAAAAAAATATATCAGTGAAAGAATATACAGATTTTTAAAAATCCATAAATATTTAATTTATGTAGAAATTCTACCGCAATTGTTTCTATCAGAATAATGACAGTATAATACATAAATTTTTTGTCTTACATATATAAATAACATATTATAAATAATAAAACTTAGCCTTCGTTTCTTAGTAAAAGATCTAATTTTTTTATTATATTTAACACGAATCAAGCACTTATTCATGTTAATGCAAAAATAGTTATTAACAAGTTTGAACTTAATTAATTTTAATATGTTGATTTTAATATTGTTAAATAATATACAAAAATGTATAGAAATCGTATATTCATTATATCTACTATCATTAATTGGATTAGCCTTAAGCTTATTATGTTATTGTGATTTAAATACAAAAGATTAGAATATTCAATTTATGATTCAAATAGTAAAAAAATATACATACTATATTAAAATAAATTAAAAATTTTGTTAATATATAAAACAAAAAAATATAAGTATAAAAATATTGATTTTTAAGAAACAGATATAAAATTTGAATTTTATTAAGTTATTTTTAGATTTTTAATAAAATATATGTGATTATGATGTTTAAAAAAACTTTAACATGTGAATTATACAAAGGATTAAACTAAAAATGCTTTAAATATATATTTTGATAAACAAGAAAATAAACTGAAATTATTAATATATTCATTTTTGAATATTGTAAATAATATGAAATATTTGTGAAATTTACTTAGAGTGTATTGAAATATTTATTTTTATTGAAATATGATAATTTTATTTGATTTTTCAACTTTTTTAATTAAATAAAAAGAAATATATAATAGTATAAATATAGAAGTAAATTTTATTATAATTTGTAATATGCGTAACTTATTTCTTTTAAAGGTTCGTTAAAAATATATAATAATAAATATATTATATATATGCGAAATTCCATTAATAGTATTAATAAACAAAAATTTTTTCTTATAGTTTCGTCAGTTTGAAATAATTTATAAAAAATTATATATATAAATTTACATACAAAATTGAAGGAAGTAATAAATTTTCAAATTAAATTTGGAATTTTTAACTTAAATATTACTTAATATTTAATTATATAAGTTGAATAAAAAAATTAGTAAAATAATAAAATCAAATATATATACAATTAATATTTGATAATTTATTGTACAAGATCAATTTCTTTTTTTTCTAATATTCATGAGGTTCTGAAGACCTTGTAAAGTATGGAATGATTCTAGTGGTAAAAAAAAGGAAAAACAATAGGTACACGTGTAACACGATATGGACGAAGCTCGATAGCGTTGCGACGCGCTCACTGTGTCGCTTCATTCGAGTTGCGACTTTTCTATGTAACGAACACACGCTTTAGTTTTACCCTCTGTCCTATTTCAACGCACGTATTTAGTGACACTATTATCACCCCAATTTTTATTATCTTCAAGTAAATTTTTTCAAATTAGAGCTATCATACAAAAAACATTGTGATATTAAAGAATATTCCAACTCACCTACTATTTAAATCAAGTCGGATAATATCAAGATTTATCTAACTCGGTGACTTGTTCGGCTAAATCAAAGAAAGGTATATGTATGAAGATTTCTATATTAAATATTTATAAATATTCATTAAAATTTGAGTTGTGTAGTACTTGTTTTAAAACAATTATTATTAGGTAATATATTATTTTATTGGGCTATTATTTCTGATATTAGTCATTGGTATTAGATCCCTTTTAAACTTATTAGATATGAAATTTCATAAGACCTTTATGTTACAGAAAGTAGTTTAAAAATATTAACAGAAATTTAAGTAAAAAGAAAATAGAAAATTTAATAACAATTATATACCAAATTAATTAATAAATTTTAAGTATTAAATTAATCATTAAGAAAACTTTTTTCATGTATGTATTTTTCATTATTGAAAGTTTTGTAAAGTAAATATTTAATCATTTTTTTAATTTTTACATTAATATTTTATAATAAATTTTCAATAGAATTGAGATTGAATATTATATTTAATTATAATAAGTTTTTAAATTTTATGCCCTTAAGATTCTTTACAATCAATTAAGAATATTTTCAATTTTTATTAATTATTAATTGTCTATATTTGATTTAACAAAAACACTTATGAAACTCTAAATTAGTAGTATTAAAAAAACATAAATTTTAAGTAAATTTTATTTATTCAAGTTTATAAAGTTTCACTACGTTATAGAATCCAATACTATAAAAAATTATATACGTATCTTGAATTTTTTCTAAGAAAAAACTATACAGTAAAAATTTAGAATATAATAATTCAAACAAAATTATTATTAAGAGTTTCTTTGATAACTATAACTATAAACAGACTTTTTGTCAATATGTAATATAATTCACGTTAATAAAACTTTTAGGTAAGCCATAATAATTTTTTATAGTCATATTTAAATTTAATATATTTTACTATAATAAAAAACGATTAAAATACCACTTGTATATAATCAAAATTATATATGAATTCAAAAATTAACCTACATGCTTAATTTTTTTTCTAAATTTTCATTTAAAAAATTAAATTAAAAAATTAATTAAAAAATTGAAAAAAGTATTTAAATTAATAAAATATTAAACATTAAAAGTTAAAAAATTTAAATATATATCCGTCTCAAACTATGTTCATCTTTTATCTGTTCAATAGTGTCTCTTCAGTTGATTTATCGATATTCGATGATGCTAGTAACACCATTTCGTTCGCTGTTACCTACCTACACATTAATTTATATATCTAGATATAAGTAACATAAAAATACTCGCTTCTTTATTTTCCTTTATTCACAGTTTATAAAATTCAAATATATAAAATATACATATATACAAAAATATATTTATATATATATATATATATATATAAGAAGATTTTAAGTATATTTGCAGTTCCATTTATTAGAATTGACCTATAATACTTATGTCTCTTAAAAAAAATGCATTATAGTTTTTACAATAATACAGACATATATATTGAAATCATATATTTCTTACATACATGATTTATTATTATTCTTATTCCTTAAAATTAAATAACATTAAGGTATAAATAAAAAATTTTTATTTACAATTTCATTAATTTTAAAATTATTCGATTTGTAAAAATTCAAAATAAAATAATTATTAAGAAAAATTTTTTAACTATTTTTAATTTATACAAAATCATTAATAAAATCAACTAAAGTAGCAGGTATTATATATTTATGATTATATCTTTTTTAAAAAAAATACATTTTTAACTGGAAATTAAAAGATTGATATGCTAAACTTCGTTCATTAATTGAATTATTTATACATAATATTTCCTTACTAATATTTAGGTTCTGTACTTTAAATTTATTTCAATATATTTATTAAATAAAACTAAACATTAGTATTTCAAATAGTTTTAATTGAATATGGGCGTGTTTTTATTGAATATTTTAATTAAAAGAATAGATTTTCTTTGTATTAGTCTGTAGAAATTTGTGTATTTATTAAAGTAATGATTAATCGTATTAAAATATATGAGAACTGAATTCTTTTCTTCCATATTATATGCTATCTTATGTATACAAGTATATACAAACTTATTATATTCATAGTTAATAATACAATTTTTTTAATGAACGTATATATTTAAAAAAAAATAATCGTAAATATCATACTCTTTCTTCAATCAAACATATTTCGGTAACACAAATAATTATATTATATATAAACTTAGAACTAAAATGTATATTATAAAGTCTCTCTATTTAAGTACGAAAAATTCTGACTGTTGTTTATGTGAACTTACTTTAATATATATACACTAATAACTGTAGGTCATTATTATTTATTTATTAATTCCTTCTGGTCGATATCATAATGTTTTTTAAACATTTATTTATTTATATGTTAGTATACCTTTTAAATATTCCCTTAATTACAAAATTAAATTAATTGTTAATGAAAGAAAAGCTATCGCATATTTAATAGAAATATTAAATTATATAAGTAAATAGAAAATACATGATAATATATATTATTTAAAAACATGTTTTTTATATACGAAAAAATTTTTCATTGGATTTAGATAAATATTAGAAGTATAATCGGAATAACTTTTATTATTAATTTAAAAAAAAAACATTTGCATGAAATTTTTTAGATAATAGTAAGATTTTATTACATAATTTTATTAATATATAATTTTTTAATTTAATATATAATATTAAAAAAGAATAACAATTTTCCAAAGATTACATAGGATATGCGAATATATTCATTTTTTAAATTATTGATTCCAAATACTTTAAAATTTAGTTTCAATGTATAAGTATTTTCTATGAAGTACTTAATTATAAATATTAAATATTGAATATGAAAATAGTATAAATATTTAATAATTTAGGATATTTTAAAACCATAGTATAGTGAAAATATATACATTTTTAGATATATATGTATTACATTTACAAATTATTATAACAAAAGTAATATTTACTTACGTAAAGATTTTTAAATAAATATAATTTCAATTATACCAAAATTATTGCCATATTAAAAATATTAACCACTTTATTTTATTTTTCAAAATTACAGATGACTGCATCAAATTTAAGATATTGGCTTAGCCGTGGAGAGCTCGATAAATTAGAAAATATTGTTCTCGAAGGAAAAGGTACTTGGTTATTGGGCGAACAATCCCCTGATCTTAGAACAAGAATATTTCTTAAAGGATTACCAAATTATTTGGTAATTTCAGTACACTATTTTTATTTTATTCTATACTTATTTTCTCTAATTATTGAATTTACTCATAATTATATATTTTACAAAGGCACTGATTAAAAATAAATTTTTTTATATAATTTAGTACTTAATAATGTTTTCTAGTTTAAAAATTATAATAATATAAAAAAAAATATGCAATCAAAGAAATTAAAAATTAAAAATTTTTGTAATAAAATTTTATATAAAAACCTATCAAATTGTAATAATAGATAATATGTAATTTTTGGTTATATAGTTTCATAGTATAAATGAATAATTAATATTTTAATAACATTTCAAATTTTTATTAGTAGGTATATTATGAAAACGACATTATTAAGATGTTTAATTATTATTATTAAAATAATTATAAAATATACCGTATGATTGTTAATAAAGTAACTTTTAATTTATTAAGTATTAGATACTAGTATATTTTGATTACATTATTTAAATTTTTTATTGTTTAATTTCCTTATTATATATTAAATTTTATATACAGAAATTTATACTTTTAATATTTTAAATATAAAACAAAGAAATATTTTCTAATGTTTCTAAATAATTTCTTTAAAAAAATCTTCATTCAATAAATTTATACAAAAAATATTTAATAATAGTATTAGTATTAATTTAAGAATCGAATCGAAATTTTTATTATTCAATACAATTTATGATGTATTCTTTATATAGACTTAGGAAATTAATAATTCATTGATTTTTATTGTAGACAAAAATTGCACAAATTCATGATGCTGTTGTGAGAGGTTCACTAATGGAAGTACAAAGGCTTATCGAGTCCGAACCAAAAAAAAAATTAATTAATGCTAAAGATTCAGGTGGTACTCCAGTAATTCATAAGGCTGTTTACTATGATCATCAAAATATTCTAGAATGGATTATCCAAAATTATCCGAATACCGTTGATCAAAAAGATCGGGTATACAGATTTCTTGAATTTTATTTTTCTTTGAAAAATTTTCAATTTATAAAATTTCATAGAATTTTTAATTTTTTGGAAGTTTTATTTTAATTGTTCATCACAAGTAAGTTAGTTTACTATATTAAATATTTTTTCAATAATTTTTTCGAGCACTTTTGATATATTTAACAGGTAGGTTTTTATATAATAATAATATCGTTACGTAATAACATGATATTTATAAAACCATTAATTATTAATTTAAAATAATCTTTATATATTTATAGAAGTTCTATAAATTTAAATCTGAATGTATAATATATAGATTTTGCTAAGATTCCTAAACGTTAAAATTTAAAATTGACAATATTTATTTATACCGACTAATGTAGTTAATACAGTATGATTTATGTTTTAAAAATATATCTAATTAAAAATGTAAATATCAATTGAATTATATAATTGTTTTAGCTAATAATGTATACATTTTTTATTTTAATAATATTTTATTATAATATTAAAATATTGTTTGATCATATAATTTCATTAGTTATTTAAATTATGTTTATAAAGAATTTATATATTTTCATATATAAATGATTCTACATAAAATAATAGATTTCAGAAAGTTTTATTATTTTTAAAGTTATTATAATTGTAATAATATTCCAACTATTACTATTGTAAATCTAAAACATTTACTATTATATTATCATATTGTTTCAAAACAAAGAAATGTTTGTTGAGATTTTTTTATAGTTATTGATTCTGTTATAATTTGCTCATAAGTTCATTTTGATGAATCTCTTAAATAATTGTTAACAATTAAATATTACTATCAGTAATCATTTTATACCTGGATACAAGAACTATTTTTTTTTTAATAATAACTATCAAACTACTATATTTACCAACAAAACTTTTTTTCATTATGACATTTTTTCCTAGTACAAAACATTAACTGTTTTTTTATATATTACCAAACAAATCCGTAGTAAATATTAATTTGAAGAGCATAATAAAAAAAATCTATAACTTTATATTTTAAGGTTTGAATCTTTTTTTCTAATTAAAATAATGTTTGTGATTCTCCAAATATCTATTTTTTAAATTTTAGATATAAATACTTTCAATACTTTTTTGATACATCATTATTTTAATTATGATTAAAATAAGAATGTATTATAAACAATAAAAATTGTAATAGTAAATATTTTAAAAAATGAAAAGAACGATCGACAGTTTAATTTATTTTTTAGAATTTACGGAGTTTTAAAACATGTTTAGTATATAATCAATGTCATGTACATTACTTGAAAAGGAAAATAAACAGTGCACTTAAGTTTACTGTTTCCTTTACCCTTTAAACTTGACTTCAAAATATCAACATACATAGGATAACGTCAATATGTGCTTTTTACAAGCACGAAAATTAATAATATAATAATATTCGATAGTAGCCTCCATCTTCATCACGTAATATTTATTACATACACATAATAAAATATGTTTAGAAAACGTCAGATGTTATGGTTTTGAACAACATTAGCACAACTTTGTCACTTTTTAACTTTTAAGTTCTTATTAATTCATAATCGTATGAAAAATACATTATATAAATTTTTTCACTGTATATTTAGTAATATATATAACATTTATTCTTCTGTCCTCCTTTCTATTTTTCCTTTCAATAAATAGATAATAGTCACATTTTATATATGTATGTCTTTCTTTAGCCTTGGATATATTTTCTGTCCTTGCATCAATTTTTTCCTTTGTCTATTTTTTTGTACGAGTTGTTTTACCTTTTTTATTTTATTAATACGATTTTATTTAAAAATTTTTATTACATTTTTTTACTTTAAATCTTTTATTTACATAATACATTTAGTTAAACTTTAATATTAAATCAACTCAAATTATATATATATATAGGTAATACTTACATAATAATATACGTAAATATATAATTATATATATATTTAAATTAATTTTTTAAATAAAAATAAAATATGAAATGAAATGCTTAGAGATTTATTAATCTAAAATATTTTTAATAAATTTTTTGGATAATACACGAGTCTAATTAGATTAATATTTATAAAATAATTTTTATCATCTATTCTTGTTACTTAAAATTTATTTGGTCAATGTAGAGATGTCTGTAGAAGACAAGTGACTCATTTATTATTTTACTAAAAAAAATTAACATCAACGTTTTTTAAACTATTAAAAATTTATTTTAAATAAATTAATATTTTAAATATATAAAAACTATATTTTCTATATTAATAGTTAAAACTTTCTATCATAATGATTCTTGCAATGTTTAATTACTACAAGAATAGTTTATAAATTTTTTGAGTAAATTATTCTTTTAGAAAATGTATGATATACGTTTTGCATTAAAAATATTATATATACTTTTTGTAATTATCTACCTATTATAAAACTCCACATATTTACATTATTAAATAAATAGATATTTTATGAAGATTATAATATAATGAATTCTTTAGTCATTTTTTTTAGAAAAATATTATTTTTTAGAATAACATAATTAAAATTTCTTAAATTTTATTGTACTATTCACAATATACTCTTAAACAATTTAATATTATATCCGAAATGTCATTTTTAAAAAGAATACTAAAATATTAAAATTATTTAAATTATTATAAAAAAATTATTTTATACCTGTAATGCATATAATATTAAAAATATATTAAAAATTAAATAAAGTATAATTTTTCTTAATATTTAAACAAATTTCATATTTAAAATTCTACGTTTTTAAATTTCTTTTTATTATATTTTATTCCTTAAATGTCATTATTTTGAAAGAGTTACGGCATTATTAAAAGATTTATTATTTTTATGTAAATCTAAGTCTAAAGTTGAGAAATACTAATTTTAATATAGCGCGTGTACTTTCCCTTTCTATCGTCTCTAATATCTATAAAAGCGTATATCTTCGGCGCGGTAAACGGACGCGCATGAAGCTAAAAAGAGGGCAAGAGCAAAGACAGGGGTTGACTAGTGGGGTAGCTACAGAAGAAAAATTTACATCGTTGATCATTAATGTGTTTGCTGTATTTGACCGAAGTACTCTCACAAAATATTGAGTCAATTCTCAGGACTTATTTTCTTTTGTTTTTTTAATAATTGCTAATTTTACAATTTTATGCTACTTTCACATGTGGGATAAATACATCTTTCCTGGTACTGATTTTCATAATTGATACTTATTAAATATTTATTTAAAAATATTATTAGTTAATATTTATTAAATGAATTAAAAATTTAATGTTGAACATTTATATATATATGTAGTTTCATAATGTGGATTGTAAGAATAATATTATAATAATATTTAATTATTTAATTTCTCATTTAATTTTATGTACCATAAAATTATGACCAATCTATATCACATATTATTTCTAAATAGTTAGTATTATGCTTTAAAATCTTAAATAAATACTAAGTATATGTTATATATAATTATTCTTCTAGTGTGTTTATATAAATATATCGAGATTCATAGAAAAAAAGAGTAATATCAAGTGACTAAAATTAATAATTATTTAAAAATTGTAAATAACTTTAAAAACAAAAACTATAAAAAAAACTATAGTCATATAATAGATTTCGTTAATATTTCAACTACGTGAAATTTACTAAAAATATTTAACGAAGTATTTGATTTAAAATTTACATTATTTATAAAAACTATTCATACTTTTTATGTGTTAATTTTTAATTACAATTAAACCACTCAAAAATAATTTAAGTATACCAGTTATTTTTAAAATATTATTATGTACGTGCACTTTATTAATATAATTATACTTATTATATTAATTAATTATTAATAACACTATAATAAATTTTAAAAAATTTTTAAACACTACTATTTTTAGATAAAAAATATATATTGTAAGTAATATTTCACATATTTAATTGTTTTCACGGACTAAATAAATCTTTTTTTTATAATAAAAATTTTAAGTAAAATATCATAATTAAAATATTATAGATACGATACATTAAGATCAATTATTTATTGCAATGTATTTTATCAAAACATTTCTTTGGTTTAAAACTTTTAGTAATTTTTTAGTTTTAAATTTAGTTTTGAAGTAGATTAATATATTTTTTTAAGTAATATCAAGAGTATTAAATTTATTTTTAATAACTTTTAAAATTATTATAATTAATTATTATTTTAAAATTCAAAGGAAGGAACAATAATACATGAGTTATGTTTATACGCAGGAAGATAGAACAGGTTTGCATTACTGCGCAGCTTGTCGTGATCCAGAGGCCGTCTGGGACATCCTCATCGAAGCTGGGTGCGACGCAAGTTTGTGCGACAAGCGAGGGAATCCAGCTGCCTATTACCTGCAGAGGGGGTCCGAAATCGAACTATCCGATCCCGAGAGGATGATGAGCAAAAAACTGCGAACGAAAGATTCTTCCAAATGGAACAATAGTCAGTACATTTAGTCAGATAATCCGCTTTACCATCATATCATATTTTATCATTCTGAATGATTATTTTAAGTTTTACGAATAAATAAAGATATAATTCGTTCCATTTAAATCAATAACTATTTTTGAATTTAAGCAAAATAATATGTTTATTTACTTGCTTGTGTATAAAATTATTTATTCATATACATATTATATTTCTCTTCTTCATAATGTTGATAATTTAAATTTTGAAAATATTTATACATGAATAATATTGTATAATCCATAAAAATTGTATAGTTAAATAATATATTATATATTTAAATTTACCACTTTTATATGTGATGATATCATATCTATCATATTTTGTAAAATAAAGTAAAATAATCATTGTAAGTAATAAACTGAATCAAAAGAATTATAAAAATATACTCAAATTTATATACTTGAAATATACGCATAAGTATTATCATTCAAACTTATTTAATTTTATTCTCCAGTGTAATGAAGTTTTACATTAAAATGTAATAAAAATAAAAATATAAAAAAGAAGAAATTTATGTCATAAAATCTATTTAAATCCTAAGAAAAATGTTTTGAACCAATGAAATAATTTAGAATAAATCTAATATTAAACAATTGAACCTAAATTAAGGATAAGTGATGAATTCTAATAATTATTAAAATCTTTTAAATACAAACATAAATTTAAATATATTTATTAAAATATATTTATATTTTAAATATAAATATTTTTAAATATAAACAAAAAATAAATATATAGAATAAAGCAAGCATTTATATGAAGAAACAATTTTATTTTTATACTTTCACATATTAAAACTTTTGTGAATGACATAATAAAGTAATATTACTGGTTCAAAATAATTTTAAACAAATTCTTAGATATTGAAAATTTTATATTTTAAAAAGATTTTTAAATATTATGATCGATGATTTTCAAAATAATTCATTTTTAAAATATTTTTAAATATTGGTTAGAAAATACGAATCTATTGAAAAAGAGTATGTTTTATTTTAATATACTTTAAAATTCTAAGTATGAACGTCAACTAGTAATCGTTCTAAATTTTATTAGCTATGCTTTTTACATCTATTTTTATTAAAATTTTCCATATTGATAAATATATTTTGAAAATTCTGTAAAATTGAAATGAGATAGATATATCTGAAACAAATGAAATTTACTAAAGATTAATTTACTTAAGACAAATATTATTTTCACTTCAATATTTTTCTGAAATCATTTTTTTTAATCTAATCGAACAATAAATATTAACATTTATAAACCAATCATTTTTATTGTATAAAAAAGTTTAGAAAATTGTTTCCTTTTATAAATAAAATTATATTTATCTGTAATTTATGTTATAGAGCTATATATACAGAATACACTTTTCAAATTTTCTTTTCATTTTATCAATACAGTTAAGATAAATAATTTATAATTTTTAAATATAAAAGTATAATTAATTTAATTAATTCTATAAATACATAATGTGCATGAATATAAAATTCAATAAATTATTGTTTAATTAGCTTTAATATATCTAGCCATGTAATATTTATTAATTAATATTCAGAAAAATTTCCTGTTTTATTATCATTTAAAGCATGAACATTAAATACTATATTTTCAATATCAATAAAAAAATATACTTGAAAGAAAAAAAAGAAGAAAAATATATTCAATAATTAAATATATATATAAAATTATTAAGTAAATTTTCAAAATATTTTTTTTAACTTAATATTAATCATTAATTTTTTATAACTGGAAATTATTGTTTTAATTGCCGGAGTTTGATATATTAATTTATAAATATAATTATAAATATAATTATAAATATAATTATTCTGTTAAAATACATATTATGAAGATTAATTTATCATATTGAAATTAATTTAAATTATACAAAATATATTTCATATATTTTTATAATATATTAATTCTAATAAATAAGCATTAAAAAATGTATAAGAACGTATATATATAAATATTAAAATAAAGTAATTTTAAATTTTGAATATCGAAACATGAATTAAATAATGTTATAATAATTCATTAAACAATATTACTAAACTAATTATTAGTTTATATTAGAAAAACGAAGAATATATATATAGAATTTAAACATTAGCACGTACGTGTTTTTTAATTGAATAAATGTAATATCGTTTTGATATTACATTTGATTGATATTTTAAGTTACTTAAGCTCATAGTTATAAGCTTTTTATTTTTTTATACAAAGATTCGAAGTATATATCATCAATCGATTTCATTACCACATACAATATTAAAGAGTGTTTTGACTATAGACTTGGCTATTATACATATGTAAGAGAACGAATTTTCATGTTTCTTTTTATTTGCGGCTAATTCACATCATTGCTTCTTTTTGACTATTTTACCACTATCGGTATATATACGAATAAAGTAAATATTTAAATATATATGTATGTATTCGTAAATATACATAAATATATATTTGCGTATTTATACATGAATAGACATGTATTAAAACAAGTATAAGTAAAATAATCCGTATATACTTCATTTATAAATTCATACACTTCATTTAGTTATATGTAAATCTATACATAAATACATATATTATATGTGCAGAAATGAATAAATTTATAGCTGCATAGTCTGTGACACACTTGAGATGTATTTATTATAAATGAATGTACGTGTAAATATAGTAATAATTATATCCATATACTTATCATATGTATATATGAATATGCTGAAACTTAAATTACACATAAATACATGTTGAACATTACAAACAAGTTAATTAAAAATCAAGTATAAAATAAAGCTAGTAATGTTGACATTTTCTTTCATATTAAAATAATAATATTCTATACTATTTTTATAATATTCGAAATTTATAATGAAAAAATATTAGAGAAAATTATCATATAATGAAAATCTGTTTAAATATTATTCTCTTTTCTCAATTATAAGGCCATGTTTTAAAAGTTGTTTAAAAAATTTATTTATTTTCCAGTAAAATATTATATTACATTTAATGAATTTTGTTTAATACTAAAATTTAAAATGACCAAATAATAACAAGTATCGGAAACTATGTGATTAATCAAGAATCATCTGTTTTTAACAATTTCTAAAACATTGATTATTATATTATTTAAAATTATGTCATGTTTTAAACTTTATCATTTAAATAAAAAATAATTAAGTAAATAATAGCAAATCTTAATTTATGTTTTATACTTTGGAAGTATATTTATTAAAGTAATTTGTCTATAATCTGTGTATAAAAAATTTTATTGTAAAAGCATGAAGTAAATTTTCAATTTCATGAAGTAAATTTAAAGTTTTAACTACAAATTACCACAATCCTTAAATTTTAGATTTTAAGAAATCAATAAAGTCAATAATATTAATAAATTTTATGCATTATATTTTACAATAATATACATTGAATAGTTTTAAATTTTCATATTTATTGTAATAATTATATTCGATATATAACGAAAAATTCAATGATACAAATAAATACATTCAATTTATTTGTATAGAAATAGATCACTTTCTTATATTTTAAATACACAAACAATATATTTTGATAAAAAATAATAGAAATAAATTAGAAAATGAGTATATTTTAATAATAAATTAAATTTATGTAACATAACATGGTGTCTTAAATAAAATTAAGGTTCGGTAAATTTGAAAAAGGAATTAAATAATTTGAAATTGGTTACCTTTTTTTCAAAATATAAATTAACACATATTTTAAAAATTTTATAACAAATTTTAGTTACATTTTTAACTTGTATTCGAAAGTTTAAATATCAAACTAAAAAATATTATTTTATTAAGTTTAATTTATATTATTACATTTTATTTAAAAAAAATATATGTATATGAAAATATTTTTTGTACATTAATAATATAAATATTATACAATATAAAATCATATATTTAAAATATTTTATTATGAATAATTTCTTATTACTTGAATAAAATACTACAAATAAAAATTTATCATCAAAGGTATTGAAATTATATAATTACCTACATTTTTATATTGAAAACTGTACCTTTGTAGAGTAGATATTTAATGATATGGTTTTGATGTAATTTAAAAAATTTTCGCATACTAATTTACAATATAATAATACAATAATAAGAATATAAATATGTATATTAGAAAAAGTTATAAAAGTGTAATTTATCTGGTAAAGCTTAATTTGCATATTCTTTAATTAAGAAGGTATAGTTTTATCATTTTTATAATTTTCATATTTACAATTTTTGTTGAAATCAATTAAGCGTATGTTCTTTTTAATAATCTAAACGTAATTAAATTTAATATTAAAAAGTATTTGTATGTTATTAATTTTAACTTAATTTCGATATTTGAGGTAATTTAATTCTAAAATCAATAGTTGAAACTTAATTTATAATAATTGATATTTTAATTTTAATATAACTTTTTTCTCTAATACACATAAAATACCAATAATGTTTTTAAGAAATGCTATTTAAGAAATCTATGTATTTAATGTAAGTAAATAACGTTATACCATGCAATTGAATAATTAAATCAAGGGAGAGTTCATTATGCGAAACGTAGACATGAAAAGTTTGTTTACAGATACCACGGTTGCATCAAGTACACAATTTCGACGTATTTTTTATGTACATATTATACTGAAAATGTTTCAATTTTACTCACGTTTTACATTCACTTCAAAAATAAGAAGTATTAATTGCTGATTATTTATCACCTACTAATTATTGTATATTTTATATAGTCGAGGGTACGTAGTGAATAAAATAAATTCATTACGTATAATTAAATTTCATATAAATTCAATAAAATGATGTACATATTATAAATTTTCGTGTGTCATTAATAATACTATATACATAATAGAAAAACTTGGACAATGTTTAATTTTTAAACAAAAGTTTGCTATATCAAAGAAACTATAAAAACTTAAAATTAAAATCATAATAGTAATGCATAATAACCGCCAAATATTTTGAAAATAGAATTAAAAATTGACTTATAATTTAAGTATAATTCAATAAAGATAACATAAAAGCACTATTATAATAATTTAAATTGCATTAAAAAATATTTTAAAATATAGTATGCAAAACTAAATCATTATTTTATATATATTGATATTTTGAATACAAAAATATTTATATATGAAAATTCTTTTTTATTTATTAAAATTTATATATTTTATAAAAATAATTCCATACCTTTACATAAAACTGTATTTGAATAATGTGGCTGTTTTGTTAATATTTTATCGCTTAAAAATGAATAATTAGAAGAATTAATTTTAATGTATTAATTACATGTCAAAAATTCATATAGACCTCGATTTTAAACCTTCTAATATACGAATATGGATCCACAATCGAGACATTGGTAAATTACAACAAGTTTTATGGGATGGACACGGATCGAAATTACGCTGTGAAACAAGTAACAATCCTCGAGTTAAAAGATTCCTCGAAGCAGTACCTTTTATTATGGTACGTTAAAAAACAATAAATTTTAATTATTATCATTAAAGTATAAAATTTATATTTCTACTTCAAGGGAACGATAAAGGATATTCATACAACAACTGTAAAAAATGATATCGATGGATTTCGGAAAAAAATCGAGGAACCTGTATCATCAATAATTTTACGCAGTAAAGATAATAATGGACTTAATGTACTTCATAAGGTAAATAAAAATTATTAAATACTATAAATTCTAAATCATTTTATAAACTATTTTATGTATTTGAAAAAAATATAATTATCAGTATTTATAAAACGATTTACCTGTTATTATTTTTGATAGGATAAAAAAATTAATCTTCAATATTTATTTTTCAATTTTATAAATATTTTAATCTATACCTTTTTTAAAATTATAGCAATAAAGCATTAAAATAAACTAAATGTTTTTATTCAATTGAAACAATTAATGTACTAAATATATTTATAATTTTTTATTATAATAATAATTCAAATAACTAATATAATTTAAATTAATATATAATTAAATTCATGAATTAATTTATAAAACATTTTTAAATTGTAATCAATACGATTAGAATATCAGAACAAAAATAATAGTTATTTAAATAAAGAAAAATAAAAAAACGAATTTCCATGGTCAATTTAATATAAAAAACATAAACTAATATGAATCAATAATGTTTTTTAAATTAGTTACAGTATATAATTTAAATAATTAATATATGAAAAAATTATTCATCATGTCTATAAAAATAACATTGGGTTTTAATATTTATTAAAATAAGATATTTAAGATTTAAAAGTTAAAAAATAATAAAATATGATAAATAAATCGAGTTTCTGTAAAAAATCAGTAAAAGTATTCTTATTATGATTAAATATTACTATATTTTATTTCAAATATTATTAAAACTTATTTTTTTACGATAATAACTTCAGTTTTTGATTTTTTACTAAAATTTAATGTATCGTAATTTATTTCATAAAATTCTATTCTTTTAAACAATTTACATATAGGATATTTAATTTTGTTTTCTGCTCTTACTTTTTTTAATTGTTTGAATAAAGTTTGAATAAGAATTTGATCATTTTTAATTTTATTAATATCCATGTTGATAATTTCAATTATTTTTATATAATAGATAACATATTACACAAATTTAGAAAAAATTTTAATGACAAAAATAAATTCTTTCTAATTATTTATGATTTTCTTTTGCTTAGAAATTTTGAAAAATAATTTTTTTCAATTACATGAAGCTGATTTTTACTCATAATTATTAAATGATATGTAATTATTAATTTAAACATTAATAAATTTTTTGGTTTTAAAGGCTGCTGGTTTTGGATATTTAGAATTAGTCCAAGAAATTCTTTACAAATATCCAACGATTGTAAATACAGAAGATAATGATGGTAAGACTCCATTACACTATGCTGCAGCTTGCAGAGACGGTGGAATTGTATATGATTTACTACTGGAATATGGTGCTGATGAGAATAAAACTGATAACGTAAGATGTGAATGCGTTTTTATATTTTACTTCAAAAATTATGATATAATAATAAAATTATAGAAAAGGTTAATGAATTGATTAATAAATTATCGATATAATAATTTAACATATTAATTTAGTTCTATGTAAGTAAAAAATTGAATATATTAAGGAATTTCTTTATTAATATTATTAATTAATGATATTTTATTGTAAATGAATTTTTATAATTTCATTATTACTATTTAAAAATAAGACGGTTATATTTTTAAAAAGAAACTTTTTGATTGGTTTAAGAAAAATTTCTTTAACTTCAATAAATATTATTTGTTGAATTAGAAGTTACTTTAGACATCTTAAATGGAAATTTTATTTGCTTATCATGCGTATTAAATATTTCGACATAATTATTCAAACAATTTAACTAATGTTAATAAAATAAATATTATTATTGTAAAAATATATTTTTACTTTCAGTTAAATAAAAGTTTCTTTTTTCAAACGAATTTATGAATTTTGAATACCTTTTTGACCATGTTATTAGTTAAAATTATGTTATATTTTAAAACACCAAATGAGTGTAGAATTTTTAATATTAATATAATATATTATACATAATTAATTGAATTGAAATTAAGTGCGTTCGTATTACAGCGACAAAAGACAGCAATATTCTATAGAAACCATCCATCCGATGTAGATATGACCAATCTTCTTATGATTCCGGATGCACCACGCGTCTCCGGTACAAGTTACCCCCGTAATTGGGACTGGAGAATTATCGAAACAGACCAACCGTTAAAGCGTATAAAACACGCTGGTGATAATGCAGACGATGATAGCGCCTTTGGTAGCACCGAGTCGGCGAAACTGGTTGAGGAAGCCGCCTCGACGGAGGTACTCATAACTATTATGACGCAGATGACTATTGAGACTCAACTCCTCACTGTTCGCGACTATGAAATAACAGAAATATCTTACTTTCTTCTGAATTAACAGTACAGGAGTAGACGGGAAAAATTCTAAGTAAAAGTTGATCTGGTTTATTCAAACTAAATTTTCATTTACTTCTTATTACTACACAATAAGTATTTAAAACGCCTTATAAGTTAGAAAAGTAATCATCGAGAAACTGTTACTTTTTATATATTTCTTATATCTTACAAAATATAATATGCTTATTTTGCTACTACAAATCTATAATGATAGTAATAACATATTACCTTAAACATAGGGATTAACTATATAATTGATTTCCACAATAAATTTGCGTACTTACATAAATACAATTTTTACGATAATTTTAAAAAATATAATTATCGGTCCAATAAATATTAATACATTATGATATAAATAAGTCCTATATTTAAGTAATAAAAAAGCTTTCTGATATTTGAATCTGAAATTTTATTCAAATTTGATAAATTTTTTTTAATTGTTGTAATTAACAATATATGTTCATTTTATAATGGTACCTAAGTTATAGACAATATTGTCACATCTTTAGTTGATGAAAAATAATTATTTTACATCCGTATTTATTTAAATCGAATTAAACAATTTTACCCTTTCTTAAAATCTTATTATAAATGTGCATATTTTAAATATATTAAGTGTATCGTTCATTTTCATAATACTGGAAAAGGTTTTATAATTAATTAAGATACATTATTATTTGTACATAATAATTAATAATTAAATATTTTAACTAACCTGTAATAGATATATAATTAAATCCAGTAATTTCAGTAAAAAATAATGCTAATAATCTGAAAATATTTAATATTACAATTAATAATTTTAATATATATTAATATTTTAATATATTGTCAATAAATATATATATTATCCTTTAGAGTAACTTAAGTCTTTTAAGTATTTCTTATTTATCTACTATAATTCATCGTAATACTGTTTAAATTATAAAAAATATATAACTTTTATGTTAATTTGAAATTATAAAGTTTTTTTGTCTATGTTAAATTTAATGAAAAATGATTTAAGTTTACATATAAAATAAATTGATTTTCGAATTTGATTAATAAACTAATATTATAAATTTTTATTAAACCTTATTTCATTAATTTTTTATATAATTTTTTTTCTTAAATAGAGTAAATATAAATACGTAAGAAAAGCAAATATTTATAAGCAATATATTTTTATATACTAAGCATATTTTGAAGATTATAAATTAGGTAAATTGTATAATTCATATGTAAACATAATATAAATAATCTATACTCTTACTATTATTAAATAATACTTAGAATCTAGAAAGGATTTTTTATTTTAATTTATATGTAACTATCTAGTAAAACATTAATATATACAATATTCATTCTAATTAATTCAATTTTTATTTGCTAATATGATCACAATTAAATTTATTATTAATACGGAAATAATTTAATTTTTATTTAAACCAAACACAGTTCAACAAAATTGGCTATTTAAAAATAATATTTATTAAAATAGTACCATAATTTGTATATTTTTAATATTTACTGATGTTAATACAAATTTTTTTAGTAAATTTATATTAATCACCATAGTTTACTATCAAAAAACATGACTCAGGCTTTTCATTAAGTATAGAAATTTTCCGTCTTTCTTATTCTACATGTATTATTTTATATTATAAAAATTAGTTTTTTATAATTTAATTTATATATCATTTAATTTCTACAATCTTATGAATTATATTTATAAAATTCATATTGAAATTTTTCAACATAAGTATAATTATAATAAAATTAATAAAATACTAAAAATCTTACGCGTGTCTTTTTAAAAAATTAGTTTAATAAATTGAAGATTATATAATTTTTCGTTTAAATTATGTTGACTTGGATACTTGCATTATAATTTATTTCTAATACTTCTTATAAATTTTGTATTATTAACATTTTAAAGTAATATTATAGTATTGATGTTATTTATTATATAAAGAAATATTTTTAGTAGTATTAAAATTATCACATATTAAATTATATGCAAATTGTAGTTAAATATTTTTTATTACAAAGAAGCTTTGTATATATAACGATGCTTAAATTACACATACTAATAATATATGATAGTTGATTTTGTGTATTTTGTTATATATTTTATAATATTTGATTGACTATAATATATATATATATATATATATATATATATATATATAGAATAAATTATTATGATATATTTAAAGATAATAATATTTGTAATAATTGTAAAAAAATTTAAACTATATATTCTCTAAATATATATTTAAAAATATAGAAATTTAATGTATAACAACTGTAAATATATAAATATATATATATATAATGTATCCAAATATTATACATTATAAAAATTTTTTAAATGCCTTTATTTTAACTTACTTATAGTATTTTATTAAATTAAAGCATTCATCTAATATATAAAAATATATTTAATTATATAAAAATAAACAAGCTTTTGAAAGATAAATAAACTTTTTTATGGAATTGAAAAATCAATAATTTCATTAATATTCTTAAGATTGTCAATAAAGTCTAACTTGAAACAAAGAAAAATTAATATTATTTTTTTCTATATTTCACACTTTCTTTCTTATTGAATTCATATAAATAAGAAATATATGATTATGAATTTAAATTAATTATATATTTAATTTTTTTGCATAAATATAAATTTTAATAAACTAATATAAAATGCGTAATTTACAAAAATTAAAAATTTCATATAATTTTTAACTTAAATATATCTTTATATACATAGCTTACTTTTATGAAATAATATTATTTTGACCTAATATAATTTTAAGTTATAAATATTTAATCAAATAAATTAGGTAAATAATACATAAACACTAGTATTTTGTCATTATAAATCTTATTTTTGTATAGAAACATGCACTAAAACTGTATGGTATAATTAAAACTTTAATTATACTTTTAAATATATTTTTAATATTATTATGATTTATTTATTATATTACTAAATAAAAAATTACTGTTTGATATATATATATTTTTTCTGTTCAGTAATAAACAAAAAATTATGTTTCTAAAAACAATTATAAATTTTCCAATACATTTAAGCTTATACTATGCATATGTACATATTTCCATAATTATATTATTATATAACTGTAATATATTAATTTCAAATACGGATATTAAATAATAAAATTCTAAAAAGTGAGCATTTGAAAAAATATTTCAGTTATATCACAGAAAGACGAAAAATTTCCATATAATTGAAGATAAAAAACTAAAAAACATCATTAACCACAAACATGTTCAGACACATCTTTAAAAATCAAAATAAAAAACTGAAAACAGATCGAGAATGCTGAGGTGGAGGTGAACAATAACGAAGACGAAGAAATCGATTCTGAGGATAAAGAAAAGCCAGAATTGGAAGGTGAAGAGTTTAAAGACGACGAGGATACTGAGTTGAACAAAAATAACAATGAAGATTCCAAGAGAAAAATTACAGAAAAGACAAATGATGAGGAAATAAAAAAGGTGAAGGAGGAAAAGAAGAAAGAACTGGAGGAGGAGCTAGATCAAGAGAAGGAGGAAAAGGAAGAAAAAGAGGAGTCAGCAGCAACCCCACTAGTTGTGATTAAAGCCGTCGAAGAAAATTCAATGTCAGAAAAAGAAGAAGATGCGCAAAAAGAAGTCGAGACTGCACCAAAGAATACATTGGTAATCCCGAATCAAACCATTGAGAAAAAGGAACTAGACAACGAAGAGGAGAATAAGGAAAAGGTAGAGCCTAGTACCACCGATTCCGACGTTGGCGATACAACAAACGTTGATGAGCAGGTTAGATTAGACGAGATTGTGTTATTCTTGTAACTATCTATCAGAAGGTATAGTTATCTATCTTTGCAAATTTACTTTCTTTTATTCTTTTTTGTTTTAAATGTGAAAGACATAGTATGTAACTTTTTATTTTTAAGAAATTTAAAATTAACGTACTATAAAATTATCATTAAAAAATATATAATTCTATAATATAAATATATATCAATTCTTCATAATTCTTATTGATGATTTATTCTAAGATCGGATTTGACTGTAATTACTAGTAAACGTAGAAATATTGCAAAATATTAATAATATATATACTATACTTACATCTTCATAGATTTAATATAGATTTTAGATTTTTTAATTGCACTGTTATTAAAATATACATGCAAAAACAATTATCAAATAATTTATGATAAAAAGATATTTAAATTTTATTAAAGATCTTTATATAAACAATTCAATAAAAAATTATAGTTTTTTAATGAACTAATTGAAAAATAATGAAAAAATAGAAACAAATTATGACCTTAGAAATAGGAATTTTGAATATTGGTAATAAATTTATGTAAAATTATGGTAATATTTACTTTTATAAAGAAAACAACACATTAATTTAAACATAAATTAATTTTATGTATACAAAAGTTAAAATAGTTAGATTTAAGCATGTAAAGTTTTTTTAGAAAGCTTATGAATAAACATCTTACCCAAAAATATTCTGATAAATTCAAATACCATTTTATGTAATAATAAAAATTTGAATTAAAAAAATTTTTTTAATATCTTTCTCAATTGTTTATTTATATATATATATAACATTTGAAAAGTTTATAATTTATATATAATTTATTTATAATTTATATAATAAACAAAATAGTAATGATGACAAGAAATTGAAAGATTTTCCAATATAATTTTATTGCTAAAATAATATAAAAATAATAAGAAATATAAAAAGTGCTAAAAATTACTTTAAAAAATAAGGAAATAAGTAAAAATCATAAATTATTTCAACCAATACTTTAATTTTCTTTTTTAATTATAGTTACTAATGCCTTACTATTATTTTGAATTTTTTAAATAGATACTTTTTAAAATAGTAGTTAAAAAAAATTGTTAATTTTAAATTTCTATAATTTTTATATCGTAAATATTATTACCTATTATAGATATTTATGTTTCTATAAAGCAATAAATTCAAATTTTTTAAAATCCCGAGATTTAAATTAGAAGTAATATTAGTAATTTTATTTTGTACAAACATAAATATGTATACAAAATCATCTAACAAGAAAAATATAAAATACATGTCTACGATTTAAATGATAATATAATGAGAGTACATAAAATTAGTAAAATTTATATTAAAGTACTTTTTGAATAACTTATAATCTTTGAAATAAGACATATTTATTTTGCTTAATTAATTTAGTGATTAAAATACGATGTTTTTTTTTCCTCCATATTTCAATAATTTTTTTTCTTTTGTAATAAATGCATTTAAAAAATTTATATTTTCTGAAAATGATTTTAGTTTAAATTTAAGTCCTTAATTTTTAAGTCTATTTTTTGATGATTTTCAGATACTCTTATAAAATATTCTTTTAATTTCTATTAGTTAAATATCTGTATACATTAATTTATAATTTATTTTAAATAAATTTTATAGATTCCATTATTAAATAATTTTGATTTAAATTAATAATTAATTTATAAATCTTAAATTTAATAAATATAGACAAAATTATATTAATTTCTTAATAATTCAAGTAATTCAGTATATAAATGATTGAAATTCATTTTCATAACTAAATTAAATATCATAAATGTTTCTTAAAAAGGTTACTTATACATATATTCCAAAAAATAATTATTTTTACGATTTTTAATATAATTTATTAAATATAAATATTTCAATTAATTAAAAATTTTTAACTAAGTAATTCTTAACTAATAGAAATATTAAGTAAACGTATTAAGAATAAATAATTTAAAAAAATCATTTAAAAATCTTTATACATATACATATTATTATAATATACATGAACATATTTTTCCATAAATGTATTAACTAAATATTTCTATTGTGTACTTAATAAATTTGTTTTACAAAAAAAGAAATTGGTTAAGTTAAATAATGAAAACAAGATTTTATCCTGTGTTCCATAAAATATTATTTTTATAAAGCTTCGCCTTCTAATTACTTATTTCTGAAGTGTATTATCATTAAGATTAATTCTTTTGATTTTATATCTTATATCTTATAAAAATATTTTTATTTCAAATTCTTTAAAAAATAGAAAGTAACGGATATAAAGTATTAAATGAAAATGAATCGATTATAAGTATAAAATAAAAATATACGTTTAAAATTTCATTTCATATTAATTTTATTTAGTTAATATTTTCAATGAATTTTATACTTTTGTCTATTAATAATATTATATCATAAATATGTAAAGTATTTAACTTTTTATTATATTTATATGCAGTCATTATTGTTATTATTAAATGCAAAACTAAAGATATATAAATATATAAACGAATTACTGGAAACTTTAACTAGTTTACAAATAATTAAAAATCAGTAATTAAATTAATAATTTATTATAATGATTTATTCTCTTCTTAAATTTAATTTCACTAACAATAATATAAATAATATAATTTAACAAAGTACTAGTTTTATTATACTAATTTTTCTATAAATTATTTACACGTTCATTGAAAAAAGATATCTATTTATTAGAATATCTAAAAAGAGTTCATTATATAAGACCATAAAATTATTTTTCTAGGTTTATTATATTATTCCTTTATTTGCTAAAATTATTTATTCTAATTTTATAAATTTTTACCATATATGAATTTTCATAATATAAATATAATATAAATTGTAAATTCTTACTTCTTTAGTTTCTTAAAAGTTGAAACTTTATAAAATTTATAAATTTGTCTCTTTTTTTCCCAATTTATTTATATGCATAGATAGATTATACATATATGTTTGTTTATGTTTTTTTTATTGTGAGTTCTATTACTATGCACCTCTTTCAGCGCCAATCTTGATCGTTTCAGTGTTAATTTTGTCAACAAGATATAGGAATTAAGAATATACCATATATACAATATAATATTATATATTAAATAATTATTTTTTGTAATTATAAAAAAAAAGTTATGATTTATATTTTAATCTATTTATAAATTAAAATGTATATAATTTTGTATCATAATTATATTAGCTATTTTAAATTTT
Organism: Dolichoris vasculosae; assembly: GCA_018907195.1. Taxonomy (NCBI): domain Eukaryota; kingdom Metazoa; phylum Arthropoda; class Insecta; order Hymenoptera; family Agaonidae; genus Dolichoris; species Dolichoris vasculosae. The sequence goes on along the minus strand of JACCHY010000002.1, from coordinate 4,653,692 downwards.
TTACTATACAAATATTTACTATATAAATATTTATCTATAAGCATACAAAGTTTTTTAAGTACTTAAAGATATCTTTTTATATAATTAAAATTTTCCTTTTTGTGTATACAATATTTTAAATGTACATATTAAAAAAATTTGCAAAGTAATTAGCATACGAATAATTAGCATACGTAAGCAAAAAAATAATTCTATCACTTTTATTATCAAATTAAAACGTACACTAATTGTAAATATTTGTAAAAATTATATTATCAATTTTTATAAGTAACAATTTCTTCAACAAAATTTCAATTATATGTAAATATATTCTTATTTAAAATTTAGCCTCATTTGTAAAATCAAAATAAATAAACTTGTAAGATTTGTAAGAAATTGGTACTATTTTATTTGTATATACACTTATTATAAATGCAGCGACTCTAATAAATAGTTTAATTATACTTGACTATCTTGTATACAATTAATAATCATAAAATTCCTTGTCATTCATTATTTAAAGATGCATAAGCAATCATAATTTTAATATTTTATATTTTATTTACTTTTTAATTTTATTTCTCATAAAAGTTTTTGATTAATATCTTTAACAAATGTTATAAATATAATTTCTTTCATCAATTTTCTATTTATATATATTATATTTAGATTAAAAAAACCTTAATTCAATTTTAAATATAAATATATTTTTTTATTTAATATTAATAATCAAAATATAATAAAATTTCGCTGAACTTATTATAAAATTTGTTCGTAAAAATAATATAACATCAAATATTAGTTTCTTTTAATATTGTTATAAATTTTTCATTATCCCAAATATTCCATTAATATCTTAATATATTTTCCTTTTTCAGATAAAAAATATTATTTACATCGGCAATGACCTGCATTAATGCACAAAAAAATTTTATTTTATACTATGAATAATAATTCTTAAAAAGTAGCTTTAAGCAATTAATAAAACTATATTTGCAGAATAATAACTAATTGATAATTCATTATTGTTTATTTAATAAAAATTGTAATTTAATGCAGAATATTTTATATATTATATGTCTAAAATAAATAATATATTAGTAAATAAGGAAAAAATAACTGTAGTTAAAAAATTGAAAAAATATCTAGAATATTTTTTTTAATAATTAAAAAGTTTTTATTGTTCAATTATTTATTAATAGTATATTATTAATTTATAATAACTTTTAAACAATTAAAAAAATAATTATATAATTTTTGTTATATTTTTATTTCGTGCAGTTTTTAATTAAAATATTCAACGTTTTATAAAACTCATATTTTTTGTTGAATGAATTTGAATACAATGCGTAATAAAGATATTTTTATATTACTATTTTTTGTTTTTAATATAAAAATTTAAACAAAAATTATCTGTTTTATTTTTATGATATAGAATTTTATAACAAAAAAATATATAAAATAGAAAACATTAAGAATCATATTATTTTTAGTTTACATGCTTAATATTTTAAATTAATTAATAACATCATACTTTTTCTAACAATTATAATAGAATTAAAATAAAATATATTATATCAATATAAATTATATATTTATAGGAATATTCATTATTAAAATTTTAATAATACGAATTATTTTAATACATAAAATACAAATTGTATTTTATTATAAAACTATTATTTATATATTATTTATAGAAGAAGAATGAAGATAAATTACAAATTATATAATGGTGAGTTATTACAATCATTTTACAAAAGCCATTTAATTATAAATTTTTACGAAGTTGAATCATCAAGTTTTACATTAAATTATAAATTTTCTATCGTTTTATAAATGAAATTTTCATGAAATATTTGTTTTAGTATTAAATATCTTAAACTGAATAGTATAATTTACATTTACACTCAATTATTTATTACTTGTTTTTATTTCATCAAAAATTATGTATATTAAATATTGAAAATAAATAAAAATTATTTTTTAAAAAAACTATATAAAGCAATTAGAACGTTCCTTTTATACTTCAAGAAAAATTATAGATTCTCACAAATTATATTTATTCTTTTTTTAATCTACATAAATATTCTATAATCTTATTTTTGCGAAAAAAAACTCTAAGTAGGATTAAAAAATTATGTAAAAATTAATGTAAAAAAATTTATTACTTTATTTCATTTTGAATATAGTTATTTTTCATAAAAATCTAATTAAAATATGTAATAAAAAATATTAAATATAGTAAAATAATTGAGATTTTTATTACGAATTGAAAAGTACTAAAAATTTAAAAATAATGTTAACAATCTTCATATAAAACGTCTGTCACATTTTCGTTAGGAATGCTATTAATTAATTGAAAACATCCAAGACATAAAAATCGATAACGTTCCAAAAGTAGTCCGTTAAAAAAATTAAAAATAGATGTACTAAATTCGTAAAGATTATACATATATATACATATATTGATTTTATAAATTATTTATTTATATTGTAAAACATAAGTACAACTTTTATTATGTTTATCTATAGTTATTCATTTATTTTTTTTTAATATAAAATGATTAATTTAACTATAACATTATTAAAAAAAAGAAGTATAACTTTTCTAATAATATAATATAAACATTAAATATAAATTTCTGAAAATAAGCCATATGGTTTTATAAATTGGTTCATATACTTTATAGTTATAAGAATATATTTCATAATATTGAAATTTTTATTAATTTGATATGTTTATAGTATCATTAAAATATTAATCATTATCATACGATCTTCTACAAATTACAATACAATTTTATAATATAAAAATGCTAATTATTATTTGTGTTGATTAATCTTTATTACGTATCAATATATACTTACATATTTAAAAAAATGCTGTACGTGTGTTGTGTGTTTGTAATTATATAAATAATATTCTTTTAATTTAAATTTTCTATTTATTAATATTAACAAATGAAAAATACATAAAACTTCTGATTTATTGAATTCCAAACAATTTAAAAAATGTCTTTTATTCCTTATAGTCAATAATAAGCAGCCTTCATGAATAATCGTATAAACGGTAAACACGTTTAAAAGCTTCGAGGTTGTAAAAAGTAAAACATAGAGTTTTTATGCTTTCAAATTCACCAGCACGTGCCGCATGAACAGAAAAATCGCATCGTATATGAAAGTATAATATAGTAACAATGGTGTACTTCCGGGTATATCGGTGATAGAAAAAGATAATATACGAACGCGTGTATCCTTTCACTTCTAATAAAACTGGACATTATATATGACGAAAAATAGATCAATATTTTAATGCGCATTGTACGTAAAATATACTAAACACTACGACGCATGTAAGAGAACAGACCTAAAGAGGGATCGGATCGCACGAAGGCAAACGGACAGAAAGGTCGAGCAAAACCGTTCACGAACGGCGAGAAGAGCTGTTTCGTCACTTCGAGTACCATACGTTTATGTGGTATTGTTAAAAATTACATTATCACATAACTACCCAAAAATATTGCTAATTTAAAATCATTGTGATGTTTTTCAATTTTAAAAAGTTTAATCATTGAAATATTAAAACCAAACGTTTTGAAATTGGTCATAAATCGCACTTTAAATATTGAAAGATCTTATTAATAAATTACAAATGCAATTATTGCCTTGATTTCATATTATTCTATCATTTTTTATTTTATCATTGCCTTATTTCAAATTTATAAATCATCAATAGATATTTTTAAAATACATTTCATATTTTTAAAATTATGGAAAGAAAATTTGTGTACTCAATCAATTAAATTTTATTAAACTATAAAACATAATCGAAATACCTGAAATACTCATAATACTAGTATATTTTTATTTGTGTGGTTAATAATTAATTATACTAACTAATTGTTCAAGCATTTCAAATCAAAGTGTGATTTATAAATATAGAAAAAATTTTAAATTTTAATCAATTGCAAAAGTTTATTATTTAATACGTGGCTACAAAAATTAATTAATCATGAAATTAAAAAATTAAAAATAAGAACGCCAGTTTTTTATATTATTAATATCAATAACTTTTAAAAGCATTTATTTCTCTTACTAGTTCGTTTTAACTTATTTTATTAAATAGATATTCAAGTTTTTAATTATTTGAAGTAAGAAATTAAAATTTCCTCGTGATAATTTTTTCATGATTAGAAATATAAAATCACTTAAGACTATTATATCTAAAGAATGTAAAATATCAGCAATTATTAAAAAAATAAATAGTTATATTCTCATTATAAAATCGAAATTTTATTATTATATGTGATCATTTATTTAATCTTTTATTTAATCAATTAAATGAAGCAACAAAAAACATTGTATGCTCTATTTACTGTTTTATATTTTCCCAATTAGTTTCTAGAAGTTACAAAGCAAATATTATAAAAGATATTGATTATAACTTAAAACCTTTGACTATTTATACCTATTACTCGCCTTGAAGATAGTGCTTCTATTGCTATTTTTTCATATTAGTAGTAATAGATTGGTATTAATTATTAAAAAATGATACGAAATTAAGTATTTCTATTGAATATATACAAAATTAAATACAAAAATATTATTTATGATACTTAACTTTATGTTCATTTAAAAAAAATTATATAATATTATGTATATATTGATTTCCTTAAATATTACAATTTTCTATGAGATTGTCATTTTTAATTTTCCTATATTCAATCTATTATTTTATATTTTTTGATAATTTCTGCAGTATCTTCCGTATTAAGTAGAATTTAAGAAATATCAAAAGTCAATTATGTTTGTATTTAAATATTTATTTCAAAAGTTTAAATTTAATATTTAATCATTATGTAAAACTTATTTTTGCATTGTTTTTAGACTTTTAAAGTCGATCAATGGCTAATTATAATAAACTTGTTATTTTATTTAAATCTAGTTTAATTTCCTTTAAAATCGATAAAAATAAATATGATTATGATTAGGTTACAATTTATTAAACATCTCTTATACATTCAAGTAATATAAGTATTTATTGGTATAATATAAAAATAATAATTCAGAATAATAATAAACTATTAATCTTATGAATGTGAGATTTTTATTTATTTGTATAATTTAGAATATTTACGATTGTTTAAAAGAAATAAAAAGGAAAGTATCAAAAACATTTGTAACTAATTTTATTAATATCTAAATATATAATAGTGGATTAAAAACTATCTGATATGTAATTTTTTTTATTTAAGAAAAATGATTTCAAAAAATAAAATTCTATTTACAACTTATATATAGATTCAACTTCAATATAGATGTCAAATTGATTTATTATATAAATACATAATCCATTTTAAAGTAACGAAACGTAAATTTTTCTTGATAATAAGGTTTTTTGTTCCAGTGTGTGGAAAAATTATTCTGTACTTTTATGTTTTTTAATTTTTCATATATTTTTTAAATTACATAAATATATTTAAACCTTATAAGATTTTCTTAAATATACTTAATATTTTCATATTTGAATATAAGAAATATATTTTTACCAACTTTATTAATTAAAAAGAAAATATGTATTACTTAGTCTTTAATCTACTATTCGTGGTATTCAAAAATTAATTGGATTATATATACCGAAAATCTGGAATACGACCCTTGTTATTAAAAAACAATGTACAAAGTACAGAAACTGTTGCCAAAACGTAACACCACACATCACGAAGAAGTTATTATTTCATAGGTATTAATTGGCGAACACGAGAACAAGCCTCTCGACGATAACGACTCATCTACCATTAAAAAAAAACGACAAAGTGCAGCGAGGCAAAGGGAGGAAGGCAAATTCTTGGATGTGGATGAAATGGCAGTGGATGAGGAGGCGATCGAGATCGTAGAAAACGGCAATATGGAACAACTAGCGGCACTCGTACTTAGCGGAGAAGGATATAGAATCGTGGGAAGACACTCCAGTAATACTGAACTGCAAACTTTCATCGATAATGTACCTGCTTATATGGTAAATATCTTCATCTTTTTTCATACTTTATTTTCTTAATTTTTTGTGAAATTTTAAAAAGCAAAACTAGAAACAGATTGGAAAAAATATTCAATTAATATACTTTCATAAAGGGTATTCGTGAAAACTGTAAATTTTTTACTAAGTATATATAATTTATTTAAATGAAAAACTTTGTTATTCAGAATCATTTTTTAAATATTTTTACCCTAGAAATATTACACAACTCTTTGTATATAAAAATCTATCAAAGTTTTGTTTAAAACTTATTGTATAATATCATTTTCTTCACAATATTTTTTAATAATATATTTATAATACATCTAAACAATTTAAAATGAAAATTTTATATGAAATATAGATGTTGAAACAAAAAAATTGATATTAGAAGTGTTCGAGTTATCTTGTAAATTATTTGCATTTTTTATATAATATAAATATGAAAATGAGCTTTTTAAAATTAAAAAAAATGTTTCGAAAACGTATTATATCATCGAAATATGTATTACATTAATTCCAATGTATATTCCATATGTATGTATTACGAAATCTAATTATTTTTTTTAATACTTATATGTACATTAACGCATAAACATATTTTAAATTAATACTGAAATACGAGTCTTGATATTTTTTATGATATAATTATTTTTAATTAAAAATAAACAAATATAATGTTTTACTAGGCTAAGATACGTGCTGTACATAAAGCAGCGAGGGAAGGTAATCTCAAAAATCTTCAAATGTCTTTAGATCGACGTAAATTTGCCATTGCGAAAGATCTATCTTCACCACATAGAACGACGCCTCTGCACGTCGCTATTATTTTTGGACATACACCTGTTGTTAGGTTTGTAATTTTTAACGTATTTTTTTTTCACGTAAAATATATTTGATATTTAAAAATCGCATTATCATTAAAAAAAATTAATTTAGATATCAGAATAAATATAAGTTCAGTATACAAATGTAAATACGATGCAATGTAATAATTTTACACAATAAAATTGGTTAATTCTTTAAAATAAAAAGGTTTAATTCATTTATTCATTTATATTTTACAAATTTTTTTGATAAAAATTTTAAATAATAATAATAAATTAATATATGAATATAAAATAAAATATAAGAATGGAATTTAGTAATATTTATAATTTATATGAACAAAAAAATGTAAGCTTTTATATTTTCTTAATCTTAAACCAGTATAATATATATAGCAATCATAACTATTAAGAAAAACAGTAAAAAATTTTTAAAAATTAATGAAACATGAATACAAATTACTAATCTATCTAATGAAATATTTTTTTAGATTTATCTTACATAATTTCTAATAAATATTTATGTATGTAGATATTTAGCAGGAAGATTTCCTGAAACAACGCATGCGCTCGATATAGATGGTCGAACACCTCTGCATTATGCGGCAATATTAGCCGATAATGGTCATTATTATAATCTTCTTCTTCATTTAGGTGCTAATCCACTTGTACAGGATAACGTAAGTAAAAAAATCATAAAATATTTTGTCCATTATGAAACATCGGTACGTATCCACAATACATTTTTTATAATCATTATTAAAATAAGTAGATTTATGCATATAAAAATCCGTAAGAAAAAGTTTTTAAAAATATATATTTTAAAATATATATCGATATAATAATTTATATTTAATATAATTTAAAAAATGGTTAAAATATGATATTCTAAATGATTTTTAAAGATTTTTAATCTCTTAAATTTATAAAATATTATTTTATTGCATAGAATTATTTATTATTCTAATGTAGTTCATATATATATTTTCAATTATAGAATGAAAATAATATCAATATGATAAAGCAATTTTATAACAACAATTTTTATAACAGTATCTTATAATTGTGAAATATGTATAATCCAAGAACTTCTTTTTTGTCACATTGCATACAGTAAATTTCATTTAAAAAATAATCTATATCCATATTAAATTAATTATAATAAATTATTTCGACTTCTATATCATAGTTTAAGAAAATAATTTCTATATAGTTATAAAATAAAATGAGATAATCTACAATAATAACATTATAATAAAAATTTCATTGTCTTGTCCATTTATAATGAATTTCTATTATATAAACTAACTCTGAAATAATTAAAATTGAACAAACTTTATTTATTATTTTTCATGTAAATTCACGAATATTTTTCGGACTAACTTAATATTAAAAAGTTTCGTATATGAATTGAATATTTTTTTTAATTTAATTAAACAATGTATTTTAATATTAATATTTCTTTAGTAATTTTCAAAAAAATATAAAATATTTTAAATATTTTAAATAAACATTGAATTAATTTAACTGCATGTATTAAATAAACCTATAAAATTATCAATAGTAATAAAAAATATCACTGTTTGTAATTATGAAAATAATTTAAATGGATTAATAAATCTTAAGCTATCATATAATTAGTACTTAATCATGAAGAAATTTTAATATTAACTACAAACAGAGAAAATTTAAGAATGTATATAAGATTTACTTTATAAGTAAACTAAATAATTGGAAATTATCGTAAAAAAATCAATGTAAAAATAAGATAAATTAATAAAAATAAAAATTTTTACATATTATACATTGAATATTAAAATTAAGTGAAAAAATCGTTAATTTAATTATGTCAAATCTAAGTCCAACCAACAGTAATACAGTAATAACTTAAAATAGATACATAATTATTTTACAAATAAAAAACCAATAATAATAAAATATATATTTTTAAACATAATTTTAAACATATAATAAACAAAAATAATAAAAGTATACATTTTTAAAAGTCCAGAATATTATTAAAAATATTCAATAAAAAATATTTGTGATTCAAAGAAAAAAAAATATTTAAATTTAGCATCGATGTAAAATTAAATTTCATTATTATTATTATTATTAATTTTGCCAAATACAAATAAAATAAATAAATCTTCAAATATTTTAAGAACTTTTATTTAAAAGTAGAATTTCAGTAATAAGACTGCGAGCGATATACATTCGTGTAAAAGAATCATTACAAACATAAAACAATGGTCTATTATTACTCAATTTTTATTATTGTTATGATTAATTATCGTTTAATGTTATGAAATAAATCATTTGATATACTATTAATTTTTATTGATAACCTTACAAAACTATGATTTTTGTTTCTCTGGTGTCTAATAAATTAAAATTATAAAAAATGTAATTTTTTTCTTCATTATAAAATATTACAATGTAATAAAATAGACTGATTTATGTTTATTATGATTATTTATTAATTATTTATTTATTTAATTGTTTTATGGCTTCTAATTTTTTTTACATAATTAAAAATGAACATCATTGTCACAAACTCTGATTAATTGTTATTATTTAGTATAATTATTTTATACCGTTATCAATAAAGTTATTATTTTCATCTATGAAAATAAAATAATCAAATGTTTTAATATAAAATTTGTTTAAATAGAAAGAAAAAATCTTTTAGATGACATTGTTTTATATTAATGGCTTATAATCATAAATAGTTCGGTCAAAAGGCAGATTATTATAAAAAAAATCAAGAGGATCTATCACACAAGCAACTATTACGTGATTTCGGTGCCCCAGAATCGCTAGCAGATGAAATACTTGCCGACAAAGGTATTACATGAGAAACTTCTACGATTAATTGTAATTTATTTATGGAAATTATCTTTGATCAAAATAATTAAGATTTGTTGCGCAATCGCTGTTTTTAATTCAACATAAAAAATAAATATTAAAATAGACTGGCTTATTTTTATTATAATTTATTAAATTTTTATATGGCTTTTGATTTTTTTCATACAATTAAAAATTAATATTATTGACATAGACTTTAATTAATTGATAGTACTTACTATAATTATTTTATACTGGTATTAATAAAGTTATTATTTTCTCTTATAAAATTCTATATTTTATACTTTCATTAAATACATACATATATATAGAAGTACATTATATAAAATAAATTTTATTGAAAAACATATAAAGTAAATAATAATTTATTAACTTATTTAATAGCTCGATACTTTAATTTTTTATATTTATTAAATATTTACAAATTTATATTAAAAAGAAATTATTATATAAATTTTAATACAATCTTTTATAATTATTTTTCAACATAATCATTATTAAAGATAATGAATTATAATACTTAATATTCTTTTATGCAATATATTGACAATGAATTACTTTATAAATTTAAAGTATGAGATAATATACAAATCAAAGTAAAAGTAATTTACAATTGCTAAATTTAACGTAATAAATAAAAAAGTATTAAATTTTTATAAATAATTTTTTACGCTTAAAAAAGATAAAGTTAAAAATCATTTATGTTTATTATAATGATGCACTATCAGTTTAATTAGTTACTCTTGACACTTGTATAAATTAAGCCTGCATGGCTTGTTTCGAAATTTATAAATACAATGATTAATACATTTCGAATTGAGTTTATGGCTTAATAAAAATGTGTTAATATACACATATATATTAATTTTTTTTATTTTATTCAATATTATTAATTACTAAAACATATTATCAATTAATTTCATCAAATTTTAAATATATTTAAAATATATTACTTTAAAGATGAGCTTCAACAAAACTTAAAATATTGCAATAATTTTTATTTATGAAACGATTTAAATAAATAAGAACTATTCTAAAATAATATAAATTTTAAAAATCATAGCGTAAGACAATGAAAACGGTTATAGTTAATATTATTCAGATTAAAAAATAATTTTCATTTTAATTATCAACTTTATTAATAAATGCTAAAATATAAATATCGTGTCATGTCATCTTGAGTTATTAAGGATGAAAAGATAAATTTTAATGTCATAAACTTAGTTCGTTCACATGCAAAGCTATCCCTTAATACATATAAATAATTGTTTTATTATAATCGAGCTTGAACCATCTATAACGATATGAATTGTTATGTCCTCCTCCTCTTTATTTTAACTTCATGATATCATCACTACAATCACTACCATCATCGTCATCTTCATAATTAACATCGCAATGCAACAACAATAAAAATTCAAAACAAAAAACAATACAACGATCACCCAGTGCCGGGTGTCGATACGGTGTCAGGGCGCCGCGACGTGACAGAGCCTGAAACTCTAGCAACGTTGGAGAGATGTTTCCGATTGTTGACGAGTGGCATCGGCGGCGCGAATGGAGACGTCGGACCCAGGAGGAACTCGATGTCGATGACCTCCAATGGGAGTCGCAACAGCACGTCCGGTACATTACTGTGCCGCTGTCTCAGGCGGTCGGTCTACGAGGCAATCAAGCACCGCGTAACCTGCATGGATCACAATCTATTTGACGTCATTTGGCCTGCTTTAAAAAAGTACAGCAACGCCTATGCCAGCAACAGCAGCCTCGATGATCGCAATGTTAACGTTCGCGACCGGAGGTTCGATCCTCTTCCCCTTCATCCCTTATTGCTCCCTTTCTCTCTCTCTCTCTCTCTCTCTCTCTCTCTCTCTCTCTCTCTCTCTCTCTCTCTCTCTCTCTCTCTTCTCTTTCTCTCTCTCTTTATCCAATCAGCAAACTTAGGCAATTACGTGAAAGCTGCTCCTTGGATTAGATCAGATTACGTTTTGAATGTTGCTTATTGATTTCTACACTTTATGCAAAATTTTTTGAAATATGACTGCTTGTGTTTATTACCATTATTTGAAATCGAGACTAAGTGATAAAGCACTATTTTATTCAGTCGTTTAAAGAAAGATATTCAAACAATGCAATATTCATTCGAGAAAAAAACTACGTTTTAAATCAAACAAAGAAATTATTATTTATAAGTATAAGTATTTAAAATATTATATAATATTTAAAATATCATTTTTAAGTTAATAATTTTGTATTGTAATTAAAAAAAATAACGATTCTATCATATTCATAAAAAATCATAAATGAGCATTTAATCTTAACTTTGTAAAAAGTATTATGAGTATTAATAATAATAAAATGTATTAAAAGTGAATAAATTATATTAAGTATATTTTATAAAATAGAGTTAATATTTAATTAAATTTTTGTACATCACGTTATTTCGTCTGATTTTAATTTATTGAAATTATGTTACTGAATTTTCTAAATATTTGATTTGCATATTTTATCGGTATATTTATAAAAATTTTAATGTAATATTAATTAATATCATCTACGTATCAATGTATCTCGAATTCAAATAATTTTCTTTTAAGCACTATGATAAGAAAAGCAATGTAATATGGTTTTATAATACTAAATTTTCAAACAAGATATTTTATCGTTATTTTCGAAATAAAATATATAAATATTAATCTTTCAATTAATATTATAAAATGTATTTTTAGGTCACGTAATTAATAATATATATTAATATTTCTCTTTTTATACAACTAATAAAGTTATCGTTAAGTAAATTGTTACTACAATACTAATACGTATATAAGACTAACATTAATTCATTCATTGTGTGACCTAGCTGTTCAAATACTAACAAACTTGTGTTTTATCAGTATATTTTTATTACTTTTAAATAGAACAAAGAAATTATGTAAAGTTTTTAAAGTATATATTTAAATCATATTATTATATTGATTTTATTTTTTAAATTGAAAAAACATTTTCAATTATTTTAAACAATTTTCGAACGTTACTAAAAATATATAAGTACAAAAAATAAACTTCAAATTTACTGGACAACGAAGCATTTATTTTACTATAATATAATTTTTCTTGAATTTTTAAAAAATTTCTATCAAATCGAAATTATTTAATTTATTAATTTATTAAATTAAAAATTCTTAATTATTTCTGGTCACTTGTAATTTACGTATTCTTTGAAATTAATATTTTTTATTCTCTTGTAATGGTAATATTAATATTACAATTAATATTATAATAAACTTTTCATATAAAATAAAATAATAATGTATACTGCAATATATAGCAATTTATGAAGATTATTTATTGTAAAATTTAAAATATATGCTCATAAGAAAAAACTCATTTATTATTATAAATATATAGACAAAAAATAATTTTATTAATATTATATTTATTAATATTTTAATTAAAACTACAGGTAATTTTATTCCTTAATTCTTAATACATTAAAAAAATTTAAAACAAATTTTTTTTAATGAATGTAAAATAATACTATTATTTCTATCTAAATAATATTATTTCTAATATAAGAATCATGAAAAATATTTAAAAAAATATATTTTTATATACATATAAAGTTTTGAAAAATTGAATGATATACTGAAAACTTGAACTAAAAAAATTCTGTTCAAATAATAGTATTCGTCTCGTGTCAGTTTTATAACGTGAGAAGGCTTATCCAACGTGCAGCATTACATATATCGGTCAAAAATAAAGTATATGAAAAAAAGTTAAAATTTCCAAGACTATAATAAATGCCAAATCTTATCTACGCGCACAGATTGTCGATATCCTCATATGATGAGGACTTCACGGGCAGCATTGTGGCGCCCGATTTCGAAAGCTACATCGTCTTCTCCGAACTGTTTGATCCACTTATCCGTAATTTGCACTGTGTGACAGTAACGGGTGAATTACCTCATCAACCTCAGACACGTTTCTTTTTAAATGACGAACAACGACTTGTATCAGATAATATGGAGGCTTTGGAATTGCGCGATCTTGATTCATCGGGCCGATACATTATGGCCGGTGTAATCGAGTGCACGCGCAACCTCAGTGGACATCAATTGCCCTTGACTATGAGGATTAACGAGCTGGAAGATATGGAGCGCATCATAACGAGTGTCCTCATAGGTACTAAATTAAAATCTGTCCTTGCCGAAAACTTGACCGAAGATGAACCTGGCACATATTTCACGGTTAGCGAGCTCATGGATCCATTTAGCGAAATTCGAGGGCGTTTGGCATCCTCAGGTTTGCTACTTCCTCTCACAGAAACTGAAAACAGCGATGAACTTCGATTACATGGTAAACACTGGCCTTATGGTCGAGGTGTATACATCAATTCAGCCGAAAACTTAGCCGTTTGGGTGAGCATGCAGGATCATGTACGAATAATTTGTTGCACGAGTGAGAATAAGCCAGGTCAATTGGGCAAGCCGTATGTGAAATTAGCAAAATTTATGAATATATTCGACGAAATTTTCGACTGTAGAAGGGATCTTAAGCTAGGTTACTTAACTTCTAGACCATCTGCTATTGGTAATACACTACGCTTTGAGCTTGTTATAAGACTTGCAGGTTTATCACGAAGACCTGAAGATCTCAAGCATCTATGTGTCGTACGAGGATTGAGGATACAACCGACTCTACGCACCGATACAGTACGCTTGGGTAATCAACAGAGCTTATCAATAGATGAATTACAAACTTATCAAGACTTTGATAGAGCGGTCATAAATATTTTAATGCTTGAAAAGGAGATGTCACTTTCGAGTTCGCTCAAAATCGCGACCGTTATTGCCAAAATTTTTAAGAAAAGACGCCTATCCGGCCCGAAGAGCATCAGAATTTGATCTTTGTACTGACTATTGCCATCGTCATTAATATTTCACATCAGTCTTAGAATTCTGAGTAGTTTTATATTTCGGAAGACTGATTCCATAGCTCTTTTATAGTCACAATAATCTTACATCGATATATACACATTTTATATAATTTACACTAAATGAACAACGGCATTTACATAAAAAAAATAATATTGTTTTTATGTGATAGGTGAGAAAAATGCATAATCATCTAAAATAGATGATCCATAGTAATTTTTAGCTAATTTTAAGTGTAAATAATTTAAACTTCTAACTCTAATTTTGATTTAATAAACGAAAAAGTATCAGGAAAGCCCATCAATTTGGAAAGATGTGTAAAGAGAGAATGAGAAAACGATACTAACGTTTTAACTCAGTCTTTACACAAATTTTATGTTCGGGAATTGTACACATAGCTGCTCGGATGGCTCGACATGGATTATAAAGTTGTCTTTTTGGGTTAGTAATTACAACAAAAATTCGATTTTCTGTTTTCCAATATTACTATAAAATTGACTCGATTTTTTGATGCCATATTTCATAATAAATTTTACATTTTTTTAATAAAAATTAAATTTATTGTAAAAGAAAATATTTAATTGATATACAAATTCAAAAGTTATTAGTTAATATAAATTATAATAGAAAATATATTAGTTAATAGAAAAATAATATTCATATAAAAAGTTTATCTAAATCTCACTATAAAATTTTAATACTGAATTCTTAAAAATATCTTTTAATACTTTTTTTTTAATATTGTATTTTTAATTAGATCAATTAATATAGAAATTTAGGAATTTTTCATTTTATGAAAATATACAAATTTAATTTTATATATAATTTAATATAATTTCATTATAATTTTTTTTTTTTATATGTAATAAATTAATAACTTATAATAAACAAAATTTTGGTATACTTAAAAAAATTATTATATTAATTATATATTTATATTTATAGTTATAACTTTTTTATCAGCTTCATAAAATTACTTAAATAATTAATGAAAATATTTGGTAAAAAAATTTCTTAAAGATAAACATATTTTAATTATACAGAATTATAATTGAATTATACAGGAATTTAATTACACTTGCATCTGATTAAAACTATAATTTTTACTCTTTTATTTTAATTCTGATTTCATTTGAAGAAAAAATCCATTAAAAAATATACTTAATTAATTTTTTAAATAACTTTTTTTCTAAAGTATGGAAATTTTAAAGTTTAGGTAAGGCATAAATATACAAACTTGTAAATTTTAGTGCATACTATATACTAATTCATATTCACATAACATCAAAGCATTTCCTTATATCTAATTAATGTAATATTAAATATTTTAATAATATTTTACAAAATAAATCTGTTTATCACCATTCATTAGCGAATATACAGTATGTAGAAAATTTAATGAAATAGTAATGAAAATTAGTGGCTTCAAACTATCGACGTCTTCTTTATTCTATGTCACTCGCACCGAACCAATCTACACTAATCAATAATTGTCGCGTAGCACATATCTTTCCAACTTGATGTTTTTACTATAGTCGAAACGTCTAGTATTAAAGTTTATAATTACATATATTTATAAAATATGTAAATTTATTATATAAAGTAATGATTATTTTTTAAGTTTTAATGAATTTATTGCCAAATTCTAATTTTTATAAGTTGAGCTAATTGATAAAGGTGTCATTTTGGTTATATTTAATGATATATTATTATAATAAGATATACTATAATTTCTTTTGAAGCATTTATATCTAGAAATGTACATATATTATTGATTTTTATTAAATAAATAAAATTAACCTCTTGTGGGCTGCATGACAGATTGTTTATTTTTAAATACAAGTTTTCTAAATAACGTAAATTTTTTACCACAAGATAAATAATAGAGCCTATTTTTATTTTTGTATATTTTCATTTACTTACATCTTAGGTTTATGATTCTTTTATCGTTTATGTGAGTATGAAGTATGTGTGACTACAATTTTGTCTATTATCATTTAAATTTAGAAATTTAGAAATTTTTGTATAATGTTTAATTTTACTTATCACAGTTGTCTTAAACTTAGTGCTTTTGTCTTTGTACACATAGAAGCTTCTTTTTAACGCATTATTATTAAGTTTTATTATAAAGCATACCAAATATTACAAATTTGATAACCATAATTTTTAGGTCTTTTTATATTTTGATAATACTTATTTTTAGATCTCAAAATTTTTCAAGACGAAGAAGGACGTTATTTAGCTTCATGTAAGTAATAAAAAATATATATTAAGTTGTATTTATGACAAATAATTAGAATATAATAATTAGAATATATAATTAGAAATATAATAATTTTTTTGTTTAAAATCTAAATAAAGGTTGTATTTAAAATAAATTATGTATTTAATAAATTTATATTTAAATAAGTTTTGTTTTTATTAAAATTAAACAATTTAATAATTAATATTTGTCATAATAATGGAAATATTATAAGAAATATATATTTATAGTATTTGATAAAACTTACATTAACGTTTCAGCACTGGGCGATCCGTTAATAAAAGGGTTAACAGAAATAGCTACTACTCGACCAAAAGATCCTGTTACTTTTCTTGCCAGTTATCTTTATAATTTTGCTAATAAGAACAATAAACAGGATGGAAAATTGGTATTTTTAAACAAAAATATTTAATTTAATTTGTTGAAAGTTTATTTATTTTAAAAACTTCGTTTATCATCCTTTTTAATATTTAAATATTTATAGGAATCTAATAAGTTAACAATCCTAGAAAATGAAAATGACCAAAATGAACAATTAAATCAAGAAATTAAGCAAAATAACAGTAATGATAACGATGATGGATATCCTCAAAGTCCATACTTAGATGGTTCAGATACACTTTTTTCAGAAACGGAGAGGGTATATTTATTTAAATTATAACTATAAAATAATTTAAAAATTAACAATCAATTAATTTAACTATAAAAATTAAGTTTTTGCTTATGAATTTCACCTATTTTAATCATCATCATATTTACTATTTTCATTTTATATTATTATTCGGTTCTATTTAAAAGTAACTGTTTTGTTTAATATTAATTAATAATCTGAATTATTTTATTTTAAGACATTATTATACAATATCATACTAATATTTATATTAATGAATGATAGAATATAAAATAAAAAGTGTAATAAATATATAATTTTTCTCACGTATAGAATGACCTATACATATAAATATACCAATAACAGTAGAATCATTTTGTGAATTATGAACGCATGATCAATATTTCTAACTATAGATGCTCTAAAAACTTTTTTTATCAAACTATTTTCAGTAAAAATAATTAGATATTTATTATTTCAGTTTATATTTATTTATTATGTAAATATAAAATTATAAATTTAAATAAAGATTTATAAAACTGATAGGCATTCAAATTTAACATTAATTAAAAATTCAATCAATATTAGGATGAAAATGGACAAACTCTCCTACATTTTGCAGCAAATCGTTCACACTCAAAAGATGGACTTTATCATCTTTTACAAGAAAAACAAATCAATATTGCATTTAGAGATTCTCAATATAGAACAGGAAGAGATGTTGCAGAATTCATATCAAATCATGAAAATGTACATGGAATCGATCGATTTGTCGTTTATCTTGCCGCAAGAGGTATATACATATTACAATGAATAGTTAAATTAGTTGAATTATTAATGGAAGTGTTCCATTATTTAAAAAAATAATATTACCTATTTTTTAGGTGAAACTGATAAATTAGTTGAATTATTAATGGAAGGATATGATCACATATTGGATACTGAAGATGACAGTAAAAATATTCTTCAAATCGCCGAAGATGAAAATAATATATTAACCGTTGAATTTCTCAAATCCATATCAAATTATATGGTAAATATATTTATAAATTGTACTTTTTATTTAATATTAACTACGTTGTAAAATTATTTTACTTATTATTTTATAAAACAATATTTTACTCATTTTTTATATTTATAATAATTAAATATAATATAATTTACATACATATATAGTTAACTATAAATAAATTCATATATAATTCATAAAAATTATAATATATAAAACTTTAAATCTATTTTAAAGGCTACATTAAAATATTATTAATTATAATTATAAGAAATATTCCAGAAAACAGTCAATTTATAGTTTATTTAAATACTGTAATTATGTTTAATAGTTTATTCTAAAGTTTATAGTCATAAATTGACCTCTGAATAGTATATACTTCCAATTAAACTAAAATATAACGCATATTTTTACAGAAATTGAGGGATAATATTCATAGTGTTATAAGACTAGGTAATATAGTTCAAGTGCGTGAGCTTATGGAAGTAAACGGTGAAGGTGCGAAGCTCCTGGCGCTAGGAAAGAATACAAAAAGCCGCTGTTCTCTGCACATTGCCGTACTGCGGGAGCAAATGGACATTGTCCACTACATCGCTAAAACATATCCAGAGACTTTGTTTGTCGGTGATAATGTTAGTACTATTTTCAATCAAATTCTATTTAAATTCAATAGTTTCAAATAATGCCTATAAAAAACAATTATATCATTATACTTTCTATATCTATAACTAAATTATAATAAGTAGTTATTCAGAATTCTTTCCTTAAATTATAAAAGCTTAATTATACATACCCACATAAGATAAACAGAAAACCAGATAACGGTTAAAATTATGAATGCCAAAAAATGTAATTGTTAAATGAAGTTTGTATCTAAATGTCTAACGTAGATTAATTTATTAGTTCATATTTTATATTTATACCTTTCAGTTAGAAAGAACTGCATTACATTATGCGATGGGTATACCTTCTGTAGAAGAAATGAGCACTATTTTAATTAAAGCAGGTGCAAAACGAGTTCAAAAAGACTTGGTAAGTTACAATTACATATAATTGTTTTAAAACTAATAATTTTATAATATTATATAAAACACATAAAATTATAAAATATATTTACATATTTGAAAATATCTAAACTTACACTAAAAAAATTAACAGGATAATATTCTTAATATCTAAACGATTTTGTTATCTTAATATATATATATTATTCTTGATCATTTAAAAGAAGATAGTAATATTTAAAATTTTATCTTTAGGCTTTTTTTTATAAATTAACTTTTAAGTAATTTATTATACATAATTAAAATTTTTTTTCCAAAAAGATATAATAATTAAAAAATTATATAAATTTAAATGTCTTCTGTACTTCAACTTAATTATACAAAATATTCACATATAGAATATAAATTATATTTATACTACATTACATTAAAAACATTTAAATCCTAGTTTATTTTAATTAAGTTCCATTCACATATTTTAAACATAACCAGAAAGACTTCAGTAAAACTTTCGAAAAACTTCAAATGATTAAATTATAATACAGAATGAGAATAATTTTAAATAAAATCCTATTTAAGCCAATTATATTTAACAAAATAGAATATAAACGTAAACTAAATTGCTAAGGTCAAGAATCCAAGTTTCGACCGATAATATTTTGCTTATTCAAATTTATACTCTTTATTCCTTTCATATTTATCATTTAAACAATTTTTCAACTTGTAATTATTATACCGGATGGAGAAGTATTTTTAACATCATGTACTGAAATTAATCAGGTGCTGTATTAATTATTAGGAGTTATTTCGTTATGATTTTTTAATAAATAGATTCAATAATTTTAATTACTTATACATAAATAAAAAAATAGTTTTTAAGCTAAAATAAAATAATAATCATATTATCAATAAAATAATAATCATTTATCATTAATATTCAGCTTTCGATAAAATAGAGCTATACATTTTTGATAAACTATAGTAGATCATTAAATTAAAAAATTAAAAATATGTATTTTTAAACTTTGTAAAATAATCAAAATTTTTATAAAATTGACAAGTTTGTTATTTTTTACAAAAAAATATATTTTTTATCTAAAAATATTTTTTTAAATAGTTCTTGATAATATAAATTTTTATAATTTCTAGAAATTTCGACAGCCATCGTATTATTTCATGGATAAAACGGATATCAAAAGACTTCAAGATGAAGAAGAGTTGATGAATAAGTAAAGAAACAAAGATGGTTGAGAAGTGTACTAAAAAAATAAATAAATGTTAATAAAAAAAAAAATTTTATAAAATTATGTAATGGAAATCAGATCAAATAGAATATATAAATTCAATATTCATATAAGTAAATAATTCAAAGCTTCAATGTCATTAAAATATAAAACATTGTCTTAGATGCATCTTTTTTAAAAAATACATGGATATTTTTATTTTCATTTTCACTCATTGTACCTGTAACTCATCCATTTTTATCTTTTAACACACGTTCTTTTGCTTCGCTGATTTTTAACAGTTTTACTGGGTGGTTTCGATTGAGTTGTAGTATCAGAATCATCACTTACATTATCCAAAAGTGACTTCCAAGGAGTTGGATTAGTAAAAGTTGGTTTAGCTTTTTGATAAGCTGTAAATAATTATTATTTAAATGTAAATACTATAATTATTTATTTTTAAATATTTTATTTATTATTACTATCATTTTAAAAAGCTGATAAAAAATATAGATATTGATCTTCAAAATAATTTATTGACTATATATAGTTAAACAGTAAAAATATATATATATTACGTTTTAATCTATTAAATAAAAATAACCTTACTTTATTCGTGATAACTGATGAACTGAATAGAATTTAAAATTGAATATTTATATTCAACATGAAAATATAACTTAATATTATTTAAATATATTATTTAATTACGAAACTTTAATTAGGGAAATAAATTATTATTGTTAAATATTTAAAATAACTTGATAAAAAATAATTATACTTAAAAAAGCTCTGGTATATCATGAATATATTTTTTAAAAAATACGAACGCAATAATCCTTGTGTTGCAGGTCTTGGTGTGTTTTTTGACTTTTCACGCCATTTTTCATATGCTTTTAGACTTTCTTGGAACCTTCTTTTCTTCTCTTCTTCAGCTTTCTTCTGCTTCATTAACTCTTCTTTTTCTGATGCTACATTGCAAAATATAAATTATTAATATGTACTAACAAAAATATACGTTTATAATTTAATATATAAATAAAAAGTAATTTATAAACATTGATCCATTTATTAAAATTGATTATTAGACTAATCACATTTGTATTTTTTTCTCCATTTGTTTATATTATGAAAATATATTTAAAAATTGTTTTAAATTTTTTAAAATCATTCTACAAAAATCACTAAAACTCTGAATTATATTTTATATAAATTAGAAAAAATTCGTTACCAAATCTGTATCTTAAATAATAGTTATTACAATAAATTGAATATAACTTCACTAAATATAAAAAAAATTTGTAAAAATAAATCATGTTCAAGATAAATCTATTTACAGTTTTAGTAATATTAATGTATAAAATTTCGAATTATAAAGATCTGTCTGATTTGTTATACATTTTAATTATTACTTTGGAATTTCGAAAATCTTTAACAATTCGAACTAATTATAAAGTTAAATGTGAAATTTAAATAATAATAATCATAATTATTGGAATGCTTATTTGTATTTTTTTACATGAATTAAAGGTTGAAATAATTGATAGAATATGCATTTTATAAAAAAAAGCGCTGAATTGAAGATTGAATATTTGCAAACGTGATCAATTCATAATGCAAAACACAAATGAACGACCTTTCTGCTGTTGTTCCTTTTTTTTGCGCCACTGCATAAGACCAATATTTTTAGCAAGTTGGGCCTTCTGCTCTACATCTTGTAGGTGCCTCTTGAGCTCGAGTTCTTTTTCCATAAGCTTCCGTCTAAGCAACTTCTCGTGCTTTTTCCGCTTCATCCAGTCGAGGAAGCATTCGTATTCCTGAAGTTGTTTGGCCTTCTGCTCATGCTTCTCGTGCTCCGCCTCCTCGCAGCGTTTGATTTCTGCACGTCGAGCTTCGTCCCGTCGTCGCTGAAATTCGCGCTGTTTGTCGCGCATCCAGTTCTCGTACGAGATGTTCCTGCTAGGCACCGTACCATTCAGACGCTGGCGACTTGAAATCATTCCCAACGAACTTGAACTGCTGTACTCCTGCTCGACCGTTGAGTTTGGACACTCATCTTGCCCCGATCTGTAGCATGAAAGACTGCGTTGATTACCACCGAATTCACGGTAACTCTTTTTAAACATTTTCTCTCGCGATACAAACTCGATCAGGTTTTCGTCAATTTTTTCTGACAGGATTATAATATACTTTTACTACAAATCTTCCCTCATAATAATTTATTACTATGAAGGAGTTTAATATCTTGCTAAGAAGTTAATTGTGTAGTATTAAATTTAAATCATTCTTTTTTTTTTAAAAATAAGTGAAATCTATTCTCGTGCATTTTCATATTATATAATATAAAAATGATATTATATAAATTAAATTTCATTATGAAAACTTGATCAATAGAATTATTGAAATAGGTTGTATTTGATGCAGTTAAAAATTTTAAATTAAGAGAATAAAAATATATTGTAGTTTCTTTAATTTAAAATATGTAATTTTATTCTAGAAATGGGTGTGATAACGATCTAAAATTACAAATAACATATAAATATTACAAATAAGTATGAGTAAAACTTAGGAATGTACGTAAATTGAAATAAGGAAATTTAAACCAATATAAAGGAATATATTGAATAATTAGTGATATAATTCTTAATAGAGAATTGATTTACTACAAACGAATTTATCAATCAACATACTTTGATGGATTTAATAATTGGTAATCGCTACCATTATTGTAGCCATCATTGTCATAATTAGAAAGACCGTTTTCAGTATTAGCGGACGATGTCGTCCTCGTGTTTTGAATCGTCGAGGGTAACGAAATCGATTCCAATCCAATAGCGCCCTCACACCCGTCAATGTCACCCAATGCTTGACGTTCTCTTAGACTAAGTTCAGAAAATTCGCTCGTCAATGCACTCGAGTCGCCGCAACCAACTTCGGTGAATTTACGACACAGATTATAATCCTGATTCTCATCTTCTGATAACGAGCTCGACAATTTCCTGTTGATAAAATTTAAAATAAATTTGAGTTAAAGCTAAAATTTACAAAATTATGTTAACTATTATTTACCTGCATGTTATGATATGTATGTAGTTGTTAAAGCAGAAAAATCATCCAAAATATACATAAGTAAAATAAAAAGTCCTATCAACAAAGTGAGTCAATATAAAAATATTTTATAATATTCATAAATAACAAGAATAAATGTTTATAACTTCATAATTCTTAATTTATCAAATTCATTGTTGTAAGTTAATTATCAAAATTAATGAGAACATCAATAAGCACATCTATTTATTCTTGATTTGATCTATTTATCAATCTATGCTTTAAATATTCCACGCTAAAATTGCATTATCGAAGTAATTTATTAAGATAATTTTGATTATACATACTTTTTAAAAATGTAACAAATATTTATAAAATTCGTTGGTTTCATAAAAGTTCGTTTTTTAATTAATTTTATTTAAACATAATAAGAATAATGTATAATAAATTCACAATTTGTTTGTTCTTCATAAAAATAATCATGATTGATCAAATAATAATAATAATCATTTGATTTATAAAAGAATTTCGTTTGTATTTTCTTTTTGAATTCTATAATTGTTAGAAATACGTAATGGTACACTCTAACCTTACATTAAATATAAATTTTCTTGAATCAAAATAAATATATTGTAATCTTATTTAATGCGCGAAATAGTTAAATCGTGTTAAATAAATTCAGCAATAATAAATACAAAAATTATTAAGCAAAAATAAACTCTCATAAAATTAAAAATATAAAAAAGTACTCTAACATACCAAGATGGGTAAGAAAAATTGTTCTTTTCCTCCTTAACGTCTTGTTTCGAGTGGGTCAACGTCTTATCGTCGTTGTACAAGCCAGAATTTGAACGAGTACATTTCACGGTATCAGGGTAATAATGGTGCTGTTGAAAGTGTTGAAGTAAGACAGCGGCGTGTTCGGAATAACTCCGAATCAATCCCAAGGACCAAGGCCCTTCCGCGTTATTATTCATGCCTGATACGGAAGGCTTGTCATTCTCACCTCACACGATTTTGCGTCTCGTACTCCATCTGAATTCATTCGCGCCCGACCGCTGAACAGCTTTCGATTGTTTCTAATTCTGTCCTCGTCTTGTTAATGAAATATTTCGTAAAGAAATTCCATTATATAAAATATAATTTCAATAAATGTAGGAGATTCTTACCAAAGCATAATATATCGAAAATTTTTATACATTTATGAAAAATCGATATTTCTTGTAAATTTATAAACTTGTATAAAATTTGTTAAAATTGTTGACTTCATGATCAAAAAATTAAATAATATCCAGAATTTACATTTAAAAAATTTTCAACACGTATTTATAAAAACTATTTTATTGTTATCATTTAATCTTTTTAACTATTAATAGTGCTTCAAATTGATTTAAAAAAGTTTAATATATTATTTTTTGATAAAATTCAAAAAAATTTCTAAAAATTCGTATTTTTTGATAATTTTTCACTTTTATCGAAAAAAAATATTGTTTATTACGAATAAACTTTTAAAAAAATTTCACAAGTAAAAAAGTTCGTAATAGATGACATAATATAAAGTTGAATATATAAAAATATTTATATTATTTTTGTAAATCTTTCAATATAGATACTATCAATAATTCGTTAAAAGAACGAATCTGAAATTGCTATTCTTGTTTTCGCAAAGAAGTGTCTAATCCTCTAAATTATTTACAATATTCATTAATACGAATAATTTTTAAAAATTATAATAAATTTTTTATTACTTAAACTTTTTAAAAATTAAATAAATTAAAAAATTTAATATATTACATAGATTCTTTTGATTCCTAATATGCATAAAATAAATAATATATGAAATATTTTATTATTTCTTTAAATTTAAACGATAAAGGAATGATTAATCAATGCAATGATTGAAATTAATAAATAATTTAATATAAATTTAATAAAATAATTTTATTGACCAAAAATAGTTAAAATTTAATGAAAATGAAATTTAAATCCCTAAAATTAATTGCTATATATTTAAACTATTTTTAAAATTTTTAAACTTACCTAAAACCAAGAATATATTGATACTATAGCAATATTTATCATATTGATTTTGAAATAAAATTTAAAATGCTTATAAAAAATTTAATGAATTTCATTATGATAGAATAAGTAAAAATAATACTGCATGACATGTCATCAATAATTAAAATTAAATGTATCATAATTATAAACAAGATATCGTATGTACTAAGAGCAAACATAAAACTTAAAAATGTAAAAAGATGATGTTTTAAATGCAATTTGAAAATTTTTCAATAATATCTATGAAAATGTTTGTATATATACTATATATAATTATGATATAGTTAATACCAAAAATAAAATATTAGATAAAACATTAAGCTTGATGAATACAATTCGTTAATAAACAAAAATTAGGATGTTATTATTCTATATTATACCGTCTAATGATTATTATATAAAGAAAATTATTACATTCGAAAAAGCTCTATTCTATAATTTTGATACAGAAATACTAATTTTGAAAATTATATAATGTAATTATTTCTTGAAACAAATTACAGACTTAATATTAAAAGAAAGATTTTCGTATTATTTAAAAAAAATTTGATTCTTTAAAAAATAAATCATAAAACAGTCATATATATACATTAGAGTTAAATAATTTATACTAAATAGAAAGGTTTAAAATTTCAAATTAAGAATATTGAATTAATAGAAGATTGTATACAAAAATAAGTAAAATCTTTCTACCAACAAATAATGACCATTTTTTCTTTGTAAGTAAATAATTCATTAATTGTATTAATCAATTAACAAAATTAATAAAATCTTATAAAAATAAAAAACCAATATTATAATTTAAAATAATGTATTGATAATCTTTTAATAGTAACGTGTAAAATAAAATGTTAAAATAAATAAAAATAAAATATTTTAAGAATATTTTTATTAATAATATGTAGTATTTATTCTAAAATTTTACAAAATTAAATAGCTTAATATAGCTTCAATAATGAATAAAGCATTTATTTTAAAGTATGTAAGACTTAAATAACCTTGATAAATTTATATATATTTTGATATTTAAAAGTAAATTTGTATTAAAACATTACTAATTAATAATTTAATTTTAAATTCTGATATAAAATTCTTACAAAAATTTTATAATATAAATATTTTGTAAAATAGATCTTAATCCAGAAACTATTTCATCTTTTAACGTACTTTATGCATACAGCAATAATCATAGAATGAAAATTGCAGGTGAAAATACATGTAATATATTAACATTTTTAGATTAAAAATAAAATATTTGTATTTGTATTTAAAAACTATAACAACTATTTAAATAAAATTTTCAGTAAAATGAAAAAAAAAGTTTTTATTAATAACGATAAAATAAGAATATTTTTTCAAATATAAATATCAATATTTTTTTCAAAACCAAAATATTAAATTTTCAAAAAAGAATTAACAATGATTACTTATGAATAATATTTATAAAATTGTAGAAAAATATTAACTGTATTAAAACATGCATTTGCTAAAAAGAATTTAAATAAATATTTTTAACTTTAATATCATTAAAAATATTCAGAAAAATATAATTTCATCAGTGAGTTACATAGTGTTTACAGATAATTTACGTTTGAATAACTTTTTATAATATAACATAATAATTATATTTATAATATCATCTATTTTAGTTTTTATAAAATAGTATTACAAAATATTAAAAAAATAAATATTTCAAGTAAAAATTTATTACTAATTTCTATTTTTTATTTTTTTCATAAAAATATGATAAAATAACGAAACATTATTTTATATATACTGTACAATTTAATTGTCATTAATTTTACACATATATTTTAACCGCAAAATTTATGATGTATTTTGTTAATGATCATTCAATCATGTTAATGGTGTTGATTCACAAAGTATCAAAATAAAACTTGATTATTTTTCATATACCCTTTTTCCATAATGTTAGAATATAGTTTTATAAAATACATTTTTATAGTTTTTAGAAAATCACTTTAATAATTAATATTCTATATTTAACACTTTTAATATATATATTTAAATTAAATAAAATTTAAAAAAATAAAAAATTATACATAGAATTTTCTATTTAACTTTTTTATATCAAATAAAAAGAGGCTAGATTTATTATAAAAGACTTAAAAATTGTAAAATAATGAATATTGGAAAAATTTTAAACGTTGTATATTTATATATTAATTAATACAGTACATCTTTTTTGTTAATTATTTAAAATTTCTTCTATCACTATTTAATTATATTAAAAGATAATTTTATGAATATTTTCACAGTTGTTACTTTCAATATTTTAAACATATTTAATTAATTCTGCGTCTGAATGATTCACCTTGAAAAGTGAAAAGTATACTCTCTTGTCACAAATTAGTATTACTATATTAAAAGTCTTAGAAAACGGATCAGATTAGAGTTATCGTGAGATTGTTTCGATATCATCGAGTGTAAATTTACCTAATACGTTATCTTTTAGTCTTGAAAACGAGATATGTTTAATACTTATCTTAGCATCAAAATTATTATTGATGATACATTATCGGTAAAAATACAAGCCAAAGTTTCTACAATATTGTAATGTTAATGGATATTGTATATATATTTATTTTTAGAAAATCGTTAACTAATTTTTTAAGTTTTAAAAATTTATATTTTTATAAAATTATTATAGATATAAAAATATATAATTTTTTCTATTATACCAAAATAAATATTAATATTTAAAAATTATTTTTATATTTTCAAGGTGATTCTGAATAACACTATAAATTTAAAAAATTTAGGAAATATAAATATAAAAATAGTTTCGAAAATATTTTAAGATAGATTTAATAAATATATATTTAAAATGTTTTAATATTTTTTAATATGATTAAAGTTCAATACTGTAATGTATTAAATTATACGATTTCATATTGTTTATACTAAATTGAATTATTAATTATTAATTTTTTTATTTTATTTAATATTGTTTTTCTTATATAATACTTTATATTAATAAGAAATTAATATTATCGTAAAAATATTCTATCGTAAATACTATACCTTGTATTTATTTGTTTCTTATTCTGTATTTATTTAGTATTAAAACTAATATTCAATATATTAAATAAGAAGTGAAGTTTGATTATAAATAATTATATATTTTTATTTTATAAATTACAGAATTATATCGAAATTTTTCAACAAAATGTTAAAATAAAAATAAATTCTATTGTGCAGCAACGAAAACTATATACCCTATGATTTTAAATTTAACTATAAATTTGGCACTATTTTAAATATAAATTATTTAAAAAAAAACTATATTAGTATGTATTCAATTTAAAAATTAATATGTAATATTTTTAGCAATATTTTTTTAATTTTTCAGTAATTTAATTTTTTTATATATTAATAATATTAATATTATATAATAAATATTATTCATTCATATCGGAATAAAATTAATTCATTAAAATATACAAAATAATATACAATTTCTTAAATTATAAATTATAATTTATGTTATTAGATTTATATATATTGTTAATTAAATTAAATTAATATTTAAAGATTTCAATTTGTATTTCGAAATATTTATATATTTAATCGAGTAATATATTACATAATAAATATGCAAAGTTTAATCATGACGAGATAGAAATTGTTACACGACATTTTAGAAAGTTAAAACTTCCGTTTAAAAATATATTTTCAACAATAAACAAAATTAATTATAATAAATAAAGTTTAGAAATTTATTTTAATGCAAATATTTAAAAAAAATTTAATCTACGAAATACATAAAAAATTTTTATGCGTTTAAAATTATTTAAAAAATAATCGTTCTATAAAATTAAATGCTTTGTTTTTATGCATTACTATTTTATTAAAAATGACTTATCTAAAAAATCCATCTTCTAGATGGATCTTAATGGAAAATATCTTATTTTATTAAAAAAATCTAAAAATGTACTTGCACATATGCACATTTATGTATTATGAGATATTTTAAAGAGATTCAAGGTAAAAAGAATCAATTTATCTTACACTACATTATTGATATACAAACAAATAATATGTACAAATAAAATTATATTTAAAATAATCAAAAATTAAATATTATATAAAAATGTAAAGTTATTGTGGTATTTTAATAATTTAAAATGTTTAAATAATAAATTAATTTATAATGATTTTTATTATTATTTACTATTGAAAATATTAAATTAATTTATTATGAATTTTTTCGAATAACAACATTTATAATTTAAAAATAATCTTATTGTAACTAGTACTTGAAAATGTATATTCTCCTAGATCTTTTGTTATAAAATTTACATGCATAATATTCACGAGAATAAATTTATTATATATAATTACACTCATTTATATAAATTACGGAAAAAATGTTAACATATAAAAAATATAATTATGTGAATATTTTAAAAATAGATTCTATAGATGAAATACTGTTTATTCTTAAGAAATTTCTAATCTACAACTTCTGTCTCTTTATTACATCCTTTTTATTTGATCGTTGATTATTACAAATTTTGATATATACAATGACTAATAACTATTTTTATCTTCTATACAGGGTACGTGAAAAGTGCATAAAATAAGATTAAGTTTTATCAATGAAATAAATGTCATGTTACAAAATTTTGTTTTTAAATGGAATAATGAATGTTAAACTCTAATGAAAATAAATATTTCAAACATTCATTCTATTTTATTTACTTATTCGATTAGTTTTTATATCATTAATCGTGAAAAGTACAATTTATAATAATCATAAAGTTTGTTTATGTTAACTTATTTTCAAAAAAATGAAAAATAATTTCTTGTATATAACTGAGCAACCACGCATTAACTTTACATTTGGCACATGATATTAATAATCGGACATTGAAATTGCATTATTTTATTATCCATCACTTGTTGATTTCATCTTGGTAAATAGTTTATTTTGTTTATATAAAATGAAGTAAAGTAAAAAATAATGATCACGTTCATATTTTTTATCAAAATTTCACAAAAATATATTAATAAGTAATTTACAAAATTTTTTAATTCTTGATATTAATTAAAAGTAGATAACTATCATTTTTTAAAGAATTGATTTTAATAAATAATTAAAAGATATATGAAAAAATTCTTTAATAAAATATTTTATACTTTTTATCAATAACAATAGATACAATAAATTAAAAAAATTGGTTATATTAAGATATACTAAATTAAAAAAATTAAAATTACAATTATTTAATTTCATTTAATCATTAAAAAGATATGATTACTTTTAAAATAACAATTAATTTTAAAATTATGAAAGAATCAAAATTTAATAATGATCTAATATATACGGAATAAATTTATAAAATAAATTTAAATGAGAAAAATTAAAAAATTTAAATTTATTAAAAATAAATTGAACCTAAAACTAAAAACTCTTTCTGTCTTTTCTTTCATAAGAAGTGTTAAAATATTGAATATACATTTTAATAAATTAAAAAAATTTGATATTTAATAATATCAATGATTCTCAAATATATATTTTTTAATATTTTTAATATTTTGATAATATACTCATAATAATAGTAATTCAAATAATTTAATTTTAATTTTAATTTATTTTTAAAGTCATTTTTTCTCTATATATTTTTCATATACATTTTTTTCTCCTATTAACTGCATATCAAACAAACGTATAATTTTGCAGGAGAGTATAACTTTTTTATACTTATGATGTATACAAACAAGTTTAAAGGAACAAAAATATTATTATAAATTCTTTTATTTACAATATTCGATATAGAATTAAGATATGATAAGGTATGAATATTATATGAATTGATATTTTTAAAAAAATAATATGCATTCACTTTTAATAAAAATTAATAAAATATTTTGATTTAAGTTTTTCAGCCATAGAATATTTAGAGGAAAAATAAGCTTAAATATATTTTTACTTATATAAAGCTTATCAAATTTATTTTAAAACTTTTTATTTTCACCTTGTATCCCACCATAATAAATAATAAACATTATAATAGAATTGTTAATTATCAAAATATCTATATGATTTTATCACTTGATTAATTATTAAAAGTTAATTTATCTAATTTTATTTGTAAATATATTAAAATAATTATAAAAACGCCCAGATATTTTATGTCATAAAAATATTAAAATATATATTAAATAAATTTGTTTTTAGAATCTATATTTCTTAAAATTCAACTTTTATTCTTTTAAAGATAGTAAATGAAATTTAAATAAAATAATCTTTGAACTTCTGTAAACTTAGTAAATATAATAATATAAATAAATTATTAATATTTATATCATTTAATTTTAGAATTTTCATGTTTTAATATAATAAATGATTTATTATCTACAGCTTTTACTATGAATTTTTGATTAAATAATTTAATAAAGCTTAAATATAAATAAAAACATAATGAACAAATAAACGTGTTAGATAATTTTTTAAACAAATATTGATTGTTTGAAAATTGAATTCTTTCAAGACAATTATATCTTACATAATTAAGCGAATTGATATCACTTTTGCACTAAAAAATTACATACAAATCATTAATCTTATTGTAACAACTGCAATAAGTGGATATAATGTAAAAATGTAATTACTTAATTTTATAATTATAGAAACTAAAAATAGATTCTAGAATCAAAATTTATCTATAATAGAACGATTAATGTATAAATATTATAGTCATTTTTTTCGATTTTTAAAATAATATAAGATCTTGCAATCCTTGTATCTAATGAATGGTCATTGTAATAAAGTGTAATGAATGTAATGCATTATTATTTAGTCTCAAAATTGCATTCTCTGTAGGTATATCTCTTTTTTTTAAATTATATCCGCTTATTCAACAACTTAATAATTATTCCTAAGGAAACGTCGATTCTAGTTAGCTTTATATTTTTTATTTTAATAGTTTTATATTATTATTCCATTCACTTAATAAATTGAAGGTCTATTAAAACTTATACAGGATTATTTAAGTTTACTAAAAATAAATAGAAATGAATATAATAACTATTTCCAATTATTATACTAGTTGTAGATCTATTATGAATTATATCCAAATCTGAATACTCTGTGTTTCTTGATTTAATTAATTTTTAATAATTACAGCAAAATTATAAATAAATTACTTCGAATTATGTACTATTATATTATAGTTTTAATTATTTTAATTTTTTTTTAATTATAAAAAAAAAATTAGCTAAGAAAAAAATATTGTTTAATTTCTCGTTAAATATGAAACTTTTATATTCTCTTTCTTTAAAATTCTTTCTTCCCCTCCTAATCCTCTAGCACTCCATTATTTCACTTTCTCTCTCTCTCTCTCTCTCTCTCTATCTTTCAAACATACACACATATACATTTCAATCCCCATAATTAATTAAAATATATTATTTACTTAAATATGTGTAACGTAGAAACAATTATTCTGAATAAAAAAATGCTATAATAATTTTTTTTTATAATTTAAACATGAACACATAGCATTTCTTATTATCTTCTATATAATAAAAATTCTTTTATTAAAAAAATTATTTAAAATAATTTATTATATTTATGATCATACATCTATCTAAAAATTCCTGAATATAATGAATTGTAAAATCGTGGCTATGCGTCATACTAGTTCAATAAGAATGTAGATTTAAAATTTAGATTATAGTTACATATATCGAGGTTTGATACATCTCATCTGAGACACATTGCAAACCTATATAAGTATACATAGATATTATCTATTCAAGGTTAAAGATATATAATACATTTTAATAGAAAATTCATAATCATTTACGTAACTAGAAGAAGTATACAATTAATAGAACATAAGTTAACATTTATTATATGTAGTAAAAATATTAAATGATTATGTATACTCAGAAATCAATATTTTTTAGTTTAATAAGATTTTTAAATATTTTTAAACTCATATAATCTTTTGAATACGTATCAGTTTTTAATTGTTCTAAATAAATTTTTCTTAATTATGGCACAATTTTACATCAACATTCATTTATCGATATATATTATATTTAAAATAAAAAACCTGTTAAAATACATCGTTAAAAAATGAATTGTTTTAAACACATTGATAACAAAAGCAATTTTTATTAAAATTAATTACAATTTTGTTGATATTATGTATTAAATTTTACTTTTAATTTATTAAAAATATTTTTAGGTATATATTATTCAAATAGCATAGTTGTGCAATTTTTTGTTGCAAAACTTTATTTTATGATATTCAAAAATTTACTCTTTTAATTTATTATTTTTACGTTGTTGATACACTTAAAAATATTTGATAAATATAAATTATTCAAAACATGTAATATGAGATCTATAATTATTTTTATAGAAAATATTTAATATTTCAATTCAAAATTGTTTTGAACTATTAATTTATATATTATACATTTTTATTTATACTAAGATAACTCGTAATAATCAATAAGTTAAAGTAAAATATGTTTACTGAAATTTATTAATAAATAAATTTTAAATATATAATAAATAACTCGTATGAATAATCATTAAGAAATTATTAAAGTTAATTTTGTAAAAGAAATGTAATATAAATGTATTAAATATTATAAATGAAGAATTATAAAAATAAAAAAAAAATTACTAAATTACTATTAAAATAAAGAAAACAAAAATTTGATACTCTTATAATTATATGATAAAAAACTAAAATAAAATTATAAAAATGTAAATATAATTGAATAGGATGAAATAAAGATAGTAGAAATATAGTTTATTCTTAAAATTTTTAATTAACTATAGTTATTCAAATAATATAGCAAATTTTATTTGATACATATATCATAAATTAAATTAAATTATACATACTATGAAATTTATAAACATATAAAAATTATAAATAGATTTATTAAAATAATTTTTATTAAGTAACTAGTAATTTTTTCTTATTGTAATATCTTCTTATAATTTACGAAGTTAATTGAACTAATAAATACCATTGATAACAAATTTTATTTATAAATTTTTGAGTTTTAATGTATATAATTCAAAATGAAAAAGTAAAATATTATATAGATTTTACATTAATTCATTTTCAAATAGTTATCACACTTTAAATTTTTACCTAAAATCATTAAAATATTAATAAATCTATTACCTTAGTATTAATTAAAAAAATTTTCATTTTTTGTATAATGAAAGTGAAAACATGTAAGTTAAAAATCTAAATTAATACGTTCATATTTTTCAGTAGAAAGAAATAATATTTACTTCATATTTACTATTGTAAGATCTTCACTGTATCAAAGTACATGTTGTATTTTTTTTTAAAGACTATAATAGTAAAATTTAATTCTATTATTTAAATTCTAAAAAATAATTTTAAAAATATGTAATTTTTTGACTAAAGTAAGTGGAGAAAAATTGAAAATTTTTATATAATACTGACCGATTTTATATCTGTTAAACTGTTACACGCGATATAATCTTATTTTCTATAATATTATAGACTATACAGAAAATAGCCGTATTCATGTACTTTTATTTACAATTGGCTAAACGAAGTAATTTTACGTGGATTATTCTTTTTAAAATATTATATTATTGAAATGATTTAAATATAAACAAAATTTTAAAAAGATTTTAATAAAAGAATTTTTAATATAAATATTATTACAGTTGTTTTACATTTATTAATAAATGAAATATTACATTTATTCATTTTATATATGAAATCAATGAATATTAAAATATACATATATAAATAGAGAGGGTAATATTAAGATAATACAAGCATAATTTATTTTCTGAAATTTTTAATTAAATAAATTATTGTTAGTTTTATACGTAATTTTTTAAATAAAATGGCAAATTTTATTTAATACTTATATTATAAATTAAGTTAATTTATATATACTATAAAACATATAAACATATGAAAATTATTAATAAATTACTTATTGAAATATTTGTTCTAAAGTAGAATTATGTCAAAAACTTAATTTACAATACTTCCATCCATAATAAAAATTTTTAACTATTTCAAAATAATTTAAAAAAATTTTATCCTGTATAAATTTGATTTATTTCTAATCAATTATTTATGTTTGGCATTTCATTTACTCAAACTTTGTTGTTAATAACCAGCAATCAATTAATCTATTACTAAAGATATTCTAAACTATAAATCAAAAAATATACTCAATTTAAAATTAATGAATACTTTAGATAATTAGAACTACATCAATCTTATTTCAAGTATAACTGAGTACTCATTTTTTAACTTAATTTATATTTACTTCCATCACTGTATAATGTATATATATCATTAAAAAAAATAATATATTATTTTGGTTATCGTTGTTGTTGTTGTTACTATTAGAAATTATATTTTTGTTGAATATTAAAATACCAATCATTTAAATCCGTTTCAATTTATAAACCTAATACTATATATTGTTTTTTCTATTTGAGTCGATCTTTAATATTACCTATGTTGATATATTAAATAACAATAATAAACATAATTATTTATTATAAAGGTAATAAAAGTATTTTAATATTACTTATTATTCTTAATATTGAAAATATATTTTTGTTTAAAAAAGAAGTATTATACAGCTGTACAAAAAGATTTGGTAGTTGTCTAAAAAATATATTAATATGTAATATGATACTCTTGAATAAAAGTCATAACATACATATAAATTGCGATCTCCTAAATGAATTACCAATTTTAAGATAAAATAATGCTTCTTAGATTATTACAGACTTTAGAATCTACATCAGCGGATAATATTTCATCACGATATAAAAAATAATTAATAACGATTAAATATATTTTAAAACAAAATTTTGTATACATTAAACGTCGTTCTAAATAAAAAATATATAATTGAAAAGCTCGTATCTAACCTTATTATCATATTCCTTGCACTTCTCATTTTACACATCATTAATTTGAACCATTATTAATAAAAGATACAAAGTATTTGTTGCTCGTATTTTTACATCAAAAAAATTTATTAAAATAAATCAGACAATTTAAAATTATAATTTATATAAATTATAATTTATATACCTCAAATTTAAAATTACTTAATATATTAAATATAATTTATAAGTTTTATAAAAATAATATATTAATTTGAATTAATTGATATACTTTTATATTATAATCAGTAAAAATTCTAGCATCACCTATTATTTAATAACGTAATATTTAAAAATATTTGTGGAAAGAGTATTTTAGTTTAGAAATTTAATAATGCGAATACTTTTTATTTTAAGATTTAATTATAAAAGATATTTATAAAAAAGCAAGTAAATATTTTCCTTCAAATATAGTATAAAGTTTAAAATACTATATAATAAATAACAATAATAATAACAATAAAGAAAAAATAAGGAAACTATGTAAAATTTTTATTAATATTATATGTTATTTTAAATTTTTCTGTATTAAATTTGTGTAAACAATTTATAGTTAGATTTACAGTATTATCT
This sequence comes from Dolichoris vasculosae, assembly GCA_018907195.1. NCBI lineage: Eukaryota > Metazoa > Arthropoda > Insecta > Hymenoptera > Agaonidae > Dolichoris > Dolichoris vasculosae. The sequence continues at coordinate 4,616,317 of JACCHY010000002.1, read as the reverse complement.
TTCATTATTGTAAATATTAGTTAGAATAGTAAGAAAAATGAAAATATATGCTTAATAAAAAATTTATGATAAATTTTTGAAATTTTTTTTGTCAGCTTATAAAGGCTTACACATACATTTTTTAAAGAGATCTTTTTATATTAAATTAATAATTAAATATAATTATCAAAATTACATTCTTCTTCTTATTTATTCATTTATGCTTACTTAATTGGTAAGTTTAATAAATAATCAGCTAAGTAGTCTTACTTAAAATTAACAAAAAGAAAATAAAGTTCATTATGATAAAAGAACAAAATATGTATCTAAAAAAACTATAACGCAAGAAATAAAATTTATATAAAAATTGAAAAATTTATAAAATAATCAATACTTACTTAATTTTGTATAAACCTTACAAAATAATACAAATTCCAAACCAAGTATTATTTGGAATCAAAATTTAAGAAAACAAAAATTTCACACAGATAAATTAACTATTTCAGTTGAAAAAATAAATAAGTTTTTTAAAATACGATTAATTTTTTAAAACATTTATTCTAAATTTTTATAATTAGAAATTGAAAAATAATATTTTAAAAATTATAAAATGAACATAACCAGATCATTTAAATTAATCTTTTAATTTAAAAAAAAATTTATTTTATTAAAATTTAGAAGCATAACTATTAATTATCAACTATTTATTATCAAGATTTCTTAATTTAAACTTATTTTTAAAGCTCACCAATTATAATATTTAAAACTGAAAATTTATTTTAAATACATCATGCAATGTTATACAAAAATGTCAATCTATTAAAACCAATTTATTCTTATGCAATGTATTCTTATTTCAAACAATAAAAACATCATCTTATAAATTAAAAAATGATTAGTCGTCTAAGTTAAACTTATTTGAACAACTTATAGTTTAAATTTTAAATAAATTAAATAAACTGTATGAAAATAAAATTAAATATTCATAAACACGAATACAGCTATTGATATTTATAATAAAACTGATATATTATTTAATTTTAGAATTCAATAAAAAACCCTCAGATTAAATATGTATATTGAAAAATTGGAAATTCAAAAATTGTCAGGTAATTTAAAATTGAAATAAATAAAATGAATAGGTCTTGGTAAAAAAATTAGAAAAACTGTAATAAGAACCAATATATTCTTATAAAGAAACTTTAATAATATTATTATATATTTAATATATTAAAATGCGTTTTTTAAAATGAATAATTTTTTCGAAAAAATTTATTACTTCTATATTGAATTAGACATCATGTTTAAATACTGCATTTTTCTTAGTAAATGAAATATTTTTAAAAAATATATATATAATATTTTGCACATATTCAAACTCTAATATATAATATGTATAATAAAATAAATAAATATAAATTATTAAAAAAATTTAAACCGTTGATTAATTTATAAAAATAACCATTATACCTATAATCAAATATTAAAACTACTTTGTAATATAAAATTGATAATTCTGGATTATATATTATATATTTATAATTCATTCAACTAAAATTTATATGATTAAAATATTAAAAATTAATAAAATTTTAAACTATTGAGAATATCTATAAAAAATGAACAAAGTATTAAAGGTCAAACAATTTACATAAAACATTAGTAAATGTAAGTATTTTATACGCATAACCTTTAAAGCTGTTTTTTTACAACAATCAACTTATAAAACACAAACTTTGCAGGTTGATATATTTTTGCTCAGATATTATAAAAATTTGATATAATTAATATCTATTTGCATTGGTGTATAATAGATGAAATTACTTACTTTTAAACATTTCAATAGTTACAATTTACAAAAATTTTAATCCGTTCTTACAACATAATTTTGTTAAAAATAAATCACTCATTGCATCATCCTTCAAAATTCTATAATTCTTTAATTAATTAATTTCAACCTATAGATAGCATTTTATATTAATAGAAATATATTAACACTATTAATAATTATAATTCAAGGAATTAGCTATATAAAATTCAATAACCTAATAAGTTTTTTAATAGTATATAATTTATATTAGCAATTATTTCTATTTTTATTGCAACAGCAATTTTATATTTTTAAACTTAAATAAGTACAATCATTTATACGTGTGGTAATATATTTATAAAATAATTTAACCATTATAAGATTACAATTACAATATTTTTTTTAATATATATAAAGTTTATAACTTATTTTTATTCATATAATCCTCATATTTTTAACAAAATAATAAAGTATTTAATAAGCACTAACAGTTTTATAAATATATCCCATATTTTACAGAAATATGATAGAAGAAACTATTCTGCATATTTAAGATTTAAATTATTACAATGGTTTCGTTTATTTCATAGGCTTTGTAAAATACATTTTATCCGATATTAATATTATTTATTCATTATTATTTCATTCAAAAATTAATATTTTTGTTCAAAAAATAAACTAAAACTTCTAAATATACTTTAAAAATTTTTTATAATATTGTAAATAAGCAAAGAATAAGTTAAAACACCATACATATCATTATATATGCGTCTTTCAAATTTTTCAAACTAGAAGTATATTATTTTTTTTACTCAAGAGCTTGAATAATAATACTTCAAATGTAATTAATTAATAATTTTATAATATCATTACTATTATCTTTAAGTAAATTTTAACATTATAGAATAATATTTTCCAAAAGGTTATTTTTTACTGTTAATATGACTGTTAATATAATATTTTAAAAGAATATTCAAATATAAATAAAAATAAACTATGAAAAATTAAAAACTGCACTTCTTTCGTTTAAAATTCTAAATAAGTATCCAATTTTAATTAAGAAATATTTACACAATAGTATACTTACCAAAAAAAAGTATATAAATATAATGTATAGACATATACAATTTATAAAAATTATCATCCCACATGATTCACATAAATATAACGAAATTATCTATATTTCCTTTGTCATTATTTATAAATTTCAAATGAAGGTTGTTCAACAAAACAATAAAGTATAAATAAAATATAGATAAAAAAGTGTACCCACAAAAAGTTTCATTTAAGCTTTATTATAATTTAAATTTCTTTGTATTAACAATACAAATTTGAAAATATACTGAACATTATTTAGCATAGTTTTACAAGCATACAAAAGTATAAAGATTTCACTTATTCATCTTTTTAATTAACCTTTTTTCTTTTATATACAAAATATGCAACCATATTATCTTGATCTTGCAATTCATAATTACAAGAATGTTAAGCATGATCTGATATTATATTTGCCACAAATATTATTATAATTATTTTTTTGACAGAAATTTAATAAAATACAATTTTTAATAATAAACTTGACAGTTTCAATAAATTATTTAAAATTTTGATACTTAATTTTATAGAAATTTTAAATAATTATTTTAAATCAATAAAAGATATATCAGCAATGTATCCTTTACTAAATATTAATAACAAATTTTTTATATTAATCTTCATTTTTAAACATAGCAAAAAACCTTAAAAATAGCAATAAAATTTTTTTATGTAACTAATTTAATGCTTTATTTAATTTGATTATTTACACAATTAAAATGAAATTAAGATTATATATAATATCAAAATTAATGTTTTTATCAAAATAATAAACATATAATATAATATGAGATTATATACATAATGTATATATACAAAATAATATATCTAATACTCTAAGTCATAATTTTAATAATTTTTACTTGAAAAAAATTGCAATATTATACTTTATCATGTCTATTCATATTAAGAATATACTTAATTAATTAATATTTAATTAATTGATTTAAGATAGTGTGCAATTAATAAAATATTCAAATGAACTTTTTCCTATAAATAATGTATAATTAAAACCTAATCTATTAGAATTTGTATATTTTTTTTCTTCTAATTTATCTCCTACTTAATTCTAAGAAAAATTTATAAAGTACAGTATTATATTAAATAATAAATTTAAGCTACGTAAATAAATAATAAAAAAATTGATAATGTAAAAATTTCCTGGTTTATGTATATATATATAACATTTTATATATAAAAACTATAATATCATCCAAAAACATCTATGCCATTTACTTTTGGTATATTTATAAAAATCTACTTATGTATATAGTTAATGAAAATAATCTATTTGAAGAATTATATGTATAATACATTTTATATAAGAATTTTGCGATTATTCATTATAAATATATCGTTAAAAATATTATAAACTTTTTAAGATTTATCAATTGATGTTTAATAAAAAAATGTAATACAAGTGCTACTAGTAGTTTCAAATAATTGTCAATAATTTATAAATAATAAATTCATTTTTTATATCCATTTAAAAACGTATTATCTTAAAATTAATACTCATTAAATTATGAATTTAGAACAGTCCATGTCTGAATATGATTATAAAAATGAATGAATGTTTTTAGCATCTGTTTTTTTATTGTAGTTATTATTATAGTGTTATGGATAATTCTCATATACAATAATAAATACAAAAAATATTTTTGTGATTAATAATTTTAATTCTGAATTTAAATATAATAATGATCGAAGAATCGAATTTATATTAATAATATTAACAGGATTGATCTTTATTTAATTTTTTACAGTTTCTAAGACTAGATGATAAAAATTGATTAAAATTTGACTTTAGTTTTTTAAAGTTTAACTTTTTTTTTCATTTCCTAGTATAAAGTATAAATTTTTTGATAACGTAAGTTTTATTTAATTTTAAATATAATTAGAGAAATCTTAAAAATTAATTATTAAATTATTAAAATTTAATTATATAATGAAAATAAGAAAGTATCAAATTTAAAAAAATAGGATGTAATAAAAATGTTAATTTTTTAAAAAATTAATTTATAAATTCTATTATTTAAAAATATTAAAAAATTTTTCTTAATTTTCTGATACAATTCAAAAAACTTTTATATAAGCAGTATCTATGTTTAATAAAAAATAATATTTATAATAAATAATTAAATTAAGTTAAATATCTCTATGTAATGGAATTCTACAATAGAAAAAAATTTAAAAGAGACGTTGTAAATAGTCATTTTTTAGTAGTCATATTCTACCATACTAATCACTATAATGAGTAAAAATATTGAAGTAAAATATTTAAATATTCTGTCTTTATAATTTAATGTTATAAATACAATTAAAAATAACAAAGTACATTTGATATAGATAAAAATAATATGGTTATAAAAAATATATTTGATTTAATAATTTAATAATGAATAATTTTATATATATTAGCTTTTATATATACATAACAACTACTAAATACTTTAACGTAATATATAATTTACTAGTTCTAATTTACTAAAAATTTTAGCTTTTATACTTATATACATATTTTTTTTAGAGAAATTAACTTTTAAACTTATATCTTTCATAAAAATAATTTAATTTTCACTCGTATATCAAATAAATATTTTTTTTTAATTATCTTTAAAAATTCGCGATTATTCTGCATATTTAATATAAATACTTTCGGGCTTTTGTTATATAATTGGACTATATAAAAATAAAAAAATTTTTATTTCTATTAATATATAAGTTCAATTTAGAGTATGTTAATAAACAAATAATACTTTATTTTTATTGGATAAGATTGATAAATGAAATATTAGATAGAAATATTATAAGCACATTTAAATTTACACTAATAAAGCTAATATTTCAAAGAACATTCATCCCTTTCACTTTTTTATATCAATTATCACACATTAGATTCAATAACTGTTTTGTTATTATTCATAAAACTTTTCATATTAAGTATATTGTAATTACTTTCATCTTCTTATTTTTAATTGTTTCTACATAGAATTTCATTACTTAAACAAGTAAATGTTGATTAATCCCACAAAAATCTGTATTATATTAATTATGATAACTAATAATATTTTATAATCAGTTACTAGTTTTTCAGTATCATTATAATTGCATTGTTTCTTAATAATTTTATATTGATTTAGACTCTTTCCAAAAATGATAATATAACTTGTCTATAATTAGATATATAATCATAATTGGACAAACAAATTTTTGATCGACCATCAATTTTGCTAATAATTTACTATGATACAGAACTATTTAGAATTTACATTACAACTATCGTAATTAACATTAATACTATCGTATTAGTAGATCCATAATGAAAGGTATGTAAATTTAATGAAAAACAAATAAAGAAAATATTTTGATTATCTTAAATGTAATAACATTTTTTTCACGCACCAATAGCTATCGTATTAAAAAGGAAACTAAATCAATTTATTTAATTTACTTTAACTCAATTTTAAACCTTATTCAATATTAAAGAGTAATCAAAACTTTGGATTACTTGCAAATTATTCATTTCTATTTTAGAAATCATAGATGTTTTTAAGATATTATTTATTCTGTCTATTTATTATGTCAAACAAAATTCTTTTTAATAAATCTTTTTGAATATGCATATAAATAGATAAAATTTTTATTAATATGAACTTCTCAAATTCAATAAATGAATTATTAGATAATAATTTTTTTATAAATCATTCATAGAAAATTAGTAAACAAAAAATACATATTAAATTTTTAAGCTTTGGTAATTAAAATATTAATCAAATCTTAAAATCAAGTACTATTCTAAATAATATTCATAGATTGTATGTATTATCAAAGAATAATCTAATTTTATATTTAAATTACATAAGTCCTAGTATAAATTGAGACAATCAAACATTAATGTAGTTATGATACGTTATGAAATACCTTTTAACAATACCTTTTTAAATAAATCGTAAAAATAACTATTATGTGTATCGACTGATAAAAATTTTAATATAATTTTCATTTTTCAATTAATAAATTACGTATATTTAGTATCTGTATAATACTTCTATTTGGGTAATAACTTGGATGGAACCAATTATAGAAACTAACAGGAAAAATAAAAATAAAAGTACACGTGTCATGTTGTAATATAGCTAAAATTTAACAAGTTATAAAAACGTTATCAACTAATTATGTGAATTATATTGCAGAAAAAATGTATGTTAATATGCAACTGCATACATTTAAAAAGAGCAGTAAAATTACGTACTTTGTAGTGTTACATTTATTGCTCGAGAAATTCATGAGATAAATTAAGATGTTTGATTGCACTCAATAAAACTAGTATAAACAACTTCAGTCTAAACAAAATTTCTTTTGTCAACAACATATATATAAATATTTTATAATATTCTTCATAAATAAATATAAAGTACTCTAAAAATAATTTTATAGATTTTATATTAGAATTTAAAAAATTTAAAAATGAAATAATAAATGTTTTATTTGCAATAATCAAAAAAATCTCAAATATTTTTTAAAGTGTAGAAAATTCATTTCATTTTAAAAACACTGTTATAGTAAGATGTTTTTTTATTTATTTTAACCTTATTTCTATTGATAAAAATTATCAATATTTAAAATAAGTGAATTATAGATAATCGATAGAATAAATTTAAATATTACTCTTTAAGTTACAATTTTATTTTGTAGTCTTTCTCTTTATTATAATAATATTTATTATAGAAATTTCTGAAAATATAATCATGTTACGAAGAATGTAAGAATAAATAAAATATGTTAAAAGTAAAAAATGACGTAAATATTCAATAAAATTGAATCAGTATTTAATGCTAAAAATATTTTACACATTTAATTATAATTTAATCTGTTCTTCGTATTAAAAAACAAAAATAGATAATATATCAATATTATTATTTATTATGACTAAGTAAATAAGTAATTTCTTCAAATGTACTTTAAGGTTGATCATTTTATAATAAAAAAAGTTTCAAGGAAAAAAACTTAATTGCTTCGACATAAGCCTATGATTGCTTTCACTAAATCACATTCTTTTTTTATTACAAAAATCGATCATTATAGTCGACAACGTGACTATACGCTGTTAAAGCGATAGTTTCCTAATGAAAAAAAATATATAAATGATCGTGCTTTGAGAATACAGAACAATTGACGATTAATACAAATACAGACTGTTTTCTTCTAACCTGTTGGAAAGATTGCAGATGAGACACTGTTTTCTTTCTCTTTCTTTATCTTTTTATTTCTCTCGGTTTCTATGTATATATTTGTCTCCTCTCTTTCTTTCTATTTTACTTTCTTTATAATTTTGCGTGATTAAAAAAAAACAAAACAAAGACAAGTAAAAAATAGTCAACCACGGTAGAATATAGTCACAACCAACTGGATTTTACCAGACGTAACTTACTTGTAGAAATTAATTTGCAAGACCCAAGAAAAGAAATATTATCAGTTTGTCATCGTCTCTGCGAGAAAGAAAGAAAGATGAGATGTGTAGAGAGCCTGATAGTTACTTAGGGGGGAACTTCAAATCGTGGATAGAAGTACAAGCGACGCCGCGCGTATTTATCGTGTCGCAGTTTTGTTCACCGCTCCGCATCGCTAGCACAGGTATTCCACTTTACACTCGCGCATTCGTTGAATGACTAAGGTAGCAGCTACGAAATACGGAATTTCTTAGTTTTATTTTTTTCTTCTGCTAACCGTATTTAGTGAAAAACGTTGAAATTTCGAAGAACGCATTTAAAGCACAAGGCTTTGTTTTTCTTTGCACGTATCTTTGTGCGAATTGAAAATTTCGAAAATTAACAAATTCGATAATAAAGCCTGTAAATTCTATAAATACAAAAAAATAAATATATCTAGAAAAAAAAGCAGAGTTCACAAGAAGCGCATACTGGGAATGAATAAAACTCGACGAAAAACTCGCAATTTATTGTTTTATCGCTGAATCGATAAAAAAACGCTGAGTTCGGCTTTTTATTTTTCTTAAGGTAAGTTTTGATTTTAATTAAAATTAATAATTTATTCAAGAAATCTACATAAGAAACTCTAATAAAACTGAAAAATAATTGTATATAATTGTAAATTATTTTTGTTTATAAATTTAAGTATTTTTCGATAAATGACATACGTTAAACTTTTTTCTTTCAAGAAGATATGATTATCTAAATAGAGATATATTTTTAATCGTATATTTGAAATATTCACTTATATTACAGTTTATTTGAAAAAAAAATTAATATATCAATTTAGAAATATCAAGGTCTGTTTTCTAGGTAAATGAATTATATATATAAATATTTAATTGTTTTGTAATTCTTACTACATTTTATAAATTTTCTAACGAAGATATTTAATAAAACAAATTAAATAGTTACAAATTAAAAAAAACTTTAGGTAGAGGGTAATGGTAAAAAGAATTTCGATATAAATGAAAAAATAATAAATATTTAATATTTATATCTGTATTATATCTAAAATTATAAAAATAATAAAATTATTAAATATGTAAAGTTATTGAAATATGTATATTTTTATTACTAAAAAGTATAATTTAATACTAAGAAATTTCATTAAGTTTCATTTTTTATATAAATATAATATATAATAAATTAATAAAAATCCCAAAAATAGTACTTTAGATTCTAAAATTTAATTAAAAGATAAATAAAATACTATTCACTTATGACGTTCACTTCAACATAAACAGTATTAATTTCTGGCACAGATAAGCCGTAATAAGAAATGATCTTATTTACAAATATCAAGTTGTTTTACGTTACAAAAAAAACACTTAAATTATTTTAGAAAAGAAATTTAATAATTTTTTATTTTTATAATATTATATTCTAGTATTTATTAATGACATTTTTTAACTATTAATGCTTGCAAGTATGTTACATAAATAACGTGTCCTCATTCTTTAAGTGTCTAAACAGTATTCACGTATGCTATTGTATTTTTTTACTACAGTTACAAGAAAATAATATTATTTGTAATTTATTGAAATATTTCTTAAGTAAACTATATTTATGGACTATCAATTTATTATTTTATAAGTTCATTTTAATAAATTTTACTTTTTATAAAAATACAAAATACTTGCATTTTAGCTGAAAAAGGAATGCTTAAATATTACATTTCTAAAAATAATACTTTTATATAATAAAATATTTCCGTGCGTAAATCAACTTACTCCTAACATTAAACAGGTCCATAATTCCTTATTCATTAGAATTCACAGAATTTTTCTACAAGAGTCATGTTTGAAATTAAAATCATATGGAAATTGTAAAAATATTATAATATTAGTAATATGTTATAAATCTATTATCAAATATTTTATGATATAGATAGCTATAAAGCTTTAATATCATAAAAATCAACATCAACTTGATATTTTGGTTTTTTTAAAATTATATAGTCGATCACTGATTAAAATACATTTTTAGCAATGATTAAAATAATCAGTAATGATTAAATTTAACAATAAATATTTTAGAAAAATTTCATTCACAGTTAATAAAAGAATAAAACTATTTGTTCATTTAATAGATTTTTAATTATTCATAAAGTTAAAAATTATTCACGCTACAGAGCTAATTTTATTGTCATATCTGTAATAATGTCTATTTAATAATGTTACAATACATTAATGTACTACAAAATGAATATTTCAATAATTTCTTATATGCAAAATTTATATTATGCGTTAAAAAGAACATATTAGCTTAATCACTTTTAAAGTTTCTTTATAATTAAAATAGAATTATTTTTAGAATAATAAAAGTATATTTATTTAATGATTGGACTAAAAAAGTTGATTTTTAATAATATAAGAAATAATTTATAAAAAATAAACAAATATAACTTTGTATTTAATTCTTAGTTATTTAATAAGGCACATAAATATTTAACATGATTAAAATATGTTATAAAAATAATTTTTTGTTTTTCACTATTTTGAGTTTATTGCATCTTGTGAAAATATACCATCAAAATTTAATTATCTGTAATATACAAGTACTTTTATGAAATGTTTATGATGTTTTTTAATAGAATATTATAATACAGATTTATTACATAAAACTTTTTAATAAATTTAAAAATATAATCTATTTTTTTATGTGATAAAAAAGATATGATAATAAAAAATTGCGATTTTTTATTTGGAATACATAATCTTTTTTAATTTGTTATTTGATTAATTACTATTCAACTTATCCACTTTTTCTCTACATCTTAGATATTTTTTTATTGTATTTATATAATTGCATATATTATTATTAAGTCAGTGTCGAAGAAATGATTTGATATACATTCAATATTCGACCTAAATCTAAGATTTTTATCATGCTTTATACATGCATACCATTAGGTGAAATGATCTACGAAATAGTCTATGAGTAAATTATTTTTATGAAATGTAGATGAAAATAAAATTTAAAAATTAAAATAAATAAATTAATAAATTAAATATAAGAAATAAAATTAAAAAATATAAATAAGAAGTAAATAATTTATTTACAGTTGATACGTTATCGTAATAATTTGGACACCCATAAATATCCAGAATAAATAGTGATGACTAGCATCAATGGTAAGATATATTAAGTTTACGTTTAATCATGATAAATTCCTTAAATTAACGATAATAAAAAATTTATATATATACATATATATTAGGATTGAAAAATACAAGTACAGAAATTACAAACCAGAAAATTAAGGAAAATCAAGATGAACAAATGGTAAATTTCAACTTTTATTAAAAATAATTTTTAAATTTTCAAAAAATTTATATTGAATTTAATTAAATTTGAAAAAAAAGCAGGCATACGGCTTTGAACGAAATCTGATAAGTACAATAGTTACTTTCATCGCATGTATTTTGACAGGCGGTTCTCTTCGTCTCTTTTTCCATTGGTATCCCCATCTTTATTTGTACGCAACTCACAACAAATGCGATTTAAGGCGAGCCACAAAAATTTTAATAGTGGTATAAATTTAAATAGTTTATCGTGTGCAAAATCGTATTTGCAGATTAATATTGCTCGTCAAGAGCTTAAGCTTATCTAGAAAAATTTTTACAGGATGATTATCAAGGCAAATACAAATCTTACTTTGTTAAGGAAATCAAGATAGTGTCAACGCGAAAATTAAGGTTCGTTACTATACGTTAAATATACGAATAATTAAATAATGATTTAATAAAACAATGTTATACTAATAATAAATTAGTATACGCTAAATAATGATTCAAAAAATAATTTTTTATTCATAAGATTCATTTCTAAAAAAAATATAAGTAAAAAATTATATATTTGTTATTTATCAATAGGTTTTTGCGAACGTGATATATAATATTTTTATTCGTTTATGAAATTAATGATTTATTTTTGTTATATGTTTGATAAATTATTATATTTCATGGTTATAAAATTTAAGTATTACTATTTTAGTAAAGAATTGCTGTTTCGTAGCTTCAATAAAACAGATAAAGATCTGATTAATAAAATTAAGTGTAATAAATTAGAATTGAATCTAGACAATGGCACTAAATACCAAGTACAAGAATATAAAGCTTTTTGGTGCAAAAAACAGTGTTATGTGTGGGACGAAAAAACGAACGAATTTTCAAAATTGGCTAGTCTTGAAAAATATGCTCTCTGTTCAGATCTTCATACTGAAAAAATTAAAGGATTATCACTGGAGGAACAATTATTACGGTATAGTTTGATTATAAAAAATATTTTTTTAATCTTTTGACGCTTACTTTATTGTATGCTTATAATAATAATCTTTGCATTTAATTTTGTTTTTAATGTAAATACTTTTGTACATTACTTATAATATCATATAATATTCACATACTAATTATTTTAAAAAATTTGAAATCATTATACATTAATTGCATTTTATTTTGTAAAAGTAAATATATTTATAAGTATTATTTTAATTAAAATATACTTTCAAATTTTGTATATAGAACTTGCAATTGATCTATATACTTTTATATTTTTCACATATATAATTTAAAACTATAAAAATTAATTTATTATAAAACGATAAATATTTGATGAAAAATACAGGAAGAAAAATAAAAAAAATATATAATCTATATATATATATATATATAATATAGAAGTATCTGTATAAATAATATACGAAATTACTTCTAATTTATGTTCTAAAGACTTATTTTCTCTTTTAATTATATAAAAATATTAAAAATTAGTTTCACAATTAATAATTTACTTAAAGTACTCTTTTAAAAAATAGACAAAAGAAAATTAAAACAGACTATAAAATGTACATTTAAAATCATTCGAAATATTAAGCGTTGTTGGATCTATTACCAACAATTTTACTAATAAAAAATTATGATTAAATATTTTTTAGACGAATCATGTATGGATATAACAAAATTCTTGTACCAATACAAGGAATTCAGGTGTTATTTATTCTCGAAATCTTGAATCCTTTTTATGTTTTTCAAGTTTTCAGTTTAATTGTTTGGTTTTACGAAGGTTATTTTTATTACGCCATTGCTGTAATACTAATGTCTGCTTGTGGCATAATGTCATCTATTCGTCAAACTCGAACAGTAAGTTTTATTAAATTTAAAATAAAATTTATTATAATAAATTAATTCACTTTATTATAAGTTTAATTTTTCTTTTGTTTAGATTATTTAAAATACGTGATTATATTTTTCAAATATATTTGTTACAATAATTATTAATTCCTTAGCTATCTCAAAATCGAAAAAAAATTCAATATTAATATATTCAACTTATGATTTCTTTAATGTAACTGAAGTACTTATTAAATGTATACAAGGAAAAATTCTTGATATAAAAAATTTATCTTAATTATGTTTTAATGAGTAAAACCTCTTAATTGTTTAGATAAGTACATCATTAACCATCATTATGACATTAATAGTTTTACACATTTCAGAGCGGATTTGAATATAAACTTCATAATATGCGTTACTGATATTAAGGAAATTTTGAATTTTCGATTAGTGTAACAAATTCGAGTAAAAATTTATGTTTAAATTTACATCTCTTTTACATAATTATGAAATATTTCAAATCAAAGACTAAATACAGTCAACAATAATTTTTTAAGTGTGTATTTTTAGTTAAAAATAAGTATCATGAAGATCTATTATTCAATAATTCCTATTATTATTGAACTGATAAAAATATTGTTATTTGCGTCATAAAGAAATTCTCTCTTATTTTAAATTTGAGCAGTTCAATTCGGTATACTTAAGTCTGCTATAATTCATTAACCACTTTACTAGAAGAAAATAAAAAAGTTTTTAATGATTTCAAAATATTCTAAACGATAGTGTCTTTTTATTTAAATATACTTTTAGAACTTTTACGTACTGTATTACTTTTTTATCTAGTAACAATTTTATTTATAAAATTATTGTATTCTCTCATAAATATAAATATTCTTATATTTAAAACAAAATAAAAATATAATATTTACCTTGGTATAGAAATTTTTTTTTAATTTAAATAAATATTTTTAAAATTTTTATATTTATTTTGTTTGTATATATATACTCAAAAGAATTTCTTATAATATTGATACTTAGTTTTTTTATATGTAACAAAAGTTAATACAAATGACTGTGTCAATACAAATAAATATTAATATTTCTTTAAACATAAGTTCAATTTTTTTAAATTTCAATATAATATTCTTTGTATTGACTATAATAGTTTCGTTTAAAATCAAAAATATTGTAGTTTTTAAAAAGTATTGTATATAGATTTTTTCTTTGGATTTTACATGATAGTATTTAATTAATATACATTTTTTTCGTAAAATATTAACATATTTTCTTACACATGCGCGTGCACATACACGCATGTATATATAATTTATAGTAATTACTTAATTATATTTTGTTTTACATTCTTGATTATTAGTGTTAAATTTTTTTGTTTAGTTAAGTTAATTTGTAATTTTAATAAAAATTATGTACAAGTTATTATATAAGCAGAAAATTCAGTTTGAACATTCATAACAGTTTGAAAAGTAATCGCTAAATGTTTTTCCTTAATATGAATTTGTCATGATGACGAGACATTTAATGTTTTTACAGAATCAAAGCAACCTTCGGAATACAGTCGCCTCGACGGAAACTGTGACAGTATTACGAAGTACAGGAGAATTCGAAAATATCTCCAGTGATGAACTTGTTCCCGGAGATATTATTGAATTGCCTAAGCATCAAGCAATCGTCGCATGCGATGCAATTTTACTTACGGGAACTTGTATTGTAAACGAGTCAATCCTCACTGGTAAATTATAAAGAAATACTTGCATATTATCATACTTATTATTGCTTTTTTCACTACATAACGTGGAAAATAATCAAATTTTATATTATACTTCACAACTAATTCAATATTATTTAAATAGTTACTTTAAAAAAATTTTGATTCTTATTAACTAATTTTTTTTACTAAAAATAGATTAAAATTAAGAATTATGTCAAAATTGTAATATATTTTAAAATGTCAACAAATGAAAACGTCAATTACTACTCATAATTTTGTAATATTTTTCAAAGTAAATACTTATTTTAATAAAAGATTTAAAATAAAATAAAACGTTCAAAATTTAAAAAATTTATTAGAATAAAAACTTAATTAAATAAATTGAATAATAAATAATCTTTTCAATATGTAAATTAATTTCTCTTAATTTAAAATTAAGTAATAATCATAACTTTTAATTATTACCTCATTGATTTATTTATTTTAATTTTATTTGATAATATTATAATATTATTATAATTATTCAATCAATTTTCTAACGCAGGAGAATCTATTCCAGTTACCAAAACACCATTACAGTCTCAGCCTATTTTATATAATTCAAAAGAACATTTTCATCATACTTTATTTTGTGGTGCTACAATAATTCAAACCAAGTAATAATAACGACTTATTAATTGTCTATTTTAAATATGAATTTAATTGCTGTAATAATATATGTAAATAATAGTAATAGCTTAAATTATAATTAATTTTTAATTACAGGCAGTATGGAAATAAGCCAGTACTTGCAAAGGTAATCAGAACTGGATTATGGACGAACAAGGGATCGTTAATATCAGCGATTTTGTATCCACCACCAACCGATTTTAAATTCGATCAAGATTCATACAAATTGATCGCAATTCTTATTGCTGTTGCATTTATTGGATTTTTTTATACTTTAACTGTCATGGTACTATTAGTATATATTTACTTATTTGAGCTTGTACAAAGATATATGATATTATTAAAAATTTCAAATTAAAATTATTCTATAATTTATGTAATTTTAAATAATTGTAAGAAAATAATTTATGATAAAATATTATAAATACTGATTCTACATTTTAATGATAATTGAATTAATTAGTATTTAAATTTTCTTACTTTAATTACGCAATAATATTAAAAAAATTATTTCTAATAACTAATTGACTACAAATCCGTGCATTAATTAATTAGTCCGTGCATTAATTAATAATCAAAATTAATTAGTTTAATAGTTTTATAATGAGTATAAAATTTGCATTTATATTAATTTCTAGTTATTTAATAATTATCAATAAATAGTAATAAAATTATAAAAATTATTACGTAGATTGCAAGAGGAAATACAGCAACTAATATCGCTATCAAAACCCTGACAGTATTTACAATCGTTATTCCCCCAGCTTTACCTTCTGTTATGGCTGTAGGAAAAATGTATGCTATATTTCGATTGAAAAATAGACAAATTTACTGCATAAATACAAGAGCAATAAATATTTCTGGCAGTATTGACTGTGTTTGTTTTGATAAGGTAAGATAAATTCTCTTTAAACTATGAAATGTATGTACTTTTTTCAATATCCATCAATAGCTTTTATTTAATAAAATGTGTCAATGTAAAAAATAAATTGTTTTTTGTAATATTACCCTCTAATTATTTCCTTTTTATTCACTCCATAAGTTCATATGATTTTAAAGTTACGGCTGTGTTATCTATGCTAGGCTGTATTCATAGTTAAATTTAAGTAATTATTTTGAATATTTATTTTGTAAGAACTTTATTGATACATATTTTTAACTATTATAAACATATATTTTTTATTAACTATACTATTCATTTATATACATTACTGTTGTATTTGAATTTTCATTTTACACTTAGTTACAATAAAATACGTTATAAAAAATATATAACTTTATATAGACTGGAACGTTGACAGAAGATGGTTTAGATATGATGGGCGTTGTATTACACGAAGATAATAAGTTGAGTGAACTTCAGAAAGATGTTAAAATATTAAAAGATACTAAAATATTTAAAGCAATGTTAGTATGCCACAGTCTAACTTTGATTGACGAAGAACTTAGTGGTGATCCCTTAGATGTTAAGGTAAGAATATATTATATTCAAAATATTGTATATTCTATTGTAATAATTTTATATTTTTTACGTATATTTTAACAATACTTGAAAATTATATGTACTTGAAACAAAAAATATAATTTGATGTGTTTTGATTGATTAATTTGAATGAAAGTAAAATAGAGAGACTATGTATTAAAAAATGTATAAAAGATAGATGTAATAATAAAATTATATGTAATAATTTTTAATTTAATAAAATTAATAAATTAATATCTAAAATTGATAAATTTCATCATCTTATAAAAAACAACAAATAATGTACAGGAAAAATAAATCACATTTAATAGAATTCAGTTTATTATTTAATTACAAGGCTAAACATTTTTATTAGCTTATTTTTATCTGTATATCCAAGGCAATAAATGATATTTGCAAAGACAATAAAAAAGTAAAGTCAATAGTGAAATAAAAATAATAGAACTCTAAAATTTGTGTTATAAAAAGTCTAGGTAAAGTAGACTTGTAAAAATTTATGTTTATATCTATAATTTCAATACAGTATAAAGATTATATCTAGGATTTCTAATTTGTTTATGATCGATTAAATTTTTATATTTTTCTGAATATTAAAAACGAAGCTTTCTATAAATAATATTTAAAAAAATTATATTAATAAAAAATTAGTAAAAATCACCTCATTTATACGTAATCTTATCATCTAAATTTATAATTTTGCAAAAATTTCCATTTCATTTCAAAAATATATTTCCATGCTATTTTAATTAATTAAATCATATTTTTCTCTTAACATATTAAAATATTAATAAAATACCTCTTCTATTAAAACAATTAGAAGTATCAAAATGAATCTATAAATATAAATTTAATTTAAATAAGATCCATACAAAATCAATTATTAATAATATAAATATATAAATTTCTTTATGTTTGTTTATTCGTATAATTTTATTCGCAGATGTTCGAAAGTACAGGTTGGCAGTTGGAAGAACCAGAACTCAATGAAGACATAAAATTCCATCCTTTGCCGCTAACAATAGTTAGACCACCAGTCTCTAATGCTCATGACGAAAAAATGGAAATACTGCAGCAGTATCAATTTTCAAGCACGCTCCAACGAATGTCAGTTATCGTAAGATCGTCATGCGGAGAAAAATTCATCGCCTTTACCAAGGGCTCACCTGAAATGATTCTAAGTCTAAGTAACCCCCAAAGTATCCCAAACGATATTATGTTAACGCTGAAGTATTTTACAGAGCAGGGATACAGAGTTATAGCAGTTGCCTGCAAAAAAATTAACGTAGATGAAGAACAGGTATTTACAGACTTTCTATTTTAAAAAAATAGAAACAATCTAGTTATTTAATGTGTTTTAAAAACATTTATTAATTTTTTTATAATAATTATTTACCAAAAATTAAAATTTTACATAAATTAATAAATTAAAAAATATTTTTAGTTTATAATACATATATATATATATATATATATATCAACATAATATAAAGACACATCCACATATAAATTGATGAATAATATTTATTATTAATCACATTACAGTATACATAAAATAGCAATTTCTTATAAATATTTCAGTAAAAGATTTTTAATTTTTTAACATATGTATTATTTACATAAATTTTGTTAATGTTTTATTGCTTTTACATATTTTTAATAAATTTATGTAAAATTAGAATTAATATCCAAAATGATACTTGGTAATCACTATAATTTTACAAACTTTATATGTTATTAAATCAATTTTTTAATTAACTACCCGATGGATAATTTTGTAATACTTATTTATTATACCAATTATATAAATGTATATTATACAAAAAATTCTTATTCAATTTTACCATTCGCAATTTCACTTATTTAATTTTGTTTTAATTATTATTTCATAATATCTTCTCACATTTCTTTTGTAATACTATATTTCTTTTATTTCTCTTTTTTGATAGAATTTAATAGTTTTAATAAATGAATTCTTCGTATCACATTTCACTATATTTAATTTATTCATTATAAAAAAAAATTCACCTCTTATAAAATACTCGATTCATCTTTGTAATAATTTAATTGTTATTATAATAATTTATATTGTAAATTTTGTAATAGACACTTTCATACTCGTATATAACAGCTGTGTTTCATATATAATATCTTATAATTTTTAATATTTTAAATATTATATTTTAATACTTTGTTTGAACGTCAATCATTTATAAAAACTATAATACAATTTATAAATTTAATAAAAAAGTTTACATTTTAGCAAGTCTTTATATATATAACAATGAATAACATAATTTATTGATTATTTATAAATATATATTCAAACCTAAAAAATCCTTAGCCTACAAAATATATATAAGTTAAAACATAATGAACAGATAATTTTATACTTGATTGATTTTTAAATTATTTTTAATCATTTATTTATTATTTTTAATATTATTTATTGCATTTATTATTTTTTATTTTTTTTATAATATAATATCTGTATGTATCAATAGTTTTATAAATAAATAACATCTTAAATAATTTTTTTAATTAAAAATAGTATTAATTATAAAACTATTATATGAATTTTTATTTGAATATTCTTATGTTTAATTAGCATATAATTAAATAATAAATGACTAAAATTAAATATTTACTAAATATAATTAAAAAAACTTTCTATTTTATTAAAACTAAATTGAAATATAAAAATATCAATTTATACTAATCAGATTATCCAGGTATACTCGATAAAACTTGTGAAGATTTATCGAAACAAAAAATTATGTATTTTACTTGAATTTTAAAGTTTAAACAATTAAACACTTTAAATCTAAATTTATGAAATAGAAATGATATCTTTTGATTTAAAAGTCAATTTTGATTTATCAAATATATAAAATATTATTTAACACAAAGTTATTAAAAAATCTTTAGTACTTTATCAGTTTCATGAGATCTAATCACTAAATTATGAATATTATAATAGTTTTTGTAATTATAATTTAATAAAATATCTGAAATAACGAGTTATTTTAATTTATAAATCTATATTTATAAATTCGTTTTTAACAATTTATCATAAATTACAACAATTGATGATAATCAAGATAATAAACGTATTTGATTAAAATTGAACGTACTCTCTTTCAAAATATAACGAAAACTAAAAATAATTTTAGCATTATGAAAAAAATGTTTCAAATTATTTTACTGGATCCATTAGTAAATTTGGTACAATTTGATGTGCATAGAAGTGCGTAGACAACTATTTGTTATTTTCTATCATACAGTACATATAATGAATATATATTGTTGTACTCCATTTTTTAACTTAAATATCTAAAACTTAAATGTTACAATTCCTTATTGATGATTCCAATAAACAAACTAGAATATAGTATCACATGAATCATTTTTGTTCTTTCGTATTTAATATATACTTTAAAATATTCGTTAAAAATAAAGCAATAATTGGAACATTATATTTATATATATTACTCTATTTAATTAATATCATTATTTCTAGAATGACAAAAATTAATTTTTATACTTAATTGAATAATAATTAGTTCGAATTATTGAAACATTATATTTTGTACATACTTTACACATTTTTTTTATACAAAACTACTTGTTTATATTAAAATCTCAATGTCTTTTTCCAATATTTTCTGTATGCATAATAATAGATCACTAATTAAACATAACTATTTTTACAAATTATGACACTTCTGAATTTAAAATTATAAATATATTAATTGAGCTCAATTATATTATAAAGAAACTTATAGTAATATATTTATTTTAAGGTTCAAAAAATTCCTAGAGAAGAAGTAGAAAAGGATTTAGAACTCCTCGGTTTAATAGTTCTGGAAAACCGATTAAAGAAACCAACTATTAAAGTAATAAACGAGCTCAGACATGCAAACATTAAAACAGTTATGATTACCGGTAATCAGATTTTATTTTACTTTTATTTTTTCTTTTTTATTTATTTTACGTTATTTTTTAATTTTTTACTTTGATATATAAATGTTTATTAATTTATTTATATTTACAGGTGATAATATTCAAACTGCCATCAGTGTCGCAAAAGAGTGTGGAATTTTATCGCCTGAAGAAACTGTAATCAGTATATCTGTCGTTCCAACAGAAAATAAAAACCAACCTGAAATATATTTTAATATAAAAGGAATCCCGCAATTGGTAAAGCTATCATTTTATCTATTATTCATTGCTACAAGTTATAGTATATTTAAATTTAATATATACATCGCAAATATTATCAAGTAAATATATTAAATTGAAATAAATATTTTTTATAAAAAAAATTATAAAACATTTAATAACTTTTTTCTAAATTTGTAGCAAGTCATAAATATTTAAAATTTAATTTTATATCAAATGAGGCATTTATACTAAAATTTTTAACACTAAGTATAAAGAAAACGTAATTCTTTTGCTACTACAAATGCAAGTTTCTATTCTTTTTTTAGTTGAAATTTATTTCAGAATTTGTTCTTGATATTAAAAGTAATAAAAATAAATTATCAAAAATTTCTAAATTATAATATTATTTAGCAATAATTATTATGAGAAATTTTTTATTAAAAATTAAGTACTGAACTATAAATATTAGCACGAAAGGATAAAGTTTATAAGTACTTATTATTTCTTTATAGTAAATATATATGAATTTTATGATTTTCTATTTAATAGAAAGTTTAATATTTTTGTATGTAAATTATTAAATATTATTAATATAATAATTATTATAAAATATTAAAAACAAGTAATTTTAAAAAATTAAAATTACAGGACATCATATTTAAATGAACTCTTTTTGTTTTAACTTATTTATTTAGATATTAATATTAAATTTATTAAACATATATATTAAAAAAAATGTTCATGTAACTGGATATATTAAATGTCATTTTAAATATTAATAAAATTCTCTAAAGTAATCAATTTACTAATTAAAAATTAATCTTTGGAGTATAAAAAAAGTCATAAATAGTATCGACTTTTAATGCTTTGTTATGTATTATTTTTAAGTAGATATAAACATATTTGTATGATTAAACAAATATTTATATAAATAAATATTCATTCATTATAAATATAAAATGACAATTAAGTATAACAAGAGATTTTAGATCAGTGATTTAATTAAACTTCCTTTAAACCTAAACTTTTTAAATATACTAACAGGAAAGAAAATTAAAAACATTAACTCTGGAGGAACTAGAATTTGGAAATTGTTCGAAAAATTACAAATTTGCTTTAACGGGTGATACTTGGCAATTATTACGAGAATACTATATTGAAATTCTACCGAAAATTTGCACTAGAGGAGTAGTCTTTGCAAGAATGAACAGTGATCAAAAACAACAACTTGTAGTGGAATTAATTCAACTCGGTTACTACGTTGGTTTGTATATAATGAATGCATTTTCAAAAAGAAACTTTTTTATATTGATTTCATATATTTAATCAATGAATTCCATATATTTAAATTCTTTTAAAATAAAATTTTAAACTAACATTTTTAAAAAATTTTTGTTAAAACTAATTTTTAGAATTTTTACTTTATTTTATATATATGTAATATAAAAATATGTAAATGCTCTTAATGATAATAATATTTTATAATATATATATTTATAATTAATTTCTTTCATTTCTTACTAAATAATTTAATTTAACAAATAAAAAAATTTTTTCGATTAATCTGAAAGCTTATATTTATTCAATTCAATAAGTATAATATAAAATATAAAATAATGATAAAAGTAATCAATCAATTAGTCTTTAAGTACAATTATAAAAAATTAATTAAACTATTTTATTTCTCGTATAATTTTGTATCCCTTAATATTTAAATATTATTTGTAATATTATAATTATATTTTGACCAACATTTATAAATTTATTGTAACATAGATTTGTAACATGTAATAACATTCTTATTAATCTAATTCACTTTATTTATTTAAATGTTTTATTTTATAGTTTAGCCAAACAATAGAAATAAAAATTTTTAAATAATATCTATATTTTGATTTTTATGCTAAATTTAAATCTATAAGAACAGAAAAATAAATAAAAATTTTTTAAACCATTTTCAAATCATATTTTATAATAATACAAACGTATATAAAAATTCTTTTTATCAATTTCTTTTTAGCAATGTGTGGAGATGGTGCAAACGATTGTGGAGCATTAAGAGCAGCACATGTTGGAATTTCACTTTCTGAAGCAGAATCCAGGTATAAAGATTTTATTTTAATACAATTTTCATACTTTCATCAAAATAATAAAGTAAATATAAAAATATATTCAATTTTAATTTAACATATTCTTTTTCAAAATGCAAAGTTTTAAAATATACGTAGAATTACTGTAGAAAATGATGATTTAAACTATTCTAATTTTTAAGAATACAAAAATTGTTTTGGCCAATTATAAAAATTACAAAATTATATACATATATAATTTAAATCGAAATTTAGTTATTATATTTATAATTCTTACAAGATTATATATTACAGATATAATTTTTATTATAAAAAACTAAAATTATATTATATAATAAAAAATTATTGTAATAAAAATTGTCGATTATATTAAACTTGACTAAATCATTATCCACATGAGGAATTCTTATAATATATATCTTGTTTATTATAGTAATTAAAATTTTGTAATTAAATGAATTCTAGAAAATATGATTTTAACATAATAATTTTTAACAAAAAATTATTTAACATTAAAAATATAACATACATTTTGAATTATATTAATTAGATAAATTCTTGCAGTGTTGCAAGTCCATTTACATCAAGAGTTCCTGACATAACTTGCGTACCAACAGTGATACAGCAAGGTCGCGCCGCTCTTGTCACTTCCTTCGGCATTTTCAAATTCACAGTTTGCTACTCACTTACAGAATTTATCAGTACAATTATCCTTTATTCTATTAGCTCCAATTTCACAGGAATGCAGTTCTTCTACGTGGATGTTCTTCTGTTTGTGAACTTCGCCTTTTTCTTTGGCAAAACCGAAGTATACGTCAAACGATTAGCAAAGGAGCCGCCAACATCAAGCCTAGTCAGCTTTACTCCATTATTGTCACTAACTGCCCACACAATAATAATAGCTATATTCGAGCTCATCGTTTTCAATATAGTTCAACAGTTCAGTTGGTTTGAACCATTTGTTATGAAGAATGAATTTCTATACGACTGCTATGAAAACTATTCTGTCTTTTGTTTATCCATTTTTCAATATGCCATGATTGCTATTATATTTTCACGAGGTAAACCTTACAGAAAAGCCATTTATACAAATAAATGCTTTATTTTTTCAATTATTATCCTATCAATGCTCAATATGTATATAACTCTATATCCAGCTGAATGGGTAGTGAACTTACTTGAACTAAAAATGCCACCAGTTTATGACTGGAGATTTATGATTATTGCTCTTGCAATGATAAATTTCATAGTTTGCCTTGGCTTTGAGGCATTTGTAGTAGAATATGTTATACAGAAAAAAATTAAACCCAAATTATATAAACCTGAAAAGTCGAAAAAAAAATATTTATTGTTAGAGCATGATTTAAAATTTAATCCTAATTGGCCTCCAATTAATACAGAACTTCCAAATTTACCGATTACACCTAGTTATGAAAATATTATAAATTCAACTCGAAAAACAAGTATTACTGAATCAGTTATTTTAGTGTGTATTGTAAACGAAAATGAACAAAATATGCAAATGAATCAAATTTTTGCAAAAAATGGAGTCGACAATTTAGCATTTAAGAATGATTCAATTAGCAGTGAAATTGACAAAATGTGATATTTAAAAAAATTTTTACAATTCATTAATAAAAAATCATAATTAATATAAATGCTAGTAATTAAAATAAATAATAATTAGATCAATTCAAACTATTGATAATTGCATTGTATAGAAATAAATCTGTGTCAGTGCAGTAAGTTAAAAATTTGTACATGTGTAATTTTAAATACTGTACAGATAAATATTTTCTTTGCATAAGTAATAAAGTTATTATTACCTAAGTCATTTATCAATTATATTTCTCAATAATACACTTGCTCATTCATAAAATAAAATAAATTACAAATCATCAGTCGAGAATTTTGTTCATCTGTAGATCCTATTATTTGAATTATTTTTGCATTTTCTGAAATAAATGTAAATTTGTATAAATTAATGTAATATATTGTAAACAAGTGTAAATTAATAAAGAAATTTAAGTATTTTTCTTAATACTTATTAAATTGTTTTTTTCTAAGATAAATTACATAATATAATTATTCTTACCAATAATAGAATCATGATTTTTTTCCAATTCTTGTTGTATCCACTGTCTATACTGTAATACAACTTTAGTTAGCATTTGTATTGTACTATTATTAATACTTTTTCCAAGTAATAAAACAGGAAGTGATTTAACAAATTGTTTAAAAGTATCTTCTCTAGAAAATTAAGTAATTACATAAAAATGTATATAAGCTAATAATTAAAAAATTATTGTAATAAAACTACATATTTATAGAAATTTACTTTACCTATGTAAATACTCTAAATTATGATTCAGTACAATATCTTTAAGAATCATAAATAATTGTACCTGTAAATCTTGTTTTGTTTGATGCAAATATGCATTTATAACATATTTCAAAATATTTCCTAGTGGAACTTTATTTTTATACCAAATTGCATTTGCTTCTAAGAATAAAACTTTTAAAACTTTTATTAAACATGGTACTTCAAATACTTGATTATTAGTCCAATTTGTTATTATATCTATGAAACAATCATTATATTAAAAAGTTAATTTAAAATATTCAAAATTTTAAATATTAAATCTTACCTGTGATAAATTGAAGAATTACAGAATTTAAATTTATATCGAAATTTGTTATTTTATCTTGCACTGTATTAAACCAAATATAAATATAACATAAGGTTAAATTTTGCTCTAAACAATCACTTGAAATATTGCCTATAGATTCTTCTTGACATTTCTTTATTCTAGAATCACTTTTTTTTTGTGCATATGGAAAATCATGAACTAAATTTTTAGTAAAAATACTCTGAAATTTATTTTTAAACCATAAGCTTATTAGTGATGTTCCTCTTTCTTTTTCAAGTATTTCTATATATTCAATTATAGATTGAATTATATTTGTAATACATTTTAAAAGAGAAGCTGCTTCATCAGAAATAAGCTGAGTGTTAACAAAACTGCATCTCGTTGGACATACTTCTACCCAACTATCAAACAGTAAAGGCATTAGAGAATCAATATATTTTTGAAGTGATTCTAATTCTAAATATTTATTAACCTTACATGCATCAATACTTTCAAATATAATGTGATGAGGTTGTAAGCAATTTGAAAAATAAATAGGAAAAAAACCATTTTTATCTTTTACATGATACACTTTTGATGAATATATTAATGAATTTGTCTTTGTACTTTTATTTTTTACAATAGATAACATAAAATGTTGTAAACTATTTAAAACTTTTATCCTCCACTTTATACTGGTATTTTTAGAATTTAAATTCATTGTTAATTGTCTACCTGGTTGAGCTTGTAAATAAAGTTTAGAAATCATATCCAAAAAATATAAAAGAATTTTATGACTATTACTTGCAAGGAAACTATCACAATGTTGCATTAATATATCAAAAAAAAGAAGAGAATCTTCCATTATATTTTGGTTGATATGAGTCATTGCACATGTCAAGTATGAAATTAGCACATTACAAAATGGAATTAATTGGTCTTTTGAAACTGCACTTAAAATAAAATTTAAAGCTTTTAAAGATTCCCTTCGAATTGATTTTTCTTTATCAAGAATTAATGCTGAAATTCCTTTAAGTAATTCATTTAATTGAACATTAAGTAAATTAACTGTATATTGAGATAAAATTTCTTTTAATTCTCTTATTCCATCTTGTCTTACAGATGAATTATAATGCTGAATCCTTGTTAAAAGATCCTATAAAAAAGAATACAGAATTATAAATTTCATTTATTAACTCCAGCTTTGTATTAAAATTTATTTTATTTACTTAATTTGATTATTTATGAAACTCATATTTATATAATTTTTTTAACATAATATACTTAAATATTTATTCTTATACCTTAGCATTGAGTTTTCTACGACTCAAAATTTGTGTACCATCTTGATGTTTCAGCTGTTCAGGAATTAAAATTTTTTTTATTTTAAAATCTGTATTTGTAATATTTAATCCTTTTGGTAAATGTTTGGATCCTTTAACCTTTAATTTAACCTTTACTTTCTCAGATTTTAACTGTTTTTGATGCTTATGACTTTTGGCCATAATAAAAACTTTATAAAAAAAACTGTAAAAATTATAATTGAAATTACATTATTAAATCATAATGAATAATAAAATAAATATCTTATCATTCTATTAAATTTAAAAGGTTGTGTATAATTTATAATATTATAATAATAATTTATTACTAATATTTATACTAATTAATAAAAATGATTATGGTTATTATAATTATATTATAAAATAAATGTTATACCAAAACTTTTGTATAGTATAATTTTTAAATAATATTAATTATATTTATTGCAATAAGATAAAATATAAATAATAATTACATGATGCTAAAGAATTATTCTTGTTATAAATTATATAATTAATAATTATAAAATAATTTACGACAAAATCTTACCACGCACATGCACATCTGATAAAATATATTATGTTTAAACCACAGATAAAAAAAATATCACTGAAAGTTGAAATATATAATATTAAAAAATTCAGTTAGTTTTGACTGTTACGAACCTAGCGGATTTTATTTTGAAATATTTTAGTGTCCGTAGAGCATCGAAAAGATATTATGTAGAAATAATTATGTACAAATACGATCCTCTAATATAAAATATGGCCCTGACAGGAACGAGAAAATTCTTCATAAAAAATTAGCTCGTATCATTTTCAATCTTTAAAATCTGGCTTAAAAATCTGTATATAATTTGTTAACATATTTAAATTTATTATCTATTTTTTTATGATAAAGTAATGAAACCGCACCTTAGCAAGCCAAGAAACTTTCAAATTAAAAAAAATGAAAATATGACTGAATTTACTCTGATTTACACCTTTCAAAAAAATAGTTATTAGAATCTGTATACGTTTTACAAAAAGAAAAATATTTTTAACAATTTTAACCTTAAATATCTCTAAAAAGCTTTTAAAAATGATTTTAAATATATATTAAAAAGATGCACCAGTTCCAACTCCGACTCTTTGCACCATGCTAAAATACACATATTAATTAATAGTTTATTGTCATTAAAAAATTTTAATCTAATCCCAAAAACGAGAGTAAACTAATACTAAATAAGTGTAATAGTCATCTCACACTGCGTTAGATCACGATTAAAATGGTAAATTTAATAAAACTTATGGAGTACACGATAAAAAAATTTTACAATAATACAATGATTAGAAAGAAAGAATTCTTTTTCTACAAGTCCGAATACATATATTAAGTCACCTTTTAATTATTATTTATAAAAATTATATTTATTTAAAAAATAAAAACCATGAAACCTCTTCAATTAAGTAGAAATTTATAACACTAATAATATTAAACTATAATTAATAGTTTCACACATTTGCACCGTTGCAAAATATCTAATACATCATTGTTATTAATTATTATTAACATAAAACTTAAATCCGATAAAAAGAAAAGCATATTAAATTTTCACTATTTTTTGTTTGAAAAAAATGTTTACTTATTAAAAAACTGACCTTTTTTGTTTAAAGAGGTGCTATTGTTTTTTACAATAATAATTATTAACAATGATAAATCAGAAATATTAAATCCGTAAAAATAAAACAGTTTTTATCGATAATTTAAAAAAAATTTTGTGTTTAATAAATTAAAATAAATTAAAATTTTTAATACATTGCTGAATACTCGATTTTATAACGAGTATGGTTTTTTATTATTAATAAAATGATAAAACTTTTATATATTTTTTCACATTTATAATTTTTATAAATTATTTGAAAATTTTATGTAAAATTAATATCAATAAAATAATTTCTAACATTTACAATTGCAAGTCATTATACATAGAAAGAGAATAAATATTTAAATTTAACATACAACATTTAATTTTTTTATCATTTATTTGAAACGTGTAAGAATTTTTAGTTCACATTGAACAATTGAAACTAACAGACCTTTATGGAAAGAAATATTTTATAAATAACAATACGGTACCCACTTGTTTTTTATATAAGTAAATCTGTGTAAAAATCGTAAAAACATTAATAATGTTATTAGTCAATTTAAAGACTTACATATATAATTTTTAAAAAAGTATTATCTAACAGTACTTTATAATATTAGAAAAGTTTTTTAAGCGAACGAAATAGAGAAACAGTTTTTTGCTTCCCATTTGATCGACTCTTTTGTTCTATGGTTGCGAGAAAAATAAAGCAAATAAAATCGGCATCTGTTTTGCCACACTCTGATTGTCTTTTTTTGTAAAATATAGTTCAATTCAATAATCTCGGAAGTAGGTACTCTAGGTCGCTGATGCTAACCAAAATAACTTTTTTAAATATATAACAACAATAATAATAAAATTATTTCAGTAAGTTTCGGAAGAGTTAATTTTAAATATTTTTATCTTTAGAAAAAATATATAAATATTTTAATTCGAAATTTTATTTCTTTTTCAGAAAAATTAAAATTTAACGATCCGTGTTCTCGATCATGCGAAGTATATATAAATCTTGTTTTTGCTATATGTGTTTAATTTATTTGAATCTTTCATTAATCAGAACTTAGCGTAAGAGATACTTAATCTGACGTAACGCGTGTTTACCTTTTCTTCTTCGCATAATTCCCCTCTAATGCTTTCTATACACAGATTAGCTGTCAAAGTGATCCGCTAGAGGCATTATTACATCATTTAAAAAAATCGATTGCTCATTGGTAATCTCCTTTTTTATTCGTAGTTTCAATTTATTCAATGATACTTGGTAGTATATCAATAGTTATTTTGCGTTCAAATAAAAATGTACAACTATGTTATTATTATACCTACGAAAAGCTCCACATATCTGATGAATCTATGTATACTGATGTGTTCACCGTGCTGAAATGACATTTTAAAATTTATAAAAATGTATTTTTATTTAATAATCCTTAAAAGTAATAAGCAATTAATAAGTTTTCATTTTTCTCTGAAATTTTATATTCATAATCTACAAATTTAAGTTATCGAAATTTTGAAGGAAAATAAATATAAAATATTTATTCTACTAATTTAATCGGAACCGACATTATTATATTACGCAAGTGTCATTGTCTTACATTTTCCATTTTCCATTTTTTGTTTAGAATTATCTAGTTCACTATTTAATCATCATTTTTCTACTTACACTTATTTTTATCATTAAAGATCACTTACTGAATTTTAATTTCTATTTTAAATGTATATTTTATTTAACCTAAGAATAATATACTTTAATTGTCTAGTTTTTTTACATTTTATTTACAAATAATTATGTTAAAAAGGTCTATTATTTAATACATAAATAGTATATAATAACTTTCCATAAAATTATATATTATTTTATTTACAGATAATTTTTTGGAAATCTAAAACATGCATCTAATACTTTATTTATATATACACGAAGATATACAAATAAATCTATTATTTAAATAATATTCTATAAAATTTTTTGAATCAAAAGTATTAAAAAAAGAGAGAAAATTCAATATGAATAAAACAGGCATAACTTATTGCCCGCCTAATATAACTTTTAACGAAGTTTGGATTAATCATGGAATTTCAAAGTGTTTTATGGATACCATAAGTTCTTCTGTGATTGCTTTATATTTACTAATCTTTGGGTCGATTCAATTATGGATGTATCGACAATATGGAACTGAAATTGATTTTCGTACTTTACCAAGAAGTAGATTATACATACTACAGAAATTTTTGCTGTATATTGTCCCATTTCTTAGTCTTATAAGAATTATTTTACAAGCAACAGTTTTAAATGACAAACAGGTTTATGGATATATGGTAATAAAAATAAAATTATTTTATTTAAAAAGGAAATTATACTATATAATGTTTAAGATAATAAGGAAACCTATAAAAATATTTTCAGATTCTGTCAACGGTCTTAACAATAATAGTGTATCCATACTCGGTTTATATATTAAGTGTAGAAAGACATAAATTATTACCGAGTGTTCCACCTCGTGGTCATGGTATTGTTTTGCTTGGTTTCTGGACACTTGCATTTATTGCAGAAAATCTTGTTTTTGTAAATCTTTGGAAATGGGAATGGTGGTTTAAATTGAATACGTAAGAAATATTTTTTTTATTAAATTGTTCAATAAATGTATTAATTTTTAAATACTAAAAATATTAAATAAGATTTGTATAAATACATTCTTAATATTTATTTCTTATTTGAATAATATATAACAATTATATAATTATGTGATGTTTTATAATAGATCTATAATTAATGTTAATTAATAATTATAAATACAAATTCTTGTAATAATTTATTTTTAATTTAATATTTTAATGTTAAATATTTTATGTGATTATAATATATATATAATAAAATTATTAAATTTCCTTTATTTCATTTAATCTTAATAATTTAATTTATATGAATAGTACATGTCATTTTAGCTTTCAAATATTAATAATGAACTTTTACACATTTTTTAAAATGTTTCTTCACATTAAATAATTTTTAATTTATTTATAGACTATCTGATCAAATAGAAATGATACTATTTATCTTACGATACTGCAATGATCTACTTATATTTAGTCTTGGTTTACATGCACCTGGAATTGTCAGTAATCCACTAAGTAACTATTATAGTTTTGATAATGGTGCTAATGCACAACTGAGGTATCAAAATGTAAGCAACAATCTAATTTTTTTAATTGAAAATTCATTAAAACTATTTTTGATATTTTAATATTATTTTATTTTTACAAATCTAATTTTATTCTCAAAAAAGTATTTAGATATTTTGAGCTTACTTCTGTATTATAAATTTCTATTTTCGATAATATTTGTTAACCTTAAGCTATAGTTAATTTCTTGTTATTTTTTAAATAAAATAAATAAGAAGTATTTAATTTTTCTTTCATAATTTTTTATTTTAATATCAAAAATATTCTTTATATTGAGCAATTCATAATTAAAAATTATAATACCATGTATACATTTTGGTATTAAATCATTGTAATTTTTAGCATCCAGATGAAAATATTTCAACATGGAAAAATGCCTGGTATAAGGTTAAAACTCTTGCACCTTTTCTTTGGCCAAAGACAAGCTTTTTACTTCAACTGAGAGTGATATTTTGTTTTGCTTTACTTACTGCCGGTAGAGTCATTAATCTTTATGTACCAATTTATAATAAAAAAATTGTTAACAGTGTGACTGATACTCCAGGACAATTTAGGTTTGTCGAATTTTTTTAACAAAAAAAGATTTAAAATAATATCTCTACTTAATTAAATCTATTTTATTTCATAAAAATATTTAAACATAATATCGAATTAAATATTATTTTTATATAAATTTAATGTTTTGATCACTAGATGGGATTTGGTTTTAATTTATGTTGGATTTAAATTTCTTCAAGGAGGGGGTACAGGTGGAATGGGTGTATTAAATAATTTGAGATCATTTTTATGGATTCGTATTCAGCAATATACAACTCGTGAAGTAGAAGTAGAACTTTTTAGGTAACGTATATTTTATTAATATATTATATGAGCATATAAGTTCAAAACATATATATATGTATATATAAGAAATATCATATGATTTATTTAATTCATTTTAGACACTTACATGGTTTAAGTTTACGTTGGCATCTTAGTCGTAAGACTGGAGAAGTACTTCGAGTAATGGATCGTGGTACTGACTCTATAAATAATTTATTAAGTTATATCCTTTTTTCCATAATGCCAACGATTGTAGATATTATTGTAGCAGTAGTATTTTTTATTAGTGCATTTAACAAATGGTTTGGATTGATTGTATTTTTAACAATGGTTCTGTATATTGGTAATTTATTTTATTTGCTTAATTTTCTTATATTTTTGAATTATAATTAATTTTTTTTCTTTTTGTTCAGTTGCTACTATAAGTGTAACTGAATGGCGTACGAAATTTCAAAGACGTATGAACTTAGCAGATAATGCTCAGAAGGCAAGAAGCGTTGACAGTTTACTAAATTTTGAAACTGTAAAATATTATGGAGCTGAAGGATACGAAGTAAATTGTTATAGAGAATCAATATTAAAATATCAAAATGAAGAATGGAAATCGATGATAACATTAAACATTTTAAATACATTACAAAATATAATTGTTAGTTGTGGACTTCTTGCTGGATCTTTATTGTGCCTTCATATGGTTGTAAATGGAGAAACCTTAACTATTGGTGACTATGTATTATTTGCAAGTTACATTATTCAACTTTATGTGCCACTTAATTGGTTTGGTACATATTACAGGTAAATAAATACCAATTTTATATAATGTCTGTCAGAAAAATTATAAAAATTAATTAAATTATAAATGAATATTATAATAACTTATTATATTATTATACATTGAATAAAAACAAAATAATGTTATGTTATATAATGATGTATCATACCATATTATTGTACATTAATTTAATACAACTTAAAATATTTTTAATAGAGCTATACAGAAGAACTTTGTTGATATGGAAAATATGTTCGACCTACTTCGTGAAAATCCAGAAATTGTGGATGCACCAGGTGCTGGACCAATAATAATAAACAGTGGTCAAGTTGAATTTTCAAATGTTACCTTCGGATATACAATAGAAAAGACTGTACTAAAAAATATTAGTTTTATTGTTCCACCTGGGAAAACTGTAGCTCTTGTAGGACCTTCAGGTGCAGGAAAATCAACAATAATGCGTTTACTCTTTAGATTTTATGATGTTGATGAAGGTTTCATTAGCATAGATGGAGAAAATGTGAAAACTGTAAAACAAAGTTCTTTACGAAAAGAAATTGGTAAAAAAAATTTTTATTTATAAATAATAAAATAATTAATTTGCTTTTTATATTGTAACACAAATTCTTTTTGTTACATTTATTATAAATAAAACGTTTTCTATACTATCTTTTAATAATAATTACATAACGTTTTTATGAAAATATTTATTCTGTCACTTGTATAAACTTTCGAGAGCATTAATTAAATTTAATTTGTTTATGTTATTATTTATTAAATGTATTCTAAATTGTAGGAGTAGTTCCTCAAGATACTGTATTATTTAATAATACAATAAAGTTTAATATTCAATATGGTAATATTGATGCCCCAGAAGCTGATATTATAAAAGCAGCAAAATATGCTGATATCCATGAACGGATTTTAACATTTCCAGAAGGATATGAAACTCAGGTATAAATAATTATTTAAACATGAAATATTGGGATACTTATACAATGTGTGAATGATACTAATAAAGTAACAATATAGCTCATTCAAAGTTTCTTAAATAATATAATATTGTTGAAGAAAAATAAATATAATAATATTAAATATTAAACATCTGTATCTTAATTTTTTAATTTTGACAATATTAAAGCAAAGTTTAAAATTATAATTTATTTATTTTTCTTTAATTCATAAGTTTTTTATCTAAAATGATTCAGGGTAATTTCACGTGATCAATCATTCTATAAAAACATTTCTATATGTATAGAAATTTTATAATATTCATAATTTTAATAATAAAGGTTGGAGAAAGAGGCCTGAGACTCAGTGGTGGAGAAAAACAAAGAGTAGCCATTGCCCGAACAATTCTAAAAGCTCCTAGAATTGTTCTATTAGATGAAGCAACTAGTGCTTTAGATACCCAAACAGAAAGAAATATACAAGCAGCATTAAAGCGTGTATGTACGAGTCGTACGACATTGATTATAGCACACAGGCTGTCAACCATAATTCACGCAGATGAAATTTTAGTACTAAACGAAGGCGAAATCGTTGAGCGAGGTAAACATGAGGATCTGATAACCCAGAATGGTGTATATCATAATATGTGGGAAGCACAACTTAAAAATGAACAAGAGATTACTGATAAACAGTAATTTGCTTTAGAAATTAATACAAATTAGAAGCTTTGGTGAGGAAGAATTAAGGAATTGACAAAATATATAAATGCATAGCCATCTGAAGATTGTAAAAGTGTGAATATAAATTAAATTGATTAGTACTTTGAACCAAATAATTTGAAATTTTTAATTTTTCTACTTTGAAATATAAGATATTTATAATAAATATAAAAAAAATTTAATTAAAAATGTATAAATTATTTTCGTAATACTGTAAATTTCAATATATATTTATTTTAATAACGTAAATTTTAAAAAATATTTTTATAAACAAAAGAAAAAGTATTTTAAGTGATGACATGATTTTTTAGAAAAATATAATTATTTATAAATGCAATGTCATTAATATGTAAGATCTTCAAGTAGTTTTGTTTTAAGTTTTAAAATGTAAATGATTTTTTATAAATTACTATATAATATTAGTGTACTTTCAAAAATATTTATTGTAAAATTAATAATAGTTTTTTTACAGATAAATTTAAATGTATTTTAATGTACATAATTTAAATACAATATCAAAATTTTATATAGAATAAATAGTTAATTTAAATAAATTTAAAAATTATAATTATTTACATATTTTTTAGTCTAACTTTTTCATTACATTTTAAATATTTAAAAGTATTGGATCTAAACCGGTTTAAAATTTATAGAATCATAAAATCATATTTATAATCTGTTATTATCAAATTAATATTGATATTGAAATGGTTAAAAAATAAAGAATTTTTTTAAAATCTCAAGTATAAAAAGTCTAAAATAAAAAATTTATATACACTCTTTCATGTTGGTCTCAAATAGTAAAAGTAAATATAATAATGTTATTCTAAATAATATGTAATATGTTATATCTAATAATGTATACAATGTATAATTTAATTTAATTTATCAATCTTCTGAAAAAAAATATTACATATATGTTGTTAGATTCTTTTATTCCATTCTTTTACATTATAAATTTTATAAATAGCAACAAAATATTTTAACTTTCAGCAATACTTGCTAAAACAAGATTTGCTAAAGCACCATCTGGAACCCAATTAGTTTCATCCACGGGATCAGTTACAGTTTCTTCATTGTCTCCCCAATAAAAGTAATAACTCGATACAAACATAAAACACATTACGTAAAAAATCTGTCATAATAAAAATTAAATTAAAAAATTAATTTTGTTTACCAAAATTAAAGTAATTATAATTAATTAATCAATATTTATAATACTTGTATTGGATATTCATTTCCCTCTATCATTTTTAAAACTTAAATTTTTATGTACAATTTAAATATTAATTTACTTTTTTTAAATTTTATATTACGATATATTCGTTACATCAAAAAAAAAAAAAAAAACAAGTGCTTATCTACAAATCTAATTCAAGCATAATGTTCAAACTTCAATCAGCTGTAAATCTAACCTATATTAGTATTCCTATGTAAAAATGACAGAATGACGAACAACTGATAAAAATTATAAAAATTTTTAAACTTTATTTACATTTTTATTTTTTTATACTTTCTTAAAATGAATAGTCTGGGTTTAAGTTTAATTTTTAAAATGGGATGTATATGTGCAAAGGAAACAATAACTGTAAATGGTAGAAAGTACACAATTTTGGAACATCTTGGAGAAGGGTAATGTCTATTAAATTAATATTGATGATAATATTGATAATAATACGTTATTAAAATTAAACAGAAATATTTTTAATTTTAAAATACAACTTTCTAAAAACATGTTTTGTTTAGAGGTTTCAGTACTGTATTTTTAGTTGAAGATACATTAACTCATAATAAATATGCAATCAAAAAGATTGTATGCCATGGTCTTGAGGATCAAAGATTAGCAATTAAAGAAATAGAATATCATTCAGTTATTAAACATCCTAATGTTATAGAATTGGTTGATTCTGCTCATCAAGGAACAACTGATCCTGTTAATGCTACAAGTGAAGTTTTAATTGTTTTGCCTTATTATCGTGTACGAGAAGCAACAATGTTTATAATAGGTATTTTATATATTTTAAAACAAATTTTAATAATTTATATATTATTTAGAAAGGAACTTTAGCTTATGAGTTAGAAAGGCGTTCTAAAGTGCAAGAATATATGGGATCTATAGATATAGTAAATATATTTTTACAAATTTGTGAAGGAGTAAAAGCATTTCATGAAGCTAAACCTGAACCTCTTGCCCATAGGGATTTGAAGACTGCAAATATTCTTTTAGGTGATGGAATGATACCAATAATAATGGATTTAGGTAATAAATAAGTTAAATTAATTTTTTAATTATTATAAAACTTTAAAAAATTATATTGAAATATTTGCTTTACCTTTAATTTTATTTATTTAATGATATGAAACTTTTTAATTATATAATATTTTTATATTATTTAGGATCAGTAGCTTTAGCAAGAGTAAAAGTATGTGGAAATCAAGCAGCACAATCATTACAAGAATTAGCATCAGAAAGATGTTCGATGCCATACAGAGCACCAGAACTTTTCAATGTTGAAAGTTACTGTATGGTTGATGAACGAACAGACATTTGGGTAATTTATTTTAAATATTAACCTTGATATTAATTATTTTTAATATATATCTTAATTATTATGCATCTATTTCATATATTAATTAAATATTTAAAGTAAAAATTTAAATTCAATGTTAACTTTATAATTTATATTTTAAATATTTATTTAAACCAAATATTAATATATATAAAAATATTCTCCAATATTTTTTGTTATATAATTAAAATTTTATCTAAGTCTTTATAGTGATATAATACAGTGCTTATAATGTAGTAAAATATTTATTTAAATATTTTAACTATTTTGTAATAAAAAATATAAAAATCTAGATTATGCAATAAAATATATCTTATTGTATAATTAATCAATGTAAGCCGTTCTCATTGAAATTTTTTCATTTTCAGTCATTAGGTTGTATTTTATATGCATTGTGTTTTTTCAAGTCTCCATTTGATACAGTATATGAAAGAGGTGATAGTGTTGCACTTGCTGTCATCAGTGCAAAAATTACTTTTTCAAAAAGTGCACCATATAATAAAGTAAGTAAATGAATAATTTTAACATTACTATAAGCTTATACTTTATAATTCTTATAATTGATTTCAATTAATTAATTTTATAAGTTTTCATAATAATTTAACCAAAGTACTTGTTTTAATTTTAGAATAAATTATGAATAATGTAATAGTTAATAATATTTTTAATTTCTGTAATATGCTAATTTTTTTCAATACATATGGCCTGTATGAATACAAAAAATTAATATTAATGTGTTTTTAAATTTATAAACCGAAAACTAAGACTTTAATATTAATTTTAATAAATACAAATTCTGTATCTATATTAAAATTTTATCTATTAAATTTAAAATAAAATTATTTTATAAAAGGTGAACCTTTGAAAATTATAATTAATCTATTAGCCTTTTTTATTTTGAAGAAGCAAGTAATTACAAGAGCTGTTAATTAAAAAAAATATATCAAAAATAATTTATTTTCAGGATATGCAAAATTTAATACTATCAATGCTCAAGGTTAATCCAATGGAACGCCCATATATATATAGTGTAATAGAAAATGCTCATGAAGTATTAGCAAGATTAGAAGGCAGAGTTTAAAATATTAATTTCAAAAAAATTAAATTTTTGTAATTATATATTATTTTATCCTCAAAATTTATCCTCTATTCATAGAAGAATTTTATTTTGAATATTAAAACAGATAATTTTTTACTTTAATTGCATATATAATTATATAAAAATTTTTGAAAATTAGTATATAAACTTGACATTAATGTAGGAATAATATTCATATGTTAATATTAATAATTGAATTCAGTGATAAAAAATAAGTTATCAAACAAAAGTTTAAATATTACATTAGAAATATCAATTTCTATGTTGAAGGATAATTTTTATAAATAAGTATGTAATCTAAATATTATATTGTACAAATTTACGTATTTTCAAGCAAACAAAATATTACCATTAACATAATTATATACATTCCAAAAATGTATAATATAAATTATTATAAAATAGATATCTAATTTTTAAAAAACTACAAATGAATGTAAAATAATGATATATATACATTTTTTTTCATTTATAAATAAATTTTTATTATTGTCTTACACTTAATAGAAAAATGTATACTCATAAATATAAATATTCTAAGTTAATTTTGATTTAATAGCAATTAAATATTAGTTAAGTATGTATATATATATATATATATATATGTACATACACGCATGAATTACAGATATTTATTAATTAAAATTCTAGAAAATTTAATAAGTCAAATGTTGGCTAGAATGTATAAATTTATCTTACTAGAGGTTATACAGACACCATTTTGGATTTAGTATCGGACCAGAAATATATTAAGGAGGAATTAACGTACTTTTTTATATCAATCAAAACTACTACAAAATTTTTAACGAAACTATTTAAAAGCTTCTCTATTTATAAATCTGTAAGTATATTAAAATTGAATGTTATCACTTAATCTAATAAGTTTTTATTTTTTACTGTTTATATATTTATTATACTTTTGTGTATTATCCATTAACCCAGATCAATTTTTTATCTTTTACTCGAAACAGTTTAGTACATTTTGTTTAATATTTTAATAAATTTTATAATCATCGAATTACATAGTTTTAATTAAGTTATAAATCAAAAACCTTGTGAATTATAATTTTTTAAAACTTCTTTTATGATTATCTTTTTATAATAGAATTATAACCTTAAAACTAGATATACAATTATCAATATTTAATAGTATCCTTCATTAATTAATTAAATTAATTATAATATATAATAGTTTCTTTCATTTTAAAAAGTAAATTTTAAAAGTAAAAATAATTTTATTAATGTGCAACAAGCGATTGATTTATATCCGACGTAATATAATTATATTTTTTAATTAATGATGTCTTGATAACTTGAAAAAATTTGTACTTATAATTTAAAAAATATAAAGAAAATTAAAACTGATATGTTTAAATTATCTCATTCTTCAATTAAACTATTAAATTTTCTTGAATTTTATTCAGTGAAAATAAATAAAATTAATCACAATGTTCTAATAAATACATTTTATAAATATTTTTTATTTAATTTTTAAGTTATGAAAATAGTATATTTGAAAAACATATATAAAATTTTATCTATTGAAAAGATGACTTGTATATTAAAAATTATATTATATAGTAAATGAGAAATCATTTTGATTTATAAGAGTTTTTCACGTGGAATGAAAATTTTCTACAATATAGATATTTTATAACTTTTTATACTTAAATTTTTGTCTGAAAAATATAAATTAATTTTATATATTTGTATTAAACAAATAAAATATTTTAAACTGGATATTGAAAAATAGATATTAGAAAATAAACTATGTATATCTTATATAACATCAGTGATAAACAATATTTTATGAAATAATAAATTTAATTTGAATTTATAAACAAAGCCAATTTATTAAAATATATAATACTATAACATTGTATCCATCAAAAAATTCATATTCATAGAATAAATATAAACCTTCAAAAATTGGAAAATTGTTTTTATTTTATTTTCGTCTGTGTAAAATATATTTATATTAATTTTAAATTGAAAACATACATTGATTTTTCATTTTTCAATTTATTTATATAAAGTAGATATTAGGTTAAATTCTATTACAAACTTTAAAACAACGATAAATTTTATTTTTAGTTAGCATCATTCTTAAATCCTTCTTGAGTAATATGCTAATAAAAATATTATTAAATGCTAAATAATATATAAATTTAAGAAGTTACCTTAATTTAAGTTATAAAATGAAGTTAAAATGTTATTTCAAATGTAAAAGTAAAATTTTTTGACTTAGATAATATATAGATACATTAAAGTGTTTTTTTATACATGCTATGTATACTATATACTTAAATTTTTGTCATGACATCGCAAATGCTAATTCGTTTATGCAATAATGTTAATGATTTTACGATTTCAGAACCGCAATCATTACACCACAGTTGAGTGATATAAAAATATCTTATGAATTAATGTTAAAATCTCGACATAAAGTATGCAGAAACATACATAATCACTTGCTATTTAAAAAATCAACTTAAAATCATTTTAATAAGCTATATTTTATAATATTTTATAAATTTCAGTTTTTAAAACATTAAGCCTACATAATCCAAAAATAGTTTGATATATGTTAAGTATGTGAATTAGTAATTTTTCGAAGACTATTCATCTTTGAATAAATCATTTTATTTCCATAGGTAAATATAATTGTCAAAACATTAATGTAAGTTTAAATTATAACTAAGAAGTAATTACGATTCACGTAAATTTATAAATAATAATTACTACTACAATCTTTATACAAAATTTTAAAATATTTTACTGTAAAAGAAAATCCAATATAAATTATTAATGTTATAAATAATTAATTAATCTTTTATTTAAGTTTTAATTTTGTATACTTTAATTTAAAGTATATTCTCTTTCAAAAATTTTATTTAAACTTAATTTTTTTCAAAGTTATGTTAATTTTTAAAAACTAAATACAAAATATTTTCTTAGTTCTATTTATACATATAAATTTAATAATTATAAAAAATTTCTAAAATATTATACTAATGAATAATGTACAAATTAGGTTAAAAGATAAAATACATGTGAGTACTTGTTACACTATTCTGTTTTATATATTTCATCTTCTATTTCTTCTTTTAAACTTAAAATAAGCACAGATATTTTAAATCAATATATACCGGAGGTTCAAGGACGTTATCACTTCCATTCACTAATATTAATAAATCTTGATTTATTGATTGAATAAAAAGATTATTAACTAAAAAAAGAATACATATTGTATGCATAAACATAGTTTTAAAATAGATTTAATTTAATTCAATATTAATAAAATGTATTCAATTTTTTATTTTTATTTTTAAAACAGCTAGAAAATTCTAACTATAATATATTGTTGATAAGTATCAGTTTGTAAAAAATGGAAAATATAAGAATGTTTGCATGCTTGTTGTTTATAATAAAATTACTACACTATATTGAAATTAAACATTTATCTGGAAAACATGTCGATAATTAAGATTTTTTGCATTAAAATATAAATTTTGATAACTATATTTGGAAAAATTCATTTATAAATGTATCACTTTCCCAAATTTACATAGATAGTATGTAATTTTACGTATTATGTAGTTGCATTAACTTATTATCATGTATACAGTAATGTAAATAGAAATTATTATATATTTTATATATTATTGTCGAATTAAAAACTAATTTTTTCATTATCTTTCAAGTATATATTCTGTTATTTTTATATATTTAAATAAAAATCGGCAAATAAACTCGTTTTATTTTACTTTATTATTTATACACTGATCAATATTTAAAAATTTTCAATTTCATTTTAACGGTTTGAAAAATATTAACTATTAACTATTTAGTGCAGATATTATTATATTACTATAAACCTTATAAAATAGGATTGTTTTATAATAATCTTTTTCCTTTCAAAAGTTTGTGAATAATTCCATCATCATATAAAAATTTTATTAATTTAAAAACAATTTGCTTATAAAGAAAAAATATTTTCTAATAAACCTTTTTTTTTAATATTCATGACTCAATTTAGGAAGATTATTTTTTTATTTTAATGCAGAATTATCAAAGTATTTTGTTATTTATTAGTACTTATAATACTTTGCACTTTTAAAGGGTAAGCATTAAAATGATATATATTACCGATAGATAGATTATTAAATGAATTAACGTCGCATACAGTTAGTATTAAAATGAAGGATCAATTGATCATTTTCATAGGTTCTTAGTACTTACGACTAATTGAATAATTTAAATATTTTTAAGGCAACGTAATAACTAGTTAAAATTAAATATCACTTATAAACTGAAATAAAGAATGATATTTATAACACTATTAATTATGAGTAATAAAATTAATTTTTTGTTTGATAGCTAATTATTTATATAAATTTACAATAATAAACGTGTTTAAGTAAAATAAAAATTTATTATATTAAAGAATCAAAGAATATAAATTTATTTTAAAAAGTTGTTTATTATATTAACGAACAAGAGATATCGATGAGATATTGGTTGCAAACTTATTATGCAAGGAATAAAAGCTAACAAAATTATAAACGAATAAAATCAACCGAATTAATTTAATAAAATTATATATTATTTAAAAGTTATTTAAGAAATTAAGAAATTATTTATATCATTGGTATAAAAAATTATAAATAAAAAACATTTCAAATAATATTAAAAAAAATTCATTAGCTGTGCCTTTTTCACAATTATAATTTAAAAATTTATAAAGTTAATAAATATTTAAATAAAAAATCATTTTTTATAAATTAATTATAAAATTCTTTTTATGTATAAATTATGTATGTGTAGTCTGTATAAACATATTTAAAAATAATTCGATAATATTATAAAAAAATAATAATTTATTGTTAACGCATAAGTTTTAATTAAATTGTTTG
Source organism: Dolichoris vasculosae (assembly GCA_018907195.1). Classification (NCBI taxonomy): domain Eukaryota; kingdom Metazoa; phylum Arthropoda; class Insecta; order Hymenoptera; family Agaonidae; genus Dolichoris; species Dolichoris vasculosae. The sequence goes on along the minus strand of JACCHY010000002.1, from coordinate 4,572,083 downwards.
AAAAAATTAATATATAGGTATTTATATTTTAATGAAAAGTTAAATTTAAATTATTTGTTAGTATTAAATTTAAATAGTGTTAAAAATTTTTCTTATTAAATTTTTTAAAAGTATATAGCTTAATAAAATATTGATAAAAAATTTCTCAATTTTATAAATTAATAAATTAAATTTTTTTTTATTGAATACAATAAAAAAACCTATAACAGCTGAAATATTATATCCTACATTTTAAATCAACTTTATTACTTAAATAATGTTTTAAATAAAGTTAAATTTCAAACTATCAAGATTTAGATAAATAATTTTTAATTAAATTACGTCAATATGTTTCAAAATTTGAGGTAAATTTTTAATTTATCGAGATATTTCAAATTTCATTTACTTAGATTTATTTAGATTATTCTAATTTTCATCAGAATTAATATTGAGAATTTCTATTTTATATATTTTTCTTTAATATATAATTTATATAAATTAAATATCAATCAAATCAGTTTGAATAAAAGTTACATGTAATGTTATTTAAACTTAAATATTTTAATTAGTGATTATAAAATGAATTATAAAATATAAAATAATTTCAATTAAAGATTTTAAATAATTTTTCACTTAGTACTATCTCATCTTATTTTAGATTAAATAATTTATTTATGCTAATTTATAATAAAGTATAAATATATACATATTTGAATTTGGTCAATAAATTTCAATTCTTATAAATACAATATGTTGTTTATATAATTAAGAGATAAAATTATCTTATAATTTTTAAGATTGAATTATAAACAAATATTTAAATTTTAGTATTATAAATTAAATTCTTTTGGTTTTTTAAAGACAAACAGTAAATTTTATGTCAAAAATGATTTTTAAAAAATAGACACTTATTAAGCATATTAATTAATCATAAATATATAAAATTATGCTGTAAAAACATATAAATAAATATAGTTTAAAACATTTATATATAAATATATACATTTATAACGTCGAATGTCAATATTAATAAAATAAACCTTAAAAGACAAATTTAACCAAATAATTTAAAACTACTTAGGCTTAATGAAATCTATTTAATCCAAATATAACTTGTACCAAACTTACTTTAACAATTTAAATGATTAATTACATTGCATTTTAAAAAATTTTAATTATATACTTAATTTTGTATTGTTTCATGTATTTACAATCCATGCCGAAATGCTTTATTCTTTTAAGAAAAGTAATATAAATATTGTATTAAAAAATTTTACTATATTTATCTGTTAAATAAAAATTTACGTTAATGCTAATAAAATGATAACTTATATGAGTAACTAATTTTGAGAATATTTTCATAAAAGTTTATGTATAATGTAATGTGCATTAAGTTATAAAGTAGACATGGTAGTTGTTACATATTTTTGAGTTACGATTACAAAATGATAAATGAAAAATAATAAAAAATGTTTTAATGAGAAAAATTTGAAGCTCAGTAACTACGAATATTTTAATATAGAAGATCAAATAGTTTTTATTTTATCATTATTACCTAATTATAATAAACCACTTATACTATAATTATTGATTATTTATTAATAATATTCATAAAATTTAGTTTCAATAACAAAAATAAGCAAATAAATAAGTCTAATCTCTAATTGAGACTCAGAAGGTCGATTAGTAAAATATATAATACATTTGATAGCATCGAATCTGTATTTGACATTTAGGTATACGTGCGTGCGGGCGCGCTCGTGAAAGTGACAAAAAAAGTAGTTTCAATTACCTATTTTAATAGTCTCAATGAAGTTTGCAAGTGTCTAAATCTACATACTAAAATCAAATATTATATTATTTTACTAGGAGAATAATATTAAATACTTTAAAATGGTTTTAATATAAATTAAATTATGACAAATTAAAAAAATTTATATTGACATTTTTTAGTTGATAAAAAATTTTAAAAATAATATTTATTGTAAAGGTAATAACAGAGTAATATAAGAAATTGCTATCATGAAATTAAAAAAATAAATTATCTTATATTTGTAATGTGTTTTTGTTATAAACAACCTATTATTATTATATAATTTTTATATTATTTTTGTAATATGTAGATTAAATGCCATTCCAGAGCATATATACATGTTTTTTAGTGCAATTTAGCATCTTAAAATTTAATTATTGATAATTTGATTAAATATTTATTATAATTTTTAATAATATAATTAAATTTAGTTGATAATAAGTGAATTACTTAATCTATTATTTGAATTATTAATTATTCTTTTCTTTTAATAGTTTTCCATTCAACTATTTACATTAAGAAAACATTTGATTTAAATCTCAAACGAATATCTATTTTTATTCAAACATAATTAATATTTCATTTTTAATATAAAATATTACTATTAATAACCTTTATCTTTTATAGTGTACTATAAATTTTTTATAGTTTTGTATTTTGTACTACACTTTTGTTTTATATTCGTGAATAAAATGAATGTCAATTCTTTCGTTTATTAAATTTTGTTTATATTTTACTAAAAAAATACACTGTAATAACAATATATTTTTTCACTTAACCATTAAAAATTTTTAAAACATCGCTTACTTTTATCTTTGTAAAACTTCTATGATAAAATGCGTGATAGTACATACATTTTTTAAAAATCTCTTATAAAAACAATTCGCATTTTATTTTATATATTTAACAGTATTTATAGCAGTTACTTTTAAAAAATGCTTTTCTTTGCCATTGTATTAGACATATCTTAAATTAAAAGTTTTTTACAATTTATTATTTATGTAAGTAAGTTTATTTGCTTTTTTATTTGGACAATACTATTTTATATATTAGTTTTTAATGTTATTCTAAGAAAATATTTCAATTTATTGGAGTTTTTATACCTAAACGCATTTTTTAAAAATTAAAAATTTGCTGATGGTCTGAGAATTTATCCGAAAAATAGATTATTAGTAATCGCTTTATTAACAAAAATTAAGTGGAAAAAAGGTAAGAATACAATGAATAATAAAACGCTTTTTTAATTCAATTATAAATATTATTCACACTAGATTAAATGATAAATCATAATATTTCCATCAACAAATTTTAATGACATTTATATTTTATAATTTAAACTTATAGAGACTATTACCGAGTTATGTATTTTTCAATACGATAATATTCATCTTAAAATACATTTAAAGCTTTATATAACTGTTATATATTTTATTTTAAATTTTAAATGTGTAATTTGAACTATTAAATCAAATCGTGTAAAATTAATCTTTTTATAATTTAGTCTTGAAGCAATTAAAAATTTCTTTTTTTATTTGATAATTTAATTTAAAAATTGTAAATTTGAATCAAATTCTTAGAACTAGATATCTTAAAAACGATATTTTTTAAAATTATTTCTATCGTGTATTTAGATATAAATAATATACCCGTCAGATGAATATTTTAAATATTTAAAATGACTAATAAGAAAATTAAAAATATGCTATTTTACTTTAAATATATCAGTTCTTTAAGTACATGCATCAAAATTTTGGTAGCCTTAACTCATGAAACTTATTCTAAAACTTAAAAAAATGAGCAAAAATAATTTGGTTAAATCGTAATTTAACTAGTGAGTACGATACTTTGTACAAGAACATTTTGCATAATGATGTATGTGCATTATAATTTCACCTTTAAACTGAATATTTTTTAATGCAAGAAAGACTGTTTTTTACAAAAATATTAAAAAAATGTTCATACAAATTAGACACATGCATCACTAAAACTTAATATTGTAGGTAAAGTTAGGTTTGATAAAATTAATAATCTTATTTTTATTCATTTATATTATAATTATAAAACTTATTTATTTTTGCCATAAAATCTTAATTAATTAAATATATTATGTTTTGAAACTAACTATAAAAAAAAGTTAAAAGCGTTGATTTAATGTAAAAAATAGTGTTACAAAAATATTATATATATTCTATTAAAATTTTATATTTTTAAATGATTGTAATGAAACTATTTAGAGCACTTAATTTTTATTTTTACATAGAAAATTCTTTAAATTTATTAATTATTATATATGATTACTAGTAGTAAAAGAAATGTAATAACTTTTACTAAAATATTTATAAAAATTATAATCCTATATGTATTTAAATACATAATTTTGTAGTTGAAGGAAAGAAAATTAAATTAAATTAAAAAGAAAATTATATTGCCATTTTTATAACATTCAGCAAAGAATATAACTTGGATTAGAATACATGCTTTATATTTTATCACCCGCGTGACCTTGGCTTAGCCTATCATTCGACCCATTCAAATGATTCGATGTTCGCATGACGCGGCGCGCGTTTTACACGTGGTTTTATATCATTAATATTTTTTTTCTTTTTTCCAAATACGTATTCATTATGTCACTTTTACGATTGCAAAACAATCATAATATGGAATGTATTAAATATATTTTCATTTGAATTCATAACCCTTAAAGTATTTACAACAATAGTTTACTAATAATTTGCACATTTATTATATATTATCATTAATTTCTTATAATTTATTGTTATTTTGGACAACAATTTCCATTGTTTGTTAACTAAATAACGTTACTTTATAAAATTATCTAAATGTAATTTAAAACAATTATAATTTATTTAAACTAATAAAAATTAATAATAATTAAACATATGATATTAAAGTTATATTAATATATATCTTAATATATTATGATGAAAAGAACTTATATGTATCTTATAAATTTTTTTTAAAGAAATAAAAATTAATGTTTAAAGCTGAATCCCATTTTAATATTTTGTTAGATATTTACAAGATTTAAATAAATAAATTTAATTAATCTAGAAATTTAATTGAAATATATTTATACTAAATTATTTGTATTATTGATCAATAAAAAATATTTATTTTTTTTATTATAAAATATTAAAACAACAATATTTAAAAGATAAATAAATTACTATAAATTCACATCATAAGAAAAATTGATTCTTCTATAAGATCTGGAAGACACTACGTAAACGTACATGAAATTGAAATCTGAAACAATCTATATTTTTATTTATATTTTTAGTTTTTTTTATATCCTTCAAACCAATGAATATCTATTTTAAAAAATACGCTTTGCATAAATTAGGAAATAATATTTTATGTTTTACTGTATTATTTAAATAAATGTAATTTTAGTCTTTAAATTTTTAAATAATATACATCTATTTATAAATGCATTCAATTGATTGTTTTTTGTTAGAAACATTATTAATTGAATTGAAAAAAAGCATATACTATTCTTATGCTTCTAAATTTTTTCATTTAATATACTATAATTTTAGAATTATTTGAAATAAAATTAATATTTTTGAAATTTTTCTCATAAAAAAAGCCTTCAATGAACTATTTAATTAACTTTTTTTATTATTAAATTGAAAATTTGTTACTTTTTATATAGTTTATTTTTATAAATAATTATTGCTAAATATCTAATACATCAGAATTATTAACAGCAACCTTGTGATGGAAATTTTATTTATTTTGTTGCTATCATGTATACAAAATTTGTGAATAAATTAATTAAACTTCTATGAAAGGAATGGAATCATTAACCGTAAAAAATGAATAATTATTTGGAATAGAAAATTATTTTAGTTTTATTATTTACTAAATTAGACGTATTATTTTTCGTTTTAATGTATATTAGATTTTAAAGATATGTATCTAATTGAATAATTATTTTTTTTTATCAAAAAATATTATGATTAATTTTGTATGTGAAACTAATAAGTACTTGAATCTGAAGTCAATTTAATAAATGTATATCAATATATATTAGATTAGAAATATATTTTTCGAAATCAATTCAGATAAAATGTATAAAAACAATGAGAAAACATTCTTACTAATATTTCATTATACACCGGAAAGTACACGTTTTATTATATACAAAGTTTTATTTTATTTTTTTTTACTATTGTTAAAATAAAAATAATTAAATATTAAATTTTTCAAAATAATTCTTAAAAAAGAATAAATATTTTAATAAATTATTTAATAAGATCTTAACAATGATATTATTTAGTTTTATATATTTCTTTTAGATAAAAATCTACTGTACCAATGTTCATCTTTTAATAATTAATATGAAGCTGAAGCGAATTAGCTGCTATATCAAATGTGAAATAAAAGTATTATATAATATACAAAAAATTAGTTTCATATGGATTTTTGTATTGATTAAATAATTGTAATTAACTTTGGATTCAAATAAAAACTTAAATTTTATAGTATCAAGTAAAAAAATATTTAAATTTTAAATAAAGGACCATCAATAATAATATTGCTTATTAATTAATCGTACCCTTTTCTTTCATTTTAATACCTTATAAAATATAAATGATCGTAAATTTGTTAATTAGTAATAAATAAAATTAAAATAAACATAAAGGTTCAAGTTGTCTTTATAGAGAGATTAAAACCCTCAAATACCATAGAGTTTATAATGTAGAAGAAATTAATTTTTACTCAAACCACCTTTTTCTTTATTCGCTAGCAAATTTTTCATTGAACTTTTATAAAGCATTACTTGACATTAAAAAAATCAATTAAGTATTTTTTAAACTATCAAATGTTGATTTTAGAGTTTTCATGATACTATAATTTTATTTTTCTTATTTAATTTCTGGAATACATGTGTTATCAAAACTTGATACCATCCTCTCAAAAAGCCTCACAAACAGATGAACAATGAATTTTTTAGATAAATTTTGATTTAAAAAAATACATAATTTTAGATACTATATAGTTTAAAAATATTAATATATACATACATAATTTCTGTTATTTTATCTACATTTTAATGGAGGAATAATTCATCTTCCCTTCATTAATGTGTTATAATCTCGTTACTGTAACTCCAACTATCACACTTTTCTATTACCAAAATACTCCCATCAAAAAGAAATTTGTTTTCCATTTTTATAATTACTTACTAATATTTTCTATAATATATATATCTAATATATATAACTGCAATTTTAACAATCATTAACTTTAATTATAACTTTAACTACATTATATTGAAGACGTATTACACAAGTTTCCCTTACTATATTAATGTAGTAGACTTAAATAAACGTATACATATAAACACTTCCTGCATTATCATTATTATTTTTATCTGAACTATAACTGCCTATAATGAAATCAAAATGATCATCAAATAATAAATTTCTATGATTTTCATTGAAGAAGTAAGCATTATGAAATTACAGTAAATTTTTTCGAATTATTGTCCTTCATATTGTATGTTTTTTATTCTAGTATTTATAGAATCTAATCTAGAAAATCTTTTATCAGTTTTAAATAAATTCATATAAAAAAGAACAATCTGCTCAATCTTGATATTAATTGTATAATTTTTATCGATAAAAATTGTTTTATTAAAAACTATTATAAATTTTTGTAAATAAATATTAACGAGTATAAGAAGATTGTTATCGTTAATTACCGTCATCATCGCCATCAGTGCCATTGTTTAAGATTAAATTCAGTTTTAAGATGATTTACTAAGTAATTAAACCATATAATTAATATGACTATATTCAAGTGTAAATATTTTTTGAGACACTAATGAATAAAGTATTAATCAAAACAAGCAAAAAATATCTCTTGGAAGGACTTCTCATAGTACCGTAAGATAATTTTCTAACAATACTAATGAAATATACATTAATATATTGATTCTACGTATCTATTTTCAATCCTCATTTAAGACGTATGTAAGAGTTGCTATAGTAAAGTAATGTATTAAATTTTCAGATTCTGATAACGAATAAATAATATTTATAAGATTTTAAAAATGAAATCAATTACAATTAAATAGTTATACTATATCCGTATTAGCATTTTTACACATTTTAGTTCTGAGAAAGAAAATTGTATTAAATATGTATAAAAAGTTTATATATATATATAATAATGTTATAATTACATGAAAATAGAATTACATATGATTGGTTAATTTATTAGGTTAAATTAATATTATTATTCCTAATTTTTACATAAATAAAGAATAACGAGACATTAAAAAGAACTACAATCGTTGTTTCCATATTCTTTGAAGGAAGAAAATAGTTCAATCAAAACAAATTAAAGTACCCATTTTTCTACAATTGTATAAAATGTATAAATACAATCTTTAAAACTGATATTAAAAGAACTTGATATTATCTTATCATAAATAGTGCCTAGACCAAATTGATAATTATTGGAAATGAAAAGTGAAGTTAAAGTAATCGATACTTAAGTTTTTTAAAATTGAATAAGAAACAAACTATAATAATAAACCATACATTTAATAATAATTTTACTATTATTTAAAATATATTAAACGTAATAGAAACTAATTTTAATACTTTTTTTTCTCTATTAAATGTTAAATTATTTTTAAAGCCAAGTTTTCAAAGCTGTTATGTTGACGTGATTAAGAATTTTAACTAATTATTTCGTTGTTTATTCAATTAGTATCATTGACATCTTATCAATTTACAAATATTTCAAAACTTTTTATATTAACTTTAAAATAATCTTCCAAGATGTTACTTCCTAAGTTTATGAAGAATTTTTCATTGATTAAGTTCTTATAATATGATATTAATCATACTACGGGATACAATATTTTATATGGTATTATTTACTTTATTTATTTACTAAATTATTTATATATATGATAAATACATTACATAATTTATTAATCAAATTTAAGTTTTAATTCTTTATTGTTAAGCGTATGTAGTGTTTTAGAAGATATTAAATTTTTTTTAGAATTTTTATCGATATAAATGAAATCTACAAGTATACAATATATATATGATTTTATAACGTTTAAATTATTTAATAGCACGGTATAATTTTTAATATAATTTTCAAAGTATTTGGTAAAATAAGTAAAACTAAAATGTTTAATTTAATCATAATAGTGAATACATTTTTTTTAAAAGAACGTCAAGACAAATTATATTTTCTTAAATTTTTTATTGATGTTTATAAATACTTTTAAAAAATTTATATTTTAAATACATTTTAATCTAAAATTTTATTTGAAGACTTTAAATTTTATAATATAAAATATATAATAATTTTATATAATTTTATAACATGGTTAATAATTAAAAGTAATAAAAGAACCTTTTATTAAATTAATTTTTTCCAAATAATGTAATTGAAAATTTAAGAAACTACATGAAAAGAATAAAAAATATATATATTTAAAGATATGAATAAAAAATTGTAAATTGATGAATTAAAATCTCAATTGCAAGAAAATTTTTTGGATCGATTAATAAATGTGAAAAATAGATATAAAAAATTTAGTTTAAAATGTAAATTACATAAAAGTTAATATGTAGAATTTTCTACAATGATTTTTTTTAATAATTATCTGAAAAAAATATATACATTCTTTATATTCAAACAAACTTAAATTAATTCTAAAAAATTTTCCTTTAATTTAATTCGAGAATTTAATTATTAAAATATTTATCTAATTAAAAAATATTGTGTGATATTAATATCAAGTATGCTAAAAAATGATATTAGCAAATAAATCTTTATTTAAAAATGATAAGTAAAAATAATGTGATTATTCGAAGAAATTACCATTAAGAATTATTGTTGGAGACCTTTTAAAATATTTAGAAATGTTCCTTGAATATTTAAAATTGAAAGCTTTTATATCATCAATAGCGTAGAAGGGGCAAACTGAATAAACAGTTCTTCCTCGACTAAAGTGAATGCACGTGTATCATATACATATATGCAATTGTAATCGGTTCTTTGAATTCAGTTCTAGCGAAGTCGCGTAATTGAACAGAACGTTACAATCTTTACATTTAAGTGAAGAAAAACTGTAGAGGTCTATATTTTTTTAGATATCGTTTAATTTAATTTTCTCTATCCCATTTTTTTGTGAGATTGCTTTGTACATCTCTTGGTTATTAGGTTAAGGAGTCTCATCAAATCGTTTGCATTTTCACGGTTGTGACAGCAGTAATACAGTGGAGTGCGTGGTATATTTTTAATTTTGTTGATTATATTTAACGTCGCATATGTATGTTTTTTACAAATTTATTAGAGTGTTTACATAAAACCACGTAAGTAAGTTTTTAACTTTAAGAGCAGAAATCCAGTATATTTTAATCCTTTAAAAATTGAAATAATTCATTCTTGCATTTTTCTAAATATTTTATTGGAATACTCAAATTCACTTCTAATCCTTTCATAATTCAATAAATATATATAGAACCGATATCTTAAAAAATATTTTTAAATTAAATTCAAGGTATTTTAAATAAATTTTTCAAATATGAATATTTTGTATCATGCAATATTATTGACTAATTACATAATTTATTCTACAGAAGATGTATTTATTTTTCACAATTGATATTCCTCTAGTAATTAAAATGAAATCTCTTAAATATTTTTTATTTTAACACCCCTGCAACCTGTTTCTAATGTAAATAGTAACTTTCATATCGATTATTAATTTTTATTTTTATTTATTTTATTTTTTATGTACTTTTTTATTTTTCATTTCAAAATGAATATATTTTTAAAAATATATTATTATAAAACAGAACTTTAAAAAGATTCTAGGTTAACGGTGTTTTTAAAAAAATTTCATCCAAATTATTGTTATAAAATTTGAAACATTGATTAAACAAAATTGATTCTAAATAATATTATAATTAGGAAAATATAATTGCTTCTATCAAATAAAATATAATTGCTTCTATCAAATAAAATATAATAACTTCATCAATATTTTACATTATAATATTTTCTTTTTGCCAATATATTAAAATTATTGATATCTAACTATTTAGTAAGAAAACATTACTTGTAAAATCCATCGAATATTATAATTTTTCAAGTTTCTGATATTATTATAATATTAATTGTAATATAAAATATTTAAGTAAAATAAAAATAGGAAATAAAATATAGTTTTTCAAAAAAAAATTTTAACTATCATTTCAGCGCATATTATTTATGTCTAACTTCATAATTTTTATTACTTACTGTACTGTATAAAAGAATAATTTTAAATAATATAAATAATATAAATAATATAAAAACAATATTTTAAGTGGAACTATTACTAATTTTATAGTATGTATATATAATTTTGAAAATTGATAAGTTAATCAACAAAATATTAAATAATAATAATTATATAATAAATTATTAAGGTTAATTTATATAATAAAAAAACTATTTTTATGTTATTGTTTTTACTGAACTTATAATTCTAATTAAATTACTTAAATTAGTTGTATAAACCATAAGAAAATTAGATTTTAAAATATAATGAATTTAAATAATATATTTAAAATTAATTTATTAAAATTTTAATACTATGATTTTATGAAACAATTAGATTGATGAAATTTTAATTTGATATTTATTAAGTTCAGTATAACATTTAAATAAAGGTTACATTTATAATATAGCATAGAATTTAGAATAATTTAATATTATTTTCATATCTCACTAGTAATTTATAAAATTCATTGAATTTGTATAGTTTATTATTAATTTGTTTTAATGTTTAACTGTTTATTAATAAATATTATTTGAATTGTTATTGATTGAATAAATAATCTGCAAAATTAACCATTTTGAAAAATATAATTACAAAGAAACATGAATTAATGAAATAATCAATCAGTTATTTTATTTAAAAAATCTAATATATATATAAATTTCGAAATAAATTATTTCAATTTTTTACTTTTAATAAGAATTTCAAACAAAATTCTTTGCGTTGATAGTAATAAAGGTGTTAATTAATAGGTTAATGGTGAATGGTTAATGGTAGTAATGGTGAAGTTTATGATTCTAAATGTATCTGAAGAAAATAATTTAAAATTATTAATTAAATTAATTCAAATTAGAATTACTCCTATAAAAAGTAAGCTAAACATGATGAAATCAAACTTATCATGAATATAGAGTAAACTTTGTAAGTATCAATTGATTCAATAACACAATCATAATCGACCAAGTTATTAAATATGTAATAATTCTAGTTTTCTTTAATACAAGTATTTTATTTTGAATAAATATATTTTAATGACTTATGCATTGTTTTAAATTTGATTTCACTTCGAAAATAATTTTAGAATGAAGAATTAGTATCAATGAGAATCAAGAATTAGAGCATACGGAAATATAAAATTTCAAATATATTATTTAAAAAACTCATTACATATAAAATTCATTATAAATAAAAATATTTTTTTCGTTTTTTGAATCGTAATGTCTGAATTTATTAAAACCATTATCTGATATTTATAATATTATATTTGATCTTGTAATATTCACGTGATATTTAAATATTTTTTTATTAATCATCTTGTACTTAATTGAAGTAATTAAAATTTAAATACTGAAAAGTTGTGCTTCTTATTGAAATTATTAGCTAGAAATTATAAAAATTGCGATCTAGTAAAGAAGAATCAAGTTATTTCTAATCTTTCAGAAGAATAGCTTTTTCAAAGTATACTTAGAATAATATAAATTAATTAAAATTATTTTTAAACTAGTAATGTTTATGGTATCTCAATCTCGAGTAAAATTTATTTCTATTTTAATCATTTTAAACTGAAACGAATTTTTTTTTGTTTCACTTTTCATTTGTAATCTTGAATAAAGTTTATTCATAACACCTATTATGTAAATACGTTTTCTAAGTAAATGAATATAAGTTTTTCCTTATCATTACTTTGAATTATGTATTTATTGTTATTTTTCATACATTTAATTTTTTGGCGAAGTTCATAGCTTGTCGCTCGTAGTTATACATATCAAACTTTATAATCCATTTAAAATTGTAAAAAACTGTGATCGTTGATCAGTTGTGTCTTGAATATATTATAAAATACTCACTGGAAAATGATAATAATGATGCATAGCGAGGGTGTAATTAAAAATCGATGAAAATTTCGAAAATAAAAACTAATAAAACATGTCGATGGCAACATGTCGACACCGCATTAGTTATAGCGATTTGCGTTACATGCGGGTATGTCGTGACGTCGCATTATCATGATCACCGAAATCGAAAAGAAATAAAATATCGCGAAAATGCGACGCGCGCATATTATTCCACGCGAGTGGCCTGTGCTTGCCGAGTGAAAGTGATACGTTCATTTTCTAATTTTTTCGCCCAGCTGCGCGACACAACCTTGAACGTCGCAAATTAAATACCGATCGCACTCAAAGGTGCGTAATGAGTTGTGTTCACATCTTGGTTTGTACATATTTAACTCATTTATAAGTGTAAGAACCACAAAAATAATTTGCCTGCTCAGCACTGAAAGTTCATGTCATTTTGCCTTGTAAAGTTACTTTTTTCTTCCTTGCTTTCTCGTAACAAATAGAGTCAAAAGTATTAAAAATAATTTCAATTATTCTCTATAAATTCATTTAGTTTACAATAGAATTTTTTTATTAATTCAGAACTAACTTTGCTTATTCCAACTTAAAGAGTTTTGTTATTTCAGTTTCCAATTTTTCATTCAATAAAAATCATTAATGCCTTTATAACAAAAAATCACATTCTTACTATTAATAAACATTATGAATTATCAAATACAATTCAGATGTATCGCTTAATTTATCTGTAAATATTTTAGTTTAAGAAGGTTACCAAATTATTAATCATTCGAAGAAAATATAGAAATTATTTAATTTTTATGCTTGATTTAATTTTAGTTTACTTTATATCTACTTAGTTTTTTCATGTATATTGTAATAATAATAATAATATTTTTTTTATATTTCAATGGAAATATAACCATAATTAAGTATTATCTTATCTTTGATTATTAATCGACTGTTAACTCTTTCAAAATAGTTTTTTGTGGTTGATAACTTCATAAACTTCATAAAATTTCGTAAGAATTTGACTTCATATACTAAAACACGCTTCGTTAGCTAAATAAATTTATTTAAAATCTGTTTGTACGGGTGCTCACATCTGTGTGTTTATTAATTAAATTATCTCTTTAAAATATATTTTTATCATACGCGATTAAATTGTTTTAATTTTATACATCTCAATTTATGTTTATTTTATTTGAAACCAAATTTTAAAGATATGAGTATTTTTATTTTTAAAAATCACATAATTTGTTTAAAAGTTTGGATTTTTAAATTATAATCTAAACCAATGTTATCATAATCTTATCTCGTTTTTAATTAAATAGAAAATGTTTTATCATATAAATAAATATTTGTGATTGAGATGCATAAAATTGATAATTTATTTAAATTTTTATATATACAACAATTCTTCTGTAGTCCAATATTTAATAACAGTTAATAAATAATATTTTTCTGATTATAAATAACGAAAAGAAATTAGAAATTTAAATACTGATTTTTATCATTACGTAGTTTTTAAATGGATTGTTTATTAATTTCTGTGATTTAGTCATCGATTAATTAAATTTATTTGTTTTTATAAGTAGAATAAAATAATTAATATTCAAGAATTTGATAATTTATTTAAATTATGAATATATATATATATATTTTTAAAGATATTATTTTTAAATATTACGTTCAATGTTATAAATAGTATCAATATCAAATTCAATATCATTATAGTTGAAAATAAATTTATAAAATAAGAATTTTTAATAAATAGCACAATTGATAATTGTCAAACTTTCATCATGACATTATTTTTTTTTTGTGGATATTAAATCATGTAGAAAAAAGTTTTATTAATTTATTAAATTTCAAAATAAGCTTAGAAACATTCTGCGTAGTTTTGAATTGTGAATTTATTATTTCCGTAATTAATTATCATATAATTTCATCTATCAGCAAATATTGGGTTACAAAAATTTATTGTATGAAGAATATATTCACCTTTTAGAAAAATATAAATAAATAGAGAATAAATTTTGACATTATTTCGGTTAATTAATATGAAATAAATAAATATAGAATAGATGTTTTAATATTAAACCTATAATAATTAAAAAAAAAGTTATAATACTTTTAACATTATCTTCACTTGTATAATTACAAGGAAATAAATATACTATTTCCATATTAATAATTGTAAAAAATAACAAGACTTATTATTTTTAATAATTTTTAAATTTATAATAATGTTTACAACTTCAATTTGAGTAAGTTGACATGAAAACAAATGTCTAGCGGAAATACGTTTATAAGTGGGAAATGGACAATAATCGAATGAAAGTTCGAGGTGTGCTTGTCATACGCACGCGCCACTTTTAGAAAAATAAAAATGTGAAAGTTCCATTCTCGCTATGATGATCGCAAGAATCTTCATAAGTGAACTAGGCTTGGAATATTTGAAAGCGTTAACTACGGAATTTTGAAGGTCCCACAATAGCTTAGAAGAAAGAAAGTTTTGGAAGTAGCTACCACGAACTCAGAGACGCGTCTTCGTTTCTCGGGCATATAAGAAAGAAATGAAGAATGCGGTCAGTCAAGTTTTATACAGAAGCTACTATACATTATATTATACTACACACCGGCCGGTCGCTAAACCGAGCTTGTTACATTAAGCGTTTTGGAGAACGCTATAGGCTGTTTGTATATTGACTCATTTACGTTTACACGTTCTTTACGTACGAGAAAAAAGGTTTTACAAAGATAAAAAACTTTGATTGAATATGCGAATAGATCTACAATAAAGTACGATTTTTTATGTTTTTTAAATTTTCTGTCATCAAAGTGAAGTCTTCTTTTGAATTAAATTTATGTAAGTGAAGTTAAAACTAACTTTTTGACATATCTTCAACAAAAAATTCTTGATCAAATATTCAGTGATTTTTTTTATAATTGATAAATTTAACATTCATTTTGTTTTTTAACATTGAAATTCAACGATCATTAGATTATTATTATTATACTTTTTTATTTTTTAGCATTTTCATCAAATAGTCAATAAATTATTTCACTATTAACTTTAACGTTAGAAAACATTTAAAAATAAATTATTGTTAATATTTATATTTAATTTTTTAGTTTGAATTGTCATAATTTTTTCAAACATCTAAGATTTAATTTTTTGTATGATTTTTTTATTTTAATATTTCTTAATATAAATAAAAAATCCTTAAGTTTTTACAGATTCACTATTTTAAAGATATTAATAATTTGTATTAACCATGCGCAAGTTGAAAAATTTCCTTTTTTCATAAGATAATCAAATTCGATTATTTTTATAATTTTAATAACTTTTTTATTTTTATGTTTAATGTTATATGTACAAAAAAACTCATAATTACATCATTCTTGTGAAATACAATGTTTTTTTAAGTAATAAAATATAGTTTATAATTTAAACAATAAGAAAATTAATTTTTTTCAGACGATCTTGAAAACTAAAAGTATACTTTATAAGCTTATTAGTATATACATTATTTATAATATTTATCAAAACTTAATAATCAAAACATTTTTTATTTTTGTAACGTATTTTACTAGGTTATTTTATTATTTTATATTTATTTAGAATTGATTTTTGAGCATTATCAAATAAAAAAAGTTTTAGTAATATCTTCGTTTAATAATCTCTAAAATAATATATATTAACAATTTTTTAAGGAAAATAAATTATAATTATAAATTCTAAAAAAGAAATTATAAAATTTTTAAAATTTTCAAACATGTAAGATTTATTTACTTAATAGATTATAATTTTCAGATACTACAATCAGATGATATATATTTGATTCATAAGGTATCTAAAAATATTGCTATGATAGCTTCAAACTGAATTAAATTTATTTTTGTGTTGATTAATTAATTAATTACATTTTCTTTTTTAATCTATTATTTTAATCATTTAATTACCATAACATTTTTCAAAAAGAGCCACATGCGCTTGTTTAAATAAAAATTATGAGGCTTATATTACATTTTTTAACGTATATACCAGTAATGAGTTATAATGATACTTCGCAATACAAATGGAGTTCTGTGATACCACTATACTCACTCATTTACTACTTGATTTTTTCAACACTAATTAAATGCTATTTATATTGCCTTCAAAGAATTCATAAAAATAATCTTCATTCAACTTAAATTATGATTAAACTATTTCAATTATTCTTAGATCTATTTATCGTTTTCACATTAAAACGATAATTTTAATTTAATTTTCTGTTACATTATTTGTATGAAGTTTAAAATGAATAATTTTTATTTACTTAGTTTGATAAATAAATATTCTTTACAAATATAGGTTTGATAAACTTTAAAATACAAAATTCAATTTTCTTAAATAGTAAATGAATTTTGATAATTACAAATGTAAGTTAAAATCAATTTATTGCTTAACAATAAAAACTATATTACCTTTGATCTTAAATTATATGTATCCGTTAAAATTAACAATCAATAAAATCGCCCAATTATTGCTTACACATAAATTTGAAATTTGATCGAAATTTTACTATTAAAAATATTTAAATCTGTTTTACTTAATACATGAACTATTGTATGTTTAAATTAAAAATAAATATTTTAAAATACCTTTTCATAAATATTTAATATTTGAAATATACAGACATGTATTGTTACATTTGTGTATCTATGGTTGTATGTATATATCATGAATAAAGATATCTAAATTTCATGAAAATTAAATACAAACAAAAGAAAAATATTTAAAATAATGAAAATTTGATGTAACGATATTGCAATTTTATTTGAACAAATTTTTTATATACTTTATAATAATAAGTTTATAATTACAGTCTTTATAGTTCTTACAATGTAATGTATAATTATTTTATTTAAATTTATTTTCTTATAATTTTAATACATCCAATAAGCATAATAAAATACTTTTTTTCTTTTAATATTTTATCTTATTTAATTATTAAAATTTGAATCGTTAGAGCTAGTGCATTAAAAAGCGTACATTTTAGAAAATGTACCGAAAAAAATTCATGATGTTAGGATCATTTAGGCAAACAAAATTGTTATTTAAAAATATGTAAAACTAAAATTTTAAATGTATTTTTAATTTAAAACGATTTTTTCATTTTAAATCGTTCTTTTTTCAAGATTTTTATATCTGTTCATATGTAAATTTTATATATTTACCTTCTCCTAAATTAGAAAAAATTATTATTTTATAATCATTTTAGATGTTTTTATATGCAACAATTTATAGTATTAGATAGAAATTTTTTAATTAAATCTAAATAACATACAAATTCTTTGTATATTGTACTTTAAATACATGAAAATCAACGTCAGAATAATTTAAAAATAATTCCCTTCTTCAAAATTTAAAACAATAAAAACAAACATAAATGTATTATTGTTAATAACTACATATTACGATTCTTAAAATATCTTTCTTTAAAAAATAATAATATTAAATTTTCTTATAATAAAGAAATTATTTGATCAGTATAATTAAAAAGGATAATAAATTTCTCTATTTTATGTTCATTGTATTAATTATTTATGTAAGTAAAAAAAATAAATACTTGTTTGAACCATTCAAAAGATATTTTAATTGATTATGAAATAATTATAAAAAAAATATTTCAAATCCCCTTGAATATACCGAAAAATACTAAATAAAAATTTTAATTTAAAAATGTATACATTTTTTATAATCACTCATTTTTAGAGGCCTGACAAAGACCCAAAAATGTCTGCGAAGGCGATTCGCGAGGCGACAGGAAAGGACCTGATAAACCGCAAACTCGTCATTGGTACCGCAGTGGCCAAATGTCGCTTCGTCACCATTACTGAATCTACCAACTGGTCGCACGTCGTCGATGAGAATCCGTGGCTCATCAGCAATAAACTCGTCGTCAAGCCTGATCAGCTAATCAAACGCAGGGGCAAGCTCGGCTTAATAAAGGTCAACGCCGATCTGAATGAATGCAAACAATGGATAACGGAGCGCATAAATAAGGAACAACAAGTCGGCAAAGCTCATGGAAAACTCAAGACCTTCATTATCGAGCCCTTCGTACCTCATAAATCCGTCAGTATTTTCGTAGTTCTTATCCTTTACTTTGATACCCTACAATTAATACTTAATTTTTGCTATAAATAAAAAAGTATAGCTATCGTTATACAGAATTCTAATTGATTTGAATAGATTTATTTTTAAAATATTACTTTATTATTTTGTTGATTAATGAAATCGGACTGCTTTAATTCAAGTGATTTATTATTATAACAACAAAATCATGACTACAGCGATCCTTATGTACAATTTCGTGTATGTATTTACATCAGTATTAAAATAAATATTAAATATAAGATTGTATCATTCGCATTAATTATTTTATAAATAATTTAATTAAAGTTAAATTTATTATACATTATAGATTTTTTAATTTAAAAAATATATAAATTGCAGTTTACAATAAAATATTAATATATATATATATATATTCCGTAAAAATTAGTAATTATTATTAAAAATCATTAATAGTATTGAAATAATATGTTTATTCGTTCATTATTTTTATATGCAAAATTTTTTGTAAAAAGTAAACAAAAAAGAGATAACTTATACTATTTATTTACTAAAATAATACATTTTTATATCTCATTGTTATCTATAAAAATCGACAGGCACATGAACACCCACATAATGGAAACGATAACATGCTTGTAATCTCAGTAATATGTAAGTCGTGACAACTCTCTATCGGATTAACCGGATCACATGCAACCAAGGTACTTCAATTGTTACAAGAAATGCACTTTATTACAACAATCCTACACTATATTCTTATATACAGATAGTTAAATTTTTTTATTCAGATTTTAATAAGCAAACAAAGTTGTTTGGTTGAACGCAACAAATATTTTTTCACATTTTTATAAATAATAACTAAAAATAATGCTAATTTATTCATAGATACATTTCTTAATGTTATTTATTTAGAATAACATTGTATCAAATATTATAATATTAGGATTTTTAATTTTTATCCAATTTTTTAAAACATAATTGGATTTATTGAAGATAATTAGTATAATAATACATAAATACAATAGTAGTAGAGGATCGTGATGAAGTGTAAAATTGTAAATGAATATTGAAGCTTTTAATCCACTAACGCTTCATACACAACGTGAGCACGCGCATACACATATGCAGATTTATTATTTAAAAAAAATTTATATTAAATTAATATACTGTGAAAATAATGTATTTATATTTAATATTTATATTAATAAAAAATATACTTTATTTATTTCAGAATATTGTTCAAATACTCAAAGATAATACTTCAAATTTTAATTATTAATACCGACTGTATCACTTAATTATAAAATACGATTTTATAGGATCATATTTTTCTAACTTATTCAAGTTGTATTCAAACTATAACTAGTTTTTATTTCTCGTAATATTACATAATTTATATAATTAATTATTGATGATGCCAATAATTTATTTACATAGCTATTTCTTGTCAATATAATAATTTTATAATCTTATCTAACAATTTAAATGCTAAATTAAATAGTGAAAATATTTTTTAGAAAATGAAAACGATACGGAAGTTCAAAAAAATTCATATCATTGTATACATGTAAAAGTTCTGTGTTCACTTATAAATGATTGAAATTAATTGCATATAAGATATATTAATAAATTATAAAAATCTTGATTTATAAACTTCTGAGCATTGCTTTCCAACATATTTAAAAAATAATACTTAATTTGTAATAAAGAAAGTTATAAGAAAATTAAAAGAAAAATTATAATTTATTATACAAAATTAGAAATATTTTATGATTAGTTAAATTGAAGTTTTATACTTTTCTAAACAATATCATTTTAATTGAACCCGTATTTTTATTTCAATAGTTTTATTGAGAGTGTATATGTATTCTTCTTAATGTGTACAATTAAAAATTGTAGAAAAAGGTTTTCAAATTAAATTTTATTAAAATATTTTTACTAAAGTAATGTAATTTATACACATTGAGTTGTAATTAAGTTTAATCGAGGTTTTTGCAATATATTTAGCATTATATATAAATATTTTATTTTAATAAAAACGTTTATTACAATATTTATAGAATTAAATCGCATTTAGTGTTTGTAAATTAATTCTCAATTAAATATTCGATTGCAAATCATATATTTATTCAATTTTAAATTATAAAATAGAAGATTCAAAAATAACTAAAAATTAGAACATCATAACTAAGAAAAACAAAGCAAAGCAAAATTAAATAATATAAAAATTTAAAAATTAATATTTATTAAAATGTAATAGAATAGAATTTTGTTACAGATCAAAAAAATAAATTCTCAAGATGCTATTGGCCTAGAATTCTAAATACGTTCAAATAGGCCAAAAAATATATAATCACCCATCCAAGTACCAATCGTGGTTGAAGTTAATTAACTTCAATGATCGGACAAGAATCAATGACTGCATTGTCATACAATCATAAACTATAGAAAAATGCCTAATTCTTTTATTTTAAGTTATTGGGTGTGAACGAGTTGCATAAACTAATAGAGACAGAATAAATATATTGAGAAAAGTGTGTTAATAGGTTAATTTTGCAATTAAAAAATTGTGTAATAATGTCCAATTCATATATAAGTTAAATTGAAATTTGTATATATAAAATATTGCTTAGTGCCGTTTATATAATTCGCAAATACCATCATTTTTCACAATAAATACGTAAGATTTTTTTTATAAGCTATATGAAAAATCTCCATTAATGACTAATATTTTTTCAGGCGGAAGAAGCATACGTTTGTATTTACTCAAATAGATCAGCAGACGCTATTCTATTTCATCATGAAGGTGGTGTCAATATTGGTGATGTAGATGCCAAGGCGCTAAAACTCGAAGTTCCAGTTGGTTCAGAAATTCCAAATACTGAAATTATTACTGATAGATTATTAGTATATGTAACCAATGACAAAAAACCGTAAGTTTTCATTTTAAAACTATTAACTTTTACTAACTTGATGTTGTATAGAAAAAAAGATAATTTATTTATTTTAAATTTCAATAAAAATGATCGCCTTTACCGGAATAATACCGAAGTTGGGTGTTTTTTCGGTAAGAGTAAATAGATGACTTTTCAAAATATAATAAAATTTAACGCGAAATGTTTTAAAAAATCTAAACATTTAGGCAATTCACTTAATATTAAATTATTTCGAATTAATAATTAAATATAGAATATTTAATTATCTTATTTTTACATTTAATATGTAGATTTAATCTCAAAATTTTAATTAAAAATATTTTTTCTTCTCAGTATCATTGCTAAGTTCATACAGATTTTGTATAAATTCTACGTTGACTTGTACTTCACCTATCTGGAAATTAATCCATTAGTGGTAACTGATAACACCATTTATATTTTGGATCTTGCTGCAAAGATAGACACAACTGCAGATTTCATCTGTCGACCAGATTGGGGCGAAATCGATTATCCTCCTCCCTTTGGCAGGGATGCTTATCCAGAAGAAGCTTATATTGCAGACTTAGATTCAAAATCTGGTGCTAGTTTAAAACTAACGATTCTTAATCCTAATGGTAGAATCTGGACCATGGTTGCCGGTGGAGGTTAGTAAGAATTCCATATTTCATAATTTTCATGATAATTGGTCTATCTATAATAACTACTACATAATTGATTCAAATAAACTTCTTTCTCAACGTATATTTATTAAAAAAAAATTTTCAGTACATATTTTAAAATAATTCTTTGACTTTACAAATAAATTCAATTTAAATACTTTTATATAATCATAATTTAGTTTCTTACATTAATTTTCTTACATTAAAAAAAGATAATAGTACCATTAAAATATATTTCAGAATTATAACATTTTAAAAATTATGAATATCAAACTATTTTTACAAATAAAGTATTTGTTAAAATTATTCTATAAGTATTTTAGATGTGTATTTATCCTAATATATTACAATAAAACAATAAACATTTATTATTTCATCAATAAGTTATAACAATTTCTATTGAATAAGAAATTTTAATTTAATTATATTTTCACTATTGTATAATCATTTTTAATGATAATAACTAGAAAGACATTTGTTATACTATTATTTTAAAATACATTTATTTTTTATAAGGTGCATCAGTTATTTATTCTGATACTATTTGTGACTTGGGTGGCGCATCTGAATTAGCAAACTATGGAGAATATTCGGGAGCACCCAGTGAGCAACAAACCTATGAATATGCCAAAACTATACTTAGCCTAATGACGAAGGAAAAGCATCCTGATGGAAAAGTTCTTATTATTGGTGGAGGTATTGCAAATTTTACAAATGTAGCAGCTACATTTAAAGGAATTGTAAAAGCTCTTCAACAATATCAACCGAAACTATTCGAACATGATATTAAAATATTTGTAAGAAGAGCTGGGCCAAATTACCAAGAAGGTCTGAGGTTAGCGTTCTATATATATTACATAAAAAATCTGTTTTTTTAATACATGTTTTATATTTAATTATATTTAATATATAATTGAAAATTAAAATAAATGAATGTATATAGATTTTGATAAACAAAAAATATTTTTAAAAAATTCGGAAAATATCGGATATATAAATGTTTATATGTTTCTTGTACACAGATAATACTTTAATTTTAAATATAATAAAGAATAATGAAACTAAAAATTTATCGTAAATGAACTTTATGCAATACAATTTAATTCTTTTTAAAATATTAAGTCAAGTTCAAAGATTCACTCAATTGAATATCTTCAGATATTATTATCTTATGTTATATTTTAGAATTTTCTTGAATATTGATTAGTATTCTTATAAAGACGTACCTTTTATATTTTTATTATAATTTAATTATTTTATGAGTAGAATTTTAATTTATTAGATTTTAAATTATTTCTGTATTTTATACTAAATATCTCTAGCATTTGCATTTAAACTAAATATATACAAGAATAATTATGTATCGTAATAAAATTATCATTTATGGTTACTTATCTTTATAAATAACAATATTGCATTATTTTTATCAATGTTCATTTGTAGATTTGTAACTTAATTTACAAAAAATCGCTTTATATTTTAGGATAATTCGTGAAGTTGGTAAACGCCTTCAGATTCCTGTACATGTTTTCGGTCCAGAAACTCACATGACTGCTATATGTGCAATGGCGATGGGCAAAAAACCTATTCCCGATCCAGAGGCTCAGGAATTTTCAACGGCAAATTTCCTATTACCTTCAGGTCAGGATGTCGGTCCATCCGCTCCATCTTCAGGCTCTACACCATCTTCACCAACAAAGCAACAGCGTATCCAAAAGAGCGACTCCACAGATTCACTGATTAAACCACTTTTCAACAATAAAACGAAGTCTATTATTTGGGGTATGCAGGCTCGCGCTGTTCAAAGTATGTTGGATTTTGACTTCGTTTGTCGAAGAAATGAACCTTCAGTAGTCGCTGTCGTTTATCCTTTTACTGGAGATCACAAACAAAAATTCTACTGGGGTCATAAAGAGGTATACATTTGAATGTTGAATTATTACTCATTTTTAATTATTAACTTTAATTATTACTTAGAAAAGAACATAAATAAAGTTGATCGCAGCATTATATTACATTTCATATCATAGTTTGTAGTTAAATCGTTAAAAACTATACAATAAATAAAAAAATTTGTTTAATAATTTATTATTTATACAAGTATGTGACCACAAAACTAGCTTTCAAAATATTTAATGACAGTATTATTAAAAAATTTTCTTGTTAACCACTTCTAAATTTTATAATATTTATATTAAAGTATTTATAAAAAAAGTTAAAATATATATATTAATATTAAGTAATGGTCTATAAATGTTAAATCGATAATTTTTTTTTATTTTTAACCATATTGAAAAGAAACCTTATGATTTATATAATTTTCTTATAAATTTTGAATGCAATATATTAAATTTACTTTCTTTTAATGGTATTTGTAATAAGAATAAAATTTAACAGTAATTAATCACAGAAAAAGTAATATAAATATTAAATTTTTACTTTTAAGGTGCTTATACCTACATACAAGTATATAAAGGATGCAATGACGAAACATCCAGACGCGGATGTTATGATAACCTTTGCTTCACTGCGGTCAGCATATGACAGTGCCATCGAAACTTTAGAATTTCCCCAGATTAAGACGATCGCGATAATAGCTGAAGGTATTCCTGAAAATATGACAAGAAAATTGATATTAAGAGCACAAGAGAAAAACGTAACAATCATTGGACCAGCCACAGTCGGTGGTGTTAAACCTGGGTGCTTTAAGATTGGTAACACAGGAGGCATGATGGACAATATTTTACACAGTAAATTATACAGGCCCGGCAGTGTGGCATACGTGTCACGGTCTGGTGGCATGTCTAACGAACTTAATAACATTATTTCAAAAGGTTTACATTTTGTTTATTTTCTTTAACTTATATATTTAACAAGTTTCTCCTTATTTGTATTAAATTAATTTTTAATTCATAACTTATTCCAAAGTCTATAAATGATCATAAATTAGATGATTCACAAAAATGAAAATGAAATAATGAATTAAATATTTGCAGCATCCAATGGAGTATTTGAAGGAGTAGCTATAGGTGGTGACCGCTACCCTGGTACGACCTTTCTAGATCATATAATACGCTATCAAAACGATCCAGATGCGAAGATGATAATTTTATTAGGCGAGGTCGGTGGCATAGAAGAGTATAATGTTTGCGAAGCCTTGAAGTCGGGTCGCATTACGAAGCCCCTAGTTGCTTGGTGTATTGGTACCTGTGCAAGTATGTTCAGTTCAGAGGTACAATTTGGCCACGCAGGCTCTATTGCCAACACGAATCTCGAGACTGCGGTATCGAAGAATGCGGCATTAAAGACAGCTGGAGCTTATGTACCAGATAGCTTCGACAGTCTTGGCGACGTTATACATTCGGTGTACGAAAAACTCGTCAGAGACGGTATAATTGTATCTGAACCTGAGCTACCACCCCCTACAGTGCCTATGGATTATAGTTGGGCCAGAGTATGTTGTTTGTTTATTTGTTTCTGTATCTATTATTTAATTTCCTTTCGGCATTTTTTATTTAAATTATATATAAGTATGACTACTATTTCTAATTAATAAATAGTTATCATATTTCAATTGCATATATTAAACAATGATAATGTTGTAACAAAGTATTTAATTACTCCTTAAAAGATAACAGCGATAATAATTTTTTTTTTATACAAAGCAACAAAAATATTTTTACTATGCAAACCCTTAAAACAAATTAACATAATTTTGTATATAATAATAAAAATATGAATTTCAGGAACTAGGATTGATCCGAAAGCCAGCTTCGTTTATGACCTCGATCTGTGATGAACGCGGACAAGAGCTGTTATATGCTGGTATGCCAGTGACGGAAGTGCTTAAGCAAAATGTTGGTATAGGGGGCGTCGTCTCACTACTTTGGTTTCAACGTTGTTTGCCTCCGCTTTACTGCAAATTCTTGGAGATGTCATTGATGCTTACTGCAGATCACGGACCAGCAGTTTCAGGAGCCCATAACACAATTGTCTGCGCTAGAGCCGGCAAAGATCTTGTTAGTTCTCTTGTATCTGGATTACTAACAATTGTAAGTCATTTTATTTTTATAAAAACTTCGATCAAATTGTTTATCAAATTGTTTCTGATAAAAATCTGTTTTTCTAATAAGTATTTTGCGTGTAGAAAACAATAATTATTTTTAAATATCTCTTTATTATTATTATTAAGATTTATGACCATCATGAGAAATTGGATAAATTTTAGATAAATAATATCAAACCAGTTTAATAATTCAATATAACAGAAATGTACTTCATAAAGTTGGATTTATGTTAATTGTTTTATTTTATATTTAATTGTATAATTTTTAATGTCGTCTATATTAAAATGTACTGTAATGTATAAATACAAATAAAATATCAATTTCTGTTGCAGGAATATCGATTCAGAATTAATTAGATAAATTAAAAGAAAATATTTACATTAAAAATAAGTTTTCATCCAAATTTTCTAATAATTACTCTTTAAATAAAATTTTATTATGTAGGTATACATTTTAAAAAGAAAGAACTCATAAATAAGTATTAAAAAAAAAGTTTGTCATTTTGAATATTTAAACAATTTACATCAAATTTTACGTTATAAATTAATGACATCAGTTTTAAAAAATGAAAAATACTAATAAAATTATTGTACCCCGTGAATTTTCGACAGTATTAGTTTATTACAATTTATTTTATTAATTAAATATTATTGAGTTAATTATAACTTAAATGTAATTCATAATATATAAATTAATTACCTAAAAAACTGCAAAAGTTATTTGAAAATAATTTTAAAAAATTCTTGAATATATTATTTTAATTACTTTATTTATATTAATTTTATTACAAATTTGCAAAATAGAATTGTACATAACCGTTAACACTATATAATTACTAGTATTATAAATAGGTTTGTGTCTTCTATTTAAAAAAAATTTTTGTATAGATATTTTAAGAAACAACAAATGTTCAAAAGTAATATTAAATGTTATTCTAATACCCAAACCATAAAGTTTTTATTGTAATCTAAATATAATATTCCAAAAATTTATTTTGTAGTTAGCCGAAAACATCTACTTCCTAACTTTTTTTAATGAATTTATTTTTATTTCAGGGCGATCGCTTTGGTGGAGCTTTAGATGGTGCAGCTAGAATGTTCTCAGAAGCTTATGATGCTGGTCTTCATCCTCAAGAATTTGTCAATAATACACGTAAAAAGGGAAAGCTCATTATGGGTATTGGACACAGAATTAAATCAATTAATAATCCTGATATGAGAGTCAAGTTAATAAAAGAATACGTTATAAAAAATTTTCCTGTAAAACCATTGGTTGAATATGCGCTTCAAGTTGAAAAAATAACCACAACTAAAAAGCCTAATCTTATACTCAATGTTGATGGAATTATCGCTTGTGCCTTTGTTGATATGCTTAGAAATAGTGGAAGCTTTACAAGGGAAGAAGCACAGGAATATATAGAAATTGGAGCGATAAATAGTCTCTTTGTTCTTGGACGAAGTATAGGTTTTATTGGTACGTTCAATTATTTTCTATCATTATTTTTTTTAAATTGAAAGAAATTTTTAATTTATAATTTATGTTTAATAAAAATACTTATATATTAAGGTCACTACATGGATCAAAGAAGGTTAAAACAAGGTCTTTATCGCCACCCATGGGATGATATATCTTATGTGCTACCAGAACAGTATAACTGAACAATGTTGCCTCATTATAATCGTGTATCAATTAGAAACGAATCTCTACGTCGTAATGATATTAAATAATGAAAAATAAAAATAACCTAGACGGGAGTTCAAAGAAACAGAAAAAATGGATATCTATATACAAGACAAGTAGGAATTACTTAGGTAGCGATGTTCTAATCAATGAATTTTATCGACGCATTTACTATCCGCGTTGTTCCAGTAATATGCACTAGCACATTTTGCACTGTCAAAAGTCCATAAATTGCCTTAAAGAAATGAAAGAGATAAATTTATGTTTTTAGACATTTTAGTCGCTGTGCGACACTTACATTTAGAAGACGAAAATAACAGATAATTATAATAAAACATTGGTTTGACACGATCAAGCGACATTCCAGTTTTTGCATTTGTTTGACAATATATAAAGGTGCGATAATTATATTATTCAAATTTTTGTACATATAGACATCGACTCACCTAAGAAAAATAGCACAAATGCGAATTTTTATTTCGCATTTTTCTAAACGTATACCTAAATGTACCCTATGGGAGACGTGAAATGAAATAATTCTTTTTTTTAAATTTCAATTAGGTCTGTATGTTTATTAAAACAAGTAGGTAAAAAATTTTTGCACAAGAAAAGTAAATCCTTTTACTAAGAAATTATAATTTAATATACATATTATATATACATGTATAATATTTATGTATGTACGTATTATTATTTAAGAATTTATTTAGTGTCTTTATTTGCACTCAAAAATATTTTTTTTAACTCTAAGTAAATCAAAATAATTAATTGTTTACTGATTATAATCATGTTATCTGTAAAAAAAAGTATCAGCTTTAGATACGTGAATAATTTGAAAAGAAATAAAAAAGAGTAGCCGAATCTAAAATTGAAATTTGTATTTATTTCTTAAATTATATTTGTTCTCCAAATGTATTAATTCGATTGATACTTTAAATGTATTATTACTAATCAATGATTTATTCAATTATTGATTCAGAGAGTTCTATACTAAGTGGTTCTTTTACCTTTGGACTAATATATTTTTTATACCACTGAAATTCTGCTGTAGCATAACTTTTTTGTCTAAAAAACATAATTTAAATTTATTTGTGTAATATTTTTTTATGATTGTATTTAATATTTTTGTATTAACTTACATATCAAATTCTGAATTTCGTGGTTTTCGCACTGGATTCCATTGAGAAACAGGTTTATTATTAGCAATCATTACACCACGAATGCAATAAGAAAGTGCTAAATTATGTATATTATTATCCTACAATTATTATACATTTTAATAATCAATTAAAATTTACATCCACAATTTATAATTAATCAATGATAAATGTGAAATATTATATAATTAATAAACATTTTATACCTTCCATTCGGAATTCAATACATCGGCTAAACTTATGACATCTACAGCCACAGCTGCAGATTCTATATTAAATCCTATTGAATTTAAATAATTTTCATGTATAAATTTTATAAATGTATTGGCCTGTGTCTGAAAATGCGATGCCAAATCATCTGGATTATGAATGAATTTCCAAAAAGTCCCATTTGAATTTCCTATAATTTAAAAAAATTAAATTGAAGAAAATATTTATTGATATGCTTAAAAATAATGTATTTCAAAAGTAATATAAAAAAATCTTTTAATATGTAATTATGTTAACAACTATTTCTAACAAGATTTTTACTTTTTGGATTAATAACTCGACCAATACCATGAAGAAGACCAAGAGTTTCCTCTCGAATACTGCATTCACTTACAAACTTGTGTGTAACTTTAACACGAAAAAAATATTATTTTTACAATTTATTGTACTAAAAAAAATTAACTTACCTTTTAAAGAGCAAAAAATTAAATTTAACAAAGCACTACGAACATCTCCAATATTATTTGATAATACTTCATCTATTTTATCTTGTGTTACACTTAATATATGACCAGCTTTGGTATTTAAAATAATAGCAACACGCTTCATTACATTTTTTAAAGCTGTTTGTGTCACAGGATTTATACTATTTTAACAGTTTAATAAAATTAAAACTTTTTTTATTTTTTAATATAAATATATACTAAATATTTTAACTTACTTTATTAAATCAATGCCAAAATTATCACGATTAATTTGAGAAAATAATGTTGCTAATAATTTTGAATTTCCAGTTTCAGTACTAATAAAAACTAATGGTTCACGACCATATTGATAATATTTCCTATAAAACATTTATATATAATAATTCTATAATTTATTAAGCAATAAATTCAATAATTTAAGCTTTAGTTTTCTTTATTTTATAACTTACTGTAGTAAGCTTGAAAAATCATCTTTGCCCTCTACATAAGAGTTTGGTAAGTCTTTAACTAATAATAAACGTCTAGAATTAGTAGATAACACAGAATTATAGCGAGTTGTTCTTATGAGAAAGTCTTCAAATCTCTCTCCTTGCCTTATAACTCGATCCACTTGAAAAAAATAAATAAATATTAAATTATTAGATCAATAACACATTCGCTATTTTTTAAATATTTAGAATAATTTACTATTTTCATTCATAACTTGATCTACTGGTGTTATCCATTCAACAATATCAAAGTTATTTTCTTTAGCAATAACTTTAAGAGCTTCAGTTTTCCCACAGCCAGATGAGCCAGAAATTAATAAAATAATTGGTTTCCCTTTTTGTACTTTTTCTTGAAACCATTTTGAAATTTCTTGTTGTTTCTGTCTGCTAACAACTAATTCTGACAACTTTTGTGGTGCACATGCAGCAAGTAAAATAGATAAACCACTGCAAGGTGTTTTTTTATACAGAATATTTGAAGTAGATTGTGTGAAAGTTTTTCTTTCTTCATTTTGATTTTTAACTATGTTAGATATCTTTTTTTTTTTAGAAAAACTTTCGTTAAATTCGTCATAATCAAAGGAAGATTGAAGCCAATTACTTCCATTTCTCTGTAAATATTATTATCATAATTATTATTAAATTATAATTTCTTAAATGAAAAAATGACATAAAATAACACAGTAATTTATAAATACAATTTTTATTATTATATTTATTAGTTATATTTTTAACAACTTCAATTTTAAACTTCTGTTACAATAATGAAAATATTAACCTTTAATCGAGACATTTTACTTGTGATCAAAATTAAATATTTTTAAATTCAAAGATTATTTATATATATCTACATTTTCACAAACAAAAATATTGTTGAAATTAAAATTAAAAAATCTGGTAATCAATAGAATTTTTTTTACAAGGTCAACAACAGCAAATTTTAATATATAATTTTCCCAGTTGGTGACTACAACAGAGTGCAAGTTAATCTAAAAATTGTACCAAATTTTTGATTCTACGAAGTAATTGCTTTAAGGTGATTGGTTCACAACGAGGATATTTAGAGTAAGCCACATATTTAAAACATAAAAAAAAACAATTGATGAATATGTAAATGTGATCATATTTGCAAAAGAGTAAGAATAGCACCGAAATAGAAGTGAAATAATAACCTTTTTTACAATACATCATAAAAAATTTAGTTGATAATAATAATTACTTTTCATTAAAAATAATAGAATAAAGTCGTTGCAAACTCATGGGATGAAATTAAAGTTGATTGACTCAACCGTAACTAATAAAAGTAAAGTTACTAATATCAGAAATGAAAATCGAAAGATCTATCTCTTAATTTACAATATTTATATCTATATTTATCAATATCTAATTAAACTTTTTTTACGATAAATTGATAAAAGAATGAATATATAAAAATTTGAATAAAGCATAAGATATTATATCATAATATTGCTTTTGAAATACAAGATTTATAATGAAAATATAATATATTATTTTACATTGATACGTTTTAACCTCTATAAACTTTAAAAAATAGAAGTAATGATTGTTCATCGTAATATAAAAATTAGCATGACTGGATAATGATAATTAATAATATGAATTATTAATTACTTTTGAAAAATATTTTTATTATTTATTTTTTGATAAATTAATAGAATAAAGTCGTTGCAAACTCATGAGATGAAATTAAAGTTGATTAAATCAACCATAACTAATAAAAGTAAAGTTACTAATATTAAAAATGAAAATCGAAAGAGATATATAATTTAATCTAAACAATTGATTTGCACATTTATTATAAAGGAATATCAATTCTTGGTAATGTATACATATATAAACATGATTTCAATATTTATTTATTAATTTATATGAGAATGTTAAAAGTTTTTAGTTGAAAAATTCTGCAACATTTTATGAAAATCTATACTAAAATAACTTTATAAAATTATATTAAAATTTAAAAATATATATGAGTTTATATTGAAAATAAAAAATATATATTGATTTTGAAATTATGTTAATATTTAAATTAAAAAATTTTTTAAATGTTTTTTATTATCTAGATTTATAGGTATAAAAAATAAATCATTTTTAAATGCTTTTTATTACAATTATAATTTTAATGAAACAAATTGCCATTAACTCTTATCATTTATTTTTGTATAACAACTTTTTACATGCATAAAAAAGTTGTTACGTAGTAAATGATATTTGTACATCTTTATATACTAATTGATAAATGAC
This sequence comes from Dolichoris vasculosae, assembly GCA_018907195.1. Taxonomy (NCBI): domain Eukaryota; kingdom Metazoa; phylum Arthropoda; class Insecta; order Hymenoptera; family Agaonidae; genus Dolichoris; species Dolichoris vasculosae. The sequence goes on along the minus strand of JACCHY010000002.1, from coordinate 4,539,048 downwards.
TTAACATAATTATATAAATTACTAAATCAATATTATTTATCTAAAAACTTTATTTTCTATAAAATGCATTTCATTTTATTCATACTATAAAATATGTAGCTCCATAACATTAAAATTAATTCCCATTATAAATGAATTTTCTCTTTTATTGTACGTACTAATAAATTATTTTATAAGTTTTTTAGTGGCCTTGATTTAATTAAGAATAACTTTTGATAATAGAAATTAAATTTTTTCATTTTATTATAATTTTTAATAACTTGTGACTAAATTAATAGAATATTAAATTATCTAACAATATCTGCACAACATTATCACATTTTTGGCTAATTCAATGTTTCATATACTGGTATATATACTAAACTTTTTAAAAGTCTAATATATAAACTAAATATTTATTATATATATATATTTATCCAAAAGTATAAATAAATTTATTTATAAGGATATTTATATAAAAAATTACGAGAAATATATTTCTCAGGCACTTGCATGATTTCAACAGTAAAGTCCCTTTTTTTTATAGTAACATATATAATACAATGTATAGTTTCTTGAAATGTTACGATTCAACTCCATACATCACTGGAATATCGTTTTTGCGAATCCATCTTCTTAATATAATCAGCAGCTTGCAATTCACTCATATTTCCTTTTTCCATTACCACCTTTAATAGAATGTTATGTACATCTCTTGCCATATTACGTGCATCACTAAAAAATAAATTAATTAGTTTTGATTAAACATTTGATTTTTATAAAATATCTTTGAATACTCAAAATCATTTATTATTTAGAAATAAATGAGTATGGCAATTAAAATTTATTCATAAAACTTACCCACAAACATAAATATGTCCATTATTTTTTCCAATCACTCTCCACAATTCTTCCTTATTCTTCTCAAGTAAATGTGTAACATAGACTTTGTTTTCCTGCTCTCTACTAAAAGCTGTATGCAAAGTCAAGGTTCCACTATCTACATATTTTTGTAATTCTTCTCTATAGAGAAAATCTTCATCACGTTTTCGACAACCAAAATAAAGAATTGTATCACCTACTTCTTTACCTAAAAAATTTTAAATATTGCATTTAAATATAATATAATATTAATCTTATTGCTATACTTATTCATATATTTTATTCTTTTAATCAATGATATATTTATTTTATATAAATTAAATAAATATTCCTTACATCTATATATAAATAATTCTAAATAAATAAAAAAAATTACTATAAGTATAATTTAAATTATATATACCATCTTTCTTAGCTACATCACGTTCTTGAATAAATGCTCTAAAAGGTGCAAGTCCAGTTCCTGGACCAACCATAATGATTGGTGTTGTAGTTCGTGATGGTAAACGAAACTGAGATTTACGGACAAAAATTGGAACTAGGCATGGTGGATAAGAAGGATGTTTCTCTTTTAACCAGGTAGTTGTGACACCTCTATTAATTCTACCAGTAGGAGTATTATATTCTACAACTACAGCAGTTATGTGAATTTCTAAAGGATGCAACTAAAATACAATAATACTCTGATTAATTTTATAGAAAAGAAATTTGATAACATCCTTTTTTTAATTGTATTTGAAAAATTCAAATATCAATAGTTTATTTCTATGTAAAATATATTTTCGTCTTAACTATCAATATAATTCAAAATTGCATTAATACCTTTGGTGAAGAAGATATAGAATAGTAGCGACACTGCAATCTTGGTAACAGTTCACACAAATGATCTATTGCTGGATTCAAACTTGGAATGTCTTCTAAAATATGTACTATATTTCTATTCTCATGAATAATCCATTGTTGGTAAAGCGCTTTACCTTCTGCTGTGGTAGAAGACATTTGTTTCAACTTTTCCTTATCAATTAAATCAGTTGCATATTCTGCCAATTCTTTAAGAATATGTGTTCTTGGATTACTAGTAATATCTAAATAATGTGTTAGTGCAGTTCGATATGTACACGGACAAGGGAATGGGTGTTTTTTTGTTGATTCCTCTATAAAAATTAAAATTGAAAAAAGTTATTTCAAAAGCATTTTTTCGTTCATTATAATCAGCATCACTTATGAAGTAAAAGTAATTTTTTTAGTTTAAACATTAAATAAGAATATAATTATACACACACCGTCAGTATTTGTTAATGTAAAAATGGTATCCAAATTAACATTGCACTTTTGGCCAATTTTATTTACAAGTTCAGAATTGTTAACTGGATAAACTGCTAAATGATCTCCAGATTCATAGCGCATCTTTGATCCATTAATATCAAATTCTATATGCATGCAGGACCGATTTGAAGTAGAACCATGTAATTCTCTATTTATTTTTACAGGTGCTAAGAAAGGATTTTTAGCATCAAATGGCCTAAAATTAAATTGTTTATTTAGCTATCAAAATATTATATTTATTTATTAACAAATATTTTGAAGTTATTTATATATATTATACTTAAAAACATTTGACAATAATCATTATTTTTAATTAAAAGAATCAAATAATTTAAGAAAATATTTTTATTATAAATAAATATTTCTTCTATTAAAAAAGAAATTTTTAATATATTTTGTTTTTTAAAAAAATTTTTAAAAATACTTACGCTCTTTGACTTTTAAACGAATGAAGTCTTGCAATTTCACCACTATATACTTTTTCCACTGGTATATCATTATGTTCAGTAAGTTTATATTGACGAATACTAACATCTTCTCCTGCACCCTCAATATTAAAATATTCACAAACTGATGGCCAAAATTTATCTTTCCATGTTATAAAATCATCTTCAATGCTATTTTAATAAATGTAAATATTACACATTTTGTTTTAAATTATTTATAACTTTATTTACAAAAAATAAAAATTTTTGTAAAAACTTTAAATTTATTTTAAATTTCAAACTTTAAATCTTAAAATAATACTTAATTTATATTAATAATATAAAAAACTCATAATATTTTAAAACTATAAAATTCATATAAAATTAAGGCTAAATTAAATTTTTATTAAAAAATTATGATTTTTTAAAATCAAAATCACTGTTTTTCAATCTAATAATTTAGTACTATGAATTACAATTATATAATAAAGGCTTAATTTTTAAATAAAAGTATTTACAAAATAATCTTCAATATTTACTTAGCATCATCATCTCCTAGACCGCATTCAAAGACACGATTAGCCCCCAGTTGTTCTAATCTATGATCAACATAAATAGCAATTTCATTATAATGCTCATATGTTTTATTGCCCAATCCAAACACCTGCAAATAAATATATATTGCAATATAAAACATTTTTTATATAATATTCTTCTATTATTTATTATTAGTAAATTTTGATATAATATTGATTAAAAAAATAAGTATCAAATGTTTAAGTAACTAAAAATTGAAATATGCGCAAACAAATTGATTATTAATTAGAATTCTGTGAAATTGAAATTTAATGATTATTTTATGTGCAACCTAAAAAAATCTATTGAACATGCTAACATTATAAAAATACAACTTTATGTTTATGAATATATTTAAATTTATACAAAACAAGTTTTGAAAATTTTACTGAAACATTTTACATAATCAAAAATTTTTTTTCACATAATATGCAAAATACACGAAATAAAAAATCTGTAATCTTTTGACAATACTAATTATAATTGTAAATAAATGAAAATCATTTAAATAAGTTCTTATATCGATATATTGTTATCTTATAACAATATATTTGAAAAACCTTAAAAGTATATTTTTTACCTCTAATTCTGGTAATACGAAGAATGGAACATTCATCTGCCTTTTACAATTGCAGTATACCGAACTAAAACGTATAACTGCACGTGTTATTAACTTCAAAATATTCATTATCAATCAAATCTATCAATCATTACTATTTCTAAGCTATGGTTTAATCTTACAAAAAACTATATTTAAAAGCAGACGATAAATTTCCGAAGTTGTTTTCTATCAATTGTCTTTTGTTTAATATTTCGAAATTAATAATCATTCATATATGAGACTTACACAGTGCACATAATCATATCGATTTAAAAATTTTTTACTTATGTAATATTATTTTACATTTTCATGATTTAAATTTTCGTTATGAAACAAATCCAATTTTTCAATATAGCGAATATCAGTCATGTAACACAACTTATCAACCGTATAAACCACATGGCACAAGATGGGAGAGTAAGACGAATTCAGCAATGGAGGTTATATTCTTATTAAATTGAATGAAGAATGTCAAGAGAATAAAAGAAAATTAAAAGAAAGAGATAGAGTGCATTTCAAGAGATTTTTTTGTAAATAAAACATTTTTTATATAAACTGGACATTATAATATTATTAGTAATTTATTAATTATTAGTAATTTACTTTTTATGCAATATAAAAACTGTCATACATGAAAATTTTATCTCTTAACTAAATTTTTGAAAGCAAGGTGATGAAATATTAACACTACATTAACACTGTATTAATACTGTATGCTAAATTGTTGAATTTAGTAAATTACATTTACATATTTATTGCTTACAAAAACTTTTATAATTTTTAATTTATTAAAATAAAGTATATTTTTTGTTCAAAAATTGTATTAATAATTAAATATATATAATTCAATAATATAAATTAAAATATTTATATATTAAGAAACTAGTAATCTTTTCATTTTAAATTTTAAGAAAATAATACTACATTAAGATTTCTTTTTTTAATATGACTACAATATGTATCTAAATTTTGTAATGCTTTTAATATTAAAATTAATTCATTTTAAAAATAAATTATTTAGATAAATATATCTAATACTACATTGATTTACATTATTATAAATATACCAACAATTTTTACTAATAAAGTAATTTTTTGCAGATTGACTAAAATATTATAAAAATAGACTAATTATTCAAGAAAATCAGATTTCAAATATTATAAAAGAAATATCAAAAAAGAGATGTGAAATAATATTATATCATATCATTTGTGTTATAAAAATGTACAATTTAATTGTTATTCAATAATATAATTATAATTAAAATAAAGTATTTTGAGAAGATTTTTATTTTTAAAAAGTAATTTTAAAAAGATTCATATTTTATTTTAAAAAATCTAAACAGTTTAGTTGGTATTAATATTTGATTTTTAAATTCAAGCTATTATAAACATTGAACTTCCTTAAAAAATACTAAACTTTTACATATTTTTATTTATGCCTATAATATTTGACATAAGTATAATCATTAAAAAAACTTATAAAATTTAATTACACCTTTAAATAAACAGATTTTAATAGAAGAATGCAAAAATAATGCAAATAATTATAATATCTATAAATAAAAGAATTTTTACATGGAATCATTTTACTTATGTATACATTGTAATTTCGATAGTAATACATTCTAATCAAAATTTAAGAAAAAATCTATAAAACTATTGAAAATAATAGTGTATGATGATATATAAAATAAACGAAAAATACTCACCGCATAATTCAAACCATTGAGATCAGCATCTCCATTTTTCAACCAATCGACGAATTCCATTGCGTTATCAGTAGGGTCACCTTCCCCATATGTTGCCAAACAAAATACTGCCAGACTCTTATTTATTGTTTTTAAATTAATTAGTTCTTCCTGCAATACAATAGCATATTATGAATTTATATAAATATTTCAACAATTAAGAAAAAGATCTTTTCTTTTTATAAACTCACCATATCGCATTCCTCTGGATCAGCAACCATCCCCTTTAATTTATAACGAATACCTTCCTTCGCTAACCGTCCAGCAAATTCCTCAGCTGTACCAGTTTGACTGCCATAAAAGACCACAAGACTTCGGCCAGATGTTTGAAGTTTTTTAATAAACGAATTTTCAGACGGAGTTAAGGATGTATAAGAAGATGGCCTGTTAAAAAAATCACAATAAATCCTGCATACTTTGCTCATAAAATAGAACATAATTATAATTAAAACATAATTTACTTGTATAAATAATGATATTTTTATGAAAATACATATTAACTATACAAAGTATAATAGAAAATATGGTATTAAAGGTAATTGTAAACAAAGATTACATACATGTAAAAGAGGTACAATTTAGTAATTGATTTACTATGGCAACTTGAAATTCAAAAGAAAAACTTTATACAATTAAGATCAAGTATATTCTAGTTTAAAATTTCCATATATTTAAAAAAATATATGTATATACATATTTTGTGAGGTTTGGAAATGTGCACAAACGGAAAATATTCATAACTGAGAATGCATAATGTAAAAATTTTTTATCAGATGCTCACATTGTTATAATTTATAATTTATATTCCATTTTTTTAAAATAAAACTGATACTTAAAACTATTTGATTTATTTTTTTTTCAATCTAATATTTTAAATATTTCATAGGAAAAAAATATTTTTCTATTAAAATTAATTATTTGAAACAATTGATAAGATACTTGATCAAGAAATACACGTATAACGATTATAATAATGTAATAAAAAAATACAAAATTAAAAGTAAATAATCAATCACTGTATCGTATAAGATGTAGCAGATGTATATTCATCCTGTCTATTCCATCTCGTAAAATACCAAATTCCAGCAAACATCAAGGCTCCGCCAATTATCACAATATCCAGAGTGTTAAACATAGATTCATCCATAATATTTGTATCAGTCACCCCGGGCATTATAGACGTGTCAGACATCCTTACGGCTTCCGGATGTGACGAGTCTTCAATCTAAAAATAAAAAAAAGTACACAACATAAATATTCTGTTTTTTTATCAATGAAAATTCAAAAATTATAAGTCTTTTAGAATACCAGAAAATATTTATTCCTTGGCAATATATAAATATATTAATATATTATAACATATAAAATATAATATAATATGTATATTAAATTTTTTTTTAAATTTATCAAACAAATAATTTTTTACATTGTTTTTAAACTTTTTAATGATTTATGTACATGTAAATAATATACATATGTTTCTTTATCATCATAAATACGTATATAATTAAAAAAAAACGCATAAAATGATGATGGCAATTTTCATAAACATATAGATTCAAATAATGTTTCCTACTAACTTGATTTGTATACTATTTTCATTTTAAATATTTTGAAATTTTCTTAAAAATAAAATTGTAATAATTATTTAAAATTTTATTACATAAATTTTTATAATTCATGTTATTAACAGATTAATAAGTTAAAAATAAATTTTTAACTGATTATACATAATTAAATAACAGAAAATAAACATACCATAAACATATGTATATATAATTAAATTGTTAATCTTCACAGAATATTTAAACTGGCTTTTATTAAGTTACAATTTATATATCATTCAATAAATATATTAGTTAATTAAATATCTTAAAAGAATTCCTATTAAATAAAATTTAAATCATCTAGAGAATCTATCTTTAGTTAAATATTTATTGTTATTGATAATATATTAAGATCAATCTATCACTTTTATAATGATCATTTTGATCCTGCATTTTTGTTAGCTTCTTGTGAATTTTCACAGCAAAACATTTTTTCTTTTTCTAAACAGAATATAATAATAGTTTATCATACAAGACTGTTTTTGCTCTATTCACACCAAAATATTTTAAACTGCAAATATTTTTCGATTATTATCAATTATTTTAATAAATATATAATATGTACGTATTTAGTATATTAAACATAAATTAATAATGATATTTAATATAAATGAAAAGAAAATCTTATCGATAAAAAAAAAATTTTTCTTATCGAAATATTCGAATAAAACATTGATAAATACTAAGATTATGAAATTAGAATATCAATAAGGATAAAAATACAAAAATATTTAAATTTTTAAAAATTTTTTTCTGTGTTTTCATAAAATGTAACATTTTTATAAAATATTCATTTTTTTCAAATGTGTGTTTCAAAACTTATTTAATCTATAGAAATTTATTATGATCCTTATCATTAGCTTTATATTTATCATTTTTAGCATACAACCTAATACTAAATTTAAAACCTTTTTTAAAAATATTCTTTTATTGTAAAAGTTTATTTAATAAAATTTATCTTTTATAAAATTATGATAATTTTAATCTATTTTTATTTTAAATGTTTATATTTTTAAATGTAAATTTATTGTATGCTGCAGTAAATATTGCCATACTTATATTGAATTTTTATCATAGTCATTATAAATATTTATATTAAAATTAATTAAAAATAATTTCGATTTAAATTAGTAACGCACTTTATTATAATTTGTTTTGATTTTGCTTATAATAAATTAGAATTTATATAATAGATTAAAATATCTTGCATTATATTAATATAATTTGCAATTATCTTATTATTGAATGAATAGATATAATTGTTTTGCTGAACTAATCAGAGAATGTATTGAAATAACATTTAGTAAAAATTTTTATAGTATAAATACATTATAAAAATTATATGTTTAATATATTCATAAATATAGATACATATTGCTAAAATTTTTTAAAAAGAATTAATCTTTAGTCTATGAATATAAATATGAAAAATTATTCATTAATAAATAAAATCTATTTTACTTACAATGCTGATAATATCTCTTAAATTGTATCTATTTTTCTTTATAATAAGTTGTAAAAAATTTTTGATAAATAAAAAAGGAATAATTGTTTATAAACAATATAAATTTGAAAAACACAAAGTTCTTTTTTAAATTAGAAAAAATTTATGCAGAAACATAAATGCATCCTGTTTTAAATTTTTATTTTTAAAAAAAATTTTATTTAATTTATTTAAGCACATAATCTAATTAATTTTAAATATCTAAGTAAATGTTTTTAAAATCTTTTAAATATATTTTTAGATATACTTATAAATGTGCAGATTATATCCTTAAAGAAAATCAATAAATTCTATTAATGTTATAATTAAAAAGTTTTAACTTTAAATAAAATATATATGTCTAATTAAATATAGAACGTAATTATAAAACAAATGTTTTTTAATATATATTTTAGTAATATCATGAACAAAATTAGTTATAAAATAAAAACGTGAATTATACGATAATATTAAATAAATTAAAATGATACGTGTGTATATAGTTGTATTTAGAATCACTTTTATTGAAAAATATCAAAAGATAAGCAGGGTTTTAAAAATACATAATATAATATTATAGTATTAAAAAATAAATATTACACAATTGTTGAATATAAACATTTTTTAAATGATTATGAATCAAAAAGATTTCATTTTAACTGCAAAAATTTTCGGATTTAATTAAAAATAATGATATATATATAAATATATACTATCAAATTGAAAATTTTTCAAATTAAAAAGTCTATTTTCTTAAATTTTAATATTTTTTAAAAATTGAATAGATATTAATAATAATAATTCTCACTGTATATTCACCACAAATAAAAGTAAAAAAATAATCACGGACAAAAAGTGAAAATGACTAAGTTGCGATGAAGAAAAACTATCGACAGATGAGCTTACGTAGATATATGTCGATTAGATAAAATGCATTGCAGTCGTAGTACCACGAAGATGAACATTTAACTATCATACTGAAGTAGTCATTCGGAATTCCAAACGAGCCTCCGAGTATTTTAAAAACCGGTGTTGATGAAAACCGGTATTTCGCCATAATCTGACGAGAGAGTGTAGGTTACATTATACGTACATATCAATAAAAAAACAAAAATTAGCAAAAATACCCTTCAGATAGTATATAAAATATCGATGAATCATTTTTTAATAGCCTATTATTATTGATATTATGCTTTTATTGCTTATAATATAGTGACAATACATTATTCATAATCTATTTTTTTAATTAATAATGTTATATCACATTGTTATGTTACATATAGATACAACTAACTTCACACACTATTTTCATTTATATTTAAATCGTTAAAAATACTTGAACTTTTTCTTTATAATTTTATAATATTACGTAGAAATTTTTCAAATTATCTATTTATTTTTTCATCGTTTCCTACATATATGAATGAAAAGTGCATCGTTCGTACAATTTAAAAAAATTAAATTTTACAAGATATTGAATATATTATCTAAAATTCTTTGAATTATAGCACAATATTTAGGTATCAATTAATATTTATTACTCAATCTTATATAATATGAGTCAGAAAAAAACACAATAATAAACAATAAATATAAATTATTATAATTTTTCATATCAATTAAATATTTTAAATTAATTATAAATATTAATTTTTTCCTCAACATAAAAGATTTTAAATAATTTTTCTTAAACCTACTGCTGGATATAATGAAAATATTTTTATCTTTATCGACTTTTTCTTAAGTATTGAATATTTTTTAATATTTAAAACTTCACTGTCTGATTAAAATAGTTTCAATTCTACAGTTTGTTAAAAAAATCATTATTTACATTAAAATAAACAATGTGATTGTTATTACCATTTTCCCTTAATTAAAAATTGAGTATAAAAGGTAAAGTTTAAAGTAATTATGTTTATATAAAATTAAACAATTCATGAAATAAATCAAGAAATTCATAATTAAAAATAAATTTAAATATAGTTAAGTATTATGAATAATAAAAAATACTAATTATTATTTCTATATCATTGTACTTTATACCATGCTTTAAAAATTTCATATTTCTATCTATATTTTTGATTCATTGATATCATATTATATTACTTAATTTTTACTTCCTTTTAACTATAAAATAAATAAGAGTAAAATAAATATTATTTAAAAATTTTTTAAATTATATTCTAGCTACAATTTAACGATTTAATTTTTAATCCAAGTTTGCAAACTTAAATTTTAAACGCATTAATTAAATAATAGAAAGTTTCAATAATTCTTATAAAAATATTTTCTTGTATTTTATAGTCTAATTAAGAAATAATTGATTGTTGCACATAAATTATTTATCATAAATTACCAAAAATATTTTTATATTTATTTTTATTTAATTGCATATCAATTGTATATATGTAGCTTTAACTTGTATCTAAATAACAATGATATTGATCACCATAAATTATCATAATTTACATAATAGACATTTTCTGATTATTTCCTTTTACAATATTTAAAATAATAGTAAATATTATTAAACTACAAATATTATTATAAAATTAATAAGATAGTTATAAAAAAAAATCATACATTTTGCTTATCAGTAAAACGTGTTTCCTATTTTAATATTTTTAAGTTTAAAACATAAAGAATTTAATACATTTTTTAAATTTTTAATTAAAAAAAACTATTTACATTTCTTTGAAATTCTTAAATTTAATGCTAGTTTATTTCAACCGATAAATATTAGTTTTTTAATAAAATTAGAAAAATCGTAAGAAATTAAGTAACTATAGAATAAACATAGGCAAAAATATATTAAAAAAAAATTTCGACATCAAACTAAAAAATTACATAAGCTACATAAGTTTATTTTAAGTAAACATATTTTTTTTCCATAATCATATGTTTGATACTTAATATCTTAAATTATTTTACTATAAATATTTAAATAAAACCAGAATAAAATTGATAATATCGCAAAAAATTTTTTAATTTTGATTATCATATATATTTATAATCATATATTAGATTCTAGAAAACATTTAATAAATTTAATGAATAAAAAATGAAATATCTTTTACTCAATTCATTTCAAGATTATTTAATTATTAATACGTATAATTTTTATGTCTATGAATATAGTAAAACTTGTGTAGTAGAAAAATAATAAAATTTCTCTTTTCACTCCTTACACATTCTCTTATTGTAACTAACCAGTTCTGAATTTTCATGATCGAATGCTGCATGATAAAAGCTTATTGTACTTTTTTAAAATTATACTAACTTGAAATAAAATTAGAAATGTACTTTATAAAACATGAATAAGTAGCATAAGTAAATAAAAAAATTCTCTACAAATATTTTTAATATCGATTATTAATTTATTAAAAAATCTTATTTGTCAAAGGTAAAATACTCAGGAGAAACAATGTTAACATTTAATTAACAGGTTATATAATATAAATACATGGATAATAAGATTTCAGATTCTTGTAAATTTGAATAAGTAAATCCTATTTATTAAACAGTTGGTTAAGATAAGAAAAAATTCGATAAAACATTATATTATTTATTTGACTTAGTTCTAGCTTTAATTAAAATAAGTTTTTTTGTTACTTTTTTAATGAGTATAAAAATGATTATGAATAATTTGATTTATAAAAACTCTTGATTTTATATTTTTTCTAATGTACTAATTTTTTCGATAAATGATATTTTTAGAGTATATAAAACAATATTCATATAAAATTTTTATTCTTTTTATCATGTTTTACCTAGAATTATATTAGTTTCATTTTTATATTGAATATTGAAGACAAAAATAATTTTTAATAATTTAAACATAAGTTATTTTAAAGGATTTCAAAATAATTATTTCTATTAAAAGTATAATTAAATACCACATAAATTTCTCATGTTTATAATATAAGCATCAATTCGTAAGTTGTACTTTTTTACAATAATATATTATTTAAATCATTTATTGATATTTTATTTTTATTCTTACATCTATTACGTATGTCCATTTTTAGAAGAAGTATATAGCAAAATTAAAAATAAAAATGTATGCATTTTCTATATATTTATATTGTATACTATAATAGTAATAAAATTAAAGATATATTTACTGTAAAATTAATGATAAGTAAATATGATTCATTATTTTCTCTTTCAAATTACATAATTTATTTTAATCAAATATTAAATTAATAAAAAAATCTATATATACAATTCTAAATTGCAATTAAAATTAAAAATATTTATTTCTATGAATATTCTTGGTTTAATACTACACAGCTTAATTAAAGATAATGTAATATAAAATTTAGATCCAAATATAAAAATGTAGAATATAAGAAAGATAACGATGTTTTAAAGGTTTAAATCATCGGTAAAATAGTTTACTACCAATTTTAATTCATTTAAAATTATATATGTGTATGGTAAAAGCCCTATATATAATAAAGAATAGCAAAATAAAATTATCTGATTTCAAAAATATTATACCGCCTTATAAGCGTAAAATGAACTATGTATAAATAATATGACAAGCACTTTATGAAACTGAAAACGTGTGAAAATGTATTAACAATAATATATTTTATAATTATTTTATAATCTCATGAAATCATATTTTAATAAATTTTTGATAATTAAGTTTTAGTATTACATTCATTCATGAAAACATTAATCCATTTTTATTCACAAATTTAATCATTAATCAGTATATAATTTGATATATTTAATTATTTTTTATCGTAACTATGATTCTGTCCTTAGGATTTGTTATTTCAATATTTCATTAGATTCAACAAAAATTATAATGAACATTAACGTATATTTATTTGTGTATTTTATTCTATTTTAAATTAAATTACAATAAAAGAATAATCATTAAATTTTTTATAAAAAAATTTCAAATTAAATTTAAAATTGAATAATAATTTTGAATATTTTACATGGACCAGATTTTTTCAAAATTAAGGATTTTATAAAAATGAAAATATTATGAAAATCAAAGAAATTATGTTTTTAGTTTTCGAAAAATTTAATATGTTCATATAAGATTTAAAATTAAACTATTAATGAGAATGTAATTTGTAAATATAATTGTTTCATTATATTATTTACTTATAAGTGAAAATAGTAAAAATGAGAAATTAGATTAAATAATGTGATCGTAACTTATATATCACAAACATATATGTATGAAATAAATCTCTCATGTTTATATAAAAAACTTAAAATGAAAATTAAAGAAGTTTTAATGACTTCAGAATTTACAAGATTTTATTTGTGAAAATAATTTAATGATTAATTCTGGAATTATAATGATCTGGAATACATTCATTTTTTTAAATTTTAATTTACATACTTTGTAATATTTCAAATTAATCTTGAGTTATTTATTTTAAAATTAATTATCAAATTTATAAATTAATATTTTAGAACAGATTAACAAAAAATGGCTTGGACATAGTTTGATATACATTCTTAAACTGCAAGTCACTAAAATATTTGGTTTTTAAATTTATACTTTTTTAAAATTATACTATAAAACCTCCATTCATTCGGAGAGAAATGGATAATTATTTAAATTAACTTAGTAATTTAATAAAGTAAAATTTTATCTTAAAAAAGATAATGCATAATAAATGTTAAAGTTAACAACAACAAATATCAAGATAGAAAATTCAAATCTTTTAAATACATTTTATCTTGTTATATATAGAAAATTGTACTTATTTAAAAATTATATAAAATAAAATAAAATTTGTTTTATTATTAAGCTTATTTTTTCTAAAATATATCTTTAATTTATATATTTCTCTTAATGACTTCATATAAATTATGAAATTATAGAGTAGTAAGCAAATATTTAATATGACCGAATAAATGCAGTAATTCTTCATTATCATTGAATTCATTTTTTATGCGCAAATTTTTCTTAGCTATACAGATTTCATACAATATTTAATTATATTCAGTAACTATACAAAATAAAAAATTCATAGTGTAAAGTAAAATATAAAAATACAAATTAATTTACGAAAAACTTAATTTTTTTATAAAATAATTTTATATTTATAATTATAAATATTATTAAGTAAAATTTTAAATATATATATATTTAAAAAATATATTATTAACTACATAAGATTAAAACTATGAATTATTATTTTAATGCAGTAAAATTAAAAAAGTTATATCTTATTGCAAGTGTAGGAAGAAAATATCTCGAATTAGAATTTATAAAGTTGTATATATGTGTTGTTCACATATGCTTTCAGCGTCCCTTGCTCTCAACTAATCTAATTTAAAATTTAAAACATAAACGTGTATTACAATAATTCACAGGTTGCTTGGTAAAATCAACAAAGCATCCATATATAAATTTTAATCGTTTTGCATTTCTATGAAATATTTATATATCATTCAAACATATTTTGTGCCATAATAATGATAATGGTAATCATAATTATAATTCAAATAAATAAAAACAATGTAATCTTATACTTTACATATACATTAATTTTAAATATTAGAAAAGTAAAAAAAGTATGATGGGCCAATCGAGAAAATTGCTTAAAATTAATAAAGGGAAATTAAAATATAATTGAACATGCATCTTTCGGGCATAAAAATTATGTCATTAAATCTAGCTTCATTTCGAGATAGATAATATACACAAGAAAATAGAATGTGCAATTAGTAGAATGACAAATTAATATTTACGTTACCAACTTTTATTACTTAGTGTTCATAAATATCGTCACAATGTTACCCATACGATAGTGTGTGCGCGACAATCAAGAAAATCGAATGATTTCTCAAAAATCCCAATGTCTAATGTCTGAAGAAACTCAAGAAAAATATTGACATTAAGATATACATTTATCACTAGAATTATGCTTCGTAATGCTGTGTTTAATTATTATGATTGCATTTTTTTTATAAAAATAATGATAAAATATTTACGTTGAATATTCTGTAAAAAGTTCATTTTCTACTTTATTATTGCTAATTAATTTGAAAGAATTTATTAATTTTGGTAAGTAAATTATAATGTACTATACATTATTAAGTATTATATATCAAAGAAAAAGTAATCAAGTTAAAAATACGAGAAAAAATCAACTTTATGATAATTGACTTAATATCAATTTAAAAAATTCATAGATGAAAAACGAGATCTTGTCGATACTTACTAGAAAATTCATTGATTTCTCTTCTAAAGATATGTCCGTGAATTCTTGTTCTTTCTAGCGAACAAAGTTCCGCACTACGTCACGGTACACGAACTTTCTCCAAAGCAGAGAATAACAAACGCGATCCGTTAGCTGGCCGATAACAACGGCCACAAGTCACCACGACATCGATTGTGCACGGAGGAACAGATTCAAAGCAATAAATGAGACCGATTGGCGGCCCTGACGATGCACACGCGCCTCTAAAACGTGCACGGGGAGAACACGGAAATGTGTCATCGACTGGAGTGTGGGTACCTGCGAATGCGTCCAACTAAGTTCCAAGATTCATACATATATATGTACTTGTAAACAAAGAGAGGGAGTAACGAGATAGATATATATATATATATAGAGAGAGAGAGAGACGACTAAAACCGAAGAGAGGACGTGGTAGACGCAATGTATAGCGCGAAACTAAAAATTTTTTGCCACTAGAACGGACGTTTAAACGTGAAAGGAGCAAGTCATGCGCACGCGTTTCATATCCGTGTCATCATTGTCAGACGCGTCGCTCAAAACGATAAGTCTCATTTCAATTATAATAGTACCGCAGTCGTGCGTCAACGCACGTGGAATTTTTTAACCTCGGAGATCACAGGCTCATCGCGCGATGAACGTTAAATCAGACAATTAAAAGCAATTCAGGTTATTGAGTAGTTCTCAAATTATAGCTTTCAACATTTTTACTAATTTATTTTTTTTAAATTAATTTTCCTTAATAAAATGTAACTATAACTCTTGGAGCAAACGTATGCATCAGAACTTTTAATTATTTGTAATTATCATTTGATAATTTGACAAATTTACTAATTAGTATTCGAAAGTTAATCATTACGCGGAAGGGGCTTATTGTAATTTTATCATTGAAACATCGTTTGATAATTTAATAATATTCGCTCTAAAAATTATATATTAATAATTTTAAAAACATTTTTGAAAAATGTAATTTTATATTCTATAGAAAAAATAACTATAGATTTGATTTTATTTATAATCGTTATTTTCTTACGAAAGTATAACCATTAGTTACGGTACATTTTTTGTAAAATTTTATATATTTTTTATTTTTATAG
Source organism: Dolichoris vasculosae (assembly GCA_018907195.1). Taxonomy (NCBI): domain Eukaryota; kingdom Metazoa; phylum Arthropoda; class Insecta; order Hymenoptera; family Agaonidae; genus Dolichoris; species Dolichoris vasculosae. The sequence goes on along the minus strand of JACCHY010000002.1, from coordinate 4,522,098 downwards.
TATATCTATCGGAATGTATAAAATTTTTTCGAACATTTTTTCATTAATAGTTTATTCTCTGACGAATAATATTTTAAAAACTTACTATTTAATGAAATACCTAATTTTTTTATATAGATGATATATAGATTATTAGTTTTAAAAATAAAAATAAAAACAAAATAATTATTTTTTGGTTGGAAGCACGATAGAAATGTCAAATTTAAGCTTTTAAATGGCCTAATCATCCTCATCTAATTTATACAAACTATCTCATGTATATTTTCCTTATTAATACTACTGTTAATATTGATACTAACCATAATTATTGTTAGGATTCATTGATAGATAAATATACTGAGAATTTATTGTCAAGAGCATTGCATGAGTATACAAATAATAACGATTACAATTCTCTATAGTAATTTCGATAATTTTAATTTTTGTATAATTCTTTAATATATTTGACATTAGTTATCATTATATATTATAATTACAAAAAATTTTTTTTATTTTCTTTAGATGTTATAAAAATTGTAATCATAATTTATAATTGTTATACTAGTCTATAAAATAAATTTTATATTTTAATAAAACTTTCTTCAAATTCATGATAACAATATTTATTTAATAAAATAATTATTTGTCTCTTAAATACCTACATCTAACATATTTTTAACGCATAAATAATATGTCAGAATGGAGTAAAATAAAGCAAATTTATAATTAAATAAACATAAAAAATATTTTATTACAGTCCTAATTTTTTAATATAAATAGCAAAGAATTATATTAAATTCTAAGTTTATAATTTATTTTATAAATTGTTCTAATAAATAATGCCGTATAAGCGATAAAATACGTTAAATAGTAACACTTATAATGAACTACAAAATAAATAAAAATTACTATATTTTTATTAAATTAACATAATATTTATTTTATATTTGAATTAATAAAAAGATTATAATTATTTTGATGAAAAATGTATTCTAAAAATTAAAACATCAAGACTTGCATATTATCGAATTTCTTATATAATTTGACGAAAGACGTCTAAGCTATTACGTGAAGTAATAGTGAGAAATCGGTAGGTAATGTGACAGCTTTAAAGGTCAATTAAAATAAAGCACATTAAAGAAATTCGCTTCTTTTAAAATAGTTGCATAAAGTTCGAAGATATAAGATGTAATTTTTAAAAAAATAGAATACGATAAAAATATTTATATTTTTGTTATTGAACATCTATAAAATATTTAATCTTGGGAATATAAAAATGAAAATTATAATCGATATTAATAGTACCACCTGTTAATTTAACTTTCTAAGTTAAAACGTTTTTTGAAAAAAAATATATATTTATTATAAATTTATATCGATATTATTATTTTTTGCTATATATATTTACACTTAACTTATATATCAACACTAATAATAGTGTCATAAGCACTAATTTAATAATGTATTAGAATAAATATTTACAAAAAAATCTAGTTATTTAATTTTCAATATAATACATTTTATATCTGCATATCTAAAAATATAATTTTAGGAATATAAAATACTAAATCATTTTTTAATGTATATAAGAATATTAACATTTATGTTTAAATTCAATGAAAATTTTCATATTTTTTAAATTAGGATTACACAGATCTTTTATTTTTATGTTTCTTGTCACTTTTATACTTTTTAATAAATTTACTATCAAAATTTATATAATTTCTTCAAATAGACGTTAAAAAATATTCAGTTGATATTCAAAGTAAATTACAGTGATTATTTTTTATTTTTTTTTTAAATATAGTGTAGTATTTTTAAACAAATTTCACTTGATTCTTAATTTGTTACTTAAGATTTATATACTACTTATTCTAAACAATGGCTGTTTTGCATTTTTAATGTATTAGAAATAAAATCTATAATAATACTGAAACGTTTAAAAATTTCAATATTTAATAGAAATTATACATCAATAAGATTGATAAAAAATATTGCTTTGTATGAATTTCAATATAAACTAAAGTATGTCCTTCATACTTTTATCAAATAAAAAATTTTTACATTAGAATCAAGTGATTATATTATTAGCTTTTTGTGAATTTTTTGACTAACCTTGTATCTATTAAGCAAAAGAAAAAGAGTAATATATAATAATGAAAATTTAAATATAAGAATAATATTTTCACTTTTCATTTTTTAAAAGATTTTTCAACATTATACATATTTCTGACTTTAACCTTTATAATCTAAAATAAATAAATGTGATAAAAAAATACATGGATAAAAATCACTATTAGAAGATGCTATTGCATGCAGAAACAATATAGCTAACAAATAAAAGTAACTTCAAATCAAGAGTTTATTTTTACCAATATTAATTTTCAAATCGGGTTATTTTGTGATTTTTTAATTCACTTACACCTTCATTATCTATCTGATGTTATATATACGAGTCTTAAAAAATTTGATTGCATTTTGTACATACATTTATATTTTTCAGATCATATTAACAAATATATAATATTTTTTCAAATGAAATAGACCAAATCAATACTTTTTTTAAATCTTATCGGTATAAAATAAAATGTAGAAGAATACCACATAATTAACTAATTATTTTCTTCTGCATGCCAAATTTTCAGATGCATAATAATTAATTCATAATTAAAAGATATAGCCATGTTTAAAAATTTACTAAAAAACATTACGTATAGAAAAACGCATAGTAAAATCATAATTATAAAAAAAATAATATTTGAAAATGTGAAATCATATGATAAATATAACAAATAAAAATATATTGATAATAAAAGTCTTTTAAACACATTTAACAAAGTTAAATGAAAAACGAGTTTCTTGCAATAGAGAAACATGTAAAAAAATTCTCAATAATATTATAATTTGAATTTAATTATCTTGGATTAAATTACAAAGATATTTATACAAAAATATAAAATTTATAAAATAATTATTCCAAAATTTGAAATTTTAAACAACAAAAACTTAACGTATTAAAATTAATTGTATTATTGATGTTAAATCTGAATCGAAATTTGAATTTCGTATTTTTTTTCCTATAAAATCATGTAGTTCATGAAATTATTCGTTTAAAGGGAAGAATTTTTAATTTTTTCTAAATTAGATTATAACATGATGATTTCATAAATAGAATTATATATTTGTTATTTAAAAACAAAGATCTATTTATATACATTTAGAAATCAATGATTAAATAATTTATAAAATTTTTAAAAATTCTTCATAATAAATTGTATTAACATTAAAAAAATATTACTTATAATAAATTTCAATATTTTACATTTTATGACTGACAAATAATATTAAATTTGAACAACAAATAAAATAAGATTAGATCTATAAAACATACAAGTATTATCGATACATTTCTACAGTTTTATAAAACTAATTACTGGATGATTTCTAATATGAATAATATTTTTTTAATATTTCTGATTTCTTTGATATTTATGTAGAAATTTTAACTTATTCGATACACATGAGAAAAAATTGAAACAACAGACGTTATAATATATTAATAAATTTTTTAATATACAATTAAAATATTTTAAATATTTTTAATTATTACTAAAATAATTAATTGCTAGATAGATTGTATAAAATTACAGAGAAAGAATAATATCTATTAAAAAGGAATTTATTGAAAAAATTAATTATACATATCATTACATATCACACGACAAACCATAAAAACGTCACATATATATATATATGAAAGTAAATAATAGCATCAAGTTATTGATTTATCAGATAAAATTAAATCGTTAATACCTTTAAGAGATGTTTACATGTAATTCTAAGAAAACATATCGTTTTCAATACATGAATTAATTATATTTATGTGTATGCATATGTAGATATTTCTTTCCTATCGGGAAAAGAATATTTAAAGATAAAAAAGAATACCCAACGAATAAAAGTAGGAACAAAAGTAGTTTGTAGAACTGAATAAAACAATAAATTTAGATTAAATACTAAATTGAAGATTAAATTGATAAAATAGAAAAATAAAGTAAAAAATATTACTATATATAATAATAATAATAATAATAATAATAATAATAATAATAATAATAATAATAATAATAATAAAGAGTATAGAAAATGTAGACATCAATTTTATTATAAACGCTCATTATACTCTCCGTATTTATAAATATTTATCGATACAAATTTTAATTAATACAAACAATAAGTTTTGATAATATAATACAATTTTCTACTACTATAATAGTTTAAATTTAAGATTAGTATTATTTTTCAAATGTATAAACGTATATTCGTTTATATAATTACATTTTATTTAATTAACCAATTATTTCATAGGTGAAATCTTTATATTAATAGTATTTTATTTATTACGAAAATTAAAACATTATAATTTTTACAAAGTTATAGAAAAGAAATATTTATAAGCACTTAATAATAACAATTATTTAAAGTTAAATTACTTACCAAAAATTTTAAAAAAATCACATTTTGTAACTAAATTTATAAATAATTTTATCCTTAATTAAAAAGTTTTAAAATGAATTTAATATTTTTAAAATTAACAAATTGTAATTTTTTCCAGTTTACAGAAAAATATGTCTATGAAAACTATAAGAATTATGATTATTATTTTTCTAGTATATTTTTTTAATATTTTCAGCAAAGTAATTTATATATTGTTATCACAACTTGAAAAAAATAATACGATAATAAGTTACTCTAACAAATTTAAACAATGATTTTGTTAGTATAATAATGTGAAAATATTATTTACAAAACAATTAAAGAAATATTTAAAAATATTTATATATTTCAATTGTACCTTTTTTGTTGAATAAAATATTTTCGTAGAAATAATATATAAATAAAAGTAAATATAACTAACTGCAATATTATCATTTGCATTATACTTACGCATAAATAAGGTAAATAATATAAAAAAAATATTTGTAAATACTATAAGAATTCGTAATATAAAGAGTGATTGCAAAAATTTCTTGATATATTGTGTAATGTTTGTTGGTAAAGAATTCAACATGAACTATTTTTATTTTCATAAATTATAGATTTTTTTTAATAATGATATCAATTATTAATTAATAAGTACAAATAAAAATACAGTATAAACTTATATAAACTCTAAGTCTCTTTAAATATCAGTAAATATATTTGAAATTCGTTACAATTATAAACGAGAGAAAAAATTCAGTTGCTACTGACATTTAATAATACTTTCACAAGTCAAAAGGAACACAAAAAAAAATTTTTATTTAATGAAGCAGTTTTTCGTATAGATTATATTTATATAATATCTCAAACAATTTACTTATTCATCCTTGTAAAAATATAAAATTAAAAAATATTTAAGTTATAAGCTAAAATAAATTCAATGATTGCATTGAATTGAAATTACAATAAAACAATATTTGCAGTACATAAGTGTGTTTAAATATAAATGTATAGCTTCAATGTATACAATTATTTAATATAAACAATTAACAATAATTAGATATTATTATAGTATTATCTAATAGTACAATATTAGATACTATATACTAGTAACAATACTATTTAAAGTTTTAAAGTAATAAGTAAAACACAAGTAGAACAGTATGAGTTCAACATCACACAAGACCATCAAAAAACCGAAATCGCTTACACAACGGTAACTTTTTAATTAACCTATACCATAGGATAACTCAATAGTTTTTTAAATTTTTTAAACATTTTTTATACATCCTCCTAGATGAATAAAAACTGTTTGAATAAAATGTAATTATTAGACTAATTACTATGTTTATATTATTATACAATTTTATTTATTCGAAGATAAAAACTGAATAGAACATAATAATTAAAATATTTATAATAAATAGAACAATGGTTCAAAATATGCTATTATCTCAGATTTATTATTTTCAATTTGGTGAAAAAATATTACAGACTTTTTTAATGATTAGATCCTAACTTTATAATACAAGTGAAAAAAATTACTTAAAATACTTTTAAAATTAATAAAATAATCCTAATGTTTATGTTCGTATCATTGCTTGTTGGTAAATAGCCTGTAAACCGCAGAATAGTCACAAAAACACATGACTTATTACAGATACAAAAAATCGTTAAATACCCTATGCAAAGGATGTTTCTTTAACAATATAATTATTATTTCACTTAATATAAAGATATCTCGTATAAATAGCCAATAGTTAAACTATAAATGATATATATAAAATATTCTATGGATAATTTTGAATTAAAAATTTTAAACAAAAAATAAACGAAGCATTCTCTGACTAATGAAAAAAATTTTAATGTATTTCTGCAATAAAAAATTTGATTAACATTATTTTCAGATTATGTAATATTAAATAATTTAATCTTTGCCACAAGTTTCGTCATTCAATAAAACTAGTTCTCATGATTTTATAATTCAGTTTATAATTAACAAAATACAAAAATTTTTGTTTTTTAATTTGTTTGAAATTTAAAATGAATTGTATTATTATAGAATAAAAGATTTTTAATTACCATTAAAAAATATAAAATGATTATCTAAAATATTTAATACAAATTTATAAAAGATATTAACAAATTAAAATCTTTTTATTAAAATTTTTTTAATATATTTTTAGTAAAAGTAAAATAAAATGGAAAATACTGAAAATTTTATAATTGAAATAATTGAGTAAATTAGGAAATTGATTAAATTTATATTAATATCTTCATAGTAACAATACATCAAAACATTTTGCTAGTGTAAATACGATAATTAAAATTACTTAAAAGAATTATAAATGAGAAAATCAATACAATTTTATTTTTTAAAAAAGTTATTTATTATATAAAGGTTTAAATATAGGTAATCTTTTAACAACAATACCTTATAATCATACATTATAAATAAAGAAAATATTAGAAAAAACATCATCAATTGTAATTAAATAAAAAACTTTACAACTATAATTGTAAAAGAATTATACAACAAAGAAATAAATTGATTTAATTCTTAAAAATAAAATAGCAAGTGTGTACAATAATTTATAGAAAAAGAACATGCTAACTGTATCTTTATTTTCACGATTTAAAAGTATAAATTATATTAAAAAATATATTTTTCACACGTAGTAATGTACAATTTATATTGAATAATAATAATTGTGATAGATATAAATTCAGAGTGAAAAATTCATGAATAATCTATAACTATAAAATAGATCATAGTGCAATAGATATTAATATGAATTCAAATGTTTAAAATCTAAAATTCCTTTTAAAAGTTATTTAAATATATTAAATACTAATTTTTTAAAAGTATGAATACAATGAAATAAAATACTAACTGAAAATTTTATAATTGTGGTTAATTAATTATATAAATAAAAATTGTACAAAATGTTCCTTCTAGTTAAAGATCTTTGATATTATTTTTTTGTATATTGAATTTTTGTATAAAATTTATTACAATAATATTGTTCTGATTATTATATAACATATATATTAACATAAATAATTCATTATGAATCTTCCAATATTTAAATTTACAATTATAATATTATTATTATAAATACATCATTTCATTGCATAATATAAAAATTATTTTTTAAATAAATCATAAAAAATTTTAAAAAACAATTATTTCTGTAGACATTTTTTGATGAAATGTAAAGCACTAAATTAACGAACATTTTCTTTATCATATATATTTCTAAACTAAAAAGGGAAGCGCTATAAAAGCTTTTACTGTAAAATTATTGTTTTACATATTTTATTTTTGTCACATAATTTATATATTATATATTAAATTATGAGGGAAAATATTATTAAATAGATTTTTTATTTGATAAGATTTTCTTAAAACGTTCAATTAAAAATCCGAAATTCAATTTTTATGTTTTATATAAAATTCAAAATTTCATATGTAATAATTTCTGTATTTTTACTATTTCTCTGAAAATATCAACTACAATATCATATTAATGTGACTTACAAAGAAGAAAAAAACAATATTATTAGAAAAACTTTTTTGTTGACAAGTATACTTAGAGTGAAATTAGTAGATTAAAAATTTAATAACAATTCTAATCAATGGTAAGTTTATTAAATTTTTATTTACAAGACATCAAGAGTATTTGAATTATAAGATATTGTATATTTTATCATTTGTTTCAAATACTATAACAAAAATATTATAGAATACTATATTATATGCATTACATAAAATATAGAATTAAAATATAGAAAAAATTATTAAACTTGTCGATTTAAATATGGTTTTTAAAAAATTCATAACAAAATTATTAAAAAATTATTATTGAAAGAAAAAATATAAAAAATATTTTATAATTATGATTTATCAAATAAAATACTATTATATAATTCAAAAAAAGTTTATAATTTTATAAATATATATCACAGATTAACTTTGATAAAAAATTTTACTGAATTAAATTGCATGATGTATATAATGAATTTAAATTATTTTCAATCGTTCCGACGACAAATATGAATTATGTAAGTAATCTTTAAGATTATTAATTGATAAATTAACATGTTACGTCTTAAATGATATAATACTAGAACGATGACGTTTTTCTTAATCCAATCTAATGTATAATTAAAAATGCATGTCTATAATTATATATTTATATACATTTGTATTTTTGTGTATTTTATATATTTTTGTAAAAGTGTAATATCTTAGAATAATTAAACTAATACAGTTTTACTTATTATAAAAATATTTTAACATAATTTAAAAATATAAATTAGGTTAAATATAATTAAAAAAATATAGTAATCTAAAATACTTTAAATTTGATATATTAAACTTTACTGTTATTTTCTTTCATTTTGGTCATGCCAATAAAATATATCCTTCAAACATATTTAATTAAATTATAAAAGTTTTAAGTTCATATTACTACAAATATTAAAACAATATTACAATCAAAGATTACATTATTTTTACGTTGAACTTTGACCTTTTATACATTATTCAAAAACCTGAGTAAATATAAAAACAAAGATCAGTAGCTATGCAGATAATTTTTATACCTTTCCAATATTTGAAAATATATGTACATTAAATATTTTAGTTAATATATTTATTTTGTAATAGTAAACTTATACTATAAATGTAATGATATTTACTTTTCAAAAGAAAAATTTAAGAGCTAAAAAATGGCGTTCCAAAATGTATTCATTCATATTTCAATTTTATAAAAAAAATTGATACTTTATGGTAAAATAAAAAAAGTGAATATTGACAAGTTATCATGCATTTAATATTTTTTCTTAGCAATAGTTAATTAATTAGATTACTGACACTAGAATTGGTAAAAAAAATTGTACATGATTTTTAAAAATTTATTATTGAATTCTAATATTTTTAATAATAATTTCTGCGTTTTCATAAAAAAAAAATATTTATTCATAAAATACCAAAAATCATCAAACTGAAACAATTTTTTCAATTTTTTGTAAGCAGTTAGTGGATAATCTAAAATTCTTATATATTGTCCAATGTGTAAGTAAATCTCTTGTAGCACTATTCTTAACTATGAATAACTTTATACCATTGTATATAGTTAATTTTAAATAATCACGTTCATATAAATTTCTAATAGCAAATGAAAATTTAATTTTGTAAAAAATAATAGTGTCAGTTTAATAACTCATTTTAGGTATATGAAAAGTTAATTATACTAAACGAATTATTGATTATTGTAAGTTCTTTATACTTGAAGATACAAACATTCCCTACACACCATATTTATCCATTACCCTTTTAATTCGTATCAAAGCAAACGAAATTTTCCACAAATTAAAAAAATTTTTCTCTATATATTTTGTTTATTAAGAAAATAAACATATCAATTATATAAAACCAAAATAAATTCTTAAAATTATCTGCATTTAATGTATTTAATCTTATTGATTCTGAATGTTTAAATGATAAATAAAAAATGCTCATCACGTTTGAATAAAGGAAAACAAAAAATTTGATGACTTCGATATTTTCTTTTCTAAATTAAAGGGAGAAATAAATTTCAGAGAATCTTTATTTATACTGTTACACTTAAAACTGAAAGGACCTAAATATACAGGAGTTCATTGGTAAAATAAATTTTTAATATTTTATAAAATAACAATATATATATATATATATTTTTATAAAAAAAAAACATTAAAAATCTTAATTAAATATAAATGTTTTACTAAACCTTATCGTTTAAATATATTATATAAAAATTAAAGAATATAATAATAATTATCTTTACACTGACTATAATACAAATGAAATAGAGCTATTTAATTTAATAAAATACGACGGTATTATTCGTAAAAAAAAATTAAAAAATATGTTCTACATTTACCCGAATACAGAGTGAATTTTATTTTAAGAAAACATACATCTTATATTTGATGTTATTTAAAAATATATATTATGATCATATTGTACTTAATTCTAAATATTATTAAAGTCGAATCAATGTGTTAATAAACGTAATATAACAAAATGTATTCTGTAATAACATAATTAAAAAATACTATATATATATATATATATATATCATGCAAAAAAGAATACTAATCAATTTAAATTTAAAAATAAAATAAATTTGAAGGTGCAAGTACGAAAATATTAAAATTTGCAATTATGCGTCAATTAATATATGTTGATGTATAAATATCGATAAATAAAATGTACAATTATACTTAGAAAATTATATTTTACATGATTCGATACGTATATGCACAGTTCACGAGTTTACATACGTATATATTTGCAAAAAAGTGTTAGTTTTACTTGTTTAAATAATTACTATTACTCTTAAATAAATGATTATTAAAAAAATTAGATATATTCAGTAAATGAAGACCTAATGACTATCCTATAATCTAAAATATAAATAAAGAAAAAAGTAATATATACAATAATAGCAACCGATTAATCGTTGACGCTTAATTTAGAAAATAGCGCATAATTGCTATTGTAACAGAAAAAATCTCGAGAGCATAAGAGTATATGAGTTTACATACATGACTACACAAGCTCATATTTGTGCATACGTAAGCATACTACAGCACTTATTAATTTAATCCTATGCTGATGGCATGATAACTTAAGTGTCAACGTATCTTTAGGAATCACAATGACCACATGATGAACAAGATGTTAAAGCTAAGTTTAATTATTGTTTATACTTTTATTATTTATGCACACTCGTGCATATGTAGATAAAGAAGCAATCTATCAAATATTTTTTTGATTTTTATTTTCAAATACGGAAACTTACATACATCTACTTACCTTTTCTGTATATAAACTTGAATTTCAATCACCCTTTTAGTATTACTACTGTACCGTGAAAGGGGGATCGACTAAAATCGAATACACTTTTTTTCAATAATCACTTTCCACGTGTACCTATTTTTACTCTCGCTCTCATGTATACACGTACGCCCGCGTTTTTCTAAGCTATATATATATATGCACATGAAAAGCAAGAAAAAAGAAAAAGAAGCTTGAAGAACGAGATAAGAGATGAAATGTGAGTCGCGACTCCTACTGACACATGAATGAACTCAAATATAGATATAAAGAAAAGCATGCGAATGAGAAGTCCGAAAGAAATAAGTAGAAAATATTTTGTTTTATTTGAATATATTTTTGTAAGAACAAGATTCGTTGCCTATATGCCGAATTCAAACGAGAAATAAGATTGAAAAATAGACAACTGAAAAAAAAAAGAAAAATAGTGAGAGAATGAAAGAAAGAGATGGAAACAGCAACCAGAAAACTGAATTTTTTTATTGTCGCATTAGGTTGGTACACCGAGTTGTAAGGTAGGCTCCCAAGTTTTTAGAAAGAAAATTCTGTACGTAAGTTACTCAAGGTATATTGCATGAAACTATAAACGTCTAAAATAATATATTGTAAGGAAGATAATATTTGATAACTTGGAAGCGGAATTACCACATAAATTTATCTTAAGAATTCGTATAGTTAATGATCATAGAGTCAATGATGGTTTTGGAAAAACATATTATACCGTACGTAAGTAATAAATTTCTGTATTTATAAAACATTATTCTTTGTACAGTAATGTAAAAGTTTATAATATCATTAATAATTAAATAACATTTCAAATTCATTGTATAAATTTATTTGATTAGTCTTCCTAAAAAAATAATTTATTTATTAGTTTACAAAAATTAATATTTATGAGTAATATATAATTCATAATAATACTAATAAAATTATAGTCTAAAAGATACAAGTATTAAATTCAATTATTCAACAAACACTAATTTATTTACAAATTTAAATGAAGAAATAGAACTTAAAATTAATAATAATGGTTAAGTGAATAAAATATGAATGGATTATTGTTATCTTGAAGAGATAAAATCTTGATGATATTTAAACCATACTATTATTTCTACTATCTACACTTGCAGTTTGTATCAACTGCATACTTAAAGGAAGTAGGATACAGGTTTATCGGAAATATCTTGAATGAATTCAAACCTTGTTAATCAGTTCATGGAGTTATGAAAAATAAATCCATTGATCTACACAAAGTGATCTACAAAACTAGGGAGGGACAGTTTTAAAAGGTAATATTATTTAAGTCCAATTATAAACGAATATGCTTACTTGTGGAAAATAGTGTGTTGCATGCATAAATAGATTATTACACAATAATTACAACAAAATAGATTTTTCCACTTTACTTAATATCAGTTTCCATTGAAAGGTGTTACTGTGTATGAAAAAACTTTTTATAGATACAAAAGAAAATTCTAATTACAATAAAATAATTATTTATAATTATAAAAGTAATAATACAATATAATAGAATGAAGTATTATTATAATTCAAAATGTATTTTGATAGAAAGATTTATAATACTTATACTTTTAATTAAATAAACTAATTGATTTATGAATTTAAAAAAAACTATTGAAGTCGAATAATAAATTTGAAATACTTAATTTGTTTTATAAAATGATTCTAGAAACAATTGGAGTTTTTTAAAATATAATTAACAAATATTTAAAAAATATATTATTTAAAGCATTAAAACAAAGTTACTAATTCAAAAAATTTTATGAAATTTTGTTAATACATATTAAAATTTCAATATTAGTAAAAATAATATAATTTTTACACAAATGATATGTCTTGAATAACTAGAGATATTTTAAAATTGCATTTAAAAAAATATTTTTGATAAATGTATATTCCTTTATAATTATAAACATTGGATTTCACATTACATAGATCAATATTTATGTATTTGTTTTCGAATACCACATATATTTTTTATTGAAAACATATTATTTAAATCATTAAATTAATTTTTTTTATAAGCATTTATGTTTATTATTTATACTAGTTGTAATACCAAACATAGAACTAGACATAGTAAATAATTATTTTACAATTATAAAAAAATGAATTTGAATAAAAATTTCATTTTTTAATTCTGTTTTTTATTATTTTATGTTTTAATAATCTAGTAAAGATTTATAAAAATTAAATAATAAAAACTTCATCATATACAATATATATGAGTTATATCACTGACAAAATTATAACAATTTCATATAAATTTATTTAAATTTCCAGCATCCACTTTATTACTTTAATTCATCAAATTTTTTGTTTATATATTAAACTATTTATTTTAAATTATATAGATATTTTAGATTGTTTTAAATTTAGTTTTCTAAAATAATTAATTTTATTAGTTTTAAATATTATTAAAATAATATTTACTGTTTTTATATTTCAAACTAATTAACTAATAACACCTGTTCAATTTTTTGTTATTTTACTTTTATTATATATATATGGTAGAAATTAATTATATTTTTATAAATCCCGCGCTTTATATATATTTCGCTTTTAATGTATTATACTTTTGATGTGTGTATTTTACTTACGTATATTTCTGTCTAATTGAATATATTTAAATTTTTTTAGGCAACATTATGAATGACCTTGCAATAATATTCAAAGATAAAAATAGCATTTTAAATTCGGTATTTCTTTTGATACAGCATGATAATAAAATCAACAATTAATAATAGAATAATGTATGTAGTGATAACATTACCCTATTTATATTATTGAGTTTAGTAATTTATAAATTTCTATTGCCATTTTATAATAACTAATTTAAAAGATATTTAGTTAAAATCGTCTAGTCTGTAATACTTTTAATTTTACTAAAAAAATTTATAGTAATAAAATAACATTTATAACTCAATTCAATAAAAATATTTTTATTTGTATTAAATTTTTTATTATTATTTATCAAAAGATTAAAAATGCGACTAATCATTTATTACTTATTCTGTTTCCATTATAACGTTAAAAATTAATTGGTACTCAAAATAAAAAAATGCAAGGAATAGATGTATACCAATAACAGTTTATAAATGGCCACTGATTCTCTTCCGAACACCAAGGTTTAAGCAACTTCGAGCGCGATCGATACTTGCATAGGTGAAAGTATTTTTTAATCTACGTCATTAGTAAATATTATATTTAACAATTATGTATAAAACGTTAATATTTTAGATTGTCTCAAAATGATAGAAATGGGACATTTAATATTAATATTTAAATGGTTATATATAAATATTTAATAAACGAATATAGTAAAAAAAAAATATTTCAATTCAATTCTATGTAAAATCTTTGAATCTTCTTAAATGAATCAATGGTACACATAATATCATTATATCAAATATTTCAATTAAATCAATTTAAAAATGCAATTTGTTAAAATTTACTTTTAAGTTATTCTATTAATAACTGAAAAATTATATTGCGAATAAATCATAAATTTAATAAAATAAAATATAATTTTTTCAAACAGAAAATCATTTTCATAAGTAAGTATATGATGTAAATACAAATGTACACACAATAAAAATTATTTTATATTAGTTTTTAATAACTTATTCTACACAATCTAACAAAGGTATATTCTATATATTATAATAAAAACCTTTATGTACTGCTTAATTTTATATTAAAATAAATAAGACAAATTGTTATATTAAAGAAAACATGTCATACATTATCAAATAATTGTAGATACAGACCGAAATTGACTCAATTAACATAGATATTTTTTGACGTTTTCTTTGCGTCCTCTATCTCTCTGTCTCTCTTTCTCTCGTATTCTTTTATTTTGATATTTTTAGATAAATTGATATTTTAGAATAGTAATTAATAACAATAAAAATATATGTTTTTATGATATATTAAAAAATTTATATTATTATATTTATTACAGTTATTTGATCATTTATAACAAATATAAATCAAACATTAAATATACATATACTATTCATATTATACTTTATATTTAATAAGATAAAAATTATAATTTATTATTATATGTACGTATGTATTCATATTTTATTTGTTTTAGAATTTTATAATTATTTCTTATTTTATATAATTTTTCTGTAGTATCTACCAATATAAAAATATTTTAAAAAATTCTTGTATGCATTTAATAATTATTTATTGTATCGTATCAACTTAATAAACAATATCTTATATAACTTTAATAAAGTTATGAACTTTATTTCAACTTGATATTTAATATATATATTATTATTGTCGTTAGGGCTATTATTACTATAGTTTCTTTCATGCAAAATTATGTCAGATTTGACTCTGACAATTAGAACATTTTGGTATTCTTCGATCCTTCATTCGTATTTTCTTTGTATCCCGGTTAAGTTCTAAAACATAAGAAATAATTTAATAATAATACTCATAAAATTATACATATAATAAAATTTGAATAAATTTTAACTACTGAAAATGCATATGCACGAGTACATATATAAAACTAAACAATTGTCTGTTATTATTTAACGGATTGATTATTTTATAAATTTTTTAGCATTATATAATTATTTATAATCTATTGGATACATAGCATAAGATATTATAAGGAAATATAAGTTTTATACAAATTTGAATTTTCATTGGCATTGATTATTATTTCATTATAATATTATCAAATAAATTTTTATAGTTATATTATTACTACAATTAGTTTTAACTATATAAAATGTAATTATATTTCTAATTTTTATAAGCTGCAATAAAATTATTGAACTATATTTACGTAAGCTATTAATATTGTATTTTTTATTAAATATTTATAAAACTGTTATATTTATTTTAATTAATAGATACAAAATTTTCAGATTATAATTGAAAAGAAGATAATAATTGAAATTTACTGTGTAAATATATCTTCAATAATTAAAGGATATTTTGATAAAATTCGATAAAATTTATTAATGATAAAAATACATATTAAATTATAATATATATTGATATATTTCATTTATACATATGATGAATTTCAGTGTTACGAATAAAACAAAAATGTTTAAGGTGTTAAATTTCAACCTGTTTTAATTATTATGAAAATTTGACTAATTTATAATATTAATTTATTAGTAATACATGTATTATATCTTTTAAAATTTTTTTATTTTTTATAAATAGCTAAATCTTTACAATTAATAATTATGCATTCTTTTTACATCTGTATTTATATTCTACAGTAATACCTGATAACTTTCGTAGTTATTCATAGTTAATATTAGAAATTAATTAAATGAATTTTTACTAATATTCGTGTATGCTTTTAACCATATAATGTTTATTAAAGAACTGAATTTCATTAGTTAGTTTTTTTACAATGAATAAAAATACAATAAGTTATTTAAAGTATATTTCATTTGGAATTTAAGCAAGTAAAATATATTGAATATTATTTATATTTCTTATAGAACTTATATTTTATATAATCACATAAGTATGTGACAATTTTGGGTTTAAAAATAAAATGGATTTAAATATTGCACGTTATAAAATGACAGAAAAATAAAACAAATATCATCAATTAAAATGAGCTTAAAATTAAATTATTTTCAATTAATTCATTATAATAAATTGAAATTGATTATTTTAATTTTAAAATTCGTAATTTTTCTTTTTTCTTCATTTGAACTTCAAAATTACATGTTTGTAAAAAATTATTTCCACATACCTTTTGTATATTTCATGTTATCGTAAATGATTTAAATTTGATATAAATTTAGTTACATGAAAGAGGTAATATATAAGAAATAGTTTAAAATTACTTTTCTCTATTTGCTATACAATCTTATTACATTATATATGCTTCTTTCAATGACTCACAGAAATGGAATTTTAATTTTTTGTAGACACAAACAGAAATGAGAAGACACGCACGTAACCTGGAAATAGCAGGCAAACAAAGGAAAAAGAAGCAATAATTTAAAGAGAACATTTCACGTACTAATTAAGTCGGAACCAACGACAATTGCTTCAACACGGGCGCTCTGAATTTCGCGCAGGACGCTTGCGTTGAAGGCCAGTGCGGCAACTCGTGCGAAAAGTTCCGGAACTCCATCTCCGGTCCTAGCGGAAATAGCCCACAACTCAGCCCTCATTCTTCGCGATATTTCCACCGCTTTTTTTTCCACGACCTCGTACACTTGGTTGGACTATCCAGTAATGTAATATAATATAATAAAAAAGAATATAATATGAATCTCGATAACTTTCCAAATTAAAAATGTACAACTATAGCAAAGAAAAAAGTAATTCATTAACTAAATTAAATTCTTTAATTAATATTTTCGAATTAATTTTAAATTATTAGATTAATTTAAATTGGAAAAATGAAAATTTTACTTCTAGACACATTTTTTTTTAAATTTTATAACTTGAAATTCTTTAATCATTTACTTTTATGTCTTAAATTTTAATATATTTATTACAACTTACTAATAAATCTCTCTTTGTCCCAACAAGGAAAATATGGCATGGACCATTATTACTGGAATTTGCTTCATTCAACCATTGCTGACAATGATGTAATGACATTAAGCTTCCCAAATCAAAAACTACTATTATCACTAACAATTATAAAAGTTCTTATTAAATGATAAATGTAAATTATATAGAACAATATAATAATTTTCAACTTTAGATTTTGTAAATTACTTATCGAAAAATAATGTTATCAAAATTATTGATAAATTCACAAAATTAATTTATGTTTGATTAAAATAACTGAAATTTTTATAAAAAATATTTTACAATTACCATTAGCTCCCCTATAATATGAAGCAGCAATACATTTAAATCTTTCTTGTCCTGCTGTGTCCCAACTGAATTTTAAAGCGAAAACAAAATAAATTACACTTTTATTACAAGGAAGGGTACAGTAATTAAAATTTATGCTCGAAGTAATTTTTAATTTATTACATACTATATAATAAAATAAAAATTTATAATTTTCCAATCAAATTTTTTTATATAATTCACTTTTTTGATAAACAATAAGATTATTTATTTACGTACATTTGTAGATTGAAGGGGACGCCGAGAATATCAAATCTTTCTACTTCAAAATCAACACCAATTGTTGCTTTGTAATTACAGTCAAATGATTTATGACAGAATCTGAAATTAAAATAATATGCACAAATGATAAATATATAAGATTTTCAAACATATGTTTTAAATGAAAAACTCAAATTATTAATAGAAATATATTTCGAAATTTCTTAAGTTGTATACATTTTTTCATAGTAATTCATTAAAAAAATATTTACATGATTAAATGAAGTTAATTCTTTAAATAACTTATGTAAATTATAAAAAAAATATTATTTTTTCAACATAAAATATACCAATGGTTGTGAAAAATTTGTAAATATTTTTTTAAAATTTCTTTTCAATATAAATAATAAATTTATTTCTAATTTAGATGTTAAATAAGAACTAATATATTATTTTATCAAATATACTTTATAAAAAAAATAATATAAATTAGCTAAATTAATATTTTGACTTAAATTGTAATAGTTTGTTTCAAATTTCTTTATTCTCAAAATATATTAAATGATATATTTGTAAATAAATAAAGAAAACAAATCAAATTAACGCGGCTTATGAAAAAACGTGTAAAAATCATAGAAAAGCTAAAAAAGAGAAAATAACAACACAGTTTAAAAAATATCTATATATATAAAATTACATAATATAAAAAATTGTGGTATTATATTTTATTACTTTTATTACATCATAATCGAAACCGAAATATATATAGAATAATTATCGTGCATGAATGTCGCTTTATTACAATTTTTAAAGAAAAGTAGATATTAATAAATTTATAAATTTTAATTTATTACTGATATATTTTTTGTGATTACTTTATTCAAAATTAAATTTTTTTGAATATCTGATTTGTCCACTTTTTAAATAATTTTTTATTAATTTCTACATATTTGTATTTTAATCATTATAATAAATACATATATTAAATAAAAATTAAAGTTATATTATGAAGCTTTATTAAATTAAAATTATTATATTATTTAAATCCCAAGAAGAATTATATAATACAAATTTATCAGTGATTATATTTCTTATTTATCATTTTTGCTTTCCTTAACATTTGTTGTTTATTAAACTGAAACATTCTTTTATTTTAGAAACTGATAAAACGTAACATTTAATCTCTCATAGTATTTTTGTTTTATACTCAGATAATACATTATTTTAATCACACGCTTATGCGTACTTCCTATAATATACAGTACAATATATAATTAATTCAACATCATATATAATATAAAGTTTATACATAATATATATAATTATATATAAAGTAAATATCATATACATATATAAGCATTGAGAATGAAATATTAATTGTAAAAATGTCTAGTACTACTATAGATAAAGTAACTTTTATTCTTTTAATAATTTATCTATTATCTCTTTAATATTCTTGTATTTAAACATTGTATAAATAAATACTAACGATCAATAATTAATTTTAATATTTGAATATTAGATGAATATGTATTTCATTAATTTATTATATAATTATTTATTAAATAATCTCACTAAAAAATCCTACAAATTATTTATTATATTAAATTGATTAATGAAACTATTAAATATAAAAAATATGTGTGATTGTTTATTTATGAATAATATGCATTCAATTCGGATTCTTGATTATACTTTTTTTTTAATATTTTGATGAAAAACTTATCTTTTTTATATTTTATGTCATGTTCAAGATTACTTTGATATTTAATAGTAATCCAATAAATATATGATATTTTTATATTGGCCGAAATAGTGAATTCTTCTATCTATCATGGAAAAAATTATTATTATTTTTATTAATATCAGTATGATTTTTGTCTGATTAAATTAAATATTTTTTTTATTTTTATAGTAGTTTCTTATTGCAGATGTTATTTTGATATTTTACTGAAATATTCATTGATAATTATAAAATAATGGTCAATGTCACAGCTTATCTGATATTTATTACTTGATCGTTAATGTAAAGCAATTTTGCAACGAAATTTTGTAACATAATACTATCAATGTTTTCTAACATGACACTGATATCGCAACGAAATTGGGGATTTATCAATCCTTAATAATACAGTCATCAATATGAATTTTTTTCGACTTTATCTTGTCACCAATTTATAATTCCATACTCACCGATTAATTTTTAACTGATTATCTTATTAATATGTTAAAAATACTTTATGTTTATTTTCATATTAAATATGAAGAAGAAATTAATTAAATTATTTGATTATTCTAGAAAAAATTTTCTAATATAAAATTTATTTTTTATTATAAGCTTTTTCAATAACTTCATAAACTAAAGGGGAACCTACCATTACTGTTCTTAAACTTAAAGAAAGTTTTACTATAAATGTAAGTTGAAAAATTTTTACAAAGTATAGTCTTAAACATATTCTCCTTCTTAAAATAATAATTATTATAAGTAGAAAGTGATCACATTTAAGTAACCATATTTTTTTTAAATATGCGATTTATTTGTTTTTATTCTAAAAATCTTGATTAATTGCATGTTTAAATACTACTGAATTTTAAATATACAAATGAAATAGTACATAACTTTTAGGTAATTTAAAGGTAATGCAGCACTGATACTCATTAGTAATGTATTAAATTTCACTTTCAATTCAAACAATATATAAAGAATACATAACTGTTACGATCTATTAATTCAAAATAATAAAAAAAATAATTTAGCATATTAGTCTATATTATTAAATAATTTTCTATTACAAATTTTTCGTGTCTATGCTAGACAACAATAATCATAAATAATTGTAAATCAAGAATCTAAGGTCGTAGATAAATAACAAACAAATGCTTGTCATGATAATCACGATAACTTAAGTTTAGTTTTTAAAAAATATGTCACGTATCGAGAATTGAAAGCCAACACTATTGTATTATTAAGAATAGGTAAGCGAATAAATAACTAAATTAGGTAAATTACATATTAAAAAATCTTATTTTCGATAATCAAATTTAATCGTAGTCAATAAACGTAAAATTCTATTTACTTTAAAACCTGAAAATTATACAATGCATTATGGATTATATTTTGTACCAAATAATTAGCATAGTTTTATTACATCTATATGAATTTTATCAAATTCATGTAAAAAATCTCAATGTTCCTATTTTTATATTCAAATTTTTGACCAAAAAATATACTATATACAAAAATCAATCTTAGCTAAGTTTATTTAAACAGTTAAAATGTATAAAATTAATTAATAATCGATTTATTTGATATTGGTAGGAATACTTACTTATCATCTAGAAACAAAGGTACTTATTTTTAAATTTTACTGACGTCTAAAAATATTTAAAAACTAATAATAATCAATCAAAATATTTTTCCAGTGATTCAATTTGAGAACAGCTTATTAATATTATCAGATAATATTAAATTTATCATAACAAACTAAGAATATGAAAATACTTTTTCTATATGTTACAAAAATAACAATTTAACTTTTAAAAAAACGTAAAAGGATATGTAAGAAAATGCATTGATTATATTTAAAATGATATTTTTCAAAAGATATTAAAGGGTAATAAAAATAATATAAACAACAATAAAAAAAGACAATATAAACCTACATTATTAAGAAAAATATAAATTATAAAAGATGTAATCTTATTTTCAAAAACTGTAAATACAGGCACTTATAATAGATCAAAATTATTCAAATCGTAAAAATTACTTTATCAATGAATAATAATTTCTAAAATTTATAAATAAAACATCTATATTACATATCATACATTGTAATACCATTGTTTTATACTTATTTTTATGAAGTAGTAATATTTATAATTTAACCACCTATTTACTAAAGATGTCTTTCCGACTGCAACATCACCTAGAACAATGACTTTCGAAATGCGAGGAAGCATTGGTTGCGCTGCACAAACCCTGCGTACTGCTGGACTAAAGTCCCGATCATGGTAAAAAGTTTTATCCGATGCGTACGGTATAGGCCACTTTCGAATCTATACAAATTAAATTTATTGTTTTTTTTTTAATAACTTATTACTATAAGATAATAATTTATTCCTGTTGATAGAATACACGTTCATAACTAAAATATTATGAATTTTCATTTTTTTAAAGTAGAATTCAATATCTAATAATATTTAATTATTAATAATTATAATAAAACATATTATATTTCAAAATAAAATATCTTCATAAATAAGATTAAAATAATCTTTAATCAATAATAAATTACAAAATAAATTTTTTACGAAATATAAATTACAATAATTTAAAAACAATTATTTGATATTAGCCTGACAATTGATATTTAATATTAATTTAATAAACGTATGTGTTATATTTAAAATATTTTAATGTTTAATCGAAAAAACGTTAAAAAATTATTTACTAATTTCAAAGTTTATAAGTAAGATATGCAAAATGTGTAAGTTAACAAAAATACAAACAAACAATAAACTTTTAATTTAAAAAATCTTTAAATATAAACATTAATTTTTTTATTATCTAATTACTAGTCCTTATTATTTATATTTAATTACATATATTTGTATATAATTGAAAATTAACATACAAATCATAATACTTTACAAATTACTTTTAACTTTTAAAATTTCTATTATATTTTTTATTTAGAAATATTATGTACGCATTTTTATTTTTAATGAATATATACTATTTAAATTTTCGAATATTTTATTTTAATTTTAGAAGAAAAATTTGATAGTATGAAAAATATTGAAATTTGTAAACATAAATTTTATTATATTTTTAAAAATATCTTTTATGATGTAAACTTTTTAAATTATTTTATTATTAATGAATAATTATTACTTAATGGATTTAAAATTTTAAAAAGTAAAATCCGATTAGCTAAAAACAAAACTTATTTCAATCATTATATTATATGGATACATGTGTTTATATATTTAAAACTTTTTTTAGTAAAAAAATAAAAATTTTTCCACAAAGTTATATCATATAAGATAAATATGATAACCATAATATGAATAAATTCCTACCGTCCGGTCGCTGCTAATATCACTATTGATCATCTTATAAATGGCAGAACGACTCTCTAGCATTTCCAGTCCAAACTCAAATTTTTTTTAATTCAATGAAAATAATCAACAGACGTTCACCTGTAATGCGCTGAGCAATTGCAAAGAATATAATTCCAGTTTATGCTTTACATTTCGGATACTCGCGATTTTTCACTAACAAAAACCATATAAAATCGGAAAACAAAAATTTTTTAAAAAATCTAAAACAATAGAGCATAGCTCGCGTGGGTACGCGCTTATAATGTCAGAAAAACACAAGTCGGTTGCCGTGGCAGGTGTCTCGAACTAAGTGACGTAAATTTTATTCTTTCAAGTCCAGTCACCGTAAAGCACACTTACAGACATACACTTGTTATACGCTGTTGGTCATTGTAGGATATATTTGACTATGGGAAGTGGAAAACTTGAAAAAGGGATACTGTCTATATAGATTTATCATAAATGTTACCTTTTTTTAATGTTGAGACGTGTAAGAGTTGCATGTGTGCGTGCATGCGTGGACTTGAGTAACGGATATGTACACACTATTGCATATAACGGTATAAGGTGCTTTGTTCTCATGGATTATAATCGTTCTTTGTACAGTACCGTATTAAAAATACTAGATTTTTTTCTTTTGTTTAATGAATCACTCAAACTTCCAGTTCTTAGCAAATAATGAAAGTACGTGACTGTAATTTTAAGAAATTTGAATACTATACATTTTCTTAAACTAAATATGTAAAATTAAGTAATTATATTTTTAAAAAGAAATAAGGTAACAAAAATAAAATATAAGAGAAATAATATTACATTTATAATAATCAGGAAAACATTATACATATTTAGCTTTTATTCTGTAAAGAAAAATGTATAGAACATTTTGAAATAGCCGAATATAAAGCTAGAAGCTAAATTAAATATAAGATTAGAAATGATCACAGTGATTGAATCAATATTTTGTTTCAAATATTATAAAAAAATTTAATAATTACCAACTAAAATGTACTTTCTAATAAACAATAATATAAAAGGTTTATTTCTGATAATAAAAAATAGTCTTAAATAATAATTAAAATTATAATAAGAACAAAAATAATCTTAAATTTATTTAATCATAATTAATTTAAATTATTTAACGTAAATACTTAAGGATATTTATTTTTTTTTAATAATTAATAAAATTTTATCTATAAATATCTTAATCCCATTATCACGAATTGAATTAATCTAAAATATTAAAATATAGATTTTTTTAATAAAGAATAATTCTTAAACTGTAGTCAAAAGTTTTAAAACTATACAATGTATAATAAGTGAATTCACCTTTTAAATAATTAAAGTTATTAACTTTCCCAAATTTTATATTATAAAACTTTTTATTATATGATCATTACATAGCATATAATATTAACAAATTTTACTACATTTCAATATACATCTATTATATCAGTGTCTTTTATATGCAGTCTGTTAATAAATTTTTTAATTTTTTTACATAGCTATCAAAGCTAGAATTAAAAATAATATTCGCCTCATTAAAATATTTATAATGTTGGAAACATTTTGCGATATTTTGCATTATTATTTTATTTTTTTAGTATTATTATTAATATTATGTACTATATTTAATGTATTATAATATTAAATAATCTTATATTCTAAAAAGCTAAAGTATAATTTAATTTATTTTTAATTAATAAAAAAAATTACAATTAATTAGAAAAATAATTAATATAATTAATCTCAAATTAATTTAAGATTAATGATTATGAAAACGTATTAAGATTTATAAAAGTAAATAGAACTTAAATAATTAAAAAATGAATTACATTAAAATTACAATGATAAAATAAATATCCATAAAAACATATAATATTCATTGCATGGAAAAATTTTAAAAAATTTTTAAAAAGAAACCATATTTTTTTTGAAATGTCAATAATATTGTAATACAAAAAAAAATTCTTCCTTAGCTTTAATAATCTTTAGTAGAAACTTTAAGCATAAACTTGAGAAATGTTTTTCGTGCAAATTTTTTAAAAAATTAATTTATATTTTTAAATAATATATATATATATTGACATATTATTTATTTTATGCTTTGAATTATAGGAAGAATTTGTTAAATAACATGAGGTGATTTATAATTTTCAACATATTACTTCCAAAAATACCTTTTTTTAACTTATCAAAATAGAATTTCAACAACTCTTGTTGATTTAGTAAAAAATTTATATCCGGGTTTAAAATTATATAATTTGTTTAAACGTATGTAATTTTTGTTTATCAACTGTATAATAATCTTTAAAAATACATAGCGTTATATATAATTATATATTAAAAAATTAATATTAAAAAAATTCATAATTTTGATTAATTTTTTCAACTTTCCATCAAATTAACAAAAAAAAGAAAAACATAATATATTAAAAAAATTGTTTTCTAATAAAATGTATAAAACTATAAGAACTAAACATTTGAAATCATGACACAATCTATAAATAATATTAAAAATATTGGAATATAATAAAAATAACATAGGAGTTTATTTTTAATGTTTTCATAAAATTTAACGGCACTATTTAAATTGTGTAAAAATTTTAAATCATTTTAAATAAAAAAACTTAAGGATATTAAATTTTATAGAATTAAAAAAATAAAATGACAAACACATTTCTATATTTTTACCAAATATTAAAATTTTTTTATTTTTTGTATAACAAGTAGATATAAATATTCATATTAAAGTTAAAGTATTATAATTTTAATACGAAAGAATAAAGCATAAAATTTAAACAATCATTAAAAATATGTCTTTTATTAATATAAAGATTCAAAATTTCTTCTTCAGGTAGTATTAGAACTACTATTTGAAAAATTATTAAAAAAGTACAAAATGTGCACTTGAACAAAAAATTTCTGTTAATAAATAATACATTGCAACACTTAATACTTTTTTAAAACAATGTCAGCATACAAAAAAAAATATTAACTTAGATAACTTAGTTAATACACATTGTTTATTATATATTATTGTGATGTCCTTAGGACCATATTATGAATTCTGCAGGTACGAATTTAAAATGAAACATAATATAATATAATTTTGTACTGGATAATAATGTAGGTTACATTATATATAATAAACAATGTTTATTAACGAAGTTAATATTTTTTTTGTATACTGACATTATTTTTAAAAAAGTAATAATAAGTGTTGAAATATATTATATATATATTACAATAAATTTATCAAATTACTTAGAAAAAAATATTAGGATTAAATTTTTTGATCGAAGGAATCCTTCAAATCTATAACGCTTGTTAAATCTTTTACTCAAAAATACGATGGAATGTTTTCGAGATTTCTATGATAATGTTTTTTTGAATAACTCATATTATTATTTTAATAATTTCTTTAAATTAATTGTATATACATAAATATTATGTATAGGAAATCATTTTTTTTATCAACTATTATTTATATTCTATTTTAGTGAAGTAACATAGTGCAGAAAGACTATTTTATTATTTTCTATTATTTTTGAGATTAAAATTTTCTTTTATAAATTTTGTAAAAATATATATATTTATATAAATCCAAAATATGTATGATTAAATTAATTTTTTTAATTTGATTTAATTATATTTATTCAGAATTATTTCTAATAAAAATATCTATATACATCTAAAATATAACAATAAAATGTTTAACTGAAAAAAAATTATTAAAAATAAATTTAAAAATTTAAATATTTTTATTTATCTATATATATATTATTTATTTTAGTTTCCTTCATTAAAATTTTTAAAAACTTTAAATTACAACATTTAATCTTATTCGGATTGTGATCTTCAACGAATTACGTAGTATATAACTAGTCAAATTGCCATGTAACTTCCGGTATATGATAATATTCTTTTTATACCAAAATGGCACCGAAACCTAAGTCTACGGATAAAACAGGTAAGTTTAACATATATTTGTTAATTTATATTGAAAAAAATATTAAAGTATAAATTTTTTAAAAAATTCAAATATTTTTTATCATCATAACTTTTTTATAATTTCAATAATAAAAAACCTATAAAAAGAATTGATATGTTTAACCATGTGGTCTTTTATTAATCACATTACGTATTATATTTAATTTTTTAAACGTTAGTTAGTGCTTAAAAATTTTATTATTTAATTATTACAGATATTTTGTATAAATTGGTCTTATCAATTCAAGTATATTAGAAATATTTTAATCGATCAACTAACCTAAAAATCAAAAGAAAATTATTCAATATTATTCAGTAATACCTTATTTTTTTACTCAGGAAGTAAATCCACTGAAAAGAAAACAACGGAAAAAAAAACAGAAAAAAAACCAGCAACTTCCCCTTCTACTTCTAAAGTTACAAAATCAGAGAAGAAAACAGCTCCAGCACCTTCTGCAGTTAAAAAAACAGGAGCCAAACCAACAGCAAAAAATATACCCAAACCTGTACCAAAAGCAGCTACTACTAAGCCTGTGATTACTAAATCAAAAAAAAATGTGCCAGGACAGAAGAAAACTCCTAAGGGTGGAAATGCAACACTACGTGTTCAAAAAGCCCTTAAGGCTCAGAAAAGGGTATGATTAATTTTAATATTTTATTTATAAATATAATTGATATTTTTAATTATATAATATAAAATCAGTAATTTTTATTCCACATTAAATGTAGTACTATACTTTTTGAAAGTTATTTAAAAATACTTAATTATTAAGAGCATAATGATGAAAAAACTGTGTGGGAATCTCTTTGAATTTTGTGAAAAGTATCTTTTGACATATAACTGACAATCATGTACTAAATTTAAACATTTCAAAATTAATGTAATTTAAATTTTATAAAGTATTAAATATTCATAGATTTTGAAAGGTATACAAGGATCTCGTGTCAGAAAAATTAGGACTTCTGTGCATTTCCATCGTCCAAAGACATTTAGACCACCAAGAAATCCAAAATATCCCCGTAAATCAGTACCAAACAGGAATCGGTAAATATATAGTTTTTGAATGTTTTGTTTTATATTTATTAATTTATTGTACTAAACTATATTTTTAGCATGGATGCTGTTAATATCATCAAATTCCCATTAACAACTGAAGCAGCCATGAAAAAAATTGAGGACAACAATACCTTAGTATTTATTGTACATACTCGTGCAAACAAATACCATATTAAGTCTTCGGTAAAAAAATTATATGATGTCGATGTTTTAAAAGTAAATACTTTAATCAGGCCTGATGGTAAAAAAAAGGCTTATGTACGTTTAACTAGAGATTACGATGCTCTTGATGTTGCAAATAAAATTGGCATTATATAAGTATTTTAATAATCTACTTATGTAAAATAAAAAATTTACTTGTGATGATAATAAATTCTATACAGGTACTCGTTTTATTTTAAGTATTCTAACCTTACTTCACATTATTTACTATTTTACATCATTTCATATTAATCAAAAAATTATTTTAAAAGTATTAAATCTTTAATTGTTAAAATTATATTTGTTTTGTTTCATTATACTATAATATATTATATTAAAAAACAAAAAATCAATTTGATCAATTACCAGTAATGAGAATTATGAAAATTAATTGAAATATAGAGAAAAGAATATTAAACAATTATATTAAAATATATATTGATATAGATAAAAAAATTATTAAAAATTAAGTAATTTTAATTTTTTAAATAAAATTTACATTATTATATTAATTAATCACGTTTATATTTAAAATATTTACAATCCCAAACGTGCTGGAGTTTTTCGGTATGGTGCAGGTGTACCAGGTTCTTTCATTCCAGGAGTTAAAATCTCTTGTCTGAAAATTTTTTTTATAAATATTCAAATTGAATTATAAAAAATATGTCTTAAATATGTCTAATACATTATAAAAAATAAAATTTATTAAAATTTAATTAAATCATTTTTTAAATAAGAATTCTAAAATAATTAAATTTTTTAATATTTTAAATTAAGTCTGATAATCAGAATACAGATTAAATTAATTTAAAAAATAATAATGGTTAAAATAATAATACTTAAAATAATAATGGATTACAAAATATAGATAATTTTTACAATGAATGTGTTAATCTATTTTTAATTTTACATATAAAAATATGATAATAATTAATGTTTTAAATAATTGAATGTGATTATAATTGTACATGGTAAATAAAAAAATGTTTATAAAATAAATTGTAAATATAAGAAAATAATTTTATAATAGATAATTATCTTTTTGTAAATAGTTAATTCTCAAATTAAATAAATTTAAAAACTCACTTTCTAATAGAAGCTTGTTCTCGTTCAAGTTGTTCCTGAGCCCTTGCTTTTATTTCAGCTTCTGCTTCTTTCATTTGATTTTCCATCTCATTTAAATGCTGAAGTGCTTGTTTCTTTGCTCGGCCACTTTTTCCTGTTTCTTTCACACTGAAAAACATTGGACCTAATTCAGCTAACCAATATCCATCAACAGCTGTCACACACTGCATATATTCCTTGGCCGTCATTACAAGCTCGTGATAAACCACATAATCAGGTGTAAAACCCATACCAAATAAGGCAGAGGTAGGATGAAGATGGCATGGCATACCTGTACGACAATTTACATACTCTCCAATACCCTTGAGTCTTGCAGCTTGGTGAAAGTAAGCTGAACAAATGCACTTCCTTACAATGTCCCACTCCGTACCACAACTCATCACCTCCATCTTTTGTTGTTTCAAAATTTCTTCTAATTGCTGTCTCACTTCCCTGACCTTTGTATATATTTCAATTTTTATTTATTCGTCGATATTATTAAAAAAAATTCAACAAATATTTATCAAAATACATTTTTAAGTCGAATAAATAGTGATAATGATGCGTTATACATACATGTATATAATGTTTATAAAATTGAAAGATCATATCTTCATTCATCTTTATAGATTATTTAATAGTTAGAATAGATATAAACAAATAAATTATTTTACTATTCATATGTTTCAAATCAATAACTTTGTTATGCTTTGAAAAGTTTCAAATTTATCATTATTATTAATTTAAAAAGTACTATTTGAAATATCTAATTTTTTTCACCAATATTAATAAATTCGATAAAAGATTTGACATACATCACATTTTATTTTGATTTATTACGAAAAACTGTTTCAGTTGGTTAATTTTTATATCGTTAATAACTTAACTTAATCGTTAATAACTTACAAAAATAATTTTAAAATATTTCCCTACTTCATAAATATTCTCAATTTATAATGAATAAGACATTGTTATCATAATCACCTTTCTCATAGCCTTTGCGTGAATGAAATGATCGTTACACCAAGAGCTGGAGTAACTATTTGTTTTCCATTGATTGTACACGTTCAAGAATGTTAAATGATCGGATTCCGGTACTTGAAATTTCTCTCTCGCGGAGTCAGAATCCTCCTCGCGTCCTTTGGGTCTGTAAAAGATCGACGGTACAGAGAGCATAGAAACAATTATAAGAATTTCAGACGTGCATCCAAGTTTCGAGGCGATAATAAGCATTTGACACTGAGGTGGATCTAAAGGAAACTCAGCCATTTGACGTCCCAAAGGTGTCAATCTTCCGGTATTATCGAGAGCGCCTAATATCCATAGTTGATAAAGCGAATTGAGGATATTGTCTTGAGGCGGTGGATCCATAAAGTGAAAAGCAAGTAAATCTTGTACTCCCAACGATTTAAGGAGTAGTACTGTATTCGCTAAATTTGTTCTTTGAATCTCAGGTACACCAGTCGTTAGTAACTCATCAAGAAATTGTCTCTCGGTGTATAGGCGGAAACATTGACCGGGGCCGGTTCTCCCAGCCCGACCAGATCTCTGATTTGAGTTAGCTTGCGATACTGGATATATTTGTAGTGCATCCATTCCTATTAGTTAAAAATATTTATTTTAAATTTATTTTATATATAAAAATGTAAAAAAATGCAACTAACAAATTTTATATTTAAATAATTGATACAATTTATTTATATTAAACGTCCTCAATTTTAAAATATTAAAAATTAATAATTTGTTTATTTAGTTTTTAAATTATATGAACCACAATTATGATATTTTTTAGATAAAAAATTATAAAAATACTTTTAAAAATTCGGTTTTTTAGGAAAAAATTTTTTTAATAAATCAATCAAAATATAGAAAATATTTTCTTTAATTAAAAAAAAGATATCTCTGACATAAACATTAGATATTTGTTTTCACTATACCTATACGTGGATTGTAGACCTTAAGTTTACAATAACCAGAATCAACGACGAAAACAATACCATCAACTGTCAACGACGTTTCAGCTATATTTGTCGCAACAACGCACTTGCGTAATCCTTCTTTTGCCTGTTGAAAAATCTTCGCTTGAAGGTCGGATGGTAATTGTGAATATATTGGTAAAATAGAAAGTGGTGCAGCTCCTTCAATTTCACTAAGACGTTCTTTAAGGACTTCGCAAGTTACCTCGATATCTTCTTGGCCTGGCATAAAAACCAAGATATCACCGATATGATGTTGCAAATGAATATTCATAACTTGTTTTACAGCTGCTTCAACATAATCTTCAACGTGATTTTTATTAAAAATTGTTTCGACTGGAAATGTTCGGCCTGGTATTTGGAATGTAGCTGCATTACCAAAAAATGAAGAAAATTTGCTAGAGTCCATAGTGGCAGAAGTTACGATCAATTTAAGGTCATGACGTCTTGCAACAACCTGTATTTTATATAAATTTATTTTTTGTTAAATTAACATTATAAGTTATAATTTGATAATTTAATTTTTATATAAACTTCATACGAATTTTTTCAAGGCTCATTCATTAAATCAATTACAATTATTAAATCATATATTATGTTAATAGATATCTATTAATTTGATAAGTTTTTAAAAATGGTCTGCAAACATTTATTTTATTGTATTAAATAACATTCAAAAATCATTTATATAAAAGTAATCATTTTTGATTTTATAAAATTATAAAATAACTAATTTTTCAATATAGTTTTACAAAAATATAAGAATAATTAATTTTTTATTATAGTAGTATTTATGAAAATTCATGAAACTCATATTACATCTCTCAGAAGCCCAAATAAGACATCAGTAGATAAAGAACGTTCATGAGCTTCATCCATTATAATTACACTATAGTGATCCAAATCTCCTTCGCGTAAGCTTTCTCTTAACAAGATACCATCGGTCATGTACTTAATAATAGTCTGTAACATATGTAATATATTATAATATACTATATTCTGTAATAAAAAAATATGATTTCAAATATAATCTGCATCAACCTCTTTAGATGTGCAATCTTCAAATCGAATAGCATAACCAACTTTATCTCCTAAGTTAGAATCCATTTCATCGGATACTCTTTTAGCAACAGACATAGCTGCAACTCGTCTTGGTTGTGTACAACCAATCATACCATTTATACTGTATCCATCTTCGTGTAAATATTGTGTTAATTGAGTGGTTTTACCTATTATAACATATTGTTCTTTTTAAATTTTGATTTGATAAATTTAATTAATTGTGTTTTGTTAATTATATTTTAGAAGAAACATTTTAAAATTTTTGAAACATAATATTCTTGTTGTAAGTTACTTGTTATAAGGTACATTCTATAAAAATGTATACTAAATAAAAAGAAAAAAATTACTTAAATACTATTTAAGTAGACATTATGCATTTATTCATTTTTAAAAATGAAATCTTACCACTGCCAGTTTCACCAACAATAATTACAACGCTATTTTCTCTGATAACATTAAGAAGTTCTTGCCTTACAGCAAATACAGGAAGACGCCTTCTTTGTTCTTGTATCCTTTTAGATTTTCCTTCAATAACTACTTCATCATTAATATAGCTAGCATATTTTTGACCAGCTTTATAATCTGTCTCTTGACCTGGTGTTTCCTTATCCTCTTTTCGAGTGTCATTTATTCCCATAATATTTCCAATATTAGTTCCTGCTAATTCCCAGTGTTTTTTTTGAGCACGTCTACGTTCTTTTTGTTCTCTATAAGCACGAACAAGAACCGAACCTTTCCTTGCTACTAGAGCCATTGGAGAAGTTGGATCTCTCACAGGTATAACAGGTTCAGGTTGCTTTGTAAAAA
Source organism: Dolichoris vasculosae (assembly GCA_018907195.1). Classification (NCBI taxonomy): domain Eukaryota; kingdom Metazoa; phylum Arthropoda; class Insecta; order Hymenoptera; family Agaonidae; genus Dolichoris; species Dolichoris vasculosae. The sequence continues at coordinate 4,488,353 of JACCHY010000002.1, read as the reverse complement.
CAATTCGACCTATTTAAACAATAAAAATCATAAAATTAAATTTTCTAGAGCTCTTTAATATAACAATAATAAATATAATTCAAAACCTTAAATACAAAAATAAAAATATTGAAAATTTTTAATATTTTTATATAATAAATTTATATACAATAATTAATAATTCATTTGAGATCATTTTTATTACTAATTAATATTCTCATTTACATATTTAGAATCCTAAATTTCTAATCATTTTCATTTACAATAACAAAAATTAAAGTATAAATTTATATTATCACCTCAATATTGACTTTTACTATCTACATTTACTATTTTATATTACGATACTTAATTTATATAATTTTTTTATCAAAGTTACAAAAAAGTTATTTTACCATCCAAAAATGGTGGAACAACATTATGTACTAATAAGTGGACTCTAGTTTCCCCTTCGTCATCAATATCATCATCGTGATCTAATGAACTAACAACTCCAGAGGTCAACATTCTATTACGTTCCCATAATTCATTATCTTTATTTATTTGACGCTGCTGGGCAGATACTCGTTTTTGCTTTCTTGCTTCTAGTTCCATTTCCTTTTTTTGTGTATATTCTTCAGAAACATTATCAAAATGTCTGCCTTCATCATCACCTAATCCATACCATTCACGATCAAGCCTTTAAATATTAAAATAAATTAATGATATAAAAATAAAATACTAAGTAATATGCTACAGTAGGTATTTACCTCCTCTGTTCTAGTTCCCATAATTCCTTTTCTTCACTATTAACTAATGGAGTAGCACCAGTAGTTTTACGATCCTTAACCCAAGTATTATATTTATAAGAAGGTGTAAATTCACTTCTAATACTATCTCGTATATCTTTACTACTATATAAATTTGGAGTAGGATGATCCCAACTGGACCTTTTTCTTGGTTCATCGTCATCATCGTCATCATCCCAATTAGTTCTCGATGTCGAATCCTTAATAAAAACAAAATAACAAATTAATTAAATCAACAGTAATAATAAATTATACAAATTCTTTAATACCTTTATTCTACATGTTGGAGTTTGAGGTTCATCTCTGAATCTAGGTGTCCAATCTCTGTAACTGCTTCTATCTCTGACACTTGTCGTATATCTATTTCTATCTCTAATATTGTCTCCATATTTATCTCTGGGTCTATCTCTATCTTTACTTTTTCTTCTATCTCGATCTTGATATCTAGCATTTTTATCTAACCTTTGACGCTTTAATCTAGCTTCTAACTTCTCACGTGCAGTTCTGTTAACCCCTCCAGTATAAGTTGGAGTTTCTTCAGCATAAGTTCTATATCTTCTGTCTTTAGCACTATAATTATTCGAAGTGTTTCTTGATCTACCTAGATCTTCAAAATTTTCTTTACGTTTTTGTTCTGCAAGCTTGTCAAGTCCAAATATAGATGCCTGAGGCTTTTTGAAAACATGATCAGAAGGTTTTTTTTTAGCAATAATTAAACCACCGGTTTCATTATTATCACTACCCTTAAGTCTATATAAATCAGGATTCTCTTCCATCTTGAACAATTATAAAAATAAAGAGATTCAATATTTTTATAACAGTTATGGAAAATGTATATTATTTTCATAACCTCGATTTTTAAAAATGTTAAATCTATTTATTTATTCTAAAACTTATCATATCTAACTTGGCTTTTACAAATATTTTTATTTAGATTTATTAATACTAACTCATTAAATATCGATATTAAAAATATGACGTTTTTAATATAGGTTAGCAAAAATTTATAACAATATTACCACGTATAAAATGTTAAAACACAAGCAATGTATAGATTAGTTCAAAATTATGTAAAAATGAAAATAGAACTTTTGGTTGGTCACCCTGAATATTCAGTTATTAAAAATTATCAAAGATTATTTTAAAAAATCAACCAAAAAGTAAAAATTTAATTACTGAAAAATTAAAAATTTTAAATTAAAATTAAAAATATAAATAAAATGATAAAATAAAAATAATTGTTCTATAAAATAAATAAAAAATATCAGGTTGTCATGGGGCGCAGCGTCGGTGCGCATTGCAGTTGACTATTGACCAATCACATTTTTTAATTCACGTTTTCTCCACCAATCAACTTGCATTGCGTCTTGAGTATAAAAGGTTTCAGGCGCATCTTGTCGCGTCACAGTCGATTTGTTGCCGTTTGAGGAAGTTGCATTACCCGCTTCCACCGACAACCGACTTTCGCTGCTTTTTTCGTTCATCTTTCTTCATACCGAAATCCATAAAAAACCAACTGTATTAAAATGGTGAGTTGATAAATTTCTTTTTATGTAAACCCTTTTTTCCAAAACTTCCTACAATAGTTTTTAAATTGCTTGATAATACGTAATGGTGAATACTCTGTATTTTCGTGACGCTTTCAACGGCTAATTTATGTGTAACGGTACGATCCCCGCCGCCGGCCGGCACCGCCCTAAACTTAAATATGACTCATCAGCCTCTTCTATCGATCTTGTATAATATATTTTCTTTCATTCATTTTAATTTTTTGGCTTTATGATATTTTTAATTTTTCTGGGCGAAAACAATTTTGTTAACACGATCGCAACTTGAAAAATTGATTTCAACATATTCTTTTTAACGTGAAAATATAATGAATGGACCAACCGTATGTCGGTTGGGCGTAGACTCATCGGTTTCTAAACCTTGAGAAAAACCTTGAAGTTGGTGTACGTATAAAACAACAATCCATTTTGTTTTTAATCGATTAATGCTTATAAATTTTTTGTCATTGATTTTATATTACTTGTTATATATATATATATATATATATATATATATCAACTTCAGTTCAAACATAATTTTTCAATTATTTTTTACTTTTTTTAAAAAATAATTTTGTCAAGGTTTATAAACAAATAAGTCAGTTTCGGATACTAATTCCTTTCACGAAATTGTCTTTACAGTGATTTAAGTATTCGAAAGTATTTTTTTATAGATTAAAACATATTATGCTTAAAAACAGTTTACTTTTAAAATTTATGAACGACGTGCATATCATACCATAAATGAAACCCAGAGTATCTTGATAAAGAATGTCTGTTAAAGATTATTCTCCCTACCTAATCTCTTGCCCTCTGGTATTGTAACGTACAATGGAAACGTTAATTTACCTATAAGATATATATTTTATGGATTAAGTAAATGGAAATCTAAAAAAATTTATTAGCCAGCATCAATAGATAATTTTTTTTTATTTTAATCATTCGCATAATAAATATAATTTATAACTTGATATATTAAATTAACGTTCTGATTTATAAAATCTATAATATTAAGATTTTTATTATAAAATAATTTTATTATTAATTATAAATATTTCAAAATATTTTTTACAATAAAAGCAACCAAAAACTAATAGATATTTGTAAATTTAAATTAAAATATTTTTTTCTTAAAAATAATTGTAATTGGGTTAACTATTTTAAAAGCAAGGTGAAAGTAGTTGTATATGGAACTCTTAATTGATATTGACTTTTTAGTCTATGGATTGGCTTCAAAATAAGTCTAACCTTATATGAAAACTATGACATCATACACATTTAAATCTTTAGAAAATTTTTTTTTATAATAATTTGGAAAAAATTTTATCATCTATATTTATTACTTTATATTTTCTAACATAAAATATAAATTATCTATATAATTTAATTAATAAAAGGTAATCAATGAAAATATAACAAATTTTCTGAAAAAACTTGTTCTTAAATCCTTTGTAACCATTTATATGTGAATGATTGCATACTTTCTTAAGTTTTTAATGTACAAATTCATTTTGAAAAAAATTTCAAATATTAGTTATTTTTTTTAATCTAAAAAATATTTTTAAATAATTAAATTTATAATTTTATATTAATTAGTGACATTCTTTATTTTAGCGTGAATGTATCTCAATCCATGTAGGGCAAGCTGGAGTCCAGATTGGAAATGCTTGTTGGGAACTCTATTGCTTGGAACATGGTATCCAACCTGATGGTCAAATGCCGTCAGATAAAACTATTGGAGGTGGAGATGACAGCTTTAATACCTTCTTTAGTGAAACTGGAGCTGGAAAACATGTTCCCAGAGCAGTTTTTATTGATTTAGAACCAACAGTAGTTGGTATGTTAATATTATATCATATAAATTTATTCGGTTTATAAATTTTTATATTTTTTTTAATTTTAGATGAAGTACGTACTGGAACATATCGACAACTTTTTCATCCTGAACAATTGATCACTGGAAAAGAAGATGCAGCCAACAATTACGCTCGTGGACATTATACCATTGGCAAAGAAATTGTTGATTTGGTTCTTGATAGAATCCGTAAATTAGCAGATCAATGTACAGGACTTCAAGGTTTTTTGATTTTCCATTCATTTGGTGGTGGCACTGGATCTGGTTTTACATCTCTTCTTATGGAAAGGCTCTCTGTTGACTATGGCAAAAAGTCCAAACTTGAATTTGCAATTTATCCAGCACCACAAGTCTCTACTGCTGTAGTTGAGCCATATAATTCTATTCTTACTACACACACAACTTTAGAACATTCCGACTGCGCCTTTATGGTTGATAATGAAGCTATTTATGACATATGTCGTCGTAATTTGGATATTGAACGTCCAACCTACACAAATTTAAATCGTTTGATAGGACAAATTGTTTCATCTATTACTGCTTCACTTCGTTTTGATGGAGCTTTGAATGTTGATCTTACAGAATTTCAAACAAACTTAGTACCGTATCCAAGAATTCACTTCCCTCTTGTAACATATGCTCCAGTTATTTCAGCTGAAAAAGCATATCATGAACAACTTTCGGTTGCTGAAATTACTAATGCTTGCTTTGAGCCAGCTAATCAAATGGTAAAATGTGACCCCCGGAGAGGAAAGTACATGGCTTGCTGTATGTTATATAGAGGAGATGTTGTCCCTAAAGATGTCAATGCAGCCATTGCCACTATTAAAACTAAGAGAACTATCCAGTTTGTTGATTGGTGTCCTACTGGTTTTAAGGTAATATTTTCAAATTTTTTTTTATTTAAAAATTTTCTTAATATATTATTTATATGAAAAATGGATCTCATGATGTATATTTTTTAACTTATTTTCATACTCATTTTCATACAATTAAATACTAGATTTAGGTAAATAAAATTACAAAAAAATTGATTTAAGAAATGCAAAAAATAATTTTAATTTGTACAAAAATTATTTGTTATAGGTTGGTATTAACTATCAGCCTCCAACTGTTGTTCCTGGTGGAGATCTTGCTAAAGTGCAGCGAGCAGTTTGCATGTTATCAAATACAACAGCTATTGCTGAAGCATGGGCAAGACTTGATCATAAATTTGACTTGATGTATGCCAAGCGAGCTTTTGTGCACTGGTACGTTGGTGAAGGTATGGAAGAAGGTGAATTCTCTGAGGCTCGTGAAGATTTAGCTGCCTTGGAGAAGGATTATGAAGAAGTAGGCATGGATTCTACTGAGGGTGAAGGAGAAGGTGCCGAAGAATATTAGAGATTTATAATAATAAAAAAAAAATTATTGAAGCACTAAAATACAAATTTTTGTAAAAGACATTTTTTACTTCATTTACACGTTAAACATTCTGTATTTTTTTTTACTAGATTGTCAATAAATTAAAATTTATTTCAAGCAAATATATGTATTATTGTTCACATGATCAAATTCATTGAAAATATTAAAGCAAAATTATAAATTAATAAAATAAATATAAAATACTTTTACTAAATTTAAAAAATTATATCTGTTAATAAGTGTAGGTAAACTTTTTATGAACTGATTAGTATTTAATATGAAACAAATTTTATGTATTCTAATCTTTAATTTTGAGATTTGTACTATTGGATTTTTTTATTGTACATGTTAAACTTAATGAAAATATTTATAAAATATAAAAAATTTAAATACTTTAAAAACTAAGTTAATTAAACAATGATTTTAACATTCATAGTGTAAATTCTGTAAACTTATAAAAATAAATTGTAATAATTTCATAAATTTAGTAAAATATAATATGCAGCATCAACAATGTCATAAATTGGAACAATTTTTTTTATTGTAATATAATAAACGAAATCGCATTGATTGTTTTATTTAGACTAAAAGTACTAAATTCAGATAAATTAAAAATAATATGAAGCAAAATCGTTAATTCTACATAACAGGCTTGCAGGTTCCAATAATAAACTTTTTCTAAACACTCATTTTTTTTCAAGCAACCTGGTTCTTATTTACAATTATATTGCTTTGTATTAAATAAATATTTAAAAAATTATAATAAAAGTAAAATATCAAAGGTGATTGTTTTTAAAAATAAAAAAAGTTTTAATTTTTATAAATTATTTTTTAAATCGTATTAGTTTTTATATCAATATTTGTTTTTACTAATTTTATTTCATTATAACTATTTATGAGTGCTATTTTCCTATTTAAATTAAAAATGGCCCATGTACTTATCTCTATTTTGCTCTTCTATGTCTTTTGCTTCGTAATCATATAAAGCAGAGTTCATCTTAATATAGGTTATATCCGTTGGTCCCCAACTTGCGGACCCCAATCAATCTTCATCAAATTTTTTAGTAATTAAAGTAAATAAGTACAAATATGTCTACTGTTGAACTTAAGCCAAGTCCTGTTCGAGTTTCACCTTTAATTAAGGTATTTATTACATTCATTAAATTTTTATATATAAATCATTACTTCAAATATTGTTATAAGAGCTTATAGATAACCACTATTATTAAGTGAAATTGAATTTAGTTCATTAAGTTACATAATTTTTCTTACAATCTGGTTTTCTGTTGAATATTTTATTATAAAATATATTTTAAGATAAAAAGTAGCTAATAAATATTTAAAAATTTTCCATATAAAAGTATTTTACTATTATTATATCTATCTGTTTATTTTTTTAAAGAATCTTAGAAATAATAAATATAATTTTAAATATTAAAAATTTTCAATTCTTAAATATTTATCATTTATAAGTACATAAGATTTATAGTCAATATTATCAATTTATAATATAAGCAACCAAACTTCATTATTTACTTTTAGTCATACTATAATCAATAATTTAATTGATGCTTTGTTTAACATTAATAAAAATATTTACATTTAAAATAAACTAATAATATTGTTAATATTACATTATAAAATTAAACAAATATGATTTATTATACATTTTTTATTTACAATAGTTTGGTAGATGGAGTTTATTGGCACTCGGTATTCTATATGGTGTATTCCATCAAAGAAGATACAGCAGAAAGGAAAATGCTCGTCGACAACAAGAAGAAATAGAAAGACCTTTTGTTGAAGCTAAGCTTGCAGAAGAGAACAGAATTAAAAATGAAGGTATATAATTAAATATTTATATTTTTTGTGTAAAGAAAAACAAACTAAATAAATAAAAAATATTTACAATTTATATTTAATCAAGTTATATAAATTTATATCAAAATTCATCGCATTCATAATAAGAATAAAATAAAAATTTATTAAGCGATAATATTATTTATGAATATTGAATACTTATCCCAAATACTAAAACTATTAAAAATATTAGATTGATATAATATTAAAAATTTTATTCGTATAATATTATTGATTTTAATATTCTATTCAGCAAATTATATAAGATAATATAATAAAATAAAATATTTTAATTAATTCAATAAGAACAAAATTACTTCTTTAGAAATGAGTTTTACAATAATTTGTCTTATTAATTTATAATTCTTTTATCGTATATTTATAAAAATATAATATATTATCCTAAAATTTTCTATTTTTAAAATTGCTATATTATGTAAAATATTAAAAATCAAAAGTTTTATATTTATTTTAGTTAATTATATAAATTTTTAACATAATAATTTTAATTTTCAACCTATTTTATCTTTAAATATTTTTATTTATAATCTCATAATAAATAAATTTGTTTTCAGCTGAACTGAAGATGCTTTTTGAAGAAATTTTTAAAGTCAAGGTAGTGAATGATAAAGAGTAATGATAAGTACTTTATAGCATATTTTAAATTCATAAATAATAATTTTATTGTAAAATGCATTTTATTAAATTACATTTTTCAATTAAAAAAAGATGAAACTATGGAACTTGTATTGTCTAAAATAAATAAAATAAAAAAATACATTCTTGTAAGTGTAATAATTTTTTTAAATAAAATTAATAATTAAGAATTTATTTACAAAAATATTTTAGACATATTTTATTAATTTCATCTAAAAATTCTTTTTATTATATTTGAATTTTATATCTAAATATTATAAAGATTTATACTCAATGTATTATGAAAATAAAGTGATATTAAGTAAGAATTTAAAATCAGTAACAATGAAACTTTGTCTTAACAAATTTTAAAATGGAAATTCTTATATTAATTTATGGTAAAATTAAAATTTTTTAATATTTATTTAATTGATAATCAAATAATACTAATAAAAACATCAAATTGATTCATATTTTTAATTTTAAATTAATGGAATTGGCTACATAAATTTTTTAATTTTAGTCATAATAAATAAAAATTTTAATTAATACAATTCATAGTCAGAAAATTTGAATAAAAATTATATTTTGATTTTTGATATACTATATTTTAAAAAATATGTTACTATTAAAGCTATTTTCATAAAAGTTATAATCAGAATATAAACTTACTTATAATATTAATAATTTTATGAGACATATGTATGGACAACTATACATAAATTATATTTGTATCAAATAAATTCAAATCAATTATTTATAAAATATGGAAAATTTTTATTATATGTATAAATATTTATAAAATATTGTAAGTAGATCATTAGACAAAAAAGAATGTCAATTTTTCATATTCATAAGAAAATATAAAATAAAAACAAAAAAAATAACCTTAAATTATTAAAATAGTATCTATTTACCATAGATAAATTATTAATTTTATTGTATAACAGTAGTAAGTATTAAATTAAGAAAATAATGAATAAATATTAAAACATTAAATTATGAAAAAAATACTTAAAATAAGAATCTAGAATTTGAAAGTAAAAAATACGCCCGAACAGGGACTCGAACCCTGGACCCTCAGATTAAAAGTCTGATGCTCTACCGACTGAGCTATCCGGGCATAATTGCTTGATTTTTAATATATAATATAATAGTTAATTTTTTTTTAATAATAAGAATTTAAAAACATTTTAAAAGTTTATATTCGTAATGAAGAAAAAAATTAAAAGAACTAAACAATAATACATTAAAATAATGTGCAATTATTTCGTAATTTTAAAAAAAGATGTATAACTATTCTTAGAATTTTAAAAGAACAATTTTTTTTCAAAGATGCTATAATTTATAAAATAAAAATGAATATGATGTATAATATAAAATTATATTATATCAATTATCCGAGAAAAAATTTTATTCAACTTATTTTAAATAGTATAAAAATTTTCAAAACTACTTTTTATAATTAATCGACGCAACGTTAAATAATATTGATAAATTTATTTTGAAATTTTTATTTTAAGTATAAAATCATATCTATAAAAAATATAAAATTTTTGTTATGAATAAAAAAATAATAATTTTTTTAATGTACTATTTCTTCAAAATCTAATTTTTTTAAATTATCCTTCATTCGTATTTACTTAGTAATACATCAATTTAGAAGATTCTTTACGTAAAATGAAAAATTGTAATTAATTTTAATCATACCTTTTCCGTTGTGGACCACTTTTCAAAACAGATGGTTAAAATTGATTAGATAAAATTTTAATATCATCGATATTGTTTTAACAAATGTTATATATTCAAAGATTACCTAATAAATATCAGAGCGTAGAATTTTTATTTTTATCTTTTTTTTTGTTTTCATAATGAATTATTGAAATTTGATTTTTCTAAATGTTCTAAAATGGTATAATACACTAAAAAGCATATAAGTAGAAATGTGAAAAATTTACAATTTTATATTATAAATTTCTAAAAAAAAAATATCGATTTAATATAAAGTTTTTTAAAAAAACAAAACAAATGTGCAGAATTAGTTACAGGTAATATATAAATCCAAATAAAAAGAATTAAATTTAATACTACTTTTTTATATTATATTTAAGATGTTTGCTTAAATACTATATGGTACGTACACAATATAGTTAAGAAGTCGTAACGAGAATGAACTATGAAATTTTTGACCAATAGAGTTAATCTGTACTAAGCGAATCAATCGTAATAAATGTTAGCTATTGGTAGAAACATTTTATATTCGTTTTCCATTCTTGAAAATGCACCCAAACAAAAATTACAAGTTTCTTTTTCAGTACGTTGTGTATTCTTCCGGTTCTGTTTATAGAACCAGTCTGTTTTTTGGTAAGTTCTCTTATTTAAATCGATGACGTGTTTAATAATCATAAAATAATTGTTCATAATAATATAATAAAATAAAAATTAGAATATTTATCTAAGTATTTTTAAACATATTTTTTATCCTATCATATTAAACAATAGAATTATAACCTAGCATATCTGTGAACATTGATTTTTTGTGTTATTTTGCATCATCTATTATTTTCATATTTTTTCTTATTAAGAACTTTTATATTATGTTGTTAAATAAATTACATATTAAGTAAGTTAAATTTATTTTTATACAATTCAAAACAATATTATAAGTGTGTTTATATACATGCGTGTGTGCGCGCGCGTGTGTGTGTATGAAAACATAATCGTATCAGTAATAATATAACAAGTATTTATTTTAGGAAGACCAAAATGAAGTTTAATAAATTAGTAACTTCCTCAAGAAGGAAAAACAGAAAGAGACATTTTACTGCACCATCTCACATTCGAAGAAGGCTAATGTCAGCACCACTCTCAAAAGAACTTAGATTAAAATATAATGTTCGAACTATGCCTATTCGTAAAGATGATGAGGTTCAGGTAACCCTAATATAAAAATATTTATGTTTAATAGTAAACATTTGAAAACGAATAGTTTTCACATTAAATAGAACATGTATATTTAGTTTTATTAGAATATAAACTTATATTTGATATGATGATTTAAACCATTCACATAGAATATGATATTGGGTATTCTTAAATATAGTTTTTAGGGTTTTCCTATTGATCATATTAAGAATTATTCTGACTCATATTAAATGCAGATAGATTGGCACTGATTTTACAAATTAATTTTTTATTCTTAAAATAAAATATTTAATTGATTTTCTATTTAATATAAATATTTTTTAGGTAGTACGTGGGCATTATAAAGGACAGCAAGTTGGTAAAGTAATACAAGTTTATAGAAAAAAATTTGTCATTTATATCGAAAGGATTCAAAGAGAGAAAATGAATGGTGCTAGTGTTTATGTTGGAATTGATCCTTCAAAGGTATTTACTTTTTTTTTTTTTCAAATTTTTATACAAAAATTTCAACTTTTATATATTTATCTAATCATTCACAGAGGATTAAAACATTCGAAGTTTTCCTACTTTTGATAAACTTTTCAAATTTTATTCAATCTTTGCATAAAACTTAACTATGCTGATTTTATTAGATTGTTGTCTTTTTAGTATAAAAAATCGTTAATAAAAACTCATTTTACAGACAGTTATCGTTAAATTAAAAATGGACAAAGATCGTAAAAAAATAATTGATCGAAGAGGCAAGGGACGTCTTGCTGCACTTGGTAAAGATAAAGGCAAATATACTGAAGAAAGCACTGCTGCTATGGATACATTGTAAATTTTCAATTTAATACATTCTCACAGTTGTATTATTTATTAATAAAAGTTTCGAATGTATCTTCGACATTTTGTTGAATTTTATTTCTCTTGTTTCAATAAAAGGTAAATATTAAAATATAAATTTCAATTTATTGTAAATATTTATAATTTATTTACATATATTAAAAGTATAACAAAGTAACTAAAATGAATACAGTATAAATTATAATTGGTATTTTTATAAAACAATTGTTTATTATATTTTTTAATAACTATTCATAAAGATATTTATAACTATAGTAGCCATTGCTTATATTATTAAATTATTTTTAAATTAAAAAATCGAAGTATACTTATACTTTTTAAAAAACTTAAAAAATGGATAAATTATTTTATAACAAGTTTTAAACAAATTGGTAAAATAACAGTGCTGTAAATGGAATAATAAAAAACGATTTTTTTTCTATTCAATAGGGTTAATACCATATTTAAGATGTTTGAAATGCGTATTTTTTATAAATAAAATTTTGTTATTTAAATTTTAGAGTAAAAGTTTAAATATAAACTTTTTACATACTTATATATACTATATATACTTATAGATACTTACGCGTCTATAATTTATTATTAAGTTTTTTTGTTGTAATATTTAAAATTTTTATTAACAACAGAATAAAACTATTACATGCGCAACTATCTATTAAGAAAAATATATAATAGAGTAATGAAGTTGAAACAGTTAAAAATATATTAAACTTATTGCTCTTATTTTTATTTCACAAATTTAAAAAAAAATTGAATTTTTCTATAAAAATTATAACTTGTATCGCAATTAAAATAAAGCATAAATAAAATAATTATACGTGCAGAAGTAGATATACTGTTCAAGATAACTGTAAATATTAATTTTCATTCAGCTCATGCAAATATAAAACTGTTCTGCATTCTTTAAATTTTCTTGTACTTCCGCCAATATAATTATTCCATATAAAAAGCGCCTTTACAAAATGAAATCTTATCTAACATATATCTTTTATATTCATCATTGACGTTTACATTTTGATTTTCTCCTATTTTACTACAATGGAGATCAGAGAAAACGCAGTTAACTGCTATAATTGTAGCGTTTACAAACAAGTTATTAATTAAATTTATTAATTCACTAGAATTGCGAATTATAATTTGTTTTATTTTTGTTCTCAATCATTACATATTTAGATTACATTTTCATTTATTAAATTATATGAACTTCAAAATATTAAATAATTATGGCAAAATCCGATTGCGAATAATAAGAATTGTATATTTAAAAAGAATTATTTTTTTTACTCTTTTTATGTATTCTTGATTGCAAGAATACGTAAAATGTATAAAAATAAGTTAATAATATCTAAATATAAATTAATGGTTGCTAAAATATATTCTTCTGGGGATAAAGTTTTCATTATCATTTGCGTATCAAAAATTATAAAAAATGAAAAAAGTACTGCACCTCCAACACTAAATAAAAATTCCATTTCACTACTTTGAATAAAAATTTGAAGTACAAATCCAATTAGTAGTAAAAAAAGGCCAGATAATAATCTAAAATAAATTAAATTAAAATATATTTTTTTTACTAATTAAGTAATAAATTGAAATAATTAATATTGTAATGGTCTAAGTTTAATTTATTTCTTTAAAATAAATAATTATATCGCATTTTTATAAAATTTTTATAATCTTATAATTTGATAAATATAAATATGTATTTAAATAAAAAAGAAAACTTAATAAAATATATTTTCAAAATTAAATAAAATAAAAATTTCATTCAATGGGTAAATGAATTAAACAATTTCACCACATCAAATAAAATTTGATTAACTATTTATTTGAATTATAAATATTTATCAAAAAACGTAAAAAAAATACATAAATTAACTAGAATTTTATAGATGATAAATGTCATTTTATTTAAATTTATTTTAAAAACTGTTTTGTAGTTTAAAACTTTTAAATCAAATTCAAAAATAAAAATTAATAATTGTAGTTGAGTAACACAATTTTAAAAAATATTTAAATCTTTTTAATATAAAATATAGTTATGAAATTGAAATAAATTAATGAATAATTTGATATATGAATTATTTATTATATAGCAATTATTGATTAGAGTTAAAAATACTTCTAATTAAATTATTTTAATAAATGGTTCTTTGAATCTCTTATTCAATTAAATATAAAATAATTCTTATTCTCACCCCGTTTCCAAAGCAGAAAAATCTCTTTTTATTTGGAAGGTAAATCCTGTCAATGCAATAATAACACTGAACATCAAAAAAAGTGCTTCCAAAACAAGAAACACATCAAACATACTCACAGTAATTCCGATTGTAAATCCTTGTAATAATGTCTAAAAAGTAAATAATAATAAATAATAAATAAATGTTATTTGTTAATATTGTATATACATTTTTAATATAAGCTGGAATACATACAAAGCAAACTAAGAGAAGTAAATTAATAGGGTGTGTTCTCTTCTTTTAAAATGTAGAGAAATCAGGATACACATTAATACGAAAAATGATGTTATTATTGGCCAAGAACTGCAATATAATAAATTATTAATATTTTTCATATAAATTGTAATGATAAAAAGTATAGTGTATATCCTAAAATGATTTTTTGACAGAATTAAAGAATTTAATTAAAAAATTTTAAAAAATTAGCGTTTATACTTTATTAGAAAATAAAATAATGAAAAATAACGAATAATAGTGGAAATAATTCGAAAAAATTAGTAAAGTAACAATCAATATGATATATATAAAAAATTATTATTAATATATATATTTCTAATATATTTTGTGCATTTAATATCATAATTAGTACTATATTATAAACAAGTATTTATAGTATGAAAATTTAAAGACGAATTTGTAATTGCAATAAAAAAATCTTAATATGAATTATTTTAATACTCGTAAAAATATACTCTTTAAATTAATATAGTATAAATGTCAGTAATTAGAATATTGGCTAAGAAAAGTTATAAAATTTAACGATTTTGTACATATCTAAATTTACTATATTTAAGATATAATCATAAGTTTAATATTTCATTTTCTCGATTTATTATCAAATTTAAAAAAATTGATTATAATTTATTAGATATTTACGAAAATTAATTTTTTTTTAACTAAATTTAATAATAAAATTTTCTCTTGCTACCCATTTTAAGAATTACTAAAAAGTGGTACTTTTTATATATTAACTACTATCATTTATTATACGATTTTTTAATTTTAAATATTATATTTCAAATAAAAGCAATAACTTATAAAACGTATAAAAAGTAATTATTAATTAATAATGATATACTGTTATTGATTATATATAAATTAAAATTCTAAATTAATTTTAAAAATCAACTTTAAAAATTATTATTATCATTTCTTAGTAGATGTAATATTTAAATTAAAAATAACTTAATTAATTAATAATATTTTTATACTTTTATACTCTCTTATTTTTGTCTTTCCTTCTTCCCATTCTTTTTCTCTATAAATGTATTAATTGCTAACTGCTATAATTTTTTACTTTTACAGTATTTTATAATAGTTGACATCTACAGAATGCAGAATATTTAACTATTTGAATAAAAAAAATTCATTTATACACTCTTTTGTTATTGGTTAAAAATTTGCTACTATATGGATATTTTAATAATATTACAAAACTTTGTATTACTAAGATTATAAATTATTTATAAATGTATATTACTTGCTCATGATATAGAGTTTGATAGAATCAACAAAACAAAAAGCCCCTGCAATAACCATAGTTATGAGTAACTGCATAATAATAAGTCCATATACTTTACGAATAAAAGCTGTAAAAACAATTATTTTTTTTAATTACTTGAATATAAATACACAAACAAATAAAAAAAATATATAAATACCCATGCGGACTTTGATTGAAGCATTGAGTACATTATTGCGATATGCAAAATCATTTTGTATATTGCTAGTAAAATCTTTTCCATCTTCAATATCAGTATCTAGTAATACTGGAATATTTTCAAATTGATTCATAATTTTAAAAACTAAAATTGAGAACAAAATATCATATATCATTAAACTGTTAATTCATTTTAAATATAAATATTTAATTTAATAAATAAATTAATATATAAAGTAAAATCAAACTTTTAAATGAAACTATGATATAAATAAAAAAAATAAACATACTTACTGTGAAAATAACCTACAAATAAATATTATACGTCACTTTTAAGTAACTGACTTACGTATTATAAATGTTGATAGTAGCTGTTACATATAATTTATAATTATGTTTTAATTCAGCTTTCTGATAATAGATTGATGTAAAACTAAGTATATTTTATATTAAAAAATTCTTTAAAAGTTTATATTATTGACTTGGCACTTTAAATTAGCGTCAATGAAACAGTAACGATAAAAAATATTTTACTAGACGGCTTCAATATGTTTTACATTGCATATGACGAATTCTCTTATTTTTCCTTTAATGATTAAAGTAAATTCAATCAACACTATCCTTTATATTGTATAAACAAGTTCAATAATATAAATTAAAACTGACAAAAAAATGAGTTTTTTTTATGGTTATCACATAATTATTTTGTTCTTAATTTTGCATAAATAGCTTATTTCAGTTCAATGTTGATTCATAAAACATAATAAAATAATAAAATAGTGTATATAGACTTCAGGAATAACAATTCAACCAAGAAAATTGAAAGTAATTATAAAGCTATGCAAAGTTCAACCTAATATGTTAAATTTAATTACGATTTATTGTAAACTAAATCAACAATAACAAATAAAACGGTTTACTATTGTATCTATACTACATGAACTTTTTCCAATGAAAATGTGTAAACGACACTAAATTTTTTGTTATGATTTTTTCATGAATATAGGTGATAATTATTAAAAATACACGTCTCATAAATTTTAGAAATTGAAAAA
The DNA here is from genome assembly GCA_018907195.1 of Dolichoris vasculosae. Lineage (NCBI taxonomy): Eukaryota > Metazoa > Arthropoda > Insecta > Hymenoptera > Agaonidae > Dolichoris > Dolichoris vasculosae. The sequence continues at coordinate 4,471,558 of JACCHY010000002.1, read as the reverse complement.
TAAGATTACTTTAAGAATTCTTTTTAAGTCAGTTTATTGTAAATTTATTATATTTATGTTGTATAAAATTAATTATATAATATTTAATTTAACTTATGTTTTATTTAATACAATAATTGTCTTAAAAATATTTTACTATATAATAATATGATTATAGTTAATTGTAAGTAATATTTAATATCCTTTTTTTACTTATCTTTAAAGTGTACAATAAAAGTCAATCGATACAAAAGTATATCAAAAAATTTAAAACTATCATAAGTATTTTCTTATCTTTTTTACATACATAATAATTAATAATACTATAGTTTTTCTAAAGTATACACAATTTAAATAACATTATAAATATATTTATGTAAGATTAATTGGTTAGAAATTTTAACATATTAATAATATAAGGTAATAATATTTTTATACTCTTATCCTGAATTGTTTATATAAAATTTTATCACAAATATTTTATATAAAATCTTGTTTAAAAAATAATTAAAATATAGTGTTATTTATTTAATATTTGAAAGCAACTAAAATTTGTTATAGTTTTGTACTATTATACATTATATCAAGTAAATACATTATACATTATATCCGAGAACAATTAAATCCAAATTCAAAATTAACTTTTTCTTAAAAAAAATGAAAATATGTATTACACTTATTTACTAATATAATTTTTAATTATTATTTTTTTTTATATATATAAATTCGTATTTTTGGAATAAAGTTACACGGTAAGTCCTATAACAGTTTATGCGTAATCAAAAAAAAGGAACTCAAGTACACGAGATTTACCGGAAGTAACGTCAGTGATGTAAAATGAATGAAAATTAATTTTCATAACTTTAACTAAGAATTTGAATAAATTAAATTTAAATTAGTAATTATAATTAATATATATTATTTAAAAATTTATATTCTATTTATTTAGGTCAAATTTTAAAACGTGCTGAGAAACCTGATATTTGAAATTAAATTGGATAACCATATAGAATGGCAGTTAGTCGGCCGGTCCGGGTTACCGGTGTTAAACTGAGTTTTATAGTTTTCTTAAAGTCGTATCAATTCATTCATAATATTATTGATAAAAATTGAATAATTATTAAAATATATTATTAAAAATATTATAAAAAATATGGATGTTATAAAAATCCATTATTAATAGTGTGGTGTAAAGTTTAAATGTTCTATTAAGTAACCTTAATGTTAATATTGTAATAATTTATGTAAATATTTTAAAGTCAAATGTTACCTTCATAGTTTTTCTAGATTTGTTTTAAAAATTACAACTTTTTTAATTTATAATTACGTGAGTATGAAACTAATATTTATAAATTATATTAATATAATGATTAACCTCAATATTAAAAAACATACTTATTTATTTAGAAACAAAATGTTCTCTATTAAATCTTATATGTTATTTATATTAATTTTATGTAAAATAATTAGTTTTATGTTTAAAAAATATTTTAAATTGGACTATATCATAAATAAGTATGAAATTTATTTAAGTAATTTTCAGGCATCGATATAGAGTGGTATGACTTTAACTGAAATGGAACCAATGAAAATCCATCTAGATGCCTTGGAAATGGCTGGAAAAATGGTGGATAAACATATCGTTGCTGACAGTAATTTTCCTTCGTTGATTAATCTTATGCGATATAACTTACAAGGTGGTCCAACAGTTAGTGGACTTGATGTTTATGATTATCCAAATTTAAATGGAACCTCGATGAATTTAAGTAACATTAATCAAATGAGAACACATAGTAAAATACCATTGCCATCTGAAGTCATGGAACATTTTGGTCGTATCCTTATCAAAGATAATTTATTGTGAATATTCATATATATATATATAAAATTGAAAAAGGATTTTAATAACAATATAGAAAAATATAACTAATTTAAATTTTTATAATTTTCTTTAATAATTAAAATGTAGATATGCAATGTCATTGTATGATGGGTTTATTTACAGATATTTCTAAAGCATGGCTGACAATAGATAGTGATATTTATGTTTGGTCATATGAAAATGAGTAAATATTATCTTAAATTCTTTCAATATTACTTGAAAATAATTTTAATTAATATTTTAATTTTAGATCCGATGTAGCATATTTTGATGGCTTAAATGAAACAATAATCAGTGTAGGACTTGTTAAACCAAAACCTGGTATTTTTCAAAGTTACGTTAAATATTTGCTTGTTTTAACAACAACAGTCGAAATTACAGTTTTAGGTGTTACACTAATTGAAAATGAAAATGGTATTTAATTAAAAATAAATCTTTAAATTTAATTTATAAAAATATTATTTAATTAAAATATAATTGTTTTAGGTACGCAAGGGGAAATGCAGTTGGTACCTGAACCCATTTTTACTGTAACGACTGATGGAATTGCTATAACAACAATTGCAAATACAAATAGTGGAAGAATTTTTCTTGGTGGAAGGAATGGCTCTTTATATGAAATATATTATCAAGTATGTTTTTGTCGCTTTTATCTTAAACTTAGTCAAAATTATTTTAGAATATGAGTTAATTGTATTATTATAGGCAGAGAGCAGTTGGTTTGGAAAACGTTGTAAAAAAATTAATCATTCTGAAGGTCCATTTTCTTTCTTAGTACCATCATTTGTTACCGTTGCTCTTTCTGAAGAAGAAGCTATAGTGCAAATTTCAGTCGATGACTCTCGTAATATATTATATACTTTAGGTGACAAAGGAACTATAACTGTATGGGACATAGACAGTGGAGGAGCTTCTAAAGCTACTTCAATGTCTCAAGCTTCTTTAGTTCAAAACTCAGTACATGTTGTAAAAACTCTAGATAGTAATAACTTCAGACCTCTTATCAGTATTTCAGCTATCAATGAATCTGAATCATTGCATTTGAATTTAGTAGCTGTTGCAGCTACAGGCACAAGGTTCTATTTTAATTGTACATCTATGTCAAACCCTATGGGTAGACCACAATGTTTGCAACTTATCCATGTTAGATTACCACCTGGCTATGCAGCTAATGCACCTGTTATGAGACCACGAAAAGTTCAAATGGCACATTACAGAAAAGGTAATCTTTTATCATAAGTAATTATTTTAATCAATTGAATATTTAAGATAATACAAAAACTATGAAATGCTTGTACGTGCACGTGTGTAACTTTAATGATATATTTAAAAAAAACATGTCGTTTTTTACCTAAATATTTTATTTTATCAAAATTATAAATATTATTCAACAATTGTTCACTGTTAATTAAGTAAACAATTGTCTTGATTTTTTACAAAATTAAAATAAAGTAGAAAAATAAAAAATTTGTTTCAAACAAAAATTGTTTTAATTTATAACAGGTAAAATATTATAAAATATTAAGTATAAATAAAAAATTTATTTTTATATAATTAAATTATCATGGATCAAGTTTAAATTTAAATTTAGGAACTCTTATTTTAATATGTGGTGGTGATACTGAAAGTGCATGGTGTTTAAGCAATGATGCTTATCCATTTTCAAATTATCTTGCTGAAACACAAAGTATCTTACCACTTGATAGTCCAGTCTGGGCATTAGCTGAGATTCCTGGAGAATCTGCTATTCAAATTGAAAAACAAAGTGGGACTCAAGGTGATCCACCACTTTTGGTTCGCCAACACATGGAACCTCCTCGTAAATTCATTTTTCTTACAGCTCAGGTCTGTGTTTTGACAATATAATTTCCTATTTATAACTTAATGTTATTATTAATTTAACGATATAGACAAATTCAAATTTTTAAATCGAATAAAAAAATTTTATTATATTCGATTTATCAAGATATATTTTACATATTCTATTAAAAATAAAATTTTAATTAATTTTTACATATTATTGCATAAAGATACGTTTATAATTAAGCATGTAAAGTAAGTACTTAATTTGAAAACGTAACATTAATAAATTTTCATATTATTCAAAAAATATTTTATAATTAATGATATTTTTATCTAATAAGATAAATTTATTTACGAATTGAAAATAGAAAATATTTTGATATTATTTTAAAAAAATGTTTACTAGAATTAATTGTATATCAAAACCACGTAAAATTATATATATGTTAAGATATTGTATTATAATTTTAGGGTGCGATAGTACTTATTCAAGTTCGTCCTGTTGATATTCTACGACAGCTACTTCTTGAACAACGAGGTCCTGATACTGAAGCTGTTAGAGCTTATTTTCAAACACAATCTCCTGAACAAGCTTGTGCAACATGCCTAATTCTTGCTACATTAGAAAGTTCACAAAATGCTCAAGTACTAGAATTTTTTTAATTTTATATTTCACTTTAAAAATTTGTAATTTTTTTTTAATATTTCAGATATCAGAATGGGCTACAAGAGCCTTTTTTTTATATGGTGGTCAAAGAATCGCAGCAGTTCAATCTATGGATTCTCATACTTCATTTGCAAATGTTACTACTGGTATTTATTTCGCATAAATTTTATTTACTTTTAAATTCAAAATACAAAATTATTATAATTGAATTTGTAACATATATACATATATATAACATTTAATAAATTATAAATTCTAAGATAATTTTTAGTTTCAAAATTTACAAAGATAAATAAATAATTTGTCATTTTCATATTTTTTTTATTAAAATTGATTATATTTTGTAAAAATGTTCTTGTAAAAATAAAAACATATAAATGAATAATTCAAATATTAAGATAATTTTAATCTAAATTTATACATAATAATAGACACAAATTATAAATTCATTATCATAAATTTATGTAATAAATACATATATAATTGAGGATGTGAATTATTAATAAACTTTAATAACTAGTAAATCGTTTTCATTAAAAACTAAATCTTTTTTATAACTAAAACATCAATTAGCAAAATCATTAAGTAAAGAAAATGATTTACATCAATTTATTTTTTGGCTCACATCAATGTTTACCTGTAGATATTAAATACTATTAAGTATTACATATATGCTGTACTTAAATTCATTGTAATACAATTTGAACAAATTCACTTTAAAATACATACTCAAAAGATTTATATCAAGAAATTAAACAATATATATTCAATTTTAACACGATATTTGTAGATTTTAATAACAACTATAGATTAATTATTGTATGTTGTCAAAAACTGATAATATTTAATATATTTTATATGGCTTTAATTTAATTAAACATGTTATAGACAAAATCAAATATATTTTAATTATAATGAATATGCTTAGTCAGTGCATAATTTTCGTAAGCAATTTTATAACAATATTTAATATACTCTAAAATATTCCTCCAATAAAATGAATGCCAGTATTTTATTTGAATAAATGTGCACTTTGTAGATCTTCGTACTTCGACACCGCGGATGACATGTTTTGACACGCGCTCACAACTACTGCGTACGTCCCAACAACCGCAAGTCGGAGCAAACGCTGATGCTGCCCTGCAGCAATTCTCGGCAAAACACGGTGGTCTTTATCTTTATATAGGGAGAATACTTCGACCCATTTGGAATATTCGTTGTATCAAACAGGAAAACGTAAATAGTAAGACGCATGTACTTAGTACCGTCAACGCAACACAGATTGGCTGGATTCTCGGGCACCTGCAAGCTCTTCGATCGTTTTTGAACAAAAATACTCATATTTCTAAACCGTAAGTTCAATATGGATTTTACAACAATAAAAAATTTCATACACATGGGATTTTAAATTCTTAAATTATGTGAAAATTGCGTATATAGATTATAATATTTGCTATATTATATTTGCTGTATCATAAATCAATATATTGATATTTAATGTTCGTGTTATTATTTATTAAAAAGTAATGATAGGTGCTAATTTAAAAAAATACAAAAGCCTTAAAAATTTTTAATACTTCTTGAGGATTTAAGAATTTACAAATAATCGAGTAATATCATTTTATAATATTTATATTCACATTTTGACTAAAATAATTTTAATATTATTATAGACGACTATTATTATTTTTATTATTATATTTTTAATAATTTTAGACACGGCACTGTAAGAAGTATCACAGATAGCTTTGATAGCACAATAGCAAGTCATTTTCAAGAACCTATAGTTGAAGAAAGAAATTCTTTAGATGCTCTCAAAATCTTTATTACTCATGCTTGTGAAATTCTTGGATTGTGGAAAGTTCTTTGTGAAAATCAACTACACAATATTGTTAGTTGTTTATCTAAAGACCAAATAAATCAGTTTTCTACTGCAACATTTCGAGATCTCATTTTAATTGGTCACGAAATATCTTCCCTTTTAATAATTCATTTGATTGATAGGTAAAAAGAGCTTATTAAAATACATTTTTCTTTAAACTTTAATTAATTTGTATTATATTAATTTTTTTTTAATCTTAGTTATCTAGGAGATAATGCTTCTGTTGATTCAGTCAGTGCAAAATTACGTGAAATTTGTCCAAATCTTTATCGCAGTGAAGATGCTGTTTGTTCAAAAGTACGTATAAATAATCAATAATGTATAAAATTTTATACTTTGTTGTAAAAAGTAAAAAAAAAATTTTTATAGGCAAATGAAATAATATTAAAAGCCAAAAATTGTACAAATCCCGAAGATAAAGAATCTTATCTCCAATCAGCCTTAAAGGTTTCAATATTTACATTGTTATTAAATTTAATATATCTATTAATAATATTTAAGAACAATTTATTTTTTTATAGTTATGTAAAGAAGTAGCTCCAAGACTAAATATTTCTGCTGTTTGTCAACAATTTGTGGCTTGTCATTTTTATCAAGGTATATTAGAATTATGTCTTTGCTGTGCAGAAAATGTTGATCCTAACAATGCCGCTTTACATTTTTATAAAAATAATGAGCCTATAGAAGATCAAGAAGGAAATTTTGCATACTTAAAAAGGTAATAATCATTGAAATGATTTATAATTTTAAAAGTATCCAATTTATTTTTAAATATTAATTTTTGAAATCAATATTAATTATAGATTAGAAATTTATAAGGAATTCACTGCAATGCTTGATTATATTTACAATCAAAGCATATCAAATTCTATGGCTGTAGTTGCATCAGCAAAGGAAATGGTATTTTAGTATTATTTTAATAGACTAATTTTGTAATTTTGTATAAGTTTGATCCTTTCGTATTTTTTGTTTACCCAATTTATTTGAAATATACTTCTTATTTTTTTTGTCATATTACTAATTTATTTCTTAAATTAAAAAAATATTATAATATTCTAAATAATTATAAAAAAAAATCTATAACTAGTTTTGTAAAAAAAGTATTCAGTGCATTAATAATTTAAAAAGTATATTTTATTGTTCTAAAGAATGGAGAAATGTAAATTTTACTATGTTGCAAAGGATTACTAGAATTTATTAAAACTTATCTATATTTAATTGATTATTAAATCATCATTTACAATAGATGCATGAAATTATTGAAGAAGCATTACATTCACCTTGTGAAACTTTACACACAGCGGTATATGCTTGGATGATAGAAAAGGGTCTTCATGGTGAACTAGTTGCTCTTGCTACAACTTCTTTAGAAATCTACCTTATTCGCGTAAATGCGCCAGAATTATTGTGGCAGTTTTATGAAAGAAATAAGAATCACGCAGCAGCAGCAAAGATCTTATATGCTCTTGCAACAAAAGTTGGGTACGTTAATTATTTATAATTGAATCCAATTATTATAAAAATATAAGAAATAATTTATTTATATCTTTTATTATTTTTATATTATGTAATAACATATTTTTAATGTAATTTATTCATTTAACTTAACAGGACCGATGTTACACTACCACAACGTGTTGAATATTTAGCACGAGCTGTAGTGTGTATGCGTAGCGATGAAGCTGGTTATGCACCACATCTTGGAGTTTTCTTAAGAGAACTTGAAGATAAAGTAGAAGTTGCTCGTATTCAACAACAGGTTAGCAAATTTTTCAATTTTATAATTTACTTTTTTATAAATTCTTAAACACATTTTCATTCAGAGGACTTTATTAAGATTTTAGATACTATTTGCAATCAACAAGCTGCTTTTGATTCTATGACTGGACGAGATGCTAAATTGAGATTAAATTCTACTTTGCTAGATATTACTCAAGTGTGTAGATGATGAAAATAATTTTATGTAACTGAGATTAGTTTTTATAAAAATATAAAATTAAATTAAAATAACTTATTTATATTGTTTAGCTTTATGAAGAATACGCAGAACCACTACAGTTATGGGAATGTAAATTAGCAATAATTCATTGTTCTGGACATCAAGATGCAATGTTGATTCAAGGGATTTGGAAAAACATAATCGAACTTGGTAAATATATACTTATACTTAATTATATTACATATAATATTCTAAATTAAAATTATTAATTACTGTATTGTACAGAATTGAAAGGTGACTCGATATCAGCAGAAGATAAAATAGCTATTGTTACAAGTAAGATAAAACTTCTTGGTCAAGAATATTGTGGAACACCACACTGCTTTCCTATAGGTAAGTTGGATATATAATTTTTGAATAATTAAAAACTAAATCTAAATCGATTAATGTTATATTTTATATTTGTATAGATTTTCTAATTAAAGAATTAGAAGTAAGAGCCTGTAGGTTAAAAATATCAAATAATCACATAATAACATGCTTTTTACAACTTGGTATACCAATGGAAGAGCTACTTGATTACTATGATAAGTAAATGTTTTCCCTTTTGTTTACTAATGTTACAAATACTATTTTTAATTTGTATATCTGTGTGTCTGCGCGAATGTATGCAATATAAATATAATTTATATTTAATATTTTAGAATGATCGGAGGAAATAATCGCACGTGGCTTAATGAAGGAAATGAATTCCATTTAATTGAATCAACATCAAATTTAGTAAATTATTTTATTACAAATTCTAACATTACAAATGCTTTTATAAGGTAAAAGGTATATTCCGAATTAATAATACATGAACATACTATATATTAGATACTCATATGTAAAAGATTTACAGAATATTTAAAATTAACTGATCTACTTGCGTCATGATTATTAACACTTCGATCAAAATTCTGACTAAATATTGTTCTTGACGTGAAACCTTGAGACCTTATTATACAAATATTAAAGTTTCTCGATAAAAAAACTTCTTTATGACAAAATGAAATTTCAAACATTAATCTTTTAATCATTTTTGTGTTTGCTATTAAATTTTTATTTAGATTTCTTGTTTTTTGTTACATGTAGTTACCAATTGGATTTTTTTTACTAATTACTGATTCGGTATGAGTTTTACAATTCAATATTCATTATTTGATACATATATATTTATTAATCGACTATTGGTTATCCACTGGTAACATAAATCGAATTAACATGATCAACAATAAATAAATACAATAAAATTTAAAAAAAAAATTGTAAAATAAAGAATCAATATAAATTATATTCAAAATATTATTATATAAACATTAAATGTTTATATTTTTTTCAGAAGAAAAATTATAACAAGATGCCAAGACGTAATTTCTAAGTGCTTGACAACATTGTTCAGTAAACCCAATGGTAACGAATTGATTGCAAAACTTCGATCAATTCAAAGTATCTTAAATAGACTGTAAAATATCAGATATTTTCTATCTAATTATAATAATAGAAAAAAAAAATTGACAATTCTTGTATTGTCAAAAAGTTCTGTACAAATATAATGATAAACAATTATGAAATAAAATAAATGTATTACTTGTAAAACCTTCCACAAACATACTCTTTCATATTAAATTTAGATACGATTCTTGTTTGAAATAAAAAAATTTTTATTAAATTATAAAAACATCTAATTTTTAAAATTTTTAAACATACATAAATTTAAAAAATGTTTAATATTTAATTTTGCAAATGAAAATATAAATATTTGTTATATTCTTTTTATATTTATAATAAATTTAAATGACATACATTTTTGTAGTTGAAATATAGTTTAAAAAATAATTAATTCAAATAATTATAATAAAAATCATCTTTTATGATCAAAAGTAATGTTTAGGTTAATTTAGTAGGTTACTGAATTCAAATTAAACTTTTTTATAAATTAGTTATATATAAATATCTGTTACGAGAAACCTATTGTAACGAACTATTTTTTAAATGTTCAAATGTGTTTAAAAATAGCGTTTTATTTCAATTATTAAGAATTTTAATAGTATTTAGAAGTAACATTAACTAATAAATTTTATAAATATATGCTTCGACACTTTAAAAACAGTGACTATACGTGTACATATGTGCGCGTGTGTATATATATGACTAAAAAAATCATAAACTCAATATATGTTTCTAAATAATAAATAGATATTTTCAACTACTATGTTTACTAAAATTAAATAGTTTTTATTATAATCGATCTAGTAATAGAAGTTGACTATACTTAGTTTAAGTATTGTTTTTAAAAAATATGATTTTATATTTCATAAATTATTTCCAGATTTCTTAAATCAATTTTTAATTTAAATTTAAAATAGAAATACTGCAAAAATTCTATAATGAATTTTATATAAAAATTACATAGAAATTGTTTCTAATTAATCGCCCAAGTAACACGAGCTATGTACATCTAATAGAAAAAGACATTACTAAAATTAATGAATGATTATTTGATATCTGGGACACATTATAAACCATAGCTATAATTTTACTATGTAAAATGATGTAATTTTCATTTGACAAATTATATATATAATATAATATCGGAACAAAAAATGAATGAAGAAATTATGAATAAAAAATATTCAAGATTAAGTACATGCGCTTGGATACAATTTCTACAAATTATAGTAATTTTAAATATAATATATAAAAATATATAAATATTAAAAATTATTAAAAAATGAAACTTTTAACAAGAATTTTTCATCACATTTAACTTATGTTAAAAATTGTATAAATAAAAATAAAATATTTTTTCAATATTCCTATTTTTGTTTTGACAAAAATAATATAATTACATTTATTTAAGAAATACGTTATAACATTTATATCGGCCAATTGATTTTGATATTCACAAATTTTTACGATTATGTACAATATTTCATCGAAAAATACAACACAATGTTAATTTATAAAAATAAATATTAAAACAAAATATGGAAAACTACAGTAGTAAAAAATTACATTAACATGAATAGAAAATTCTATTCAACAATTCTAAATATATTAATTTCAAAATCAAACAAACTGCAAGAACCTATTTTTAAAAAATGGACCAGCTTGATATTACTTTATATAAACATCGAATCAACGTAATGTATCAAAAATGTAAGTTGTATACAAAACACAGAAAATCAATTAACATACAAAAGTAATTATACATTATTTGTATCTAATTAAAAATCATATTAATATTTTTCAAAAATTAGTTATATTAACGTTGAAAAACATTTGTGGCCCTGAAAAGGGCCGATTAATAAAATACATCGATAAACGAAGAAATTATATTTAACCGCCGAATCCGTAAAGAGTACGTCCTTGTCTCTTGAGAGCATAGACAACGTCCATTGCGGTTACAGTTTTTCTTTTGGCATGCTCGGTGTACGTTACAGCATCGCGAATAACGTTCTCGAGGAAGACCTTGAGAACTCCACGAGTCTCTTCGTAGATGAGACCGGAAATACGCTTGACGCCACCGCGTCTGGCAAGACGACGGATGGCAGGCTTCGTAATACCTTGGATATTATCTCGCAACACCTTACGATGGCGTTTCGCTCCACCTTTTCCCAATCCCTTTCCTCCCTTGCCGCGACCAGTCATTATTAATAACAATTACAAAAACTCCTCTTAAAAGAACAACTAAATCTGATGTTGTAAGTAAATTTTCTTACTTATATAGGCTAATTTCGGGTATCCCCTCCATCGCGAACGCAAAATTAACTTCGTTACTCCCTCTACGATCGAGTAAACCAATCGAGACACCGTCCTTCGCGCGTCGAAAACGAATAAATACAGCCGAAGGTGATATTTTGGAGTATTGTTTCGTTGACGCAAAGATGGCTCGTACTAAGCAAACCGCTCGAAAGTCTACTGGAGGAAAAGCTCCGCGCAAACAGTTGGCAACCAAAGCAGCTCGTAAAAGCGCCCCAGCCACCGGAGGAGTTAAGAAACCCCACCGTTACCGTCCTGGAACAGTCGCTCTTCGAGAGATACGTCGCTATCAAAAAAGCACCGAGCTCCTCATCCGTAAATTGCCTTTCCAGCGGCTTGTTCGTGAAATCGCTCAAGATTTCAAGACCGATCTTCGTTTTCAGAGCTCGGCTGTAATGGCTCTTCAGGAAGCCAGCGAAGCTTATCTCGTTGGCCTCTTCGAAGACACAAATCTTTGCGCCATTCATGCTAAACGTGTTACGATTATGCCTAAAGATATCCAACTTGCACGGCGCATTCGTGGAGAACGAGCTTAGCTTTTCCTCGTGTGCATAATGAAATCATCGGCCCTTTTTAGGGCCACAATAACATTTTACGGAACATGCTATTATCGTTGCACCAAATAAATTTTTTGTGATTTGTGTTGCGCACTAAAATTAATTTTATTAAATTACTAGTAGATTAATATAAATAATTATTTTTTATCATATAACGTTGCTACATGTGGAAAACAAATCTACAACGCGTTAATTTTTAACAAGTTGATTATTTATATTTAAATTAATGAAAAGAATTTGTATTCGTGTAACTTCTTCATACAATTTTGAATACTGCAATAACAAATTTTGGAACAATTATTTTATTTTATAGTAGTTAAAAACCATTTTAAGTTAATATATGACTTTAAATTATACTTAGTTTTATATCTTTTATTTGTATTATTTTCCTTATAAGTTATACGATTATAAATAAATAATTTTCCAAAAAATAAATTATATCTGATTCTGTATATAATTATAAATTTTGTTATATTAATCTACTATTTAAAAATTGTATTAAAAAATTCATTCCATAAAAACTAATGTTAATTGAAGTTTGCAGTACGTTGAAAAATGTTGGCCCTCAAAAGGACCGTTTGAATTGGTTTAGTGATTAGCTCTAACATGGGCTGATAGTTATCTAGGTTATAAGATTTATTTCTTTATAGCTTTAGATTTTGGTGCAGCAACTTATTTAGGTTTGGGTGTTTTTGGCTTGGTAGCCAGAGCCTTTCTGCCCTTTTTAGCTTTCCATGGAGATTTGACATTGGCAGGTTTAGTAGATTTTGGCTTGGGAGCAGCCAAATGCTTTCTTTATCGTAGGCTTCTTCGATATCTTCTCACTCTCCTTTTGCTGCAGGTTTACACCGGCCTGACGCACCGGAACCTTTCGTTTGTACAATGGTTTTCTTTGTAACTGCAGGCTTGAGGTACTTCATAATGAAGTTTGATTGCTTGTCACGTTCATTCTGTAATTTCAAGCGATCTATTTTTTAATCGCTTGAAGGGATGATCCTTTCTTCTCCTTAAGCGCGGTTATGGTGGCATTGACCATATCGGCTTTTGGAGGTTGATTTGTTTTAACCACCGGTTTCGTCACTGGCCCACTTTTCTTAGTCGAAACCTTCCTCGGAGTTTTTCCAGTTAGAGAGACCCACAGATTTCAAGCTTTCAATTTATTTCTTTCTAGTCTAGATTGTCACCGTTTTTTTCGTTAAAAATTACTTTTTAAAAAGTATATCATTTTTTACATCGTAACAAATGTTATATATTTATAATATGAATATTAACTATTTTCTACAAATAGAAATAATTATGATTATCTTTAAACAAATCGATAAGAACATTAGTTATTAAAGAGATGTAGTTACGCATAAGTAAGATATTTATGAAAATTTAGTAATAATAAACAATGATGTGACCCTACAAAAAGATATTAATATCTAGTTTTAAAGTTTTAATATTGTTGAAGACGTTTGAAAATATTTTTCTTAAAAGAAAAATTTCACTAAAGGTAAGTAAGTATTTTTGACCGACAGTTTGTAAACATGAAAGTTAATATGGTATGAGCTTCTGATATTTACGAACATGTGCAAATTATATTTATACTTTTCAAATAATTATTGTTAATAAATTGATAACACACATATATATCAAAACGATATAATTAGATATTATAAGATATTATATTATTAATAAATATAAATTGAAACCTTCACTCAAATACATTTATAAACAATTGTACTAAATCATTAAAATATTTCGAATCATGAATATAGAATATCTTTTTTATATCTTCCATGCAATTTTTGAAGAACTCTTGTAGATGAATAATATCATACAAAAAATTTGTTCCATCGTTAATAGTTAAAATCAATTCTTGCATATATATAATGAAATACACGACAGGCGCGCGCTCTTACTTAAACAAAAATATATTAGATTGCTCTATTAGTGTATTTAAATATAATTTTTCTGAATTCTTTTATCATATGAAAACTATTAGATTATATATAGTATAGAATTATTACGTAATTAAAATTAACTTAAAAAATAATTTTGTATATTTTGTTTACATTATAATATAAGTCTATTTATTTTGGACATAAAATAATGTAAAAATATGTAAAAATATGTCAATATTTCAATTAATAAAATAAAAACACAGATATATAAGTTAATAAAATTTCTCCATAAAACTATTTATATGTAAGAACCTAAAATACAAAAATTAATATAATCGAAATTCACAATATAAATTAAAAAAAGAATAATTCTTTCTATTGAATACATAAGAACCAATAAACTAAGCAACTAAGTTTTAATTATTTTACATAATGTTTGAAAGAAACGAAGGTAATTATTTAAATATTAAAAATTTGTATTTCATTACAGCATATAGTTAAAATTATAAGTGTATAATAATAAGTATATTGTAAGTGTATACTTCAGATAATAACTTCGAATAATCAAAATCTATTTTGTTATCGATATCATAATTGTTTCTATTTCGGTTGTGAATACAAATATTAACTATTTAAATCTAAATTTTGTTAATATTTGAATTGATTTATATTTGTATAGAAATCGTTACAAATTTTAAATTTTATTCACAAAATTAATAATATATAAATAGAACTCTGTCAACATCTAAATTTGACTTTCAAATATTAAAGCAACTGATTTATTTTCTTTGATTAAATTTCTTATATATATACTAAGCAGCTTAATTTAATTACGTATTTATATTATTTTTAATTTTTTTTATGTAAAAAAATTCAATAATTATTAATTTCAAACTAAATTGATTGTTTGATTAATTATATGGGGTAAAGTAATAACAAAATTTTATAATTTTTACGAATTTATTCTTTTTTAATATTATAAAGTACAATATAGCTATGAACATATTACATATTATATCAATCCTTTTTATTATGATGTATTAAAATTTTATTTACATTCCTAACTAAAACAATTATACACTTATTTCAAATTGCTGGAACTAATCTAATTTTTTACTTTCGACACAAAATTTTTTTTAAAATTTACTTCATTCATCAACCGATTAGTTTCTAAAGTAGCATTTAATTTCTAAATCTTATAATATAATCAATTAATATTTTTTATTAAAAATTTATAATATTACTTACTTAATTTATTTTAATGTTATGGAAAAATATAAATCCATAAAAAATTAATTGTTTGTTTCAATTAAAGTAATATATTTAAATTTTAGTAATCATAAAAGATATATAATGATAGAAAGTTTTAAATAACCATTTTTGCACAAATTTTTGTGAAAATAAAAATATATTGTTAAAACAAAAGCTGTTGCCTTCAAATTCTAAAACTTGTTAGCTGATTAAACTCTATTTAAAGTTATATATATTTTTTTTTTAATTAGAATCGTAATTTTTTATTGTTTCAAATCAATTTTGTATTTTATAACTTAAGATTATACAATTACATTATACATTGTTATTGTTGTAACTAATAAGTATTGTGAAATTTCAATTCACTTTATTTCAATTTGAAGATTCAAATATTTTTACCATGTAAACATTTATTCGTAAATAAAAATATAAATAAATTTTAAAATGTTAGAAATCGTTTTTTTTAAAAAGAAAGTAACTTTATTCATAACATAATTTGAATATTATAAATATTTCAATGTGTTTTAACAAAATTTTTATGAATAATAAATTATTTTTTTAGAATATTGAAGGAAGAAAGTTACATTATGAAACTATTTATGGAATGAATATATAAAAAAATTTGTTTCAATATTTAATTATATATATTTGAATGATCATGTATTTAAATTTGTATGAAAATATTTTTGAAATGCCGATGATGAAAAATACAGAATCATTTTATTCTTACAGAGAATTATTAATAAAGTAACTACTTTTTGTAAATAATTTGGATAATTTTCGTTTGTTTAATTAATTTGTAAATGGCAACAAATTCTTTATTTATATTCTCGTTTTTAAAACATGATAACATTTTTTATTGACGAGTCAATTTTTATTATATATTTCATGCTTATTATTATAAGTATTAAAAAATTATAAGATTTAAAATACTATTTGTATCAATATAAATATATTTCATAAAAATTGGTTAAGTTGGCTATGAACAGTTTAATGAAGTTCAAAAGTAATAACTGGACAATCAAAATAAAGTAATTATACGGGAAAATAAAATTGAATGCATTAACAATTATATTTTATTTATCATTCGAATTCTTAACTCCTCCGGTGGCTGGGGCGCTTTTACGAGCTGCTTTGGTTGCCAACTGTTTGCGCGGAGCTTTTCCTCCAGTAGACTTTCGAGCGGTTTGCTTAGTACGAGCCATCTTTGCGTCAACGAAACAATACTCCAAAATATCACCTTCGGCTGTATTTATTCGTTTTCGACGCGCGAAGGACGGTGTCTCGATTGGTTTACTCGATCGTAGAGGGAGTAACGAAGTTAATTTTGCGTTCGCGATGGAGGGGATACCCGAAATTAGCCTATATAAGTAAGAAAATTTACTTACAACATCAGATTTAGTTGTTCTTTTAAGAGGAGTTTTTGTAATTGTTATTAATAATGACTGGTCGCGGCAAGGGAGGAAAGGGATTGGGAAAAGGTGGAGCGAAACGCCATCGTAAGGTGTTGCGAGATAATATCCAAGGTATTACGAAGCCTGCCATCCGTCGTCTTGCCAGACGCGGTGGCGTCAAGCGTATTTCCGGTCTCATCTACGAAGAGACTCGTGGAGTTCTCAAGGTCTTCCTCGAGAACGTTATTCGCGATGCTGTAACGTACACCGAGCATGCCAAAAGAAAAACTGTAACCGCAATGGACGTTGTCTATGCTCTCAAGAGACAAGGACGTACTCTTTACGGATTCGGCGGTTAAATATAATTTCTTCGTTTATCGATGTATTTTATTAATCGGCCCTTTTCAGGGCCACAAATGTTTTTCAACGTTAATATAACTAATTTTTGAAAAATATTAATATGATTTTTAATTAGATACAAATAATGTATAATTACTTTTGTATGTTAATTGATTTTCTGTGTTTTGTATACAACTTACATTTTTGATACATTACGTTGATTCGATGTTTATATAAAGTAATATCAAGCTGGTCCATTTTTTAAAAATAGGTTCTTGCAGTTTGTTTGATTTTGAAATTAATATATTTAGAATTGTTGAATAGAATTTTCTATTCATGTTAATGTAATTTTTTACTACTGTAGTTTTCCATATTTTGTTTTAATATTTATTTTTATAAATTAACATTGTGTTGTATTTTTCGATGAAATATTGTACATAATCGTAAAAATTTGTGAATATCAAAATCAATTGGCCGATATAAATGTTATAACGTATTTCTTAAATAAATGTAATTATATTATTTTTGTCAAAACAAAAATAGGAATATTGAAAAAATATTTTATTTTTATTTATACAATTTTTAACATAAGTTAAATGTGATGAAAAATTCTTGTTAAAAGTTTCATTTTTTAATAATTTTTAATATTTATATATTTTTATATATTATATTTAAAATTACTATAATTTGTAGAAATTGTATCCAAGCGCATGTACTTAATCTTGAATATTTTTTATTCATAATTTCTTCATTCATTTTTTGTTCCGATATTATATTATATATATAATTTGTCAAATGAAAATTACATCATTTTACATAGTAAAATTATAGCTATGGTTTATAATGTGTCCCAGATATCAAATAATCATTCATTAATTTTAGTAATGTCTTTTTCTATTAGATGTACATAGCTCGTGTTACTTGGGCGATTAATTAGAAACAATTTCTATGTAATTTTTATATAAAATTCATTATAGAATTTTTGCAGTATTTCTATTTTAAATTTAAATTAAAAATTGATTTAAGAAATCTGGAAATAATTTATGAAATATAAAATCATATTTTTTAAAAACAATACTTAAACTAAGTATAGTCAACTTCTATTACTAGATCGATTATAATAAAAACTATTTAATTTTAGTAAACATAGTAGTTGAAAATATCTATTTATTATTTAGAAACATATATTGAGTTTATGATTTTTTTAGTCATATATATACACACGCGCACATATGTACACGTATAGTCACTGTTTTTAAAGTGTCGAAGCATATATTTATAAAATTTATTAGTTAATGTTACTTCTAAATACTATTAAAATTCTTAATAATTGAAATAAAACGCTATTTTTAAACACATTTGAACATTTAAAAAATAGTTCGTTACAATAGGTTTCTCGTAACAGATATTTAAGTTTTTATGAAAGAAATTAATATGATCATAACAAAAACAGGATGCTTGTTTTCTATATGTATATGTAAATCAATATTTTTCATTTATTATGAAATTTTTATTTTATAATTTTTAATTCTATTTTTGTTGAAATATGTAAGATCAATATTCGGTATAAAATGAAAATAAAAAGATGATTAAACACATCTTGAAATTGAAGAAATGCAAAAAAGTTTTAGATTGTAGTTTATCTTTTATCTTATAATAGAAATTAATGGAAAAATTCATTATCTAATATTATTAAAAGATTTGTATATTTTAAATTAAGACATTTTTTGTGATGTTCAATCATAATATTAATATTTCTGTATTTAATTTTAATTTATATAAATAAAAAGTCGTTTTAAAAGAAATCACGGAATCCGGTTATCTTATTTATTTGTAGAAATCTATACGTTCAATTTAGTTATCAGATTGGTGTATTTTTATTCAATTAAAAAAGTTTATTTTTTTTATATTAGAAATAAAATATATTTATTTAGTTTTCTGATGGAAAATATACAATTTTGTGCTTGTAAAGGAATTCGCACTTGTTTAATTTGTGAAAATAAATATGATATATTAAGACCAAATATAAGTGCTGATTTTAAGGTTAGAAAATTATTATGTACTTTTTGTTTTGATAAATATTAGATATTTATTTCCAGAAATTAAATTTATAAACTTTAAAAATTGAATTTTTGTAATAGAATTATGCTAGTTACGTTTATTGTCCGCATTGTAATAAAGCATGGTCTGGTTGGGATATTAATTTATACAAAGAACATCCTCATCATTCTGGAAATTTTATTGAACTCCCTGGTACATATATTAAAGTATGTATTAAATTTAATATTATTTATTGATAAATTTTTTCATCGACCATTTGAACTTAACAATTTTAGCTAAATTTTTTAAATCAAGATGAATTGAATTTATTAATTCATAATTTAGATTGTTTACCATGGGAGGTATCACAAAGTGGTAGAAGAAAACAAGTATGTATAGTACAATTTTTTTATATAAATATTTGATAATATTTTAAGTAATAATGATTTATGGTACTTAGAATTATGGACCTAAAACTAATTTCAAAAAGAAGCGTTTACGACTAGGAAACTTTAATGGTTTTCCAAAAAGTACTAAATTTGTACAAGATAAATTTAGTCAAGTTCAAGAATTAAAAAATTTTCAAACAGTTGAACAATGTAGTCTTGAATATGATCCTACACGTGGAGCTTCTATTGATCCACATATTGATGATTGTTGGATTTGGGGAGAACGTATAGTGACTGTAAATATATTAGGAAATTCGGTTTTGACTATGAAACCGTATCGTGGTAATAGTAATCGGTATAATTTAGATTGTATTGAAGATTTCAAAGATCAAAAGTTACCAGAACAAGATGTTGTAGTCAGATTACCAATGCCAGAAGGTTCTTTAATACTTCTTTATAGATCTGCAAGGTATATTTTATTAAATTTTATAAATCAACTTTTATTTATTTAAGAAGTTTTATTAGTTGTATTACATTAAACTCCTGTACATGTACTTATTGTATACTTGTTTAATACATAAAAAAAACAAATAGTAATCTTAAATGTATTAAATATTAATCATGGCTCTTATTACTAAAGAGATCATTTATAAACTAGTAATAATGTTTTAGTAATTGTATTTCAAATAAATAATGTCTCAGCAAATTAAATTTTGAATACTTTAAAACTAATTTTAAATGTCTTCCCTATTATTAAGTGCCAACTACACAAATAAAACCTAAATCTATAGTAATACTAATTTATTGAAATTTAGATACTTATATTAAACATTTTATAAAAATTAACAATTTTCAACAAAATTTCCTTAAATTAAGATTAAATAATTTTAGAAATATTGTGTTTATTATCATCAAAAGATTTTCTAAATTTTTTCAATCCATTTTCAACTGTAATTAATCAGGATTAGAATATCTTTAATTATTAAAAAATTTAATCTTATATTTTAAGGTACAAATGGGAGCATGCCATTTTACGTGAAGATATAAACTCACGCCGTGTTTGTAT
The DNA here is from genome assembly GCA_018907195.1 of Dolichoris vasculosae. Classification (NCBI taxonomy): domain Eukaryota; kingdom Metazoa; phylum Arthropoda; class Insecta; order Hymenoptera; family Agaonidae; genus Dolichoris; species Dolichoris vasculosae. Next base: position 4,450,680 of record JACCHY010000002.1, on the reverse strand, counting down.
AGCATATCGAGAGCTTACACCTCCTTATCTTCCAGATGATAAAGGCAATTGTAATAAAGAATCATTTGAAATACTGCAGAAAGCAATGCATTTTTGGTGATATTAAAAAATTTATAACATTATAAACACTCTTTACAAGATTTTTACAATTATCGACATTATTTTGAACTATTTTTAATAATATTTAAGTAAATATTGAACAGAGAATTGTTATATAATTTGTCAATTTTTTAACAAAAATTAAATTTTTATTTATAAAAAATAATATATTTGTGATATTTATTTATACTGTTTAAAAAATTAATTTATATTAATTAACTCGTTCGTGTTATGTTTTTTAAATTATTTTCATTTGTCATATAAATAACTGGAAAAGCTGAAAAAGGATCTGTTTTTCCAAGAGGCTCGTAACCATTTATTAAACTCTCACGAAGTTGCCATCGTCGTTTTTCTTTTTCCGTTTTCTGTTTTCTTATTGCACGACCTAACATGCAAGCAAACATAATTCCAGCCAACTGAAAAATTTTTGAAATATTTTATTGAAAAATGTAACAAGTAATTATATTTTATTGTGGCTTATTTATATAATGTACATTTTTATAAAACAAAAATATGAATTAGTGTCTAGTAGATTTTAATATAATGATTCTTAAGTAAAGTTATTTTCCATTTATTATTTACTTCAATATACAATAATATTTTTTAAATAAATTATTCAAGTAAGAGAGACAAAGAGAGAGACAGAGAGGAGTGAATTTAAAATTATAAGAGAATGATAATAAAAAAAATGATACTAATATATGTTAAACATATAAGATATGCATTAATCATTTTTAACATATGAATAGAGAATATTTTAAATAAAATTGATATTATGTTATCATAATTAATTATATTTAGATTATTATTTTTTATTATTATATAATAATATAGATTATTATTATTTATTAATATACATTATTATTTAAATTTAAAATATTTGTTTATTTTCTTAATCAATGTAATTGATAAATATTTAAAAAATGGTAAATTTATAATGTATATATTATCAGTTGTATTGAATAATTTATAAATTAATTAAAAATATTAATTACTTCAAAATAAGCAATTAAATTAAGATATTTCTTCAAGATTATAAAAATGTATGAATTAAAAATATCACCTGAATAAGAGCTATCATCATTGCTCCAGTGATTAAGTAAAGTGCACTACGGTTGACAACCAATGATAAACCATGATAACAGCCTTGTTGATAAACGGGTGGACATACATCCGTTTCTAAAGTATTGTCAATAGAACCATACCAATTGCAACATGAAAGCGGTACTTTGATAGTATTGGTGGTATTTGTTAGAATACCTGTCCAATCATTTGCACTATTATATCCACAGCAATGTAACTGAAATATATACTCAAAATATTAATGTTTTTATTTTTAAATTAAGAGTACTTTTCATCAAAAGAGTAATATTTATCTATAATTTTTAAATTAATATAATTAAGTTTAATATTACTCAATTTATGAGTCGTAGTTAATTAAGTTTTTATTGTATAATTAATAATCTATACTACTCTTAATATCAATTTTACACAGATTATGATTAATATAGTATTACTCTGGATTGTAAGAAGTCTATAGCAGTCTTAGCTTCAAAATTGGATTCATACTGGTTCATTGTCTTATTAATTTTATCATTGAGAAGGCTTGTAATATTATTTTGTAAAGCATAGGCTGCAACTGCAGCAGAAAATTCCAATATTAAGACTACTGACAAGGAAACTGCAAACTTAAAATAAAAATTATTTAAAATATTTATGAATTATTTACCAATTCTTTACTAACAAATACCTACCATTAAAACCATACATGTACTTTCTTTAAGTGCTCCACAGCAACCACAGAAAGCAATTATAAAGATAAAAGCTCCAACTACAATGAGAAGTGTAGCTGGCGAAAAATAACTTGAATCTAAAAAATGTGAAAAATCAGCATATACAGCATAGATTGTTGTGCCAACTGAAACTATCATTGCACCAGTTAACTAAAAATCAAGAAAGTAAAATATAAACAATATTAATTTGTTAGAATATTTGTAAAATAATTTATATAAGTTAGTTTTGTAGTACATTTGATTGTTAAATAATTTGAATATAATTATTATTAAAAGAAAAAAATATTAATTATATAAATTGATGAGCAAATAAAAAAATATTTTAAAAGGTTGTTTTCAAAATTTATTATATATATTTGTGTGTAACCGAAAATAAGTTATGTGTGAATATCACTTTTTGTTAAATTAAATTTCTTTATAGATACACTTGTGTAGAAGATAATTATGGTGAACAAATATGATTGATACATATTCATAATTTATAGTATATTAATTTTCAAATTTCGATTTAATTTAATTTATATTCAGTTCATTATTCATTATTTATTATTGCATACTTCTTAAATAATTATGATTGGACTAAATTATTGACGTAAAATAAAAGAATGTTATACTAATTTTGACTATCATGTAAGATAGATTATGTAATAAAGTTTTAAGTAATATTTTATAAATTATAATAAATAAATAACTACAAATATAATTAAAACTGAAAATATAATTTAATAATTAATATAAAAAAATTATATTTTTGAATTAAAAAAAAAAATAAAAATAAAAATTTGATTTAAGTTTGATTTTTTCTTTTCTTAAAACATGATTAATATAAGTCATTATTATAATAAATTTTAAATTTAAGAATTGAAATATAGTTGAAAAAAATTATGATTCATCGTTCGTATGTTTTTTCATTTGTGAAATCGTTTGTTAGAAATATCTAATCGCATCAGCGACGAAGAATTTGAATGTTCAGTTTCTTTTTGATACTTTTAACAATTGCTTTTTATGGATATAAACGTGAGAATATGTACATGTACATGTCTACGTATGAAAGTATTATAATAATCATAAAGATAACGATAAGGGGTGTATGACTAAAATACAAATCTTATGTATAAATACAAAAAGATTTTATTTTAAATTTATTTATTAATCTAATTTAGAATAATTGAGTTTTGAAAATATGTTATAAATATAACTATAAATTACTAAAAAGTATTTTGTCTTAATATGTAACAAAATATAATGTTGATTTTAGAATGGGTTAAAATATAAAATATAATTTTTATTTAAAATTCGATTTTGTGACAAGTTTTAACAAAGTATTTAATGAGTTATTACAAGCTTGCAAACTTAGAAATTTTATATTACGCGCACATCAATACACTCACGTAACTTTAAATTACATTACAAAGCATTGAAGTACGTAAAATAATATATATTATATATACCGCATATAATCTTGATTTTAGATTAATTATCATTTTAAATGATCCGGATTTTTAAAATTATAAAGGTGTTCAATAAGTATATTGTGTTTTAACTCTAATTACTTGGAAATGTATATAAAAATAAAATAACAATAATAAAAAAATTAGTTATTCAAATTTAATTATCAAAGGACTTTAGATCGATGTTTCTTTAATAACGTTTAAAATAATATTTATTATCATATATCATATTTCATTACAGTTGAAGAGTAAATATTATTAAAGCTTTATTGTTTTCATTATTAGACCATTTTGACCTTGAACATTACAAAATATTACTATTAAATGTTGATTTATATTTACAGTTTTTGATACAACTAATTTATTGAAATACTGAATATTCATATTTGATGTCAATAGATTTACCAAATATTATACATGGCTTCATTTTGTTATTTATGTATTTTAATAATAAGAAATAAAGTTATTAAAAAATTAGTTCAATTAAAATTATTTTTAATACTTTAAAAAATGCTGATTATTTTTTAAATATGTTTGATAAAAGAAAAGTTATTATTTTTGATATTTTAGAAGTAACAGAAGATTAAATCACAAGTTTTATTATCAAATATCATTTAAAAATAAATTGGTAATATTCGACAGCTTAAATTAAAATAAAATAAATTAAAATACCTAATTTTGATAGTTAAAATGAACTAAGTTTTGTTAATGATGAAAACATAATTATTTTAATGCGATAAAAATGCTAAGTTTTGAGTACTTTTTACGAATTATATCAATATCTACTTTTTTCTTTTATTCAGGAATAGTAATATTATATGAACTTTATTTTAGAACTGATATTCCGTATAAGGAATGGTCTTATCAATTTGAGCACTTTCAGTGTACACGTATTTTTGTGTAATCAAACAGGTATAGGTCTTAGTCAGCTACAATATTTTTACATAAACTTTATTTAAAAGTTACAATTGTAAAATATAAAATCTTTCTAAATGTGACATTTTACAAAGAATGAAATTTTTTTATAATTATGATGATGATGATGATAATAATAATAACGTATATAAAATTGAAAACAAATAACATTATTCGTAAAGAATGCCTAAAATCAATAAAATAAAAAAATAACGTTTATAATTATAATATAAAACTAATTCTAATATATTTACGCAATTTTTTTTGTCATATTGGGATCATATTGATTTTAACAAATAGCTTTTTTTAAGTCAAGTTTTTACTTGTTTATATACAATAATAGCTTTAAAAATAAAATTTTTGTTATATAATATCTGTTTCATTTTAATCAAAGAATTCATAATAGTTTTTTTTAATGTAAGTGTTTTAATTAAAAACAAATGTTTAATAATTCAGTGCCAAGTAATTATAATAAATTTATGATTTTAAAGTAATCGACTATTGCTCTATTTAATAAATATTAAGAATTTGCAGAAAAAAGACCGGTTTTTTTTAAAAGTTTTTTTTTTTTTAAAATTCTCTCCTATTATATTAAAGTAAATAATTACAATAATGTTGAAACTAATCTAATAAAGTGAACGGTTATTAAAGTAGTACTAATATTTTATACGAGAGAGGGTAGTGTTAAAGAAGGAAAGAAACTATTGAAAGAAAAACATGTATCTCTAAAGCTGGCGCGACTTTGAAACAAATGTAAACAGTGGCATTTGGTTGGCGCTTGACAACCTGGGCGAGTCCGATACAGTAAGAGGGTTGGGCAAAAATGCGCATTGGCAACATATCGCACGATCATATCGTACAGCTCTTATTCTTTCTTAAAATCTGACAATTCGTTTTTTATCACTATTTAAACAACGGCATAAATCTTACTAATTTCCTTTTTGCGTGAGTAATCCATTAAAAATTCAAAGAGTATAAGCGAGATCGACACTGGTTCACTAAAGAAGGATTGCGCGTTCTCATAAGATAAAAATCCACTTTGATACATGCACTTGATCATGTGCATCCGGGGCCTAAAGTAAGGATAGTAATTGGATGATTGTATACAGACCACGAAAAGGAAGTTGACAGCGCAAAGGAGATACTTGATGCAGCGGAGGCCGAGATCAAGGTGCGTCACGGCCATTGTAGTAGTTTTGGCCCCCCTCGTGCAACGGTCGACGTCGAATGATCCACAGGGGGTAATAAAGAGGGAGTAGTGCGTCGTGGCGAGCGTAAGGAAGCGGTGACGAGGCGACTCGGCACGGTTGCGCTCGCGTTGACGAACTGCGAACTCAGCGTTTCTCCGCGCTTCGTTGGAGTCCACAGGTGCATTGTACGTGTGTCCGTGGCTCTTATCTCAGACACCGAGTACGATAACTGCCACGGCGAACTCGGCGTGTCGGTGTATCGAGAATAATCTGAATTCGCGCGACATCGTCTATTCTTTACCCCACTCTCCTCGCCGCTTTACTCTTTGCACTTTTCCGATCGACTCCCCGTACCTCCTTAATCGAATTCCATCTGGGAAATTCTGCGCGCTAAATACTCGTTTACCTAGTCAAGCAACCATCTTACGACACTGCTAACATTCGTGATTCAATTTAGTATTCATCATTGCTTGCAAAATCAAATTTAATAATAATCTTTGATCGTTTATAATATTTTACGCGCAAATAAGCGCTTAATAACGATTTCAAAGTTTTTTCATTTTTATTTTTATTTAATTTTTATTTATAATAAAATCAACAATTTTTATTGAACATTTTAAATTTTATTGCAATTATTATTAAGAAACGTTTTTAGCGTCCTTATTTTTTTGTTTTTACTACAGCTTGCAGATATTAAATTTTAACATTCTTCATCGTGATGCATCGTTAATTGATAAAAGATAAAATTTTCTGATTTTACCAAAATTGTATAGTTAGTATTTATAGTTCGTACATTGTATTCAATATTTACAAAATTCTTTGCTATTCGTTTTAAATGATATAACGATATATGATAATATATTTGATATTAACAGTTTATTAATTAACAGGTATTAAAGAGTATTGATAAAATAAATTTATTACGTTTTTATTTTTTTATTTCTGTATCTTTGCATGTTGTTTACAATAAAATAACTCTCCATACAAATTCATATTTGATTACTTGTAATACGGAATAGAATAAAATTGCATTATTATAAAAAAGAAAAATACGTGAAAAACTGCTATAAAATATTCTATTTAGATTTTAGTTATCTACATTCACTTTAAAACCAACTTTCAAATAAATGTAATCAGAAAAAACATACGTATCTATTTATATATAGATTTATGCATAAATTTGTTTAAAATTATTTTTTGCTAAGTACTTAACATATTTTTAAGATTAAATGGATGTAAAATTAACTTAAAATAAATGCAAATGTAAAGTTACAATATGACTTTCTCTACTCGGTATTACAAATTAAGTAAAATTTTTACACGTAATTTCACGGTTAAAGGAATACAATATTAATGAAGAAAAGGAATTAAAAAATAAATGTTCATACATTATAATTCTGCGTCATTCTTCGTTACAAAAAAAATGAAACAACATAAAAAGAAAGGAGATGAACTTCTTTTAAAAAAATATTTATGTTAATTTATTAATTAACACATAATTATTTGTAAAAGTAGAATTTTTGATGAACATTTTTTTAGAAACTATTCTTATAAATATTAATAAAGTTGTTTTATATCTGTAATTACAAAATCGACGTAATTTTTTTTCATTTCATACAATGTATTTGCGCGTTAAATTGTAATACAAAAGAAATTAAAACAATTAAAGCTGTCATTAAAATTGTTTCTTTATTCGTTTTTTTATTAACTTCCTTATTTTAATGAAAAAAATAAATCATTTTTATCCCTTGGATATCGGAATAACTAATTTAGGTTATTGCAGCAATAGGAATATTTTTAAGTTTTATATTTGCAGATAATTACATAGACTCATAGCTTCTTTTGATAGATTTTGCTAGAAATACGGAGAACCAGATTCCCATAGCCTGAAATGACAAAAGTTAAAAAACGATTAATTATAATTCTTATAAATTTTTAATAAAATTAATCATTAAATAATTAAACTCTGTATATATTTAATCTTCTAATAGAATATAAATTATAACAAATAATTAAATAACAATGATAATTAATTATTAAAAACTACATTTTAGTTTTTAAATGGTTTTTGTAATAAAATTAATATAAATTAATATATTAATCTTAATTTCGATAAATATATTCGATATTTTTGAGAATAAAATATACAATTTTTATAAAACATTTATAATAATTTTCAACAATTTTGCAAATAACTTTTTGTTATGATTTATATAGTTCAGTATCAGTAATTAATATCTTTTTCGTAATAAAATAGAATAAAAATTGTATATGAAATTTTAGTAAATTAGTAAGAAGGCTTATTTATCAGGTAATACTTTTTTATTTATAAATTTAATATTAATACATTAAACATTTTATATTATTACCAAAAATATAATAATCACTTTTTTAAATTATTTTACACCTTTATTATGTGAAATAATTAATTTAAAAACTGGAATTTTATAAATAAAAATATTTAAGAAATTATTAAATTTTATTTAATTTTTTCTCCTGGTAATTAAAGATTAATTAATTATTTATTTACAACAATAATGTACTAATATTAATAGATAAAAATGGATCAATATATAATATGTGGTCTTATAGATTGGGAATGTAATTAATAATTATATATCAAAATAGATAAAATGTTTTGTGTTACATTTTATCAGTTATAAAAATAATTATAATAGTCAAATAACATTATAATTCGAAACTAATATTAAAATTATAAATAACTGTAAATAAAATTTTTAAATAATTACATAATTAAAAACCATTATAAAAATGAATTTTTTTTAAAATATTTGAATAAGTTTATTAATTCTTCATATCTACATTGAATAAAAAAATATGAAGTAGTGTTAGATCTTTTAAGTTTTTAAATATAAATTGATTTTTTTTTCATTGTTTTTCACTAGAATTAAAGCATACAGAAATGAGTAAGGAATGAACAATATTTTTAAAGGAAATGAATAAAGAATAAAAAATATTTTGTCTTCATTTTTCTGTACCTTTTTTCTACTGAAGTTCGATAAAAACGAAACAATAAATTATATTTAATAACATTAAATACATATAATTTATTTATATTCATTATATTAATTATTTATTGTTAACAAAAATATTAAAATGTGATATTAATAAAGTGGAGGATGGAATATAGAAGAAAATTAGCAATTTTTTGACGATTATAAGAAATTGTTTGATTTTTACATATTCAATTGTTTTGAGATTATGTATACAAAGTAACTATATACTGAGAGTCAAAAAGCTAAACAGATTTGAAATAAATATTTTTTTATAATTCATTATTCTTTATAAAGGCAATTTTATGCAGAAAAATTTAAAACAATTAAATCCAGTTATATTATAAATTACGATTTGATTTAAAAAGTAATTGTTGTAATTTTTTTAGCTGCATCGATATTTATGTAAATAGATAAATTCAATATTTTTTTATTATTCATGAAAAATTGTTTATTAAAAATAAAATTTAAATAGAAAACTATAGAATTGAACGTAGTAAAAATATTCATCAGCTTTATATTACATATTTTTGTTTATAAATAAGTTTTTTTTTTAATTACTTTTATAATATTACGTATCTTAAGTAAACGTAAATATGAAATTAATTCTTTTATAATTTGATGGTCACTTAAATTAATGCGAATAGTATTCGGTATAAATGTATTATATGTTTTTAATTCGTTAAACAGAAACATTTGCACTTATAAAGGTATCGAACTAAAAAAGTATTAAAGGTCAAACTGTAAAATAATCTAATAATAATTTTGTAATTCATAAACAATACCTATTTATCATATGAAAAATAATAAGCTAAGATTTGTTGATTAAAATGTATAAAGAATAAAATTTCAAAGTAATAATAACCTGTACAAAAGCGATGCCGAGACCAGCGCCTCCCAATTGTACTGCGTGTGCTTTGACAAAAGTCTCTACAGCGGGTAAGCAGCCAACGTTGTATAGATTGGTAGAATTTAATCGGCAAGATGAAATGTTATTTTCATCACTAAACTTAGAGCAGCAGGATAACGGCAAAGTATCGTTGCCCAAGATTTCTATCCATTCTGATGCGCCATTTGTTCCGCAGCACTCAAACTGATAATCGACAAATTAAAGATTTAATATATAGACGAAAAAAACACGAACATTTATTTCAACATTATTATTAATACTATTATAATAGTTCGTATATTGATCATGGTAATAGATTCATGGATATTTTTATATTTTTCAAACTATAAGTAGAGATACTTAAATTTGATTGTAATTATTATTTTCAACAATATTGTTACGTATGAATAGGTTGATTAGATTAAGATTAGATCGTAAGTTTAATTTGAAGTAAAAAGAATTGTACATTTTAATTGAAAAAAGTCGATTTAAAACGATGAGATATTTCTCATAACTTGTTAAAATATATAGATATTTATATTAAGTATAATAATATATTATCAATAACTATTTAAATAAATAAGAAAAATACAACAATGTTAAAAGATATTTTTATGTAATATATACAATATATACAAGTAATTTAAACGTATTTTCAAATAAATAAAAAAGTATTGCTAACAAGATTGATTTCATAATGATATAAAATTTTTAGATTATACTTTTATTGAATTATATAACATTTCATATAAATTTTTCTAAAGTATCGTTTTATGAATTTTCGGATAGTTTTAGTATTTCAAATTTTAAATTATTTCAGATTATTAATTTCAAATTTTTAAACCATCATAATCTAGAATGAACTTTAAATTTTTTGAGGACTGTCATTATATCAATAATAAAATAATTATTGAATTAAATATTATGTTATTTATGTTAATAATAAATTATTTACAGAATTAATATTGGTGTATTAATCATATAATTTTATATCTAATTAATTTTGATAATTTTATGCAAATTAATATAGTTTAATATCTATAAGAAATATTCTTATCATTTAGTTAAATTTAAGAAAATTTAAGAAAATTAGATGAAATTTGAAAGGTACATTTTCATATATTTATTTTAAATCTATGGTTAAATTTGTTTGATTTTGTTAAATTTTAGAAAAAAAAATGTAAAAGTATAAAATTTAATAGAATAATATTCCTAAACCTCAAAAATATTTTCCAACTTAAATAAAAATTCTAATTAAGCTTTATGCATTAAAATCATGATAATAAATATTATTAGTTTTTGTATATATGCATTTTTATTAAAGAATCTTACAATTCTGAAAATGTATATTATATATATTTTTCTTTGGCATTGATTTATAAGATTATCATTCATTTTTCTGCATTAGTATAAATAAAATAAAATAAAAATGATCAATCAATTTATCTATTGAAGAGGCGAAACAAATCTGAACTAAAACATATGTATGGAGAAAGATGAAAAGAGAAATAATCTATTAGAAGAGATCTTCAACGGAAGAGTATAAGGAATATTAAAAAGAATTATCCATAAAAAATAAGAAATGTAGACTGGTAGTAGAATGGATAAATCCTGGGCTCGCCACTAGTAATTCTTGGGTACAAGAATTTCTTTCGCAGTTTTTATTTTTTGGGATAAAGTTCATTGACGACAATGGAAAACTCCTTACTCAAAGAGTAACTAAAATAAAGTTTATATTGTTGAATTTAAAAAATATCCAAATTATTGAAAAGAGGTGATATCTACGAATTTTGATACGGGTATCTATTTTTTATATTTATACATAGCTTTTATTAAATGTATTTTTAATAATTGTGAGAATTGTATGTTTTTCCTTTTATTTCTTCTAATTTTTTTACTCAAATTTAATTAAGAAACAACGCAGTCTTCTACAATTGAAGCAGTTCTGATAATTTCGTGAAGGCAGAGAAACGCGAAGGATTGACTCATTATATAGTACAATAATTTTTTTTTATAAAATAGTGATCGTGCTTATTTCAAAATTATATATTTTAAAGGAAGTTTTACATTGAACAAAAGCAGTGGAGCTCGACTAGCTATTTAAAAAATAATTATTTAAAAATATAAAATATTATTTTTTCATGAGATTAATTACCTAATACATAATTCGGTATTTGTCATAAAATTAAAGAAAAGATTAAAAAACAAAATTAATACCCACTTCTTCTAATATTTTTCCAGTATTATTTAATTTCATTAAAATTTGTAATATTTAAATATGATTATTTTTTATGATTTCAAAATTTTTAAGCAGTTTATTCATATTTAGAATATTTAGTTTATTATTAATGAAGGATGTTTAAACCAAATTAGAAAGTATTGAATATATTATGCATTTTTACATTTACATCAATTATAATCAACACGTATGATAATCTGAATACACATTCTAAATATATTTTTAAAACTATGTAATGATCATATATTTTTATTTCTTTATATAAAATTATAATTTTAAAAATTAAAATATTTTTTATAATAACTTTATTCTATGTTTAAATTGAATTTGTACTAAAAGATTAAATTTTCTAAATATATATGTAATGCTTTACAATTTTTTTTAAATGTTTTCTGTGAGTGATACATATATTTATAACTATTGCTGGTTCCTACTTCAATTTTTAATAAAATGCGAGATTAATCAATACTTACATCAGTTTGAAGCTTGTTCCAGACTTCGGTGATATCTATACTTTTATTATAACTTTTCATAGTTTCTTGCATTTTTTCTTTGATGTTTTCTGATGCACTACTTCGTAGAACATAACCAGATATACCAGCGGATAATTCTAAAATAAATACTAAGACCATTAACGTTGCAAACTGAAACGAAAACAAATATCTAGTTAATTTTTATTATTTTAATATTTATTAAATAATATATAGTATTTCACTAATTTTTTTAAAATTTAATTAGTTTTTCAGAAACTGTTTAAATCTAATTAAAATACAAATTTAATCACAATATTTATATTTAGTCTTACCGAGTTTCATAGAATATTTTATAAATAATTATCCATATATTTTCAAATTAATTATATGAAGATCCATTAACTAGATGTTATAATTATTTAATATAATACTTATAGTGATATTAGACATAAATATATATGTATAAAATAATGTTTCGTTTTATAATATTTATTTTAATGCAATAACTTACAGTAACAATCATGCAATAATTTTCTCGAACAGCTCCACAACATCCAAAAAAAGCTATAAAGAAAATAATGGAGCCTACAGCAATTAAAAGCGATGGTACTGAGAAAAACCTGTCATCCAAAAAGTGATGGTAGTTATAGTAGACACTATGTATTACGGATCCAATTGATAATAGAATTATTCCAGTAATCTGAAAATATTTTTAAAAAGTAAATAAATTATTAATAATTTAAAATTTGGAAAATTAGGTATATTATAATTTTTGTAAATAAATTATAAGAATAATATATTCACTTTTCTTTTAATTATAAATGTTTATATTACACAATAACAATTGATTTGAAAGAATAAAGATAGAAATTTTTATAACTATACATTACTAATTAAAAATTTTGAAATTATTTTAAATTGTTCAATAAATGTTTAGATTATGCTATAAATTAAAAAAAGCATGTAATCTTTTTCTTAGACTTGAATATTGAATAAATTTGTCGATTATATCCAAAAATGAAAAAAATACATATAAAACTTAAATTTACATTTAAAGATTACATCTAAATACATATGTTCCATTACTGTAATTAAATATTGTATTTCTATCTATTTAAATTTGTATAGAACAACCGTTCCATATAAGTCTTCACTCGTAGGTTAATTACATTCTAGTGTCACTTCTTAGGCTTCGTTTGCTCTGCTCTTATTTTTCTCAAAAGTCCTTAAACTTAAATGTAATTTAGAAATGATATAATAAAGTACAATGAAGCACACTGAACTCAATTTTATTATGCTTTATTTATTTAGATGAATAAATCTTAATAATATTGTAACAATGATTAAATTTTGACCTCTTTACGTAATAATGATGACAGCGTGTAGTTTTTAATATATATTGTAAATTATTATAAATTATTGCTATTTTATTAGATACTTATAGTTGTATAAATATATAATAAATACATAAAATGTTGATTACATTAAGAAGATAAATTTCTTAATTTATATTCATATATGTCGATGAAGTCACTTTTTAATTAAAATTATAAAAACGACATAGTAATGAAATATGGTTAATATTTAAAAACAATTTTTTAAATATTGTTAAAATTATTTACGTTACATTCACGTTATATCTATTTTTTTTTATAAAACTAAAATAGATCATAAATGAATAAAGTATAATATTATTAGAATAATTAAATGAATCACTTACTATATTAAAAAAAATATATTAATTAAATATAAGAAAACGTTACTATATTATTGACTAAAACGAATTATCTTTTCAATGGCTGCGGTGTCCGAGCGGTTAAGGAGATGGACTTGAAATCCATTGGGTTCTACCCGCACAGGTTCGAATCCTGTTCGCAGCGAATTTTTTTTATAATTTTTTATAGGACTATACTACTAAAATTTACAAAAATTTCAATTGTTATTTATTATTTAAAAAAAAAAAAATATTAATTTAATAAATTTATTATAAATTAAACTAATTAATTTTAAAATTAATAAATAAAACATTATGAATGTATATAATATAGAAAAAAATATAAATTCATCAAAAGAATTACTAGGTTATATTTATAATTTTGTATATCAATCATTAGGTGATTCTTAATAATTTTAGCATGTTTCATGCATTATAAATAAAATCATTCGTATTGTTACTATTCCATAATGTTTTTAAATTAAATGTTATATTAATCACGAATGTACTGATTTTTAATGAATAAAAATTCAACAAAATAATAAAAAGACAAGTACGTTTCATTTAAATATTATTTTACTAATTTAAATTTTCAGCTGTATTTAAATCAAATAATGAATTCTATTGCAATTTAATTTAAAATTGTGATTGAAGAATAAATAATAAGTTTAATTTAATTTTTTACAGATTATTCTATAAACTGTAAAACAACTTTTTTTTATAAAAATATTTTTCTCTACACTAATGGAAATAGAATTTAACTATATACAATATTTAATATTTTTAATTTTCACTTGCATTTTTATTTTTCTTTATTGGTTTTAAATAAAATTAATTGTTTAAAAAAATATTTATAATATTAATAATAATATTAGAATTAAAATTTCATAATTAAAGAAAGTAAAAAATCAGTTACCTCTTATAATTTTATTTTTCAAATAACCTAATGATTAAATATAAAAATTATTATATAAAGAGCTTTGAAAACAATTTTTAAAAATTAATAAAATTCTTTTCATTCTATAAAACAAATGATAACCCAAAAAATCTCATTTAAAGCAATAAATTTAATAATACTGAAATACTTCTCTAATATTATATATTAATAAACAATTGCATCTTATAATTTTGTTATTTTTATTTTATTTCTCAAACGGTTGTGAAACCTGTTATCGCAATATAGTTCGATCATGCGTAGCCTTCATGAACGACAAAAAATACTTTAGACATGATTTTATTTTATGAACGGAAATTATTACGAATACTTTTTTTAATCAAATTTCTTTTTCTAGTGAGCGATGTAAGTAGGCGTGAAAGCTACATATTATATATTATATATTACACATTTTATTTAAATATATTAATCATATCTGTTTGTTAAATTGTTATTAAATTGATTATTATAAATAATGATACAAAAGTACATAGAGAAAAATTTCTTTTTATATTGTTTATAAATTTTTCAGTACTTGTCAATACTATTTTATAAATTCATACGCATTAAAAATTATATGTACTAATAATGGAAATATTTATATTTCAGGTATTTCGAATTTATTTTGTATTGTAAGTCATATTTTTCATTGAGTAGAATTCTGATACTTAATCATAACCATTTATTATTTAGTTTAATATTTAAATGTTTAAATTATTTATTTATTATAAAAAAAAGGAAATGTTAATTATATCTAAATATGATTTTCAAACGGTTCACAACAGCATAATAACTTGAGTCGGGAGTATGATTAGTCTTATCATATGTAGCTATTTAGACAGTTGCATATTTTTACGAATTTATGTGTGCGCGCGCGCGCACATGTGTCTATGTATTTTTTATTCTCTAAATATAATTCAGTAATCGAAGTACAAAAAATTGTAAGTACACTTATATCACTATATTTATTTATTTATACAGGGTTTATTTTTGTACTGCATAATGGGTAAAAAAGGCTTTAATAAAATTATAAAATATTTTAAATCATTAAATATTTTTTGTAATATTAATAAATAGATTTAGTTTACATTTTTATATATACAAAATTATTTTACAATATTTTAAATTTTAAAAGAAGTGTTGAAGTTTAATATATTTTCTGAAATAATTCTAATAAAAATTTTAAGTTAATTATCTTCCTTGCTACCAATGAATGTATCATTATTATATATTTAATAAATTAATTCGTTTAAAAAATTTTAATGCAGTTTTATCTGTATTAGGATTGAATTTTGTTAATAGTGAATATATTTAATATACTGACATAATCTATTACATAAAAATATAAAATCTTGTAAATATGTATAATGTAAATCCAAAGAGTTTTATAATATTGAATGCAAAAGAAAATCATTTACCAAATAATATATTTATCTATTCAAGAGTATTACTAAAGTTTGATATAAATTTAACGAAAGCGAAGTAATCCATAATCAATATTGATCTCTAAATTTTCATTAATTATGTAAATTTTATATTTAATTAATTTTTAGATGTACGAGACACTATATTTACACATCTATTTGATTACAATAATAAAAATGAATTATAAAATACTTATGAACAAATTGAAAAATGCTGACAAAAATAAGAATTAAATAAAATAAAAGATTTTTTAAAAATAAAAATATAGAATAATAACTAACAGGATAATTTACAAAAAAGTTAGCTTTATAACAAGCATGATAATACATTGCAATATATGATTAATAAACTAGATATCCTTACTGTTAGTATTTTCTAAATAGTGTTTTACGCAATACAGTTCGTTATTTTAATATATTTTTTTAATTATTCTAATGACATGTGTGGATAATAATTAAAGTGTCTAAATTTTTGTATGCTTTATAAAATATATTTAAACTTAGTGTGTCCGTGTGTATGGTTCTAACGACAAAGGAAACAATGTCTTATGATTGAACAATATTACTTTTAACCACATGTAAATATTGAGTGTCTAGAATTCAATTGAAGGCCGATTATAAAGTAATTTCAAAGTCACGTATAAAATTTAATGTATATTTGTAGACTCTACATAAAAAATTCTTAAAAAATTAATCGTTGTGAGAATGATCGTAAGATAATGAATACACAAAATTGTTATTTTTTACATTCAAAGAAAGTTTTTATACAAATGTATGTGTGATGAATTAAGCGACTAATCATTGTTAATATGGAACTAAAACTGTGCACAAACAAAGAAAAGAAAGTTATAAAACTTACCACGAACAACAGATTAAATACAAACATAAGGTACTTGATACATTGAGAGCTTGTCGACAATTTTAGGTTACCAACCATTATTTAAATTGTTATTTTGTCGGCGCGGATTACACCGTCGAACTTAGAGAAATTAAAACGTGTACTAAATGAATGCTATTGAAGAGACAATATTTCATAAAATACGACAAAACATACGCATGTGGATACAAGCGTTTCTCGACTGCGCGGCTTTGCTCGCTGATAAGAACCTGTAAGTACTGTTTCGTCAGAACTCCAAGTTTCGATATGTCACCGTCTCTCGGTAACCGTACCACTGTCTCCGCTGCAAACTGATAGTTACTGGGGAATATACAACTCATAGAGAATGCATTTTGTGCTACATAAAAACACTCGTTACTCTAAGCAAGGGGTAAGAGTAGTGATAAAAGAATTTCCTATATAATCACATATTTTTTAACTTAAATGCGATAAATATGGTCGATCGCGTATTACTATGGCTTCTCTTATTTTTTCTAATTCGTAACTTTAAACTCCATATGTGTAATTCAGAACGATATATTTTTAGATATATTTATAGAAATATTTTTGAAACGGAATATAGATTAAAATGTCAAATACATAATTGGTTATTACGTATTATTTACTATTATTTAATAGTAAAGTTTCCATGCAATTTTATAACCATATAATGGTTATATTTTACTATTTAAAATATCAAATTTTTTTTAACTGACATAAGAATTACAAAACATAGTTTAAAGACTACATCACAAATTAAATTATCTATTCTAGTACTGTACTAATACTTCAGATATCTACAAGGGAAACTTAATTTTTTTAATTTATTTATAATTTATACTAAACGTTCTAAAATATATAAAACGTTATTTTTAAAAATTTTTATTTTATTTTTAAAAACAATTTTATTAAAGAATTAATATTAAATTTATAGCTGATACTTTTATTTATTAATAAAATTTGAATTAAAAAAATTAATCGAAAACTTAAATAATATAAAATTACTAAAAAACGAATAGTATAAGATTTTACAGTACATTAAATATGTAGTAAAAAATTAATTCATGAATACTAAAATCGAAAATATGTTAATTTTTTATAATTGTTTGAAATCATTTTATGGATTATTTAATAATTATACTTCAAAAAATATGTATTATATTTACTTTAACATTGTATCGCAATTTATAAATAGATATTTTCACTTTGGAGACTATAATTTGGGTAAACCTAGAATAAACAAATACACCTAGATTCGTTTTAAATGATGATTGTACAAATTAGCCATGTTAATTTCAGAATATCTTCATATAAAAATACCAATTTTCAATGAAGTTATCATACTCATTATTTACGTTTAACTGTTTTATACTTAGTAGAAACTATTAAAATAGAATAAAATAATTATGTATTAGATAGTGAATAAATAAAAAATAAAAGAATTTAATAAAAGAAATTTATTTAGTATGTAAAATAATAAGTGCTTATATATTTCTTAAATAGATGAAACAATTAAAAATGTTATATATTTATTAAACAAACATGGTATGAAAAAATTAAAAATTATGTTTAAGTTTAAAAATATGAACTTCAAGTAAACTTTGTTAATATTTTTTTTAGTTATTCTTTTACTTATAATTTATCTTTTTATGAATTACGTTCTTCATAATTGTAAGATATTTTATATTTTATACTTTTTCTTTATAAAAAAGAATTAGTTCTTTATCTAATATTTTCTTATCGTCATTTTCTATTTATCCTTATTTAATATTAATCTAATTATAATTATTTTTAATTCTTGTACATATTTTCTGACTTTCTTTAGAAATTTACTATATTTTTGTATGATTTTTTTAATAGTTATAATTTTTTTTGTTTTTACATCTATAGAATCTAATATTAATTTATCTCTATTGTTAAATATTTTCTACTTTTCATTTTTTATTTAAATATATTCTTTGATTCTTTTTTTTATTATTTATAAGTAATTTATATTTGTTAAATTTATACCAAATTTTTTCAAATTTTGTTCAATTTTTTCTCTTTTCTGTATACTATTTTAAAATCAGATAATGTAACTACATATTTTTATTATTTTATTATTTTAACTATAGATTTTACTCTATTTATTTATTTAATTAATATAGCTTAAATTTTTAAAACTTGAAATTAGATGTTTAATGAAGAAAGAAATTAAATGTTAATATCTAAGAATCGATTGTCTAACCATTCTTTTGTACTTTTTTAATCCTATTTTCTATTTTTTCCAATTCAATATTATTGTTACGCATAATAGTTGACTTCGACTATCGCTGTAATCTGAAAAACAACTTTATGACATATCTTAATCTTTTATGTGATAGATATAAAATATATTACATTTATTTCTGCTGTAACTTTTATTTTGAGGATCTAGTGAATTATTTCTATATCAATTATACAGTTTTGTTTGCACTCATTATACATAATTTGTTTTCCTTTCTATTTTTAAATTTTGGAACAATACTATTGATTTTTCTTGATTGCAAACGATCAATTTTTCTTAATTTTCAATTTCAATTTTTATTTACCATACAGTTTTTTATAATTTTTCTCTATTTTGAATTTCTACTTAAATTTATCCTTCTATCTATTTTATAAATAATTTAATACATTATTGTGCTTTTTATTTCAAGTTGATATTGTTATTGTTTGTATAATCTTTATAAAAGTAAAATTTTTTACTACAAAAGTTAGATTATTTTGTACTAGAAAAGTGTATCTTAAATTATAATGTTATATAAAATAGAAATTTAATAGTATTTATTATAGTGTTCAGAAAAAAGAACAATTAGAGTAAGGGTGTGATACTTTATTTAATAAAGATGATGAAACTTAGTCTTAATTAATAATATTCATATTTAATTATATAAAATATTAATTTATGATCTGATATATGTATATATTGTACATTAAATAACCTAATTTATTGTAAATGTATAAAGCATTCTCGATATAAACTTTAATAAATGAAATTGGAAAAACATTAACCTTTTACAGAGAAAATATTTAAATACAAAACAAGAAATATTTTCTAAAAATCTTAAATATCAATACAAATTAAATAATAAAAAATAGAAGTGTGTCATTTAATATACTAAATTTGCTCATAAACAATTCCTTAACTTTAGTTATACGGAACAAAACACTAATATTAAGATAGAAACAATTAAAGAGAAGATAGTATTTTATTATTTAAAATAAAACATTTAGATTGTTTAAAGGTAAACACTAAACATTAAACTCAATTAAAAATTGTATTAAATGTAAATTTACAATTAAAAACATCAAGTTTATTAAGGTATAATCCGGAATATATTAGTTATTCCTATTGTTTATATACATGTATTTTATATACAATAGGTATTCCATTACAAGGTAAATAAAATAAGAAAGTTGATGTTTGAATGCTTTAATTATCTACATTTTCGAGGCTCTCCTTTTCTGTAATTTTTTCGTACATATAAAAGTTCTGGATAGTTTACTTGAGTTCATCATTAAACATCTCATGTTTCGTAATGTAAAATTAGCACCAACGCATAAAATATATTCGTAATAAATTCCATAATTGCAAAAGAGGAGAAAAAACTCAAATAAAGAAAATGTAAATTTCAAAATAATTTTAAATACCTAAAAGTAAAAAAAATTTATTTGTGAATTATTCTAATAAAAATAAATTGAAGTAGAATTATTAAGCAGTATAGAAAATTCAAATATTTACAAAAAGAATATGATAAATACATTAAATTTCTAAATTAAATATTAATTTAAGATTCTGTATTTATTTAAGTAAATCATGACTAAGAATGTGTATCAATAATTGTTGTAAGTAATTATGATCTTTTAACAGCCTTATCTTAAGTTAATGATAAGTTAATAAACTGATTGTATATACATAAAAAATATTGAAGCCGAAACTAGATACAATGCACTATAAAACAGCTGTTTAAGGTTGTTTGGATCAACAAACATTTCAGATATTTTTTCTACAAAAAAATATAAAATTTCTGCATCATAATTTATGATATAGTGATTAAAATAAAAAAATATTTGAAATAAAATATGAAATTTCATAAAATATGAAAAACTATGTAGTTATTAAATTTAGAAGATAATTTACAAAAAATCTATCAATTAAATACAAATTTATAATTTATCATATTAGTATGAAAATTACATTTTATTTTAGTCATATAATAAATTCGATGTCAATTATTATCCGAATTTATAAATCATTATTTATAAATCCAAATAATTTTTTATTCAGTAAAATATACAATGAAATATTGTGATATGACATTTCATATATGATATTTCATATCATAGCATGAGATTCTTTAATTCATTATATTAATTTCTTTTTTATAACGAAATAAGATGAAATCTTTTAAAGATGAAAAATATTAATAATTATACTATATGTACATTATGATAATAATAATTTAATGGAATTATGATATTAAATTACATATTTTAGTTAATGTAATAAATATTTTAGTTAAATTCTCATGAATCGTACATAAGGTATGATTTTTATGACCATTAACTTATTTTATTGTCGCTTTTAAGAGTTTCATTTAATTTTATATTTATAATCAGAATCTAAAGTATGCTAAAAGATAGAGGCGATAGGTACATAAATTCTAAATTTCTGTTGGTAATGTTATGGAAAATGTAATTTTAAACGTATTAAAGATATAATGAAATTTATTGGTAAAATTTTTAGTTTTGTAGGTTGTAATTATGAATAAAACGTAATATTGAATAATGTTTTATAAATTTTAAATATTTTATATTCATATGATCTTGATAAAATTAAGGAATTTCATTATTAATACTTACATATATAATCTATTACTTCTATACTAATAATCATAGATTATAAAATTGTAATTTGCTATTAATAGAATAGATAGAAATTTTTTTTAGAAACGACTGATTATAAATTTTCTTTTTCTTTTTTCTGATAAATAGAAATATCTGTCGGTTGTTATTATTGTTAAATTGCACTTTAATTATTACTGATAATTTCAAATTTTTCTAGCTTTGAAATTTACTGATTGTGGTTTTATTCTCGCGGTTATAACAAATGAACTCTTTAAATAATTAAATAAATAAATTTATTTTTACTTAAAGTGCTTAAAAGACCATGCATAAATGAATAGAATAACTATGGAATAAATAAAATTCTAAAATTGGTTAATGTTTAAAACATTATTTTCTTTGAAACTTAATATTTTTATTTATGTGATTAGTCAAATTTAGGAATGATCGGTAAAAAAGCATCAGCATTAACAATTTTCTTTAACTTTTTACAATTTAGTTGACTTGATTTGATATTTATAACTTGCATTATTTGTTATGAAGGCATAAAAAATGATGCATATTTCATTTAACTTAATCCTATTTTCAATAACGAAATATCAAACAAACTCCGAACTAATATGTTTATACACAAAATTAACAAGGAATACGTTAAAAAATATTTTACTTATTATCTATATAAACATAATTTAAGTATTTTAAAAATCTGATAATTTATGTATTATTTACAATTATTAATAAATAAATTAATAAATGTATCACTAAATAAAAAATTTTTTATTAATATATTATCATAAGTTCTATAAGTCAGAGAAATAAATTTGTAATTTATATTTTACGATTTATAATTTGGATTATAAAAAATATAAAATTTAATTTATTATTAATTATAATATGTTTTATTTATAACTGCGCAAGAGTATAATGAAATATAATTACACTAAATTATATAACAATAATATCAATAATAACAATAATAAGTATTTTATAAAATTAATAAAAATTATAATTATAAATATTATTTTCTTTTTCTTAATTGTTTTAGAAACTTAAAATTATTTACTTTTTTTAGGAAAAAAATAAAAGTTAGTATCGAGAATGAAGGAAATATAATAGTGTTACAAAAAATTGTAGAATCCTAGAATAAAGTAGATATGCTTTAACTTATCTTATATCAATAGCAAAGTATTTATCCACTCTTCTTCATTGAACTACTGACTACTTAGGATAGATGGCAGTGTAAATAGTTTAAACCTTTTATTTATGGTACTCTATTTGTAAAAATTAAACCTTCTAAATTTATAAAATTATTTTAAATATTTAAAATATTTTTGAAAAGGATTGAAAAAATATCAAATTTAAAAGAAGACGATGAAAGAAAAATTTATATGATTGTTAAAATAAAAAAAATATATATTTATAAACAATCATTTGGTGTAAAATATTTAATTACTTTAATAAAAAATATGTTTAAAACTAATATATTGAAATTGTAACGAAAGAAGTATTATTATGAATTTTTGCATAACCGAGTTGTGCAAGTTTATGTATATATGTCGTATATTGTTATATAAAAATATAATTTTAAAGTCAGATAAATAAACCTTGATAAATAATAGTTCAGAAGTAATTGATAATTTTATTGTTTAATGTAATTTATTACTTGTTTAGAATGTAAAGTAGGGAATCATTCATCTTAATACATATCTTACTAATATGTATATACTTAAATTCTTCGGTTTATGATTAAACTTCATTATTGCATATGAATTCGTTAATATAATTTTATAATATGTTAATTTAACATAGCAATTGTATGAAAAAAATTACTATTGATTTAATTACTATTAATTTAAAATAATGTATCGATTTTTCATATGTGCAAACACACTGTACAATATAATAAAAAGAATGTAATATGAAATTAATTCCTTTAAAGAAATTATTATGCTTCTTATATACAAAAAAAAATAAATAAGAAGTATATAAAGAAGAAATAGTGATAAATTAAAGAAAATAAATTTGATAGGAACAAAATAAAAAAATCAATTTCCGAGCATAACCAATCATCTTTCAATTTGAATAAATCTGAAAATACGAATGAAATTCGATAAATTCATAATATTAATCTATTGAATAAACATTTATTTACATTTTTCTATAATTTTACAAGTTAAGGATAAAATATTAAAGTATTTGCACATAAAAAGCAATAATAGTTAAATTTAAAAAAAATGTAATTTTTGGAAAAGAAGGTTGATTGTAATATAAAATAAATACATATTTACATAAAGTGTAAACTTATAATATAAATATAGATACTCTATATAAATTTATTAATTTCGATCATATAAAATTTTTTTGTGTAAATATAGATTAATACATATACATGCACACACTGATTTATCATCAATACAGAAACTAATAAGAATCAATTATATTAAAAATTGTACTAGGATACTGGAGAACAATGAAAATGATTTAAATATCAATATTGATTAATTCAATTAATTTTGTTTAGATAAAAATATATACTGATATTAATTTAAAATAAATAAGAAGTAGAGTAAATAAGTTACTATAATAAATAAAAATACACGCTTTTACAATAATCTATTTATTTTTATACTAAAATACTTGTATCATGTTTTTTATTTAAAAATGAAATGAAAAAAAATATTAGTAACATGTAAATTAAAATTATTTTAGGCTATTTAAGAATTTAAATAAACTACTATTAAAGTATTATTATCCAACAATATTCTGGATACATATCACTATTATGAAAACCAAATTTATATTTGGTATATTAAACATTTTATGGATGTATCAACATCCAGAAATATAATTCTCTATGATTACACATAATAGTATATAAAGCTAAAAAATTATTTCTTAGATTTGAAAACAAAGAACATAGAAATTATTTATAATATAATAAAAGATATAAAAGAATGGAAAGTATAAAAAATTATATAATAATAAATTACAGGAATTCTGTATTTTACTAAGTTATGACAAGGATATTATAAATACATATATACATTTATACAGGTTATAGATATTAAAAATAAAAAAAAAGAATATATAGTTTTGTAACAAGAAAGTAAAAAGTTATCAGACAAATAAATATTAAGTGGAAAGATAATATTAAAGTTCAATTCAGAGAAGTCAATTATAACTAAGTTTCTTGATAAAATTAGTGTAAAATGTGAAAGAATGTCGTTCTTAAAATTTTTTAAATAATAACGATTTGCAAAGTTCAGAAATAAAATTTTAATATTTAATATAGTACAAAATCTTAAGAAAACTTTTTAAATATAAGTCTTCTTATTTTAAATAAGATTTCTGAAATTAAAAAATAGTTGCATGTAAAATTTATGATGTAATAGAAAATTTACTAATGTTCTATATTTATATTATACGGCTTATTTTTTATACCGTTATTTATATTAAAATATTTTTTAAACAATATAGTATTAATAAATGATAATTTTTTTATAATATTATATAATTATGTTAAAGTAAAATAGTTAAATAAGACAATAATTTATTTTAAGCAGGAAAAATGTAAGTTTTATAGTTGGATTATTTAAAAAATTCTTATTAGTCCAAATAATCTTATAAATAAAACTTCCAAAAATATCAAATTCTTACTTAAAGTTTTTATTATTTTCATTTTAAATAAACATTATATAATATAAATAATAATAATTTCATAGAGAATTTTTTGGTTTAAATGTAATAATAATTTTTGTAGTTTTTATAAGGTTTTTCAGGTTTCATCTCAAATATAGAAACGAATAATAAATTTAATTATAATTTACTTATTCGATATTCCACTCCATAACTCTTATAAAGAATTCGTATAACCATTGAAGATACATCACAAGTAAGATTTGATATAATGTGTAATTCACCGTGAAAGGATTTAAAATTAAGTAGGTAGGAGTATAGTAATATAGTGACAAGTTGCATGCAGGTATCCTATGGAGGAGACATATAAAAATTAACCATTCATGCATATAAGCCCATTACCACTCGTTGCGAACCGCATTGATCAATAAGCACATACGTGCATGAATGCATGCATATGTAAAGCTATGAAACATCAGCTGCATAAAATCAGATTATGAAAGTGTATATACATACGCGTTAGGGTAAATAAATGCATGCTTTAATGCGAGAATTCGATCGCGCTCGTAATAGAATAGAAGAGAAAGGGGGGATATGTCACATAAAACATACTAAAAATATAGGACCAAAAAATATGTAATATTATGAAAAATATTACTAATACGTGATCTTTTAATCATTTGATCATGAAATTTAAAAAGTATTATTTACTCCTACAATGTTTATTATATCGAATTTTTATCTATTAGCAAATTATACAGTTCATTTATAAGTATATCAACAAATGCATTAAATTTTTTAAAATACATTAAAATTTAATTTCAAATTAATTTAGTACTTTCATACATGAATATATTGGTATGGTTTATCAAAATTAGTTTATTTAACAACTGCGTTGTGTTTTAATTTTTTTATAAATATGTTATATACTTAAGTTAATTTTTAATTCATTTAAAATTAAACTGTAAGTTCTTGTTACTTGACTAATGTTATAAATATTAATAAATTAATATTGTTGAAAAATTTGTGTATACATAACAATTTTAATTGAATACAAATTATGATAATAAATCTACTAACTAGATTTCTTAACTTCAGATAATAATAAATAGATTAATCGTAGAATCATGATTTTGATATTTATACTTTTAACATTATACAACATGATTCAAATAAAATAATTAAATTTTTGAACACTGGTATATAAATATTTTAATTTTATATAATATATTAAAAAATATTGTTTTTAATAATAATGCTTAAAATTCAAATATTATTGAGTTCAGTATTTTTCAGTAACTTTGTGAAATGTAAATAAAATAAAAAAAAATTAATTTTAAATAACAAGAAATAAAAAAATGCTTTTAAATTTCAATTTTAAATTATTAAATATAAAATAATCGATTAAATGGAAATACTCTATAAGATATTTGTATATGTTTGACATAAAATGTTATACTTATAATATGAAGCATAACTTAAAATTAATTTAATTAATTTATAGCATTATATTTTATTTTAAAATTTTGTAAAGTTAGTTAATAGTCCGTGTATACTAATTATATATATTTGGATTCTTTTTATATCTATCTTAAGAGAATAATTTTAAGATAAATATTGGAGTGTATAAGGATGTTTCAATGATTTCTATTTCATTAATTTGAATTTAAAAATTTTAAACTATGGTGACAAGATTATGAAGTTAATATGAATTTTAATTCAAATAAATTCCAAATCCATTGTAAATTTTACACGTTACATATTCTATTAAAGAGTATTTCTAAAATTCTATTTGAATTTAACCTTAATTCCATAAAATTTTATTAAATATTGTATAAAATCATAAAATTTTAAAAACTTATAAAATTACACAATATGTATATATTTATTATTCTTAATAGATATTTAAATTATAGATAGTGTAAAACTATAAATAATTAAATATAAATAACACGTTTGATAAAATATAATCTTAATTAAATTTTTAATATACGTTTATTGTATAAATTTACCCAAATTTTTACCTTTATTGAATATATTTAACACAGCAAAATTTTTAACATGAAAAATTCATGAATAAAAAACTTTGTACTATTGAATAAATTTTTACTTTTTGGAATAAATATAAGTCATTTTTCCTTGAATAATTATTACTAGAGTAAATATGTTTAAAACAATTTCTTCTATAGTCAATAAGTTACATCTATTTTAATTTTGTTTATAATACTTTAAGATATTTAAAATAATAAGTGTATGGTTTCGATACCATTAAAAAATGTTAAATATTCCCAAGAGAATATCAGTAAAATTGTTTCTTTAAAAGAAAATTTACCAACAGAAAAATATTCTATTCAATATATAAATGAAAAAGAACCCATAAATGATTTACGAATAGCCGATCACTTTTAAAAATTTTAAAATAATGTGAAACCCCTGTTGGTAAAAATTGATTTTTTTACTATTAATTTCATGTAATTAATTGCTGAGCTAATTTTTTTCTAAGTTTAGAGTTAAGAAATAAAAATAAAATGTAAGCAATTCTTTATAAAAGATTTTTCTTACATGAAAAGCTATAGCAAATAATTATTTCCTAGTCAAAGCTTCGTGGTACTTATAACAGCACGCAACATTTTTATGCATAGTTTGGATTATTGTACGCCTCAATCATTATGAAATGAAATTGTTTACAAAATTGTAGAAACTATCGAGATTGAAGGAACACAGATTTTTTGAAAAGTTGTACAGAACTGAGGCAAGCTCTTATAAAAATATGTAAAATACAAAATATTATACAACAAAGCAAATTTAGAAAGAATAGATTGCCAAGTATTAAAATTAAGTAGAAATCATCATGCAAAATTACACAACATAAAAGAAAATAGTTTAATTTCCAATACCATGTACCCAAATTCAAATTATTTCTCAAAATATTTAAAAACAGGTAAAATCTTTCCAGAATCATTTATATTTTTAGATAATAAACAATACCTACAAGATAAGAACAACATTCCAATTATATACCATATTCATAGAAAAAGATTTAATACAAAAATAACTTACGAAGCAAATTTAAATAGCAATAATAGTAGCCTTTTATGGAGATATAATAAGGATATATCGTAAAAAGATAAAAAAGATAAACACCGAAAAAATACGAAAAAAGATTGGTAGATAACATAATTATATAGTAATAATGATATAAAATAAAACTCGGATTAAATAGACATATAACACAAAAAATTAATAGTTAATAATATCAATAAAAATAAAACATATAAATTAAACGACCTGGTAATTAACTCTTACAACGTTTAAAATTTTGATAATTGAATATATTTATATGTACATACATTAAAAAAAAAAATAATTTCCCTTATTTATTATATCATACCCAATTCCTCTCCCACAACCACACATTCATGCACAAAAAAATCATAAAGAAATTGAATGTACAGTTTTTGATTCTATCCAGTTTCTGTATATAAATAAAACTGCAAAATTGTTATCAAAAAATTTGTTCTCCCGTAACAAATTCTCATAAAAAATTTATTAAAAAAGAAAACAAAATAAATAATCTGTAAGACTGAAGACTAATTGAAGAAAAAGTGATCCATTGAACAATATATTTTTCATACAAAGAAGCAAAAAGTGATGAATAACACTTTACTAACAAAAGTGATTTTTCTTGCATTAGAAAAAAGTTTCCAAAATTTGGTACGTTTGTAATGAAAATGTATTTGTTTTTGGTGATAAGATGGGAGTTGTAGAACATATGTAAAATAAACAAAACTATCAAGAGAGGAGTAAATGTAGATGTGAGGGTAAGGGTAGGAGAGGTAGAGAGACGGAGAGTAATATAAAAAGGCGCAAAAACAAATCGAATACATAGGCGATGGGCAGTCCCGTGTTACGCGGTAGTCGTCTGAGAAAAAGGGTGGGTACAACACGATACGCTCTTACGTTCTGCATTGGTTGCCTAGGATCACGTCTGCGTACTTACGAAAACCGAGGTATCTTTGATCGTTCAAATCTTGATTACGATTTTTTAAGATTTTTCGGAATCTTCAAATCATAAATTTCATGAAATATTTAGTTTTGGGACTCGCAGAATTGAAAAATTTAAATAAAATACGTCAAGTCTAATTATACTCGGAATATTTCTTTCTTGAACGTACGAAAAGGGAGGGGAACGAAAAGTAGCTTTCTATGAGGTTTTGAAAGTGCGTTTCTAACGATTTAACGAAAAACATCGAACGATTACATTTCATACGGAGGTACAATGTTATTGAAACGGTTTTACTCGTCAGCGTTGGTGCGCACGTAAAACGGAAGATGGGTAGGAGTGTCGATGTCATCGATTCCGTCGATTCCGTCGATTCTGTCGATTTAAGTATGCGATTAATTGTAACGGATTATAACAAGAATAGGAAAAGGAGAAAGAAGAAATCGCAGTATTCGCATCCGGCGGATCGTTGAGCTCTCGAGTGCCGAATCAACTCAATCTTTTGTTAGAAAATATGTACAAAGGAAAGAAGGGTGAATCAGGGATATGGTGCATGTGCAAATCGGTTAGGAGTGTAGGGGTTGTAGTGCGCATCGCATTTTGCACAAAGGACAGACAGAAGGAGAAAAAACGAGTTCGCTAAGTCTTATTCGAAGAAAAGCCCGAGTGAGATGGTGGAGGTTGCAAAGTTGGCAGGGATTGGTTGCTCCGCTCGAGACGTGACGCGCGCGCTCTTGTAGCCGCTGGTCGAGTGAGGAGTGGGACAACGAGGCCAAAGAGAGAGGGACCACCAACGGCCCTTGCAGTTGCAGCTATATGCAACGGTAGTAGCAACTGGAAAGTCGATGTTCGTTGTTTCGGATACGCGCGTGTTTTCCTATCTCATAGCCTAGTGTTTTGTTCCTTGGTGGCAAGGAATTAATAGGTCCCGAGTCTCATACACCAAGTCTATCGTCGTTGAGCCCCCGATTGCGTTTCGACTCCCCGAGGCTCGCGCATCCACCCGACAAGAGATACTCGCGCGCGCACGAGTCCTGCGAGTTCTGCGCGTCCTAACCGTCCGTTTCCTCTTTCAGTAGGCGACCTCGTCGTTGAGCCAGCGAGATGGTGTCTGGAGGCATGGCCTGCGTCAAGTACCTGCTTTTTCTCTTCAATCTTATCTTCGCGGTGAGTAGAACATGGGAAGGCGGTCCAGCGAACTGCGGAGAAGTGAGACGAAGAGAGACCGAGAGAGAGAGATAGAGAATTTGCTAAGCGTCTTCTTCGCTATGTGTACGGTGGCGTTTCCATAGCCTCCGCAACGAACGCGCGACTTTTCCCCGGTATTTCCATGAGCGTCGCCCGCATTCGTACGCGGATATATGCGTATCCCGTCGTTCGATAATTTCGTCGATGCTACCGTAAGACTGGAGAGTTACAGAGAGAGAGAGAGAAAAGAGTGATTCCTCACAATTAAAAAAAGACATTGACAATTTTGGCGCCGGTGTATTCGATTTTATGCGTCCCAAGCGTATTCCGGACGTTAACCACCGCTATCCACTTTTTACCTTTTATATTGAATATTTTCAAATTCTGAAAAGGTATCTCATCGAGCGTCCGAATTAACGTGGAAGAAATGTTTAATGGACTTGGAATGTAGATACAGAATATTTTGCGTCAAAGAAACGAGTGTTAGCTTTAGTTAACATGATTCGGAATTTTTTAAATCGAAACATTCAATTACTTGTCTTATATTTCATCGGCATAAAAATAATCTGTTTTGTTTTTTCTTTTTCATGATATTTTTAATTCTATTTCGGCCTTGAGCATTTTAATCAGCCTTTCTTCCCCCTATGGTAGGCTTTATTCGTTCATGTTATGTTAAACATCTGTCGATTCCTCATAAACCTTCCGTTTAACTTTCCGTTACTTTTTCTCGCGTCGCTCTGATTTACATGATAAATTATTTCAACAGTTGTTATTGTTTTCTACGTTGCACAAATAAAAAATACCACTTAGGATATAACTTGGGTTCTAGTCTCGACTACTACGTTTATATTAATTTCGTTTATTAAGTTTTTGTCGATCGATTCTCCGTGGCGTCTAATGCGCAAGTCCTGTAACTTGAGAAATATAAATTTGTAGACGATTTCTGAAAAATTAATTTTCTTTTTATAAGTAGAATAGAATTAGGTTGCATAAATTAAAAATGGCTAGCTAAAATAAAAATATAACGATAATAATTATTTCATCGATACAAGTGCTTACAATTTCAGTTAAATTTAATTTTAATGAGAATAAAAAAAAATTAATATCGTACTTTTTTTATAAATATTTAAATTAAAATAATGAATGTTGTAATAAAAATAATTGAGTTATAAGTTTTATAAATTAATTATTCATAGCAATATTAGATTAATTTTTGATAAATAAAATATATTTTAATCCTTATAATTAAGGTGATATACAAACTTGGTAAATAAATAGTGAAATTTCCAAATTTTTTTTTTCATAAAAAAGCAACAAGTTTTTCAAATGCTTATGCATAAAATTCTGTTAGATTTATACATTTTTTACAAGAGCGCTTGTATTTAATTTTAAGTTCTTAATAAATTTTGAGAAAATTTTGTTATCAAACTTATAGATACCGAACCTGGATGTTTTAATAAAATAATTACATTAAGAAATTGAAATACATGTAATGTATTATAATAAAAATCTCAGTATTTAAATTAGATATTTTTTTCTGTTTAAATTTTTATATAATTTTTAAAAACAATAATGATTTATAAAAATTGTAGGTATTATAAAAGAAATTATAAAAAAAATTAGTTCTCAATTCAATATGCTATATTATTTCTAGAATTAAAACATGTAATGGACATAATTTTCGAAATCATTGAGCATAAAAATAGAAATGTTCCATATTTGAAAATAGGCTATGGTTCATGGTTTTTTTAAGTTTCAGTTAGCGTGAGCATAAAAAATCATAAAAATACACTTCTTAGTTTCTGACTAACATAAAAATTATTATGTACTAAATATAGTTTATTAGTTAAATTAAAAATATTTATAAAGTAATTAACCAGTTGATATGATTCTAATAAATATCGAACCATCTTCGATGAGCTTTTCATTAGTTCGTGAGTAACAATTCATGATCTTAAGCATCCTGGTTCATTCTCACAAGTTATAAGAATTTATAAGAATTCAAGCCATCTAGGGTACCATAAAAGTTCAAAGCATTAGCAGTGAAACTGAAACTATGATATCGCAAATAATCTGTTGACGTTCTTTATTATCATGTGCTATTTGATCGCCAAATCTATACTCTACCAGGAAGATCTATAATTTACATATAGCGGCAAATGAAAAAATATAAAAAATGTGAGACTTTAGATTATAGCCATAGATACTCAGCTTTTTAAAATAGCACATTTTAAGAACACTAATTCTCTCCTATTAAAACCGAAAGGTCAATTGTTTGTATGAAAGTCTTCATTTCTTATTCATTTCAAAAGTATAACATTTAATTTTTGTAAGAAATAAAAAAATATTACTATAATTGCTTTAAATTTTTATTATTATTCGTTGATTTGTTACTTTTTAATAATGGTTTTTATAAATTTTGAATATGAATTATAATTATAATACATAATTTAATAGGAATAAAAATACTATAAGTTCATATAACATCCATTATATTTTTTATTTTTCAATTTTGTTGTAGAATCCTAAATTTAAAATAACCAATTGAAAAATAATTGTTAACATAAGTCATTTTTTACTGATTTGATTTACGTTTTTATAATAAAATTATATCTCTCTGGATCCACAATCTATTACATTGAAATGTAGGTCATACCTTGCGTTTAAATAATTACTATGCTTTTCAATTCGAATCATAATTAATCCATTATTTAGAAGTGATACAGTCTTGTTATTCATTCCAAATGAATCGTAAATAAAATATTAATTTTGATAAAAGTTTGGCAATTTTGTATTTTCATAATATTTCTTATTCAGAAATGTATTTTGAAATTTTTCAATTGTATTAAATTGATACTATATAAAAAAAATTTTATAATTTGAAACTAAATTTATGAATCTAAGGATAAAATAAAAAAATTATTCATTTTAAAATATTAATTTATAAAATATAAATTTTTATTTTTTTAATATTATAAAAACGTATAAAAAATATTATTTATACATATGTAGTAATAGTGTAATATATTCAATTTTAACAATTCCTTGACAATAACTTTTTGTAGATTTCAATCGGCTGTTATAACTACATAATTAAATTCAAATTAGAATTTAAAAATTAATAAAAAATAATTAATAATTGTTATAAAATTAGACATAACTCTTAAATTTACAACAGACTAATATTAGATATACATTTTTATAAATTTATTTTATAAAATTAGTGTTTAAAAAAAGAAATAATAATTTTATCTTTTAAATTTTTTTTTCAAAATTAATTTAAAGTGTTACAAAATTCATAAAAAATTAAATTAAAGTTTTTACTAAGCTTATTTAAACTATCTTAGCATTTTTTTAAATATTTAAATAAAATAATAAAGTCAAATATTTTATCTTTTACAATAAACTATGGTATTTATAGTTTGCAAAATCTTATGAATTTATATTACAATTTTTTGTACAAGCATATTTAATAATTTTATAAATAATTAAAATGCATTGTCATACTTTATTATAGAGATGAATTCATATTATTAGTAATTATATAAATTTAAGAATCTTTTATTATTCCATTTAAAAGCTAACGATATTTTATTATTCTTATGAATACATTTTTAACGGTAAGAAACATTTAAATTCTTATTCCAATTTTTAGAATAATAATTTTGGAATATATAAAATTTCTTAGAAATAGTCGATTCGAAATCTAATTTTATTGACTTTATGATTCTTATTTTATAATTCCGTCGTATAAAAAAATGTTCTCCTTTATAGTATTAATATTTGTAATTACTATAAAGCAATATAAATATCTGTATAAAAAATTATAGATATAATTATTGATTGCTGCATACATTTGATACATAAAATAAAAATGCAGAAAAAAATTTTTTGGGCAATGGTTTATTATTTAATTTATACTAAATTAAAAAGAATTTGGTAAATATATTAATAAATAATATTTGTATATTAATATAATATGAGGCGTTAAATAAGGTGCATGGTTAATCAAATGTTGATCATATAGTATGTTTTGTATTTTATAAGCGGTTTATCCAATGAATCCAGCTATATTTGCATAATCTTTTACAAAAATATTTTAATTGTAATAATTCTGTTTAAAATAAAAATTTCTAATTATTTTTTAACGATAAAATACATCGATCGTAATAGGAATTGCTTTTCAACTAAGGCTCTGGCAATATTAAAACTTGGAGTATTTTGCTCCATGAATTCTTGAATGTCATAGTTTACCTTCTAATATGCGTATGCGTGAAAATTCAAATAAGCATGCATTTATGCATTTATATATTATGCTCCTGCTAAAATAACATTAATGTACGTCGCTCAATTTCTTCTGGATACGATGTACATTTCCTTTTTTACATATCCCCACGTACCTGCTCTGATAGCACTTGCAATATTAATTAGTTTAACGAGCAAGCCACTATTAGAATACATGAAAAAGCACCTTGATAATGATGGATCTCTTTGATATTTGTGTAAGGTGTTCTAATTTTATAGTTGGTTTTTACTGCAGGTATGGATCGAAATTTTCCTAGAAAATATAAAATGGTGAAGAAATGAGGAGAATTCTTGATGTATGTTGGTTGAGATAACAACGACGACGATGACGGCCGATTCCATTTTTAAGCGATTAATTAATTATTTGCGTTACCACCTCGTTTCGAGGTCTTTTTTTCGTTTAAATCTGTGGTATAATCATCACTTCCGGTTAATATTCCGTGCAAACCTGTGCTATTGATTATAGAGATATAAGTGACTGGTGGCATGAAATTATTTCAATAAACATTTTCTATGATACCTAATTATGCAGCTTGTTTAGTCACATATATTTCACATATAAATTATTGTTATTAATTAATTAAATATAATATAGAAAAATTGTATTAAGATTGTTACTTTTGAATAGATTACAATAATTTTTTATGTTAAAATAAATATTATATAATAAAAATTACTTTCGTTTCCTTTAAGTTTTGTATCAGTAAATAATTAAAATCAAAATAACAGTTTGAAAAATATATATTGAAAATTGTAATATTAGAAAATTAATTTCTAATAATTGAATGCAACGGTATTATTAAAATTATAACGTACATCAATGTTTTTTAATTATATCAGACCCATTAAGGATCACTCAACCTATCTGTAATTATTGAATGAATTTTACAATTTTTTATATACACATTTATACAGCATGTACGTACGCAAACACACACTATATACATTTAAATAATTCAATAAATTTGTAAGGTATTTTAGGGTATTTTTTATGTTTATTTTTGTACAAATCTTATTTACAATAAGAAATAATATTGAAATTACTAATTTTATCCTTTTTTAAAGAATCGAAATCCGATCTACTTCCTCGTCTTGGAATTCGATATTATCCCTGTTTAGAGCTTACAGTAAATAATATCTTACATAATTCATTACCTTATTGTATATTCAATGATGCTCTAATAATATTGATTATTTATTTATATTTCAATTTTTTAATAGGAATTCCAGGTTTATAATCCTACATATATTTTCTTATTTAATTTTAAACTTTTAAATAAAATTCTTCTTTGTTGCAAAATAACTAAAAACTATAAATTTTTATGTATAGATAGTAAAAAAAATTATTATATTAATTACGAAATTTAATTCTCTAATTAAAATAAATATAAATTTTTAACATAATAAATGGTCAAGATTACTATTAATCAAATTGTATATAAATTCTAATTATAATCTACTTTACAATGGAAAAATTTAATATATATATTTTTCATTATTTATTAACTAAATTAGTTAATAAAAATTAATGGTTAACAAAAATTTGATGAACTTAGTAAAAAGCATTAACAAATTCAAATTCAAGTTTAGAATAAAATAAACCATTAATATAACAATACATTATTAGACAATAGAATAAAAATGTATATATAAACTTTCAGCGAAGTGATCCTTAATTCTAATTTCCTTCGTTTCAATAAAGATTACACAATTTTTGAGTGCCGAATATATTTTGTGAAAATTATAGTATATATACATACCTTCTATTTCAAGAGCTAAAGATACATAAAAACGTTATTTACAGATAACAGGAATCGTTTTCATTTCTGTGGGCTCGGTCATTCTCATCATGTATAAGGGTTATGGAAATTTCGTAGACATATGGATGTTCGCAGTGCCAGTTCTAATGATAATTGTCGGCGTAGTTGTCTTCATTATGTCATTCTTTGGTTGCTGTGGCGCAGTCAAAGAAAATCACTGCATGATCATAACGGTACGTTACATTAAATTTATTAATATAATTCTTATAGTATTTTTATAATTAGCTTACGGATTTTTTATTATGTTAACGTAACTATTTATTCGTTGAATAAATTTTTTAATTTTATAATTTTGTAATTTATTTGTAATATATTTATATTTTTTTATCATTTTATTAAATATTTTACAAAGATACATTTTGATAAAATGAAAATTATTTTTATAGTAATTAGTATACAGCTTTATAAAATATTTATTTTTATAATTTATATTTAGTAAATAATATCAGTATATTATGTCGTCATTATTAATTTTTCTACTAACTATACATTTTTGGAACATTAAATTTCATAATAAATGCTGAAGCAAATTACTGTGGTAATTCTAGATATAATACACTCGGTTTTCATATTTGATAATTGCATTGTTTTTCATCTGTTTTCTTTTTTATCTCTTTATTAATTATGTTAATTAAACATTTAACTAAAATAGTTCTTATGATCGTACAAAAAATTGCTTGTATTTTAAAAAGACCAAATGAAACTATTAAAATAAATACTTTATGGTTTAAGATTTATCCTGCAGTACTGTTTGAAATGAACTGCCAAAAATACCAATTTTTCGGTCATTTACAAGTTTTTACAGTATACGTTATATAATGACAATATTATTGCCTTTATAATAATTAGTAAAAAATATATTAGGATTTTCTGTTAAGCATAACTATTTTAGAATATATATGTATAATTATTTATTTTTGTCTTTTAATAGTTTTCAGTATTATTGCTGCTGATCTTTGCACTTGAATTGGGTGCTGGAATTTCAGGATACATGATGCGTAGCAAGGTCAGCTCTATGCTAGAAAAATGTATGAATGCTGCACTAGTAGACTACAAAAATAGAGCCGATTTACGCATATCGTGGGATATTATGCAGCATGATGTAAGTGTTTAAATTTTATTAAATATTTTTTAATTTAGAACTAAAAAAACTTTTTATTATTATTAATAGATTTGATTTAAATTATATTTGATATATATATAATGTATTTTGTTGTAGTACGTAATAAAGTAATATTTAATTTAATTTTTACGATTTTTGAAAATATAGTTATATATATAATTTATAATCATATATCCATGAATTGCATATAAATTTATGATATAAAATTCATCAGAGAAACTAAAGTATATCAATTATTTTACAATTGGTAATTAAACAGTATTATACTTATACTTGTAGTACGTTTTTTTTTTGAAACCATAAATAACTCATTATTAAATGAATATATAGATATATATTCTTTTTATATTAAGAATAAAATTATATCATATTTTTTTAAATTTATGTTACACTAATTGTTATTTATATTATATTATTTATAATATATTTAGTCATTAAAATTAATAATAAATTTAAGACAGAATTAAACATTTAATAGGTAAAATTAAAGCTTTACAAATATGTTTGCTATAATAAATAACTTTATTTTTAAAAATATTTTATAGAAATGATAATTTTAATGCGATATTTGTAAAATTAAAATATCTGTATTAACATTGTATTAAAATGTGTAGAATTCCAAATAAAAAAACAAACGAAACAAAAAGTATAAAATATAAATAAGTAAATTAAAAATCTGTTATTATTTTTATAAATACTAATGTGCAGTTAAAATACAGTTGAAAGTACACATCAATATATTTACAGTAAAATAATCTTATTTTCTAATCAAAATGTTCACGCTCTCGGTCCGCACTCCAAGCACAAGTCTTCGACTCAATTTTTTGAATAAACTAGTTTTAGTGCCTCTTGCTTTTAGAACTCTCGATAATCAAACAATCAACGATCTGAATAACGTTCTTCAAACAATATATTCCTAAAGGTAATGGCACTTCCATAGAATGAATGCATACATACCTCATGTAAATCCATTGCAGATTTTTTTTTCCCTCATCGTGTACAGATAGTAAATCATAGTTTACTATATTTGGCTTTGTGAAAAATCCAAAACATTTTTAAATATACTGAAATACGTCAAATTTAAATCCAAATAGGGTTCAAGTGTCTTTAATATCGTTTTTTAAGAAATTTGTACTAAATATTTTTAACTTTTACATATGTAGTGCAAAACTTTAAAGTGCAAGCGAGAAATTTGGATGCAATTATTCTTAGAACAAATAAAATTATTGAATAAAAAATTAATTTAAATAATGATTCCAAGATTTTTTTAAATTTTTATAATGTTATTTTATTAATTAAAATTTTATTTGTATTATTAAAAAAGCCTAAAATAATTAATATTTTTAATAAAGTTATTAATATATAGATTATAAGTACTTTTAGGTTTTAGTAATAATTACTCATTGCAACTCTTATACATTAATAACTAAGATTAACATTATTTTTTAACCATTATGAAGGAATTCTTTATAAAATATAAATATAAAACGCTATATTTTTGTATTTATTAATGAGGTTTACAAAAATATTAAAATGTGGATTAAAATTTTCCTTCACAATTTATTTGAACTGTTATTGGCTTCGCATTTTATTAGTCAAATTTTCAGTGACGCTTATATTTTCGAAGATAATGATGATGTTAATAGTCTTTCGCAAAATACTATATTATACAGTATATTATACTGTGAATATATTATTGTGAATATATTATTGAATATATTATTATGTGAATTAATTTTTATTTCTTATCTGGGTTCTTAAACATTTTATTCAAAACAGAGCTCCTAAGAGAGAATTCGACGTTCATCGCAAGCATGCCGTACGCGAAATGGACGCCTTTATATATGATTGTGGATAGAGTAGAAAATGAAGAATAGAATAGGTTAAAATGAGCCACGTATTGTCAATCAATATCTCATCTTGTCGGAAGCTATAATATTGCGGGCGGTATAGTCGATGTAGAAGAAGCCCAAGTTAAGCACTAGGAGCGTGTACGTGCGCTCCCTGGGATTGGATAGTGTCCGAGCAAGCTTACGAACGTAGTCTGCGCACCATAGAACGAACACTGTGCACGCAAACTACGGGCCCCTTTGTAAGTCTTGTTTCCTCTCCGCTTCTTTAGCTTTGCAAGTTTTTTATAGATATGTAATATACCTTTTATACGTTTACACGAACAATACAAGAGCTGACACGCTATATTTAGCCGTCGAAAGCTGATCGGAAGGGAAAAAAAAATCTTCTGCGCTTTTGAACTCAAGCTCGGATTCAAGAAAACTAGCGTTACGGAGAGTTTCAGTCCCCAGCGAAATTGCTCGACGAGATTTGAATTTAGTAACAAAGTGCTGTATAAATTTAATTTATATTCTATAAATAATTTAAACATGTATGGTTTTTGCCTAATTTTTTTAGTCGTATTAATACTTTGAATAAGGTTACAACTACGTGTCGATTTAAATATGTATTGTAGCTTACATGAACCTGTTGTAAAATTTATAATGCACTGCTTTGGAATAATTATCAAGCACCATTATTATAAATGAATAAGAGAAAAAAGTTTTGTACCATCTATGAAATTATAAAACTATTATTTAAATTATATTATATGATTTTTAGATTTGATATTAAATTGTTGATGTACTTCAATTTTTTACATATTTTGATTATATATAAATAAAAAAAATGATACAGATGTATTTAATTCAAATCCAAAGAATTAAAATTCATTTTATTTAACGTGTTATTAAACCAAATGATTTATACAAATAAAATCTATAATTATAAAGATTTTCTAAAATCTGGAAGACTATAGTTTTAAACAAAAATTAAATAATTTAAAATAATAATGAAGTTTATTAAATTGAAGATATATTAATTCTTCTTTGATAAAATATAAAAATCAATGATTAAATTATTTGAATTTATTTTATTACGATAATTTGTAAAAAAAATATATTTTTTAAGATCATTGTCGTTTTAAATATTATATTTTTTCTATAGACATTGTTTGTAATTATTAAATTAATGCCCAAACTAAACTCTTAAAAAATAAATAAAAAAAACATACTTTAGCAAAATATTCTAGTAATTTTAACACAGTTTCAAATACAAACTGATATTTTTTTTGTAGTTTTTTTGAGTTCTTTCATTAAAAGACTTCTCTTCCTTTAAACAAAAATTAGAGATTTAATTCATCATTAGCATAATAATTTAAACTATTGATAATTAAATGTGTTTTTAAAAGGTTCAATATATAACTTGTATAATTAACTATATAAATTAAATAATTCAATAAATAATGATACATAAAAAGTAAATTGTATAACATTGTAAAAATTTTAATAAAAAAAAATTTATGAAAAAAAATTTTAATGCTAATTGTATAGAGATATAAAACATGATTTTTTTTAACATTTTTATAAAATCTTATTTATTTATATTTGAAAAATTAAATAATAAAAAATGGTGCTGTAATATTTTAACGAGTCATTTTGTTTTACAACGATAAAGTCATATGAGATTAAATTTACTTAAAAGAATTTGTAATTTAATATTATTAAAAAATGCATCTCTTGTCTAAAATAAAACATCAGGTTTAAATACATATTTGAATTTAATTTAAAAATGTATACTTCTTTATTCTTACTCGTAATTTATTCTAATATGGTATTAGAAAATCAAAAATAATTCGCAATTTTTTATAAATAATTTTTAATAAGATTAACTATTTAAAACATTATAAAATGAAAATTATATTCTGTCGTTCAAAAAATACTCATACATAGATACTGTACTATGTAAAAATATATAATAAATTCTTGAACGAATTTTTGTTCAAGAAAATTATTCTTATTAAAAATATTTAGTGTTTTTCGAATTATATATGTATTTCAGAAAAATTTAAAAAATTCGATTTATAATATACAATATATATAACACACAAGTAACACTAATTTTCAATTTAAAAAATAACAAAGCCCTTGTCATTTCCATACATGCGCACGCGTAAAATAAACTTTTCGACCATCATTATTTTAATGTTCGATATTATATAAAAATACAGACAATTTTATCGAAGTACGACATTTCAATCAAATGCAAGTAGCTTTATCTAAAAATTGTTTCGTAGAATATATCCTTTATTTTTCACGTATTATTTTAATTTAGAATTATTAAAAAAAAATACTACCGAAAAATTTATTCTTAAATTTTATTATTTTTTAAAATTTATTTGAGCTTATTTGAGTAAGAGTTACAAAAAATAAAATCGAATAAAATTTGCAGTATGATTATTAATTGTTTTAAAGTCAAATTAGCTACAAATAATGAATAATTTTCCCAACTATTCACAATGTAAATATTAATATATTAGTTTGTTTAAATATGAATAATATTGTTAAAGTGTAAATAAAGTCTAAAAGTTATAAAGTAGGAAATAATTCGAATAGTTAGTAAAAAAGAAAGAATGAATGTATTACTAATAAAAATACGACTATGGCTTCAAATGGAATTAAGAAGTATTATTCATTACGAACCGGACAAAAAGTTTATCAGCGAGCCTAATCTAGAAAGAACTTGATAATGAAAAAGGTTTACTTATGACACAAGTGCATAATGTCCATGATTGCAACTCTGATAAGCGTGAGCGATGAAAAAGGAGCAAGAGGTGCAAGAGTGAGAAAAGACGGGATTGAAAAAGACGATTAGACTAGAGCAATTCGAGTTGGTGATAAGAGGACCACGTCACGAGTTCGCATGTCGGTTCGTACATTGAGTATCTCGATCTTAAATTTAAGTACTAATATGAGTTCTTCTAATTTCATTGAAGTCACTCGATAGAGATCGACTAGATATGCGTTCCGTCATCACCTTTGGATCTCACAGGAAAAATTTCACTCACGGTTAAACGAACTCGAATTCTAATTGATTATCCGTTAACTTAATAACTCTCGCGAGTCAAACAATTCTGCACGTCCATTTTTGTATTCTAATACCTAAACAAATCTACGAGATGGAATCTTTGGTATTCACTAATTATAAATCATTATTTAACAATGTGCGCTTTATTAATTAAAAACTGTATACTATAAGTCAATTATCAAAAATGGTGATCAAATCTTTGACAATTCTATGAAATAGTACTTTCTATATAATCATTTTTATGTAATCGTATATTTTTTAAACTTTTTTTATGAGTAGATATAAAAGATATAGTTTTAATTAAAATATTCTTAATATATTGAGAATTGTTCTACTTGGTTTTGAATAAGTGTAAAATATTAAGTACTTTTATACAAAATTTTTCAATATAAAATAACAAAATATATGTATTTTTTACTTATTTATTTGAACCATTTTAAATAAATACATACGTATATTTCTTTAGACTTTTATGATGATTTTTTATGAAAAAAATAAAAAAAGACACTAAATATCAAGAATTATAGTTCTATAATTAAAAACTAATGAAATTAAACGATATACTCATTACATGATCGGGTTGCGAAAGTTCATAAAAGTTTATTTTTTATGTTTCATTTAGTTCATAAATTACTAATTACAATAAATATTTTAAAAATATATTACAAATACCTAATTACAATTAGATTACTAGAATACAATTATTTATTTTTATATTGTAATACGGATTTTTTTAATAAGTACTTAATAAAAATACTTAAGATTACTAATAAGTAATTAAATAAAAATTGATTAAAAATTAATTGTTTTAATCGTCTTAATTATTAAAAAGTAAGGTTAGCATACTGAAAATAAATTGATCAAAAATAATTAAAATTATTTTTTGTACAAATTTTGGATATTATATTATATGTACAATAAGCCATTGGAAATCTAAATCGTATAAACATATATTTCGTTAGTTAATATCTAATTTCAATTACATTTATAACAA
This sequence comes from Dolichoris vasculosae, assembly GCA_018907195.1. Classification (NCBI taxonomy): domain Eukaryota; kingdom Metazoa; phylum Arthropoda; class Insecta; order Hymenoptera; family Agaonidae; genus Dolichoris; species Dolichoris vasculosae. Next base: position 4,406,819 of record JACCHY010000002.1, on the reverse strand, counting down.
TCTATATATGAATAGTATGAATGTAAATATCCCTTTATATGGTTATTCAATAATATTTTATCGACTTTATAATTCGATAATATAAATTTTATTCTTTATAAAACAAAAAATCTAAATGTTGTTTTTATCATTCATGTCATTTCATTCGGTGTATTTATTTTATTTCGCGTGGGGTATATGGGGTAAATGCTAACGAGAATATGCGACTTCGTATTTTAGTTGCAATGCTGCGGTGTCCATTACCCATCGGATTGGACGCGCGCCGGCTTTCCCGATAAGACTCTCCCTAAATCTTGTTGTACGGAGCTGCCAGCTAACAATCCAACCTGCGACACCAATGACATCAAGTCCAACACCGAGGGCTGCAAAGAACAGTTGCACAGGAAAATTGAAGACAATGCACTAATACTTGGTGGTGTCGGTATAGGTGTTGCTCTTATTCAGGTGGGTCATCCTCTTCCTCGTTATTAATTTACCTTGTTTTCATTTTTCTTGGCCCGTTACAATTATAAAATAAATTAGATGTTTTCATTAAATGTTTTGCATAGTGCTATAAATACTGAAAATTTTACATTTATAATTTTTCATCCGCAAAACCTCTTGGTCACTTAAATTATACAAAACCATTTTAAACAAATATTATTTAATCTCTAAGCTAACGATAAAGAGGATTAAAATATGATGAAAAGAAGCTAATTATATTTATTCCTATTTATGAAAATTATACTGATATTCGTAAATTTGTATTCTAGCTAATCGGAGTGATCTTTGCGTGTTGCTTGGCACGCTCTATCCGTCGCGAGTACGAGACTGTGTAAGCTGACTGACTCAACTTTTCATTGCAAAAAACAATTACGCCTCTTGCGTGCACACTTTTTTCTACTGATATACAACTCTATTTTAAATTGGCTATATTATAAGAATATTCACTTTTATTCTGTGTATATTATATATGTGTGTGTATTAATTTAGCGATGTCGTCTTCTAAAAACTTTTACTTGATATGCACAACTATTGCGCACAAAACATTTTTTATTTTACTTTTAATTGCTCGTTTACGTCATATAGAAGGCTTTTAAAATAACAAATTTATCATTTTTTTTATTTTGTATACAAAGTTATACAAACAAACAAAAATTTATAAAATCATTATCAAGCTTGTATTCTTACATTTGTGATTATTTGTTTGATGGTGACGATGAAGCTTCAAATTTTGTGATATAAAATAAATATAGTATTTATGCGCGCGCGCGTGTGTATACATATATCCATACATATAATTATACGCATCACTATTTACGTGAAAATGGATAAGTATTTTCTCTGCGTCCGTTTAAAATCATGACAAAATATAGGATGCAAACCTCCCTTTTGTTAATACTATATTGGAATCCATATACCAATTTATTTTACTTTTTAAATTATACATTCATAAAAATAATTTGAATTAAGTATTAAAGTAAATTTATAAAATATAAATTTATTATAAACCTTTTTGATCGTTTTTAAAAAATATTTCCACACCGGTGCATTTTATATTTGTATAATCAAAAAGCATATAAACTTATATCTATACCTGAACATATGTATCTAAAAAATAATTATGCAGTTTATATATACTTAACATACTGTCCTTTGTCATATGTTGTTAAAACAGCGTAATTATATAATAGTAATTATATTATTAAAAAAAAAATCAGAAAAATAATATTTTATTAAAACAATAACTACTAAACTAAGATACATTATTAAAATTTTTATGAAATAATTTTACTGGACACATTGTATTATATATAATTTATTTTAATATATAGAATTTTTGAAATACACAAACTTGACTAATATGAAGCGAGATAATTGGAGCATGGATTCCTTTTCTACAGTTGTTTATTTAAATTGATATTCACAGTGAAAATAAAATTAAAAATAAGCCTTCGCGAATCGTATTTCAATAGTTCGTATCAACCTTGACCAACTTGAACACAATAATAATGGAGAAGGATAATTTAATGAAAGAATACAAAATTAGTCGAATTAATTTGAAATCAATGAATTTCTTCCTGTTTAATTTAAAACAACAAATTCTAATTATCTATGTTAAGCCAAAAAATTTGTTGTTAAATACTGTTCCTGAGGAGATGTCTGTTTTTTCTACAGAATCCGCATTTATGTTTTATATAAAAAAAATCGAATAATAAAAATATATATAGAATCGTATGATAAACGCTACGTAATAGTAGATATTAGTTATTTTAAATTTAGAAATTTATATATTTATCTAATATTAAGAGAATATTTTCTTGTTTTCGATATTATAAAGTTTACGTAGTGTTACATCCATTTAAAAATTTTGACAATGTCAATGTCTATAAATAAAAATATAGGTTTTTAATTTCTAAAAAATAAAAGAATCTGTATTAAATTTATTATTACAACAAATTTTATTAAAAAATTTGTTTTTTGATGCTTTTTAATTTAGACAATAGTTTAATTAAAATATATTAAAAGCAAATTAATTTAATATCTTCATTATGTAGTAAATAAAGGTGCCAAATATTAAATCTTTATATATGAAACATGTTTTTTATTTTAGAATTATAAAATAAAATTTAATAGAGAAAAAATTTAAAAAAAATTAAAATAGTTTTTTGCGTACTGATTAGATTATAATTTATAAAAATTTAGCTAAAAATTTTTTTTCTTATTTTTTTAGAAAGAAAAGCTATTAATACTATTATTATTACTGATACTACTACTACTAATAATAATAATAATAATAACAACAACAACAATAATAATAATAATAATATGAACAACAACAATAATAACAATATTAATAATAACTTCAACAACTCTACGCTCGTATATAGAAAGTATTGACTCTATTTCCATTGTATAATGTACCGATCATCTATAGTTAAATTATTAGTAGTTCATACATCGCTAGAAGGCCGAGATGGCTTTTAATTTCTGTCAACTTTGGATAATATGGTGGCAGTATTTGGGCTTGATATATGGTCTGTACATTAAGTTCCATGTGTATATTACTTAGGTTGTACGCACATACACATATGTACATAAGAGCACGTTTTACTATTTATCATCAAAAGTCACAAAAAATATAAGTGATCAAAACCTTTAACACTTTATATTTCTTCTTTGCTATTTTTAGATTTAATCGCTTGACCTCGTGTTTATAAAAAGCTTTAAATTTCAGAATGCCAAAAATTCAATCATATTTTTATTCAAACTGCCGGATTAAATAATAATTGGTTTATTTAAAAAAAAAACGAATTCATAATCATATTAGAATAAAAACTATGTATTCGTATAGTTACATAAAAACAAAATTATTTCAAGTATTGTTACGTATAAAAATGTATTTTATTTAGTGTTTACTTCATTTTTTAACTATTTATTCTTTCATTATGGATTTTTTATTTAAAAACGTGTAGATTTGAATACTTTTTTCAATTTTAAATTCTAATGTTTATGTATTTCTGAATTTTCGATGTTTTGAAACAAGCATATTTCTATACTAATATCACAAATGTACAATAAATTTAATCTACATTTTTATCTTTTTAAATTTTCTTTTATTTTTCCTATTTGCTTATATTGGATAAATATTATATGTAACTACCTTTTACATATTTCTTTTATTTTGCTACCGTTACCTTCATGCTTAGTGATTTGTCATTTTTTACTCTTACAGCGAAACCACAGCGCACTGATCAGCCACCACTTAGGAGGCATATAATCATAATCTTGTCCATCATGCATTGATAGATAAAAATTATAAATAAAATCATCATGACTTTAGTCATTTCCAATACGCTTGTGAGTTCATGGTTATAAATACATATATACATACATAAACACACTCATATATGTATAATATATATGTTTGGGTATATGTATGTATGTATATATTTATGTATGCATGTATGTACGTATGTATAATACAAATTTGCATTATCAAGAGAAACGATATACCTGCGATTTTAGTATATCCAATTCACGTATACAACCGTTGAAAGTAAAGATGATAAATAAATAATCTTTTTAAAAAATGAGAAAAAAAAAACAACGAAATGGTGAATTGTTTATGCCTTTTAAAAATATCAACAGAATATACGAATAGTTGCTGAATTATTTGCTAAACGACGATCAGTATACAAAAGCAAAAGGATTCAAAGGGCACAGAAAGCACAAATGTGTAAGTCAATGTTTTATTTGAATAGAAGCAAGAAGAGTTTCGAATATTGACACTCATGAGCAAACAATCGTACACAAATCGTTTCTCTTATTGACCATGATGTTTGTTGAACATCAGCGTATAACAACAGATAACAACATGCAACAACAATACATTGGACGACGTTATGTGTTATAATAAATAAAAACTCATTGCGCGAACGCACCTTTTAGTCGACAACTGAAGGAATAAAACTTCTGATCCCTTCAATGCTGTAATTAGTAACGGTATACTTAAGAGCAAATTGTTTGGCATTACTATATTATGTATCGATATGATTATTCTTAACTTGTATATTCGAAGATATAGAATAAGACTCGTTGCTTATCGCTTCCAGTATTGGGTTTTGATAGTTTTGAATACGCGATAATCAGTTTTTTAATATTATGATTAATTTTCAAAAGTTCAAAGATTTTTGAGTTACTCGATCTAGTGTAATCAGCTTATAACAGAGTTAATGATGACAAGTCTTTTGTATTGTAACGATATGTGAAAAGACAATTATAATTTTGTTTATAATTTTATAAAACTTTAGGAATTAAATGTGATTTTCTTGTTTGCTTTTATTTATAAATAAATAGAATAAAATTAAAAAGCATTAAAAATAGTTTTACTTACTCTGTTCTTTGGATTTGTCAAAATAACAAAAATAAAGCCGAGGAATCTTTCATATTTATCGAAAAAATAAAAGTATACAAAAGTTGGCGTCATCTATTAATCGTTGACTTCTACCCAATTCTGACTGCCATTTAGCAAGGGTCATTAATTTTCAATTTATCAGAGCTTGTGTTTGTATGTATGTCTATGGCCGACAATCTAGAACCCGTATAAAAGGTTGGTAGCTTCACACACATTGAATTTGTATTAAAAATGATCGTATATCAATAATAATAATAATCATATACAAGTGTTGTAAAAGCAAGGTAACGACGTTAAATATCTAAAATGCGAGAATTTTATTCATATAACTGTATGTTCTTTGTTTTTATCGATGTATTATGCGTTTTTCGCGTCTCTGTGTATATCTATGATCGACATTGTAACAAGCGAATAGTTGCGTTATGTAACACCAAATGAATAAATTCATGTATACATTTGAAGCGATTCGCAAAAGACGAGTAAATACAAACAAGTAATTAAAATAAGAAAAAAAATGCAATAAAGATAACAGGTAACATGTAAGTTGAACGTTATAAAAACTCTTCTCCGTCGCGTATAATGTCTCTCTCCATAGCCGTAAGACTAATTGCCAATGGAGGATTTATAAAATCCAATGCTTACAAACTTTCTCACTCCCTCCCTCTCTCTGTCTCTGTCTTTGTCTCTCTCAATATAGAACGGGTATAAATTTATATCAATAGACATTTATTTATTGAACTCTGTGTCAGTGCAATTAGTGTTCTCTTATTTAAAAGTAAGGTCCTCCGTGTATAGATATATCCGTATTTGCATAAGCATGCGTATACGTATACATATAGGCAAATTGAATAAAAACGAGTTCTTACATGAATAGCGATCAAATGATTATAAAGAATAAAACAAAGAATGTTGTCATAGGGACCAACGAAAGTCCTTAGGTTTTTATTATTTATTGTGATACACTACTCACTGTGACTACTATGTAAAGTAACGTTGAAAGTGATAGTGCATTTAGTTGTTAAAAAAAAACAATAAAAAAAAACGAATGCAAAATGTCTGGTAAATAAGTAGTCTTACAGATTTATAGAATATTGAGAGAATAAAAACACGCCGCATTTACAATGTCGATTAATATGATAAACTTGGATATACTCGTATTATCCTTTGTGAATCGCCAGCATATGAAATTAAACGATGAATCGTCTTGTTGATCCGAGTTTGCGGTGTCTCGAGGTCGATGATGGAATTAGTCCAACTTTTGTTCCCTTTTCTTTTTGCTACCGAGTCGCCTAATATAACTTTTATGACTAGTTAGTTACATGAGAATTTTGATAAGTGATTTTTACAGAAGTGCCCAGGTAGCTTGACGCACGAAGAGAAAGGTAATAAAGCTTGAGAAAGACCTCGGGAGCTCAACTGACCACTGATGAGTATCGCAAACTTAACAATAGCTATCTGTTTCATAACTTGAATCCGAAATTTATAATTAATAATAAAAACTGCTAATTAATGGGAGTGTGCCTAATGCATAGTAAGCAAATAATATTAATTCAAAGTGAATGCATAAATAAATAAAATAAACATGTGGAAAAATGTAACGTATATTGTATATGTCATTATATATTGCATAGAATATAGAGAGAAAATATTTAGCCGTCATTCAAAAATTATATTTCGCTGTAATGCTTACTCAAGATTGTAGCACTTGCCTAAAGTTTGCTCCTTATCTCGTGGATTATATTTAGAGCTTTTCCTTTTTTATTGTTGGTTCGTTACACAATTTGATTTGGGTTGTCCTATATTCGATATTTATAGTGCACAATTTAATGCGAATATTACTTAATACAGGCTCACAGACTGATAAAGAATTACGAAAAGTAAAAATGCAAAAAATCAACAAAGACTGATGAAGATTTAAATAATCAGTATTAACAGTGATTGGTATTTTAAATATAAAAGAAGTTTAAAATGGTATACTTATTACATTTTAAAAATTTGTATTAAAATCTATTTTGGCTGCCTAACGCAATTTTTGTAATTCACTGTGTAAATGTAAATTCGAGGTAAGAACGACTGCATCAGTCAAATAATTTGATGAAAATATGAAACATGAAAAAATACAATTGAAAGATAAACAACGTATTTTTTTGTCATATTGACGCGCCTTTTTGGGTTTGGCATGTTTTAGGAGCCAGCAAACTGTTCTTGGCACATATTTGTCTAGCATTTATGATACGTATTAACAAACAAATAAATATAAAGACAAATTTATCTTTTTTTATTGCGAAACCCGTTGTCCTAAAAAACAGTATTTTAATACTTCTAAAAAAGGTATGGTATTACATGAAATAAAATTAATACTCAAAGATTTTATTGGGAAAATTACATTGAATATCTTATATTTTAATTTCTTATATATTTATTTTACTTTATGAAAAATACAAATTACATAAAAACTTATAATAATTTATTAACATATCTCTATTTTATTGTAATTGATTAAGAAACTAAAGAATATGAAATTTCTTTAAATATATTAAAATTTTTCTATTATAATTTATATATTTAAAAGCCTTAAACTGGTAAAATTAAATAATTAAATACGCGATTATATATATATTTATATTTTATATTTATATTTACAGTCATTAGTAATATAAAATAAATTAACAATAAAATAATTATTTTACAAGAGAAAATATATAACAAAATTTTGTGTAGTATTTATATATAATACATTTGACGTAAATTATTCCAAAAAATGATACAAAAATTTTAGCGGCTAATGCTTTTTTACTATATTGTATTTTTACTAAATTATGAAAGAATTCTATATAAGTTAATAATTTATAAATATAATTTAATTTTTCATACTATCGTATAATTGATTTAATGAAGTCAAAAATTAAAAATCAAATCTTTTAATAAATATATAAATGATTTTATAATTATTTTTATTCAATAGTTTTGTTAAAAATTCTTTCTTATTGTATATTTCTCGAATGCAATGATATATTTATTAAAAATATACAATAGAAATTTTGATTTCAATACTGGCTACAACTCTTATAATAATAACTATAATAATTTAAGCAAATAAGCAAATATATGATTGTACATAACTCAAATTAAAATAATCGACCATTTAACACAGCTTGATTTTAATACAAGATAAATTAAAATTATAATAAAGTTTTAATTAATAAACTAAGTAAAAATTTTATATTATTAAAATAATAGTTTAAATATTTTTAAAATACATATAAGATCTTGCATACAATATTTTCAATATTTATAATTAAATAAAACAATATATCTCCGAAAAATTTTGATATATTGTTTAAATTCATATATGTATTATTTAAAAGTGTACTTGTTCAAATACAGTCCATGAAATATTTAATTTGAATGCTTTTAAATTAAAGTTATTTCTATTATATTAAAATCAAATACAAAATAAAACATACTAAACAAAATAGATTTTATGGTAAGAAAGGTCATACTAAATTTGGACTTTCATTGAAATAATTTTTCTATACATATGTTTTTTAGACCAATGTTATTATTTACATATTTTTAGTAAAATATGAAGTAAATTAATTATACAGGATAACCTATTTGTTATTTAAAATTTTTAGCTTATTCCATTTATAATAAATTTAGTTTCCGGATAATATATATTTATTTATGTTTTGAAAAATAAAAAAAATTTTTTTTACCATAGTATGTTATTAACATAATAGTAACATAATAGTTATTAATACAATAGAGAATTATAATTTATCTTAATCGCGTGTTTCCATTTTAAGTAATAATAGTTTTTTTTAAAGTATTATAAATTAATACTTGATATTTTATGAATATTGCATAATTTTTTCTACGACAAAAATATACATACTTTACTTCAAATAACATTGATTATACCGTATTATACCGTATTATTCTTCGTATTTTATTCTAAATCATGCATCTTTCATATTTTATGTTTTGATAAATATTATTTGGGAAAGTTTTGCATCGATCTACTATTTTTAGAAAATAGTAATATTATATAATACATAATGAAACATGTACTTAATACAAAAAATTCAATAAATAATAAAAAACGCAACAATTAATTAGTAAGAAATATTCTTATTGGAAATTTGTATTAGTATTTAGGAATTTGTTCGTAAATTTTATTTTACATGTTATGAGCAGCAACTACAAAATAATAATAATAAGCACATGATCATATAGTTTTTTAATTTTATGTGGATATATTGAGTTTTTATATTAAGGATGTCTGTTATAGGTAAAAATAAAGTAAACATCTGAGTATAATAGTTTATTCCATTTTTATATCAATGCCACTAACTAGCAAACTAACATTTATTAATATTATATAGGATAGAGGTAAATCTCTATCGTACTTACGCACGCGCGAAGTCAGCCTGGACTTGGAAACATCGATTCATTGCACGAATCATAATAATTCGACTCCATTTTCTTGGATCTACAAAAATTCTCTTTTATTTTTAAATAATTATTCGTAATCACTATATTTTCTTATGCGCGTTCCTTTTTCTCTTTCATACTTTTATATTTGTGTTTCTTTTCTTTAAATTAAAACTGAGTACCTCATTGATATCGTTTACAGCTTTACTTTACATCTGATAACTAACATTACACACAAGGGGATGCTGCATTCGAACGATGTTAATACAAATTACGAGAATGTATATACATAAAAATATCGATCCGTTTGGATATAACATTTTCACGTAGCTCTCGTTCGATTGCTTGTTATGCTTGACAAATTAATAAACAAACAGATAGAAAATGTTTTCCTTTCTTTTTTTTTCACTTGGTCATTATCATTATTCTCATCGCAGAATCAAACAATAATATAAAAAAGTAATCACTCTAATTCATAATCCGTGTTTTATAAAAAGAAAAAAGAAGTATAATTAAAATTCTCTTAATAATTGTGTATAAATTCGTCGGTCACGCATGATATTCCAGTTAGCACTCGGTCAAAGGGAAATCACATGCGAAATTATGAACAGTTTGTTTTAAACTTGTAGCGATATAAATAATTTAGCTGTGTGAAATGCTGTAAAATATTTACAAGATATTTAAAAAAATCTGTATAAAATCTGTTCTTTTACTAAATACTCGCGCTGCAATAATTTTATTTTTCGAGTGTGAAAATATTTATTACATATTTTATTTATGAATCATGTATAGTATTAGAAAGTAAGTTTCAAGTTAGTTCACTTAGAATCAGTTATTCAAAATATTTAATTATAATCCAAACAAATTAAATCCGTGTAGAAATATTATTTAAACAAGCATATATTCATAAAGATATTTTGTTTTAAAAGTTAATTTTCCAGTTGTAAACGATTGTGATAAATATTTAAAAACATTTATAAATCTATTTGTGTAAAAATAAAAATTTGCTATTAAAGACATGAAACGAATTATTGATAAAGTTGAATTTTGCATTTTTGCGTAAGTAGATGAGCATTACATAATAATTGCGATGAAAACAAGAAATACAGATTTATGGTAACAGAAATTCCTTACACATGAGTGATAGAGGTATTCTTCGTTTATTACGTGCAATATTTGCCTCGCGATTTTTCTTCTTTCATAATAAAAAAGGAACATATAGATGCATTTGTAATATCGGTAGCTCTATGAGAAATCGCGCGAGGTACGCGAATCATGATTTATATAAAAAAAAATTCGGGTAATAGTAGCAGTAGCAGCAACAGTAATAGTAGTAACAGAAGTGTTGAGAACTTCAGGCCTAAGATATTTACAACGCTTTTTTTTTGTTTTTCTGTATTTTTCTTTTTTTCTTGTTTTTTATGCACCATTTCGTCTCGGTAGATTATTTTTACGGAAATATGACCTATACAGCATCGAACCGAGACTTTACTTGATTTTTCTTACCTTTTTATTTTATCTATTAATAGTCTCAATTAAGTGCTCGCCATAGTCACATCTTAATTAAACCACGCAGACTGTTCATTTTCTTAATTATAAATTTCATGTTTTCGCTACGGACTTCGAGTTTGCCCACTAACACTTCGTTTAACAAATATTAAGATACACTTTATATCTTACAGACACCTACAGTTTATAATCGAACGGCTACGCACGCAGAGTCACTTATTTACAAAGTGGATTAGTCCGCCTTGTTTTTAAAACTCTATCGCTTATATAAAAATAACGTGGAAGCATGAAGAATGGCTTAAAAAGTCAGTACCTTGTTTAGTAATATTTTCAATGGGCTTTTCTTTAACTGTTTTTATTCGTTGGTAAAAAATCTACACATATTTTTATAGGAAATTTCACAAATTTTGGGCATCTACGCTTACTTTTTTTACTCATAATTAATTAATTTTGTTATTATTCTTCATTTTCCTAATCCCATTTAGTTTGTTTAATTATTTTCTTTTTATAATATTTTCCCTAATATTAAACATCTCAATCCTCTTTTTCGAAAAATTACGAACGCACGCATACACATACACGCACATGCACACATTTTCTATTTTTCTCATGCATTTTTTGTTGCTTGTATAAAAAAAAGTGTTCTGCAGAGAAGCAAAAAGGAAAGGCGAGAATATGAATCCTGAAAATCCGTCGTTTTTCGATGATCACAATGTGAATATACAGAAAAAATGATATCAATTTATTTACAGTCACATTTAATTTGTTTTAATATACTTTTCTGTAACTGGCCCTTCACGTATGCGACCCGTTCATCCGTTGTACTTACAAAAGTATTGATTAATTACATTTTTTATTCATTATCTCGAATGAAAATGATCTATGTTGTTCTAGAAATTCTCAGGTAATAGTGCAGATACAAAATTTGAAATTAATCTGAACATTAAAAACTGAAATATTTCATTGTCCAAAATTAATATTTGTATAAAAAACATTAACGATATTATTTCTTAAAATTTCAATTATTATTTAGAAATGGCTATTAACTATATTTTTTCCTTTAATTAAGAGAATTAAAGATGAATCTAGTTGGATTTATTATAATTGTAAAACATCTTACATATTAAAATAGTATATTTTAATTGCTTACCCATACTAGCAGATTAATTACAACTTAAAAGAGCTAGTTTTTTTAATAATAATTAACAATTCATTACTATAATGGTGGTTAAGAAAATGGAAAACTACAAATTCTGAGAGTTTGTTATTACTGAGTTCAAAATTTAAAAAAATGCTCTAAATATAAATTCGAGATACTGAAATAAATATGGAAAATATGGTATCTAAGAATCATTAAATATATAGTACATTTTGAAAAAAAGAAAACTAATACCCAAATAAATCTTAAGTTTGATGAATTAATATAAATTAAAGTTTGTAGTATTGAGCTTCTTTATTCGTTTCAATAAGTAGTTTAATAAAAATAAGAATTTAAAAACTTGTGTTAGACTATTATATTATAATAAATGTTGTTTTTCTCTCACAATAGTATATCAGTACAGATTTTAACTCAAATTGAATTAAATCGGAACGTTAAATGTATAACAAAAAAAAATAGACAAAGTTTTTGATATTAAATATTGATATAATTATACATATTACTGTTATTGATAACTATCTTGTTCAATTTTAAAAACATGAAAATAACTAAAAATTGCATGTAACAGAATAAAACCTAGTATTAACAATTCAAATATTGCTGATACTAGATAATTGAAACATTAAAAATATAAATTAATAAAAAGGCGTTTATTAGCAATTCACAATTACTAAAAACAAGACTTTTAGAATTTAATAAAATAAGGGTTATATTATTAATGAAAGAAGTTGTAATTATGCCACTATAAGATAAGTATTCAGTACACTATTTCACGATTTTTTAAAATAACTTTAAAAATGAAAGATATACGTCTTTAAATAATTGTACAAATTTATCATATTATTCCATAAGTTTCGCTTTTTATTATTCATCATTAAAATTATCAATATTTTTATAATTGGTATATTAAATTCTAAAAGATATTTATTAACTAGTAAAACTTAAAAAAATTGATGTGTTTATAGAATAAAGTAACAGACATTATTAAGATTCAGAGGATTTCAATTTTTGTTCTGCTTATTTTGAATATTAATAAAAAAAAAGTATTTAAGGAATTGCAGAATAATTCGAAACAATAAATAATACTATATTTCCAACGAAGTATATTCGCAATGAAAATTTCATCCTTAAAAGCACCGATAAAAATGTAGTTAAGATTAAAGCATATATCTTTCGCGTCGAAGGATGAAAGAATCTATAACGATCAGGAGAGTTAACCCTTCGACATCCTCATTGTTATCCTTACTACCTAAGTATCTAATTACTTACAACTTAAAAATTTACCATTTATCATAGTTTGTGTGAATTAAATACTAGCTTGTCGTGGTATTTTCTCTTCTTCTCTAAATCTTATGCACTCTCTCTTTCTCACTTTCATATTCTTGTAATTTAACATATTTTCTGATTTTTTCAAAATAAAATTCCTCCTGACTCATGCCTAAACACATACTACATTATTCATTTTCAGGCACATTGTGCATGTATAAGACCTTTGGCCGCAATGCGAGAAAAAAACTATATGCGTGAAACAGTGCTATTTTTAAGATAGGTCCGTTTACGTATTGGCTTTTCTTCTCATTTATCGAAAATAAAATAAACCGTATATAAAAAACGTCGTCATTGCACGTCAATGAGAGGAGTCGATATTATTAAAAAATTTGTGAATAATATTAGTGAATGAACAAAAAAACGTGCGATTCGCGATCGTTTATTTGCTCATTATCGAATTTTTAAATAAAATTTTCTGAATAATCTTGAGAAAAAATTTATTAAAAATTACCCGAATCAGAGCTTTCTGAATATAGTATGGGTTATAAAATTGGCATGAGATTTGATAGGAGTTCTTTGAATTTTCGCGCGAACTTGCTCATGTCGCATAACGCTTGGTCCATAAGCGTGCTATACGATCGTGTTCCTCTCTGTTCTGTACATATTGCGTTGCTATACTACCCACCAGAGGATCCGCTGTAACATTATAAAATATGGTGAGTTCCTAACAATAACAACAACAACAACAACAACAACAACCACAACAACAACAACCACAACAACAACAACAACAACAACATTTAAAAATACTGATAATTATAGTGAAATTAAAAGTAGCTACATATTTTTATTTTATAAATTTTTATTCGGTTGTTATTTATATCCTTCCTAAATCGTTTTTTGAATTTTAAAATATTTCTGAAGTATAAAAATAAAAAATATATTTAGATTCTATTTTGAACAAAAAAAGCTCAATCTTATAAAAATATGAAGAATCAAAAGATAATAAAAAATATTTATATACAATGAATCGGTAATGTACACTTTATAATTAATGATTAAATCACACATGCATTTGTAATTATAATATTCTGTAACTTCAAATTTAAATTTATCTTTCAATTTTTTAAAATAGAACTATCCAATCTTATAAATTATTATTTCAAATACAATATGAAATATAAATAATTAATATATACATTAACTAAAATTAATTAAGTTCAAGTTATTTATTTGTATTGGAGTCTAATCACTAATCCAACAATTGCTAAAATAAATACTAAAAATTGTTATATATTTTATACATTTTAAAAATATAATAAAAATAATTATTATTCAAAATTACAATGCTGTTTTTAAAAATTTGTTTTGTAAGAATTTCATTATAAAATTATATAAATTATTCAATTTCAGAATCATTAAAAGTTTAAAGTAAAACATTAAGTAATTTTAATTTTATTTAGCTTTAATTTATATTTATTAGTTTAAATCTAATAGAAATTATTAATTAATATAAGATTCATAAAGTTTTTTTTTAAATTTAAAGTAATAATATCAAAAATGATGTAAAAGAAAGATTCTTTATTTCAAGCTTATATATTTCTAAATGCAATCAACCTAAATTTTTTTAGTTAACTTAATCTTCAATTCGTACAACTTTTTAATTAAAAAAAGAAAAATTAATGTACTTTATATAAAAAAATATTTATCAAGATTACTTACCAGGATTACAGTCTGTTAGAAGAGAACAAATAGATAGTAAAACTTTTGATATAGTCAATGCTGGTGACCAATTATCTTTAAGAATATCTAAACATATAACACCTTGACTGTTTATATTGCAATGGTAAATACGTGTCCGAAATGTAACCTAAAATAAAAATATAAATAAAATACTGTTTAAAATAATATTTAATTAATTATAATTAAATAATTTTATTCAAATGCTTCATCTACCTTTGGTGGTTTGAAAGGATATTCTGGTGAAAAATGTATATCTAAAAAGAATACACCACCTTCATACACTGACCCAGGAGGACCCAAAATTGTTGAAACCCACTCATACAAATTATCACCTTTAGGCCCAGCACTGAAATAAGTAGAAAAATAATCAAACAAATCTTAATTATTATAATTTATTGTTAATTTTTATTTTTTATAAGTTTAATTGAAAATTAAAATTATTTTGGTAAAAAAATCAATCACACATTTTATCAATAACATATGTGCAAAAACAAAGATCTTATTGTCGGAAAATAAGTTGATTAAAAGAAATTTGGTTTTGATAAGATCAAAGATATTAATATTAATTGAAATTAATAACCTGCAATTCGGAGGTGGATCCAAAGTAATCTCTGCTAATTCCTTTTGTATCCTGAAAAACCATTGCAATTATATATTTATATGATAAAAATTCAATTTATAATAATGAATAGAAAAATTACCTTTTGGCAGAGGTTCCTAACGCTTTAGACATCTTTGGATTAGGTTTAGCCTCTTTATTTTCTGGCTTGTTATCAGCCAAAGATGATCCACGACCTCTACCTGTTCCACTAGAACCAGCTCCAGAAGACATAGTTCTATAAGTAAAATTTGTATTACTGCATCATTAGATATCTTAAATTTTGCTTATGACTATGAAATAACCTCAAAATTTTAATAAAAGATTATAGCAACAAAAAAAGATAAACGTAAATTAATCAATTGCTAAGGATAGTCTATCATTTTTAAATATAAAACAAAATAAAATTTAATGATTAAATATCATTACTTAAACAAAAATAATAAATAAATAAATATATAATTGTAATTTAAATGATTAAATTTAAATCATTTCTAATATTATTTTGAAATAAATATTTTAAAAAATAGTTATATTATATAAGTATATATTTAAGGCCTTAGAAATTTATAACACTATAATAACTATTTTAAAAATTAAAAAAATTTATATTATAATAATTTAAAGTTTTATTTCTAAATTTGAATTTAAATGATTTGAATTGTATCAGATTCAACAATCATTAAAAATACCAAGTAGAATACTTAAATAAAATATATAATTAAATAATATAATATTTTTACAAACAAACCTGTGGCTAAATCTACAATCTCAAAACTTGTTACCTTAATAATAAAGAAACAAAACTTAAATAAAGGTGATATAGACTACCTGTGTATATAAGCTTGTAATACAATATGTAAGCATATTCAAACGATACTCAAATAAGTGAAACAAAATTAGAAAATACTATATAAATATAATGTTCTTAAATAAAATTTATAAATAATTTAGATATTTATTATAAAAATTATTTAACAAGAAAAGTAAATAAATAATACAACTCATTAATTAAAACAGAAAATCTATTAATTTCAACTAAATATGGAATAACTTAAAAAAAAATTCAAAAATTGGTTGAAAATACAGATATATTGAAATTTATGATATAATTAATAAACATGAAATAAAATTTTTTTTTATCAAATAGATTCATAAGAGTAATAAACAATTCACTAATACTATAAAGTGAAGCACTGTAAAAAAAACAAAATATTTTTAGTTATGATAATAGCTTTGTAGTAAACCGAAATTCCCAATACTTTAGAAAGCAATAGAAAACAAAGAAAACAAACTTGTTCTTGTATGAAGACCAGATTGACCGTATACACGAAGCAGAGAGCTCTTGAACCGATCTCAGTCAGAAGGTACTAAGATTTCAGTACAAAATAAAAACGGTGACGATGTAGAGAACGACGACGACCATAGAACACCGCATCGCACAATTATGCATTTGCATAAATACATTAATTATTGCAATCGGTATTACACACAATGCAAAAACACAGACGTAATGAAAAAGTGTCACTTTTCCGAGGGCGCTGAACAGCGACAAAAGAGAGAGAAGAGATTTTTATCTTTGCTACACTTTAGGGCGCGTGTACGCGAGATATGTATTCATACGTACATCAAAGATAATCACGTATTCCTTTTGCACTTCTCCTAACGTGTGCTAAGTAGCTGCCGCGTACCTCGACGTCTTCGTCGAGGTTCCCGTTGCAACACGCGCTGTACTTTTTCCTCCAGCTCGACTTTTGATCAGAGAAATAACCACCAGCGATCCAGCGAGCAAGCGCCACACGAAACGAAAGAAACGACTCTCCCGAAAGAAAGAAAGACGGAGAATACGTGTATGTGTAGGCGCAGAAAAAGAAATGCCAGGTATATAATCAGGTAAGTTCAATATATAGATATATTCTCGAGCGAGAAGCCTGAGAAGAGAGAAAGAGAGAGAGAGAGAGAGAGAGAGAAACAGCTCAAGTCTAAACAATGGAATAGACGTGAAAGGAAGTAGGAAAAGAAGGGTTAAAAAGAGAGAAAATTCACAAACCTGTATATTATTTCTTACGTATGTACGTAAATGTTAAATACACGTCTTTGTACACGACTTTTTCCTCTGTACTTTGGAGTATAAAGAAGACGAGAAAGCACGTCCGATTTTCACGCACGCACTCTTCTTTCCGTTCCTCTCGCTCGACTGTATAGTATATATATTTTATGATAGACGGACGCGAGGGCAAGAGAAGGGGAGCCGGCGCTCCGGTTCCTTGTACGATGCGTGCCTCGTTACTTTTTATCGTTTTTTACACTCTTTGTCCCACGCATTCTTTGCACAACGACACTGAACAAATAGATTGTTTTTGGTCCGTGTGAATCCTAATATTCTCTTTTTTGAGATTTCTGCTCCTTTGAGTTTTTTTCCTTTTCTCTTCGAGCTTTACCATAAAGTTAACCGGTACACGTTTGTAGATATGTATGATTGTATGTCATTTATGTTTTCTCTCGCTCACTCTTTTCGAAAGTAAATCCTTGGTCAGCGAAATGGTCAATGATCGTCAATGATGGATCCGCGCATTTGGTAACTATTCTTACTTTCGTCCCTTTAAACTTTAGTTTTCAAGACAACCTGTCGTCTACGCGTACGATTAGCCATCGATTCATCACTCTCTTACGATTTACCACTACGTTTAGATTCAGGATAAAAGTCTAAGTTGACCGTCATTTCTAGGCATTATGAATATGCGCGCTACCTTTCTCGTACCAACATACAACAATTTTCTTTTTTATACTATAGACCACCTACAATATAAATCTTATAAAAAAATAAAAATTATTTCCAATTCAAAATATTTGGTGATTTAATATTCTACTAATCATACAACCACATAGATTTGATATATTTGAATAAACTTTGAAAATTTAAATTTCCCACCACTTTTTAAAATATAGAAAAGAAGAAAAAGAGAAAATGAGGGAAGATAGAGGCAGAAAAAGGAGAGAGTGAGAAATTGAAAATGGAAACCCGGAAGAAATACCAGTAAATATCATTTATCTTCATCTCTCTTCTTATTTCCCTATAAGAATGTTGCAAAGTTTTACAAATTCGGACGATTAAAATGTACACCTTCTAGTTGTTTTATTATGAACAGGAGTAGTGTTCACTTGTTATATGTATTTTATATCGGCTTCAAACGCCCGTTTTCCAAACTCGGTTCAACTCTTCGCGTGAGATCGTCGTCGACTTAATTCGCTCCTTAGTTCCATCTCTTTCTTTCGTGCTTTTTACGTAAAATAATTGCGATTGCGCATCCTTGTGGCGTTACCGGATACACTGTATTATCGTATTACCAGCAGCGCCACCGGAAATTTGAATGTGAGCTGACGCCTAGAAACGCGCGTGCGCTATACATATGGACGATTTGTTTTGTTTGTCTAATTTATGTTTAACCTAATTTTTATTGGATTCAGGTATAAAGTTTTTTCGTAATAAAAAGAAATTTTTTTTAATTTTCATAAACGTTATAAAAAATATCTTTTTATTATAGTGAGACACAAAAAGCTTTCAAAATGGGAAAACGTCAACATCAAAAGGATAAAATGTAAGTTTTGATTTTGAATTTTTATTATGGTCCTTAATAATATTAATAATATTTACTCAAGTACATTTAAAACTGTATAATACACTATTAATAAATTGTAAATTTTTTAAAAATGTGATTATTAAAATATTTATCTTTAATACAAATTATAAATAGGTATTGAAGAAAGATAAAAAATCGCTTACAATAACTTGTCACTTGTGTCGATATATCGATTAACTATCATATTAATATATTTTGAAATATAAATTTAATGATTTATAACAATGAAAACATAACTTTTATATAAAAAAGAGTTGATAAGATAAAAATTTATAATTTTTCTTAAATTAATTTTCTTATTTATTTGAAATTTTTATTGATACCTTAAAACTATTACAAAAGACTCAATTAAATAATTTTCTTTGGTAAATAATAAAATATAATTTCTTCTTGATAAAAACGGAATTAGAAAATTAGAAAACAATTAGATATTATATTTGTAATTTAAAGCTTCATAAAATAATGTAATAATAATAAATATGATTAAAAATTTGTCAATTAATAAGTTATTAACTATCAGATCATTTATTATACCTATATAATTTAAACAATTAATTCAACTTAATATGTACATCAATGAAGTTGAATATAAATTTTAATATAATTTATAAAGTATTTTGTTAAATTTTTTAAAATTAATTATATTTCTGAATATCAAATAATCAAAATGTTTATCTATATATAATTATAAATAATGAATTACGCATATAGAATAAGGCTAAAATTAATGTACTATTTTTAACAAAGAAATCATATCATTTTATGAATATATAAATTTATATAAAGATGTTTAAATAAATATGATTTAAAACTACTTAAGAATATGGATTATTATTTTATTATAATATTAATTATTTGTTGGT
The DNA here is from genome assembly GCA_018907195.1 of Dolichoris vasculosae. Lineage (NCBI taxonomy): Eukaryota > Metazoa > Arthropoda > Insecta > Hymenoptera > Agaonidae > Dolichoris > Dolichoris vasculosae. The sequence goes on along the minus strand of JACCHY010000002.1, from coordinate 4,386,703 downwards.
AAAGAAAATTTTATAATTTTTATGATTTCAGGTACCTTACATACACGGAATGGACAACATTATATGGTGGAAAAATGTCTGGTACTTCATCAGAAACAAGTGAAGATACTATGTTTCGACGGTTACCTTTTGATCATTGTTGTTTGAGTTTGCAACCTTTTGATCATCCTTTCTGTGATGCTCAAGGAAACATATTTGAACTTGAAGCTTTATTACCTTATGTCAAACATTTTAAGCACAATCCTGTCACAGGAAAATCTTTGGATACAAAAAGTTTAATAAAGTTGAATTTTTTTAAAAATAGAGAAGGAGAGTATCATTGCCCAGTATTATTTAAAATGTTTTCAAAACATTCTCACATTGTTGCTGTAAAAACAACTGGAAATGTTTTTTCATTTGAAGTATTGTAGAATCTATCATAACATTACAATTTTACTTTATTCACTTAATTATATACTAAAAAGTTTTGTATTTATATATTTCTAGGCAGTAGAACAGTTAAATATTAAAAATCGGAATTGGAAAGATTTAATTTCTGATGTGCCATTTACTAGAAATGATATTATTACTATTCAGGATCCTAGTGATGCTCGAAAATTTAATCTTTCCACGTTTTATCACATAAAAAATAATCTTCGAGTTGAAGATGAAGGTATTTTTTCTTCTGTGCATGAAAATAGGATAATTCAAATATATAGTATTTTTTTTTAGAAGTAACCAAAGAACGAAATAATCCAAATGCTAAATTGAAAACTGTATCAATGGAAACAAAAGAAATTTTAAACGAATTAGAGCGTGATTACAAACCAGTAGAGGGATCTAAATTATTAGAAAAAGCTAAAGCAGATAAATTTAATGCAGTTAAATATTTTTTACTATATTTAAATATGAACATTTTATAGTTAATCCAAATTATTTTATATATAATTATTAGGCACATTATTCAACTGGAGCAGCAGCAGCAGGTCTTACATCAACTGTAATGCCTACAATAACTGGACTCGAAGCTGCTGTTCTGGAAGAAGATGTTGTACGATACGAAAGAGTGAAAAAAAAAGGTAATTTTTATCAAATAATTAATATATTACTTTCCTCTATATCATGAACTTCAATTTTTTGTAGGATATGTAAAGTTTCTTACAAATTTTGGTCCATTAAATTTAGAACTTCATTGTGATATGGTTCCGAAAACGTGTGAAAATTTTATGAAACATTGTCAAAATGGTTATTATAATGGTACAAAATTTCATAGATCCATCAGAAATTTTATGGTTTGTAGATTTTGATCAAATATAATACTGGTAATGATATATTTTAATAACTTTTTAATAGATACAAGGTGGAGATCCCACAAATACAGGAAATGGAGGAAAATCTATTTGGGGTAAATCTTTTGAGGATGATTTTAAACCCAATCTTGTACATCAAGGAAGAGGAATTCTTTCAATGGCAAATTCAGGAATTAACAGTAATGGATCTCAATTGTAAGTATCAAAAAATTGTATTTAAAAAAGTTATTATTCAAATGTATTTATTAATTTTAGTTTTATTACATTTCGTTCTTGTCGACATTTGGATAACAAACACACGGTCTTCGGAAAAATTGTCGGTGGTTTAGAAACACTTAATGCTATTGAAAAAGTTGAAGTTGATAATAAAGATAGGCCTATCGAAGATATCATAATTCAAGTTGTACAAATTTTTGTTGATCCTTATGATGAAGCTGATGAGCAATTAGCACTAGAAAGAGCATCAGAGATTGAAAGATTAGCTAAAGAAGATTTGGAAAATAGTAATTCAAGGAAAAAAAGTGGAGAACAAAATTTAAAAATTTATCGACCAGGAGTTGGAAAATATGTAAACCCAGCTTTATCAGATTATAAGTGAGTCTAAATTTTTCGGTAATTAATTTATTAATTCAAATTATTCGATAAATAATATTAAATTTAAAAGTTAAAATTTACAACACGTTTACTATAGTAATAATTGTAAATTGATCAAATTTAAATATAATCATATTTTTAAAAGCATTTTTAAAAAATTGTTAATCTTTTAAATAATAATTAATTACAGATCGGAAAAAGAAGAGTCACCATTAGAAGTTCCAAAGAAGAAAAAGAAAATCATTTCGAGTTCGTTTAGTTTTTCTTCTTGGTGATTTCTTCATGAACTTTTAACTAATATAGTAATCAGATCGGAATTATAAAAATGTAAAAAATTGTACATTATTGTAAGATATAACTCTTTAAAATTATTCATGATAACTAAATATAATATAATTATATAATATAAAACAATTGAAAGATAAAATTCTATTGATAAAATTTCATCAAATAAATTATGAATGTTCCAATAAAGTATATTAGTTATCTAAAAATCAAAATTAAAAAAACTGTATACAGTCATTTTGGCATGATTTTCTGTCAAAAACCAAGGTAAAGCTCACTATAGGAATCAATTCAATATTTTCCTTGACAGTAGTAAAAGTAACAAATTTCTACGCGTTGAGTTGCGCATAAGATGTAACTATATTATTGCACATGTTCGAAGTTGTCCAGTGCTCGCGTTTCGCCTGACGGTAACTCGTTCTATCCCCTTCTATATGCGCGATCTCATTATGTAGCCGATAAGACCATTTTCGGAAGTACTATTCACTATCTCTCTTTGATACGACAGACGAAGGATTTTACAGTTTTGCCAAGCGCAAATTCAACGACAGTCGATTCAGATTTCACGACGGTTAGTCGCATTAAGACATTCCTATACAAACGCTTTGCGTGAAATTCCCAACAAATGGATCGTTGGTATATTTGTGTAAACGAAACATATTTATTTTAGTAGCATCGTTTTTCATTAATGAAGACTTCGTATTTATAATCGTAAGTCTTAGGCGTGGATAAAAGACAATTTTTCTCTTGAATAAACACATTTATCGTTTATAACTATAACTCAACAATTATTATCTATTTAAAAATTTTAACACTCCTGTTACTGATACTTTTTTAATAGTATGCAATAATAATCGAAGTCAAATCATAATTAAAATTTAATAACAATGTTTGCAATTATAAACCTGAATAAATATTTATAATTCATCATTTTTATAATTAGATGTTTCGAAGAGTATTCAAGTATTCCAATCAAATAACAAAATTTTGCAGAAATCAATAAATATTGTTAATTAAATTTTTAATGAATTAATAAAAATTAAAAATAATACAAGAAATTTCAATAGACTTATTATTAAACATCGGAAAAAATTGATTCAAGTTTAATATTAAAATTGTATTTTTATGCAATTGTAACTTAACGAAATCTAGAATTTAAAAAATGTTATCGTTTTTAATAAATAATTTTTTTTGGGAATTAGAAATGAGAGTCTTAATCGATTTAAAATATGAAATTTAAAAAAAAAAATAAATTTAGTATTATAATATTTTATAAAATTCAAACGAATATACATAAAATTATAAAAAGATAAGTATTTATATTAATAAATACAGTTTATTTTTTAACTAGGATTTGATTGTTAAATAAAAATATTTTTACATTAATTCTTAAATATTCTGTAAAATAATATTTTATAATAATCTCAATATTATTCTAAAAATTATAAATGTTTACTTTTATTTTCAATTTCATTCCCGGAAAAATGTCATTGTACATTGAAAGAAAAAATATTTACTCGCACACCGAAATATATAATTTATTTTCTTTACTTTCTTGAATTAATTTTCATTTGTTTTTCGGTAGTTTAAAATATGATGTTTCATCTTACCAAACTAACGGAATATCAAATAAAAAATACTTGTTTTTCATCACGGATATATAAGAAACTTAAACCGCAAAATATTAACGATAATAAAAGAAAATATTAATTACATATCAATGAAATATAAAATAAATATTATTAATATCACGAAAAATAATATTGTTATACAAGTTATAAAAGAAGGAACGTAAATACTATCAATGATATCGATGAATAAATAAAAATGAAAAATAATGAAAGTGTTTGGTTTAGTTAAAAAGAACACCAGCGTGCGGAAGAGGAGGTGGTGAAGAAGGATGACTTGGAGGAGCGGTAAACGAAGATAAAAGCAGAGGATCGGTGTTCGCACAGGACGTCGCTTCTTTCTGTCTGGATTGCTGAAACTTCCCTATCCTGCCCCCACCCTCTCGATCTCTTTAACCGTAGTTACAAACCTCCATGTTTGCAAGTTTTGATGGGCAGCGGCCGCGCCGCTACCGCCGAACAGTAACGTTTCGGAAAGTCGCAGAGCTCTGGTCTTATCTGTACGTGCATGTACAGTGCAAGATACATGAGGTATAATACGCGACGATTGCGGCTGCTCGTAAATATTTTTGGCTTATGCCGCATAAGTGACGTTTGGGGTTTAATCGAGTGTTGCTGACCTTTTGACCGATCGAGAGGTCCATTCCAGAGAAACCACTGGCCATCCTTTCATCATCGTCATGGACGATCTCGGTAAGTCTTGAGTCATCTGCTCCTACAAACTAGAGAAAATCTTCCACCGCTTCTCCAGCAACATAACGTTTTAACCTCAAAATATTTTATTGCGGTTGCTGCAGCTACTTCTGTTGCTGGTGCTTGTGCTGCTGCTGCTAGACGATATGGCATCTGTCGTTGGACAGAGATAGATAGTCAAATAGATAGATACAGAGAGAGAGAATATGAAAAACCAAATCTCTGTTTACACTAAGGTAGGGTAGAAGGCTGCGATTTAATTTGAACGTTCATCTGTCGATTCATTCTAGATTCGATATTTTAGCCCCTTTTACAACCTTTACTTGAGATTAGCAATGCGAGCATTTATATTTTCGTGCATTCTGTTGTATTCGGTTTTTTAAAACTTACTTTTCGCATTGGATAAATTTTTGTCTTTAAGTTTTACACTTGTTATCTAACAAAAGAACCCTAGGAATGTTAAATTTTCAGCAAATTTTAATCGAGAACGAAAGTATACGAAAGTACGAATGTGTAATGCAAACATTCTACTATGTTTTCACTTGATTGCATATGTTAGTAACCGGCTTTATTCTTTAACACGAATATTTTTTTCTTAATTAATAAAAGATAAATAATAGCAAAAGAGAGTTGTATACTTTATGAATTATTTATCTAAATTATGTTTTGATTTTTCAATTCCATACTTGATATTTTTTCAAATAAGAAAAAAAAGTTGTAAAATAATATATTTTGTCTATCAGCCCTAGTCGGTCGTTTTATTAACAAAATTATTTATTTGGATGTTTTATCTAAGTCTATATATTTTTTAATTCTTATAATTTAATTTGTAATGTTTTAAGTATAGCTTTGATTTTTTAACTGATTTTTCTAGTATTATTCATTTCAAACATTTTATTACATATAGTCAATTAACACAAACATATTATAAATAATGTAACAAAGACGCAGTAAATTAAAAATTGATTCCTTAAATCATGCGAAGGATTTTTTTTACGGTATTATTGAGTTGATAAATTTTGATGTTCGGATACTATTTACTCGGAGACTCAATTTGTTATTTTTCGAAATCATTAAAACCCTTTCTGATTTTCAACATCATATTGCGTATCTGTGTTTTACTTTTTAAGTTTACTATACGAGTGTAACTGTCTTATTGTAACGTTAGTATTATAGTTAATAAAAATTTATTGTAGTCGATGTATAATGTATTATTAAGGATATATTCAAATGATTTTATATTATAAAATATAGTTAAAAGTAAATTTTAAAAACTTAATTGGGTAACACAGTTTGCATTTTATGTGAAAGTCCAATGGATAATAGATCTCTTCTTTTATTATTTTGTTATCTTTGACAATCTAGACCTTTAAAAAATTTACTGTTTTAAATAATAGTTTTTTTCATTTAATGCTTATAAATAATATTAATTTATATTTAATGAAAATTTATTATACTGTTAATGAAATACGTCATAAGATTAAAATATGATTCTAATATTCTCTATGCTCAATAGAACTTCCGATTTAAAGAAAATATGTTTTGTGATATAAATTGAACACAATGCTTATTGAGATTATTATATTACGTGCGCTAATTTAGCTTGCAAATTTATCATGGTGTCAGCGTCTCTTTTTTTTGTTCAGGCGTGCACTCAAATGCATATATCATGTCTCTTGCGATGCGCATGCTTTTGATAAGTCCTCTTTGCATGATATTAAATTGCCCTCTTATAATTTAATTTAAATTAATTTTTTTAAACTATCCAATCAAAGAAAATATATAAATACATTAATAATTAATTGTTTTCGAAACGTCTTATATAAAAACAGATTCAAATTTTCAAATTCAAATATTGTAATAATTGTATAATTATACAAAATCATATAAGTTGATTGAATTAGAAAGTTCTCGAATAATATATATAATTATATTCTTTGGCTAAGTATTAAAAAGTTTAATTAATAAATTTATTTATTAAATAAAATATCCCTTCCGATAAAAAATGCAATAAAGTTATATAATCGTATTAATTATGTATTGTAAGTAATTAGTTTTTTTATTTTTTAAATAAATTGATAAATGAAACTAAACGCATTATTTATCGTTTTTGACAATATTAGATTATTACAAAAAACTCGTTTTTTAAACAAATTTTATTTTTAAAATAAATATCTATGATGAGCATTAGATCGAAAAACTTATTTTCTATAAGTTTATATAATAATTTTTTAGTCAATACATTTTCTATAAAATTTAATACATTGTTCTCAAAATTCCAATAATTTACTTAATAATATTTTTATTCTAAATTTTCTAATACTTATTTGTAAATTTACTGCGTTAAATAAAAATTAAGTTCTCTTTACATAATAATAATAATAACTTATTCAAAAATTATTCTGAAAAATGTTTTTTCATATACTTGTTATAATGTCTAAGCTGTTAAGCTTTTCAGATTAAATTTATCTCTAATTTTAATAAATCAATGTTTTAAACTTTTTTAACGTGATGTAACTATATCTAGAAATATTATATTTTTATTTGTTTAATACAATGATTTATTTATAGTAATAACAAATTATTAATTAAAAATATAATTTTGTTATTTATAAGTAAAAAATAAAAAAGAGTCAAGCGCTATTATACATACAGGGAAAAAGTGAAAAATTAACGAAAGTTTTGTAAAAATTCCGTACTTTGTAGTGGGTGATCGGTGCTTGCTTGAATAGACGGAAAGAAGTCAGTTATCAGCCTCCTACACACGCAAGCTCTAATACGCACTGCATAAAAGGGACACGAAAAAAACAGTGACGTAATCATCTCTTATATACCATTATTGTCGTCTGTGCTATTCGATTTCTTTTTTTTTATATACATAAGGCGACACGGTGACGGTGACAAAGATGTTGGATAGTTAACTAAGAATGCTGCGTCGATTGTAACTAGATACGGAGACAATGCTGATGCGTGCTCTGCTTATGCAAAATGATCTGGAAATGGCAGCGATAGACCTGAATGACTATTTTAAAGCTGTTTCAACCATCCTTAAATACACGCATGTTTAGCCTATACGAGAAAATATAATATCTGATGAAGTTCTATGTAAATACTTGCGACTGAAATATAAACAATACAAACATTGTCTATTCGCTTTTTCTCAATTTTTTGATAATTAATGAAAATTTTAATTTAAAGAGGCAATGTTATTTAAATTATATAATTAAATTTGAAATATATATATATGACAAAACATATAGTACTGTTTCATAAAGTTTTATAAAATTGTGGGCAATATCTATTTTCGAAAACTACTTATAACAAATAAATTACTTTCTAATAATTGCAAGAAATACTAACGAACACCCGTAACATTATTATAAATAATTATTATGTTATTTATACCAATTTATGATTTAAATTATATATATGTGTATTTTCTAACTTCATTTTGTTACATCTACAGGTGTAGTCTCTGGTAAAATAAAATGAATTTTGATTGCACAAATATAAACATTTTTAAACATTAAAATTTTAAATATGGTAAGTATAGTAAATAATATTGCTCTTATTATAATATTAATCTAAATAAAAAAAAAGTTTATAGTAAAAAAAATTTAAGCAAAAATTGAAAAACACAATTTTGTTTAGTAAGATGTTTTAATGTATTTGAAATAAATTACTACGTAATGCATTCAAGAAATTATTAAAATCATTATTCAATTGATTTCTCGTTCATAATTGTTTATGTAGATATTTTTATTAAAATATCAAAATATTTTTTAACGAGATTTTCATTATATTTTAAAATATATCCTCTTTCTTTTTATTAAAATACAATAAAACTCAGAAAACATTGTGTTTTTTTTATAAGAATAGTAATAAAATAAAAAGTATTTTTAATTTCAAAATTATATCAATATAATTTATACTTTGCTACAATCTCTAATTATTCGTACTAATATTTATCATTAAATTTAACAATAAATTTTAAAAATTAAAAAATTTTTTTAATTTACAATAATTTATTTTAGTACATCATTTTTCTTCAATACTTTCCTTTTCTTTTTTCACATTTTTTGGTAAATCATGAGATATTTTGATCTTTTCAAACTGTACGTAGATATTAGTAAAATAATGAGGCTATTTGTTTTCTTAATAAAGAAAATATTTTTTTAATAAGAATATCAATAAATCTTTTATTAGATCTTACTTTTTTATTGTTTTCACTTTAAACTAACATCAAATATATTACAAATAACAAATTTTGCACTTTATTACATTATATAGTAGCTACATATAATTTTTTTAATCAAGGAATTATTGCAAAGTTTTTTTATAAGATATTAATAATTGTTTTTGTTTTATCACAGATGATTTAAATAAAGAGTGAAATGTTTTTTTTTCATTGACATAAACGCGTAAAAAGTAATTTAATTTCTATAATAACTCTATAATCTTTTATATAATTATGAATTTGTTGTTGAAAAGTTTACATAAAATTTATAAATTTGATGAAAATAAATCCATATAAATATTGAAAGATGGAAAATAATTGTTTGATTTACTTTTTTTAATAAAAAAAATATTAAAAAATTTAAATTAAAGATATAATAAAGCGACTTGAAAAAACAAACAAAGTAATTGGTTTTTTATAAATAATTTTTTAAAACAAGTATTAAAATAATACAAATCGGTTGCAAATGCAATTAGATTAATATCGTGAAAAACCGTTGAAAAGTCATGAAAGTTAATAAGATACGGATAAAATTATTTAGAAAAAAATATACTTGAACCGAGAGTTTGAGCGGAAACAGACATAAATAGACTGAATAAGAAGGATAAACTTAATTAAGAATTAGGATTACGATACAGTCAACGAAATAGCTTAACAAAGGGTTAAAAAAATAAAATACACATTAAAAGATATTTTATTTAGAATTATATTGAATAATAAATATAATAATAATCATAAAATAACAATTCAACATATTTAATAATTAAATTAAGGACGTTAGTGACTGTTTAATTCGTAGAATTAGTTTGTTGATTATTAAATTTTTACTACCGTAACAGTATTTAAAATCTTTTGTTGATATTCAAAAAATAAACATAATATTTAATGTATGAAAAATTTTGAATATTAAAGATATTTTCAGTATTTAAAAACAAAACTAGTTAAATAGAAGATTAATTAGATCGTGTTATATTGATTTAACGTGTTATTGCAAAATAAACGAGATATACATTACGGAAACGGAAGAATGATGATATTTTTTTGATTAGATAATATTTATAATAAATATTATAAACAATTAAATAAAAGATTACGACAAAATAATATGTCAAATAAGATGAAAAGAATTTTTTTTATTTAATTATTAAATTTAATTCTTAACTTATTATATTTTTATAAATTTTTTAAAATTAAATTCCGCATGAATTTTTCGATAAAATTTTGAATAAGAAATTTATAATAATTATTCTCATAATTTTATTAACTTTTTAATATTTATTTTAAATATGAATTGAAATTTTATGAATAATTGATTAAATAATTACTGATTTAAAATAGTTCGATTCTTTTACAAATAACTTTTAATTTCTTTATTTCTAATAGATTTATTTTTCATAATTTTTTAAAGATTTTTAAGCATATTTTTTAATGAATTATGTGTGCGTAAAGTTCTTATTAATATTTATTATTTAATTTATTCAGGGGTATGTTTTAATAAGTCATTATAAACTATAATTTTATAAAGAGGTATTTATGAAATATCTATTGTATGTTTATTATAATAATAAAATTACTACAATTATGAACATTATTAACTACTAATAAATTGTTTTTTAAATTTTCTCTTAGAATCTAATTTCTTTTATTACCTGTAATTAATGTCTTAAGATATAATTATTTATATATCAATAACTATAATTATAATTTCAATATTAAAAATATTTTTTTTCAAACGATGTATATTTAGATATTATTATTTAATTTTTGACAAATAAGAATAATTTAATACTATATAGAGTTTTGAAATTTTTTTCAACCAAAAATAATTCAATCTTAAAAAATATAATCATAGCACTGTCAAAATTTATGATATTAGAAAATTTTTATTCGTTAGCGTTTATTATCGTGTAATAAGATATAAATCCTATGCAATGAATTTTATTCGGTTATGTAGAAAGTGCCTGGTAAATATATATCCTAAAATTACTATTATTTTCACAGTAAGACTCGTTAAAAATGCTGTTTGAACTAAAATAACTACTCTTGAAAATATATTTGTCCATCCGGTCTCGTTATTATATTTGTAGGAATGGTAGCAGTTTAGCCAGCAGAAACGACTATTTATGGAAATATATTGTTCAACTTTACATTTATCATACATATGATTATATTCATAGGAAATAAAAATCATATTAAAATTATATAATCGTTGCACTTATATTTATATTGAAAAAATAATTATTATACGATAAACGTTGTACACGATAAAAAAATATTCTTCTTTATTTTACACACATTAGAGTTTTATTGATTCGTAAATAATAAATAATTATTTATAAAACAAATAGAACATCTAAACTTAAAGCACAATTCATTTTTAGTGATATATACAGGATGAATAAAAAAGGAATAAAATATTGTCTCTAACCATAAAATAGAATATTCGTTTTCTTGACTTTCATACACCTGTTTCACGTGCAACACATTTACAAGTAGGTCTCTCGTACTGTAATTCTCAACGTTTTCAATAGAACGAGCACAAGAGATTATTAGTGAAAAAATAGTAAAACATCATCACAGAAATAATTAGACGATGACCGAAACGAAAAATTGAGGGATACAGTAAAAAATGGTGGTATTTATTTATACCGTCATGAGCTAGTTTAATGTTCCTCTGCTGTATGTCCAAGCATAGATAGACGGAAGAGAAGACGGCGAAAGCTTTAGGCGTTCACAAGAGAAAAAGAACGAGTCAACGAAAAAAGAAATCGCGTCGCGTGCCGGTGCCGCGCGAACATATATATCTGTATACAGCCTATTTAGCTCTAGAACAAAACGCCGAAAATATATTTTTAGATACCACGTTCGTTCCTTGTCCTCCCTTAGCCCCTCTCTCAAGCTTACACTCGCTTTTTCTCTCTCCAAGACCTGTACACCATCACGTGCAGAAATCGAGAGTTCAGCGGCTTTTTCGCGCTCACTCTTTGTCTCTTTCTTTCTTTGTCATAGAATCTCGATGCCGACGATGACGAAAACGACGACAACGACGACAACGACGACGACGACGACGACGACGACGACGACGACGACGACGATGACGACGACGACGACGACGACCGCGATGAACACGATGACCACGACGTCAACGAATGCGCACTCTTACGCGCGACGATCCTCTTGAATGATTGAAGCGCAATCTCTAGTCTCGACGGCGTTGCTTGTTATCGTGGGGTCGGTGTCGTGCGCCGCGCTCTGCGCCTACATTAATAATAAAAGAGGCGCGTAAATTTTCGAAACGGCGGCTTGTTAAAATGTGTGTCGAGGATCGTGCGAGACTCATGAAATGCCTGTTGACGTTTGTTGGCTGCCTGTCGCCAGTTCGCGAGTGCTCCTACGGTCTTTTTTATTGATGATTACGTATTATTCCTCTGAAGTTATAGCAAGTGCGCGCAGTTTGTGAATTCCCTATCCTTATTTATTTTATCCCTTATTCCTTTATTCTTCTTATTCTTATTTTATGTAGACCTTGTCAACTTCTTATTCCGGACTGCGAAGAAAATAGACAATCGTAATGGATCGAACAATGTATGGCAAAGTCGAGCCGGGCTACTCTTATCAACCATATAGAGTAACGGTGCAGAAGAATGGTCTGGCCCCTGGGTGTAAGCTTCTTTTTAAACTTACTTTTTGCCATTCCACTCTTGGATAATATATCAGATTTAGAGCTACTGATTAACCAATTTTTTCTTTCGACTTTTATTAGAGATGTTCAATGCGTCTGCAGAAATATGTGTTTCGCTTTCCATTGATTTATTTGATATTTTATCAAAGAAATTGATAATCGAAATGAAACCTTTAAATTTAACAATTATCACCGCGTATTTCTCTAAAATTCTAAAATAATCCTTACATTATATATACAGGCATCGTACATCAATGATTACATAAAACTTATTGTTTTATGAAATTACTATCGTTACTTCGTTAGCTTGAAATCTGTCGAAGGTGAAAACATTGTCCTCGTTAAATAGTTTACTGAATATATTCAAAGATTCGTAATAATATAACTGAATCAGACGGGTTTAGCGATCTCTTTATATGCGATTATTGATAAATTAATACGCAACTCAATCGGTTACTTTAAATATTTACCTGTTATTACTTATTTATAAATTTACCAATTTATATTTGTTCTTTATCATATTCCTTCGATATTTAATGAGCTCATATATTTATTATTATGTTTTAATAATATAAATATTGAGATTGTGTTTACTAAAATTTTTATTAAATTTTTTATTTTTTAATTTTTTAAATTTACTACATTTTAAGCTGAAATTGTAGAATGGGTAGTGTATTTTAGTTAATTTCTTAATTTTAAGTAATATGCCGAGTCTTGCATATTTTAGATTTTAAATTAAAGAGATTAAGTTTTTATAGTTTTAATAATAAATTTCTATTTTCCTTAGAAAGTATACGCGCCCGCACGTACACACACAACAGATATACATAGAATTATTTAAAAGTTAAAATTGTTACTATTTTATTTGAATGCCGCAAATTCTAACCCCAACTTTTTCTATTAAATTAATTATTCCAGTTTTTAAAGTACATCGCATTTTTTAAAAGAAAATTGTAATGCAATATAAGTTTGATTAAAATAATTTAAGATGTATGTTTAAAGTAAAATTTATTGCCACGATATATGATTGTTTGACAATGTGAGATCAAATATGCAGTTAGTCGCATTTTTTTATTGGTTACTCTTCTCGATTGTGATGAATCCGAGACAGTAAAGTGTAACTGATTAGCAAATCATTTTTAAAGAAGAAAAAATTGTTCTTTTGTTGGTAAAATAAAATTATTTTTCTAATTATTATTGCATTTGTTTTCTAATTTTTTACTAATTGTTAAGGTTATAACATAAAAATTTAAATTTGATTCAGGTACCGATTATTTCAATTCTTATGCAAGTGAAACTCGAAACTTCCAATATATATAATGAATATTTTTTAAGTGAATAAAGATATATTTCAAATATCGACGATTAAATTTAATAGAATAAGATTGAAATAGAAAAACATTTATCCTCACATTTTTGAGGAATTTGATATTCAACGCCTATTAAAGAATCGCTGAAACAAGCGGTCTTATTTCTTTTTCTTAAAAATAGGCTTTGAAATCTGAATGCGTTTCTTATTTTAAACAGACACAGAAAATAGTAGTTTAGCAGCGGTAACAGTAGGAGTGAGCGATAATACCGGCATATTTTATTAATTCATTCGTGTGCCGACCGACAGAGGCGCCATATTCACGACACTATCTTCAAGGTTTTTTGATCAATGCATCATCTTTCAATCTCGAGCCGAAATAACTGAAAATAAATTCTAGCCTTAAATGATTAGCTCGCATTAATTTCGGTACATGTACAAATGTGTGGTATATTTACTAGCCGGCCAGTACCCATTGCTTAATTTACGGTGTATTTAAAGCAACACTAAGCTATTTCGAATCAACCAAAAATTATTTATTACTGCGAGTTGAGTCGTAAATATAGGACGTAAATTCCGACAATGAGATTATGCAAATATCCGAAAACTAATAAATTCCACTTTTGCTTTTTATATTTTGTAATAATATTAATATCAATTATTACAATATTTATAATGTTTTGGAGAATTGTAACAGATATTTGTATTAAGATCAATAAAACGAACGTTGCTTATGGAAAATGTTCAATATCAAAATAATAAAAAGGGAAATAATTACCATATGTATAATTTATTAATCTTTTACAAAATCATATAAATTTGTATTTTATTTTTTTATAAATATATAATTATAATTATATATAAATATATATATATATATAAATATAAAAATTTTTAAAGTAATAAAATAAATTAGAATTACGCGAAAATTTTATTAAAAAGCGTGTTTATGGATTTTAAACATAAAATTTTAAGTTTGATAATCGCTACTATTTTTGTTAACATTTGTAATACCAATATTTTCAAAAATGGCAATCATATTTTTTAGATACATATTATATGATTAAAAACTAAAAATGTCTATTTGATTAATATACTGATAAATAAAAATTATTAAATCGAAAAGAAAAAAATATTTAAATTATAATATTTTACAGTTTTTGTATAATAATTCAATTACAGTAATATTAATAAATATTACTATATTTTTTTAATTTCCTTTACGATATATAATAAAAAGGATAACTGTAGGAAATTCAGTGTCAGATATTAATTCATGAGGATGTAATAATTTATTATAAAAACGCAAAATTAGATTTGTTATGTGCTTAAATTTTACTGTTGGTGTAAAAATTAAATGTTATCCATATAATATAGTAGATATTTATAATTTCAATTTTAATAAATTGAAGATCCGGATTTACATACATACATGCTAAAAACAGTGGAAAAAACGAATACTTGACGGATTATGAAATATGAAATATGGTTCCTTTAGAAAATGAAAATGTAAAATTGAAATTGATTTGTCTTAAAAATAAAAACATTAATTTAATGTAATAAGTAATGATGAATATAATATTCAAAATAAAAAAACATGCCTATAATATTTCAGCGTAGCATATTCAAATAATTTCATGGTGTCCCGCATTATTACATGCTTCGGATGGTTCGCGAACACATGAAATAAGACGTAGAAATGCGACGATAGAAAAGGAGAAAAATAAACCCAATATCAAGGATATTTACAATAATCGTGTCTTACTTCAACCTATTGAATTTTAATTTTTGTACATTAATGATGTCTTGTATATTCATCATAATTAGAGAAGTTGTTGGCAGTGTTAAAATAAGTGACACAAACAAGAAGTATTTCTTGTATTTTTAAGTGAGAAGAGAATCTTATAAAGCATTTTCCGTGCATAACTTGACGAACTAGTCTTCTTTCCTTTCGTTACTTTTAATAAATCTTTGGCGATCCTCCAGAAGAGACATAGATGTTTTATCAAGAGGAGAAATGTAAACATAAGGGATTTTGCATGCTTTGTAATGACGTATGAATATCCTTTACAATTTTTTTTCACTCCTAACTTTGACAATCCAAATCCGAATTTTACATTTATAGATTAATTGTATTCATATAACTATATTTGAACCTTTTTTTTTTATAAAACAAATAAAAGAGTATAGAATGTAATTGAACATTCTATAAATTCACAATATTATTATTATTATACTAAAAATTTTCACTATGAATCATTTTCAAGAATTAAAATTTTTTGTTTTATATCTTTTATTATAAATTTATATTAAAATAAATATAATTTTTTTTAAAAAAATAACATACATTCATTCGTTTTTTTAATTATCACTAGTCCAAGTAGGTGTAATCTAAATAATTTAAAGATTCTATAGAAAATTAAATTACATAAATTACATAAATTACATCCATAAATTATCATTATAAAAAATTATTAATGATTTATTTTTTTAAATACAATTTTTTGTTTATTTAATTAAATATATAATTGTTAATAAAAGTATGCAAAAATTTATAATTTGATGTAAAAAGATATTTATTTTTTAAACAATCACATGTATATTTATGTGTGAATATTTGTATAATCTTTTAAATTATGTATTAACTATTGTTTTGTAACACATCATAATATTTAGAACAAAATGTCCGAATTATAATTTTTATGATACAATAAAAATAAGTTAAGAAATTATAAATGGTATTTATATGCATATTGAAATAGAAAACATTGGTTCTTTAGTTTTTAAAATCATTTTCTTTGAGTTGTAATGCTTTTTTTATTAAAATATGAATAATAATATTTCTTTTTTTATTTAACAAATCTATATAATATTATTGAAAAATTATGTTTACTTAATTTTTAAAATATTATTATCTTTTATTCTACTCAAACACAATTACAATCTTTTTCTCATTTAAAAAAAAGTAGTTCAATATTATTTATAAAATACATTTCGATTTTTTTTATTTTCAAAAAATGTTGTACTAGATAAACTTTACACAAATTGTAGATGAAATTAAAAGTTAGTTAAAATAATCTTGAAAATATATTTTAAAAAATTCTTTAAAGACTAAATGTAATAATTTTAATATTGAAAATTACATGCATTTTTATTGTAAATTAAATGAGTTAATAATCGTAGTAAAAATGTTTTAAAAATTTTTGTTTTGACATCATAGTTATTGTTTATTATATAAAAGTACATTTATTTTATATTAAATTATGTATTCAATAAATCTGAACTATCATTCAAGTAAGTATTGAATGCATTTATAAATTTATGTTTGTATAAGTAAAATTTACTTAGATTTTTATTGAATACAGCATAAAAAAGTTTTAAAATTTATATTAAATAAATATTTTTATATTTTTTAATTAATGTGTATATAATAAGATCAATTATTACAATAAATATTTATTCATATATTACATATATTTTGAAAATTTAAACCATATTTTTTTCTCTTAAAAAGTGAAGAATATTTATATAAGTATAAAACAAAAAATGTGCATCAAGGCCATAATAGATCAAGGTACAAGTGTGTCTTGATAAACGATAAAATAATTGACGAGCCGTCTGTAGTAATAGTATGCGTTATGTAGCTAACAATAATTCTGCACATTCTTTAATAATAATATTAGTCGCGTTTCGATTAATGTAAGAAATAACGCGGAGTTAATATTTATAATATGCAAAAAATAATAAGATGATCCAATAGTATTTTATGAATTTATAAAGTTCGAATTTGAATCAAAGAAATGATGATATTTGTAAGTAGAAATAATTGTGCATGATAATGTTTATTTGTATAATTTTGATTGAAATATAAATTTCCTTATTAATTTAAAAAAAATTTCAGTAAAAAAATTATTTATTAATTCTATTTATAAAATTAAAGTCATGAAGTAGAAATTATAATTTTTCTTTTAATATATTATTTTCGTGTTTTATTATTAATGTTATATATACAAATTACGATAACATTGTTTTTAAGCGTTAAATTTAACAAAATATAAGCTTAAAAGAATATATATATATTAAAATGATTATGAACTCATTATCTCGTGACCGTAAAAACATCACTCTTTTCTATTTTGCGTTCAATTCATCCGTCATATCCGATCATACCATGTTTCTCTAAAATCTGTACTAACTTGACATTTATATATGATTTATGTATGAATAATTAAATATGAATTATTAGAGTTTTTATCATTTATGTCTACAATTTTATTTTTCTTTTAATTATGATTTACAATGAAAGAAAAAGGATACAAAATTTAAATTCTTTCTTTTCTAAAATAGTTAAATAATTATTTTAAAATAACGATATAGGTATTTGTATTTTGTAATATTTTTATTTAGATCATAATCATTTTTTTTTTATTTAAGAGTTTAATATTAAATTCTATTAAGTTAATTATGTAATCTTTTAACGAATAAATTATTATATAAATTATAGATATAAATTATTTTAACGAATTATATACTTATCAGTAGAGAAGTACACTTTTATATAGTATCTAGGTACTAAATGAAATAAGTTTATCACGCTATTTTTGGTTACTTTCGGCATCGTATATTCGGAAGCCATGTGTTCATTTTTATTGTTAAAAATATTATAATACTAAAGAAACACGTATTCTATATTAAAGATAAATAACGACAAACAGTAATATTTTTTTATGTTATTATTTTATTCAATTAATGTTGTCAATCTCATTGATAGCCTTTGTTATATATTAAATTATATCATCAATTCAAACATTTTAAATCTTCCTTTAGTTATTGTAACAGTAAAGTTATGTTCTTATCAATTAATTATGTATCAATTGTATTATAATATTTCTTTCCTGCTTCATCCATTTAAATTAAAGCGTTAATAATTTGTTACAATTGACTATGAATTTATAAAAATGAATTATCTTATATTTTAAATAAATTTTAATATAGATTTTTATGATTATTTTCAGCTATATATAATATATATTTTAAAATATAATATTATAATTTTTATGTATTCATTCTTTAATACAAAATTTTTTTTATTTATATCATTAAAATTCTTATATACAAAATAGATAAGGATTCAAGTGTTCTTTTGCTATTGTAAATAAATAAAGTTATAGCATTTTTAAAACGTAATGTAAGAATACTTTAAGGAAAAAAATTATTAATTTTTTAATGGTCACAAATAAGTACATTAATATGAACTGCGATATGTATAGAATATTCAATTAAAGTACTCTTAAATTTACCAAGATTATTTATTTAACATTAAGAAATATGTATTGACTTCGTTCATACTTCATAATTTTAAAACATTAATAACAGTTATATATATTTTCAAAATCTTATTAAAATTAAAGTTTAATCTAAATTCTATAAATTCTTTGAAGAGTTTATTTGTACTATTTGAAATGTGAAGCTACTATAAAAAAGATATAATTGTAGTATGAATTATAAATATAATTATAAGGATTTCTGATTTTTATAAAATATATTTTAATAATGTCTTAAAAATTTAAAAATTAAATATGTAATTCAAGTATTTATATATTCTTGTAATATATTTATGCGAAATTATAAATATATTTTAGAACTGTGGACTTTTATTTATAAAGAATGATGAAGTAAGGTATTTTATATTGGTAATTAATAAATAAAACATTTATTTATTCATACAATGTATAAATAATAAAAGAAATGTAAAAAGTTTATAATGAATATAATAACTATATTATTTTCAACATTTTGGATAAACATACGTAAAAAGATATAATTTCCTGAGCCAACGGGCAATTATTAAGAATATGCTTATTTGCGACATATTATTTATAAAGGTACTCGAATACAATAAATCTATTAAATTATCTTCACTCATGTGTAATTAAAAGAAAATTTTTTACGTTTTAAAAAATATGTTACAAATATATAGATAAATAAAAAAAGATAAAATAATGAAACTATAGATTTTCGAGTATTTAAAAGTATGTAAGATTATATAAAAAATATTTTTTTATTTGATTACTTTATTTTTGTCACATCCATAAATTTTTTAGTCTTTAGAAATTGGATCATTCTATAAAACTAGTAATTTTTTAAGATTTGAATAAAACTTAAATTTTTACTGACATTATCTTGAAAAATTAAAAGAAAGATTTTATACAGACAGTAATTTAAGTGATTTATATTAATCATTTATAATAATCTGCCAATAATGTTTTAATTTATATTTTAAATTTATACTTTTATTTGTAGTATAACAATTGAAACAATAAAAACATGAATTTATATTGAAAAGTTGTCCTGAAATAAAATATATTTCTAAAATTAATTTTATATCAGCTATAAAAAAAATGCTTCAAAATTAAATTTTATGATAAGAATGGTTGTTTTCTAAAAAAATATTTGCAGATACTGAATAAGAAATAATAAATAAATCTATTGAAACAATATGTAAAATTTAATCTAATAGTAAAAGCGTAATTATATACATTATTTGAAAGAGTATGAGAATATTATTGTTCTATGCAATTAATTACTGTAATAAGTATATAAAGTGTTATTACAATAATTAAGAGAAACTTTAAAACTCTGTATATAATATACAATTAAACTAGAAGAGAAGCTTATCTTTTTAATTCAGCACTATTTGATTAGTAATAAATTTATATTTAGAAAACTGATTTTAAAATAAATAATTTAAGATAAAAAATCTAAGCCTTCTTACGTAATAATTATGTAGAAATTTTATCTAAGAAAATAAATATTTTATTAAATTAAATTATTAAAAAAAATATTTCTCCAATAAAAATAAATGTTCAATTATTTTCTAATGAAATTTTTTCCTAAAATATTATAATTTTGTTAATACATTGTAGAATTAAGTTTATAAACTAATTTATATTATATTCGTTGTAATTAAAGAGAAAACAATAACAAATATAGCCAATTATATATCCAAATCTGTTAAAAAAGTCGAAAAATATTATTTTGACAAATTTTCATGCACTTCTCTAGTACATCCAAAATAGTCGTTCGATTTCTTGTTATGTATTCAAAAGGAAGATTGATCTAAAGCGCGCACTTTTATTGAAAAACCGATAAAAACTGTATTATGTAATAGATATTTATTGTTCGTAAGGTTCATGGGCTCCAGAATGAAAAAGAGTGAAAAGTGTGACGCCTGAGTGTCTGGCAACCGGCGCTTTAAGCGCGTTAGTCTCGTTGCGTTTGCAGTTGGCTGCTCAGGCACCGTCGATCCCCTTAACGTTCCCAACGGCGATTTATTCGTATCAGCTGGTCGCTAGCGGATGCCTCGCGACGCCTCGTACGCGTTTCCCTTCGATAGCCCATACGTTTAAAAGAAATACGTACTGCTCGTCGAAACCCTTTTCTCCTTGCGAGTCCTGAGACGATGCCCAGACAGGACACCCTCCTTAAGCACTGCCTCTTAGAGAAGCACATCGGTAAGTAATTATATCCACTTCTATCCTCGGGATGACGTCAGTTGTGGACCAGTCCTTTAGCATCGTTGCGCCCGATGACATTGACATTTCATCAAAGGTCAACTGTTTGCCTTTGCGACATTTTCTCATGCATTATAAAGTTTACATTCGCAATTTCTTAAGTCGAGTGTAAATAGTAAGTAAACCGAAGCCTTCCTTTCTTTTTAACGTGTAATTTTTATGTTTGGGCAGAATATCAACACGCTGCTCTAGTTTAGGATCGCTTTGATTTTTATTAATTTACAATTCGGAAAATGCCTTTCAGACTTTGTCTTTAATGTTTCTTTCGTTTAATTAATTTTAGCTGAAGAGTTATTTTCACTAAGGCCAGAATTAAAAATTTACAATACTGTGTGTATGCGCAACGGCTGCGCTTGCGTGTGGCAACTTTGTGCGCTTATGTACGCGTCTGCATTCGCAATGTACATTAAATAAATTATCAATGAAATTTAACGTTATGAATTTTGCAAGATATTTAACACCTTCGCGCCTTGAGGCTATATTTAATAACGAACGTGTACGTTCATAGCTGATACGCACTCCACAATTTCATGGCTTGTCGTATAATATACATTGAGATGTATATATATATTTTATTTCTCTTATTGATATCCACTTTATCATTCAATTTAGATTTGTGAACTTTTAATAATTGAATTTATTATCATATATTGATTATATGAATAATTTATTTGTTTCTTTTATAAAAATAATTATCATTGCTTTCATGATACCATCTGCAACGATGATGTTAACAGTTGAAGAACTTATTAATTTTATTTCAATATTTTGTCATTTTTTAACAACAAAATTATCTTATAATTTTAAGAACTCCAACGTCGTGTCTTAATATTTTTTTTGCTAAAATTATCATTGGAATTTGTAATCAGTGTATTTAAAAGATAAATGAAATAAATATTATAAGGATTATGAGTCGCACATTGTGACTCTTTCAACTACAATTGTTTGTTTTAGAAGTATATAAAGAATTGTATATAATTCATAAGTTAAAAATGCTTTTAATCAAATCATTTTATATTGGTTATTTATCTAGTCTTATTAATTTTTCTTATAAAAAAATTATTTTTTTAAATCTTAAAATAAATTTTTTTATATAAATACTGTAAAAATAGTTTCCTTTATAATAGATAATGAATTTAGCTATTATATGTACTTTTATATTGAAGGCGAATAATTATGAAAATTCGTTTAAATTGTATATTAAATTAAAATTAATGTTTTGTGGATAAAGTATAGAACATTAATTATTATATGATTAACTTGTTACTAAATGTCAGAACTATAAATTTTACTTCCTAATTGTATTTTATTTTTAAATATTGTCATTTTATCTATTTTTCAAAATAATTTTTATATAAAAGTTATTAATATGTTAAGGAAAGTTTGGTGATCTTATTATCAATAATTTGAGAAAACAGTTTTTAATAATAAACAGTTTATACAAATAAATAATAACAATAATTTTTTTTATTTTTTCAAAATATAAAAAAATTTAAATACAATTTTTTTAGAATATTATTTGTCATTTCAATTGGTTCAAACAATTAAATTGACACATACAGAAGAAATTAAAAAATGTTTAATTGATGTTAAATTTAAATATTTACATAAAAAAATAATTTTAGAAAAATATTGAATCTTAGTTTATTTTGTGATTAATTATTTTGATACAAAGCAAATCTATTTACGAAGGTGATACAATTTACAAAAATGCATATTTAAGATATTTGTAGTAAATTAAAAAACTGAAAATAATTTAAAAATAATAATACATAAAATTTTATTCAAAACAATTTTTAATGGAAATGATTTTCAAAATGAAAATAATAAAAATTTATAAGAAAGATATTTATAGAATAAATTTGTTTTAAATATATTTGTTTTAAAATATATCTATTTTAATAATATAATAATTTTATAACTAAATTTTTCTGTATTAAAATATTAATTCGATGTTTTTCATCTACTTATTGAGAATTTTGAAAAACAATTATTGCGAAATTTTTTATATATTAACCCTTACAATCATTTTTAATTGATTCGAACCCTAATAAATTTTATTATATAAAATATAATAGAGCCAAATTTATATATTTATTTAAATAGTAGTTTTTATGTATTTGTATTAATTTTTTTTAATTCTTTATGTTTTCTTTGACCATATATTATTTAATAATTATATATTAGATAATATGTACTTTATATAATTCAAATTATTCATAAGTACAGCATAAACATTTTTATTTACATCAGCTTTTTGTTCATGTAACTAATATAAAATACTAATATAATAACTATACGCATTTTTACTCTATAATTTTAATTTAAATAATTAAGAGATATTCCTTCTCTAACTGTATTTGTGTAGATTAATAATTGTTGAAATATTTTTACTACTGGTTGTATTTAATTTTCGATATATATATAATATATAATTAATAATTAAATCATCTTTAATTTTCATTTGAAAGAGTTCATTTATATCTTAGCTTAAAGTTATCGTTATGATTAATTAGAAATGTTATTTATAGTTTAAAAAATATTACATCGTTTACGTTTAGATAAATTTAAACTATGCTTATAAAGAGAAAATATATATTTTCACTTTACATGGTTGAATATTTCTTTTTAAAAAATTTTTATTCTACTTATAATTCATCAAATTTTTTATGAAAAAATGTGTCACTAAATTAAAATTAAAATATCTTATATCTCTATTCAGAATAAGTAAAAATTTAACTATTTCAAGGTTGACAGAATAAACATTTTTATATCTATTATAATTTAATATATAATAAAATAATGAAAGCATTTTAGCAGAAACTATAGTATATTTTTATTCAGTTATAAATAATGATTTTAATAATATTGCACAAAGATAAAATATAAAATCATTACTTTGTGTTATTTTTATTGTTATTGTTATTAGTATTACATTAAAATTTATATATTCTTTAGAATATAAATAATATTTTATACTTATTCTATACTAATTTTTAATCTTTTTGTTTAATTATATGTCTTATCATATCCATAAAATTATTTTTATGTATAAATAAACATAAAAAAATTAATATTTGTATACATTACGAATGTTAATAAATAAAATATCATGAATAAAAATTAATAATTTATAAATATATATAATATAAAAAAAATTTTTTTAGTACGTCACTATTCTTTTTCTATAATAGATTTAAATAAACGTTTATATTGGAAATAAAATTGTTTAGTAACAATTTTAATATCAATTTTGAAAATATTTGCTCACATTGTAAAGTAAATAATTCTTAAATTTAAACAGTTTTTCAATTTATTTAATTTTGATTTATTAAATATAATAGGTCTATTTGAATTTTTAAGCGATAATACATGGATATCTTTGAAATTATAATATATAGAACATAGATAATATAAAAGACTACATTAAAAAAAATAAAAATGTTTTAATTTTGATATTTATATACTATAAACACTTTTTAGATATTCTAAATTTTTAAATATAATTAAAATGTAACAATGAGTATTGTATTACATTGTATTTATGTTTTATTTAAAGGGATTATTAACGAAGGGATCTCATTCATATTATCATGTATTCATCTTATTTTATAATATTTTTATATTTAATTATTGAAGAAAATTATGTAAATAAAAAAGAAAATTTTCTTATATAAGTAAAGAAAATTGTTGGCAATACTTTTTAAAGTTAGTTAATTTTTCACTAAATCAAAGAAATCTTTAAAAATTATTAAGTTTGCGAAAAATGGAAAATGTTAGTTTATAATAATTGACTAAAAATATTAAACAGTATTATAAGCTTGTTAATATAAATATGTATTTCTTATATCTTAGCATCGAGATGGCATTTATACATTTAATACAATTAATAAGCAGCTATAAAGAGTTTGTGAATCTTTATAGGAGTAGTGTTAGTTATATATAATTGTAATTTTTACGTGACTGTATAACATTTTTAACATTATGAAAAATAAAAAAAAAATGAATACTAATTATTAAATAAATGTAACCGATTAAAAAATATATATTCAAGCAGTATTTATTTGCATAAAAGACAAACAGCTATAATTTAAAATAGAATTTATAGACATGATGTTGAGGAAACTTAAAAAGTATATTAACTATATTTATGAGATAGAACATAGAATCTTCCTTAGTTTTCACTAGCATGCTACTCTTGATAATCGATCATAAACCCATGGTTTGCCTTTCATTTTTCAGACGCTTTGCTGGCGGATCTGCAAAACACGGTCTCACCGGACACGAGGTTCATCGGAGTCGGCAATACACCCGGATACGGCTCCTTGAATGGAACGCGCGCTCACAGTTCCAGCACCATGTACAAGCCGTACGAGAATCGCGACACCTCGCCACTGCAGTCGCAATCGGTAAGTACGCCCATATCGCTAAATATCTTTTTAAACACTGTCTTTTTAATCGCGAAATTTTTCTTTCTGAAATCTTTCGTGGTCATCCGATAATGTGAAAGATAACATCTAATTTATTTTTAACGATGAAAAATTGTTTAATATTACATAATTTAGCACTGGATGTAAATTATTTATTTAGAACTTCATGCCAAATATTTAATAGACCGATATACATTTGAAAGAAATTGAATCATACGATAATTTATTTAAAAATACGTTAGTAATTATTATTAATAAAAAATAATTATAATATTTTTATATTCACATAATATATGAGTTATTGGTAAAGAATCGATATTAAATATTTTTGAATCGTTATAATTTATAATTTTTTATTTTTTAGTCTAATATATTTTATGTAATCTAAAAGTTAATAATACTATTTAATATTCTTTTATATGAATTTTGTATATAATTTTACAATTATAGTTGTAATATATTTTATTATATAATAATAAATTTCTATATTTGCGTAAGTTAAACAACTTCCAAGAACTCTAATAATTTCAAAAAGTTAATTACAACTTAATTTTTTACGTATAATATTTACGATAAAAACAATAAAATTAGATTTAATTTTTTACTTGCAATTCTCGTAATCTCTGACGAACAGCATGCATTAAATATTATATATGTATATATATTATATAATTTAAAATAAACTTATACTCCTATATAAATTTATCAAATTTAGAATTATTATCTTTCATTCGATAAAAAATCATACATAAAATAATTTATTAGTATTTCCTAAATTAAAAATACTATTTAAAAAAAATTGCATATTTCTTTTTAATATTTATTCAATCAAAAATTATATAATAAAAATTTACATAAATCACAATTAAAAAAAATAGATTTATATTATTAGCTTAAAGAGAATCATTTTAACGAGGTTTAAAACTGGTTTATTTTTTCAAAACTTGTAACAGTTATTGATTTTTTTCTATTATATAAAAATAGTTATTTGAATAATAATTATGAACAAAAAGAAAAATTTAGTTCTTATGAGAAAATATAAGAAAATGTATTTGTGGAAATATTATAAAATAATTTATATGCGTGCACGTATTCTTTTTTCTTTTTTATAATTAATGATTAATATAAAAATTATAAAACTTAAATATTTTTTTTGCGATTTAATTAAAAAAAAAGGTATGTAAATTCAATGAAATAAATTAACTATTATGAATTTGTTAAATAAGCTTAATTTTGTTGCAATATGAATCCTGTGAAAACGTTTGTTGTTAAAATTTTTTTATTAATTAATCGTGTTAAACAATTTATATAATCATAATTATTGTATATGTACTTTTATGAATTTAAAAAAATAACTTTATTAAAATAACATTGTTTCCATAATAACTCAAAATTAAAAATAAAATCAATGACAACAGAAAAATTATTGATTTCGCAAGATAATATACTTAATTTCTTTTGTATGAAACAATATATTTGCTCAAAGCATAGCTTTAGTTTTAAAACCTATTTTAAGTTCTCTAAAAACTATTTAAATAAGTAGTACTATTTAAATAACAATACTATTTAAATAGTATCGTTCTTCTTGTGTTAAAAAAGAAAGATTTTTTTAAAATACTTCCCAAGAGAGAATATGAATAAATTAAAATCAATTTTATGCTAATGACATCGAATGTTTTTCGAAATCGAAACATATGCTCAACATATTACTCTACATTACTCATGTAACTATACATATAATTGGTTATACAATGTATTTATATGTAGTTTATTTAGTTATTATTAGTATTAATTACTCTTAATTTTGTTTATTCTTTTATATGATAATAAAGTCAGTAATTAATATTTTCATCAAAATATAATGTATAAAAGATGAAGTAAATTATTCTTTTTTACGTTGATACAAATTTTTTATTTTAGAGAAAATTACTTTGTTATATACTCTGTATAATATTATATAAAACAATAAAAATTTTACCGATAAACTGGGTAATATTCATTTTAAAATTTTTTTGTTATAACACGAAAATTAATAAAATTTAGCTATTTTTATTTATAGAAAATAAATCTTTTATTCTTTTTTTGAGAAAATATTAATAATTTTTATATATAATTGATTATTTAAGCTAAATAATATAAGTTTCTCTATCAGTTAAAACCAAAGTAATATTATAGTTTGATAGATTCTTATTTAAATTTAAAAATAAAACTTTTATTTTATGTTATTATTCAAATCTGAAAAAAAATTCACAATGCTAACTTAGGTTCAAAATTCTTTTTTTAATTTTAGAGCATATAGAAAATTTTATTTTTATTCGTAGTAAAAAATAATATTATTGTATTCGATTTGAATTGACCGAAACTAAAGAATTTTATTATAATGTTTAAATGAAATCACAACAAAATTTGAATTTAAATAAAAGAATATAGCTTTCTTATTTTTTTATATAACATTTACTATACCATATTTTTAATTATACATGTTTTGTATGACTACTAACCTCTTTTCTAAATATCTTTAATGATATTTCATCAAGTTCTATTAAAATATTTATTGGAAACCTCTTTAACATTTAAATGAACAAATAAAAACCATATTTTGTAAATATTTATTTAAATAAATTATTTTCTAATTTCTTAGAATTTAATTTTTTTTATTATAGTTCTTGTGAAATTATTGTATATACTTATATTTAATAAAAGAAATATCAAACTGTTCTTTATTAAAGAAATAAATTTAATATACATAATTATTACAATTTTGAGTACATTTCTGTCTTTGTATAATTTATCAAAAAATATTAATGTCACTTAAATGTATACCTTTTCTTAATATTAGTTTAAAAAATGGTAATTAAAATAATATATTATTCAAATATGAATAGTGTATACATGAATTATTATTATAATTTTTCGTTAAACATTTTAAATAGACATTTTCAATAAGGAATAAAGATTTTCCAGTTTTTGGGTGAATTTATTTCTTAATTTATTAATTATAGGCAAAAAAATATTTTTATTATTTTAATATATATATTAGAAATATTATCGAATTTTATTATATAGATAATTTAATAATGTATAACATTTTTTATATAATAAAGAGTTTAATTTTATAGTAAATATTTATTTGTATTCAGTAAGAAATTGAAGGTATAAAAAATTAAAATTTTTTTTCAAAGATTTTATTTAGCAATTCACTTTTTGTGTAATCTGTTAGACTACTACATTTGAAAAATCTTCGAATAAAATTTATAATTAAATTAAATTTTTTACATTAGAAAAAAATATTATAATATCACGATTATATCAAAACTAATAAAAAAAAATTCTTCATTAATATTTTCATCGCATGTGTATATAACACTTTTTGAAAACTTGTTCGGCACATATGCATGGTTGTATAATGTGCGTACTATAATTCGATAATTTTTTATATTTGGTGGTGAAGTGCTATTTTTTGTGAATTTATTTATCAGTCCGTTTCATATGTTTAAAAATTTTTGGCTACATTGTTATTTCGTAAAATTATAAACAAATTTTCATTAATAATCCAAAGTTTAAAAAATAATGAATAAACAAGCTAACTATTTATAGTGACAAACGACTTGCCAGCAAGCGTAAAATAATTTTCTAAGAAACACCAATCTATATTCTGCTAAGTAAACAAATATGAATATTAACATTGCTAAATAGATGGCTAATTTTTAATTATTCGTCATGTTCGTCGTATTTCATTACGCATAAATAATAAATATTATATTGTTGTTTTATTTATATTTAATAATAAAATGAGCAAAAAAAAACGAGTCTGAATATTTGAGGACCAAATGCAGGTAATTAAAATTTCAAACTTAATATAAAAAATAATCTTATTCTTTTCTAAAGTAAAACTTAATTATACCATATCATTAATTTAAAAACTTATTTTAAAATAAATATTTTTCTTGTATATTAATACAACAGTAACGAACTATTATTTTGTATTTACAATAAACTTTTGTTTTATCTTCATACAATATTTTATTGATAGATATGCAATTGTGATCTTTGAAATTTAAAAATAAGCCGAATAAATTTTAATTATTAAATATATAGAAACTACTGGTAAATTAAAATTTTTTTAATTAATATAACTTACAATTGATACAATTAAGATAATTAATTTTGATACATATTATTTCCTTTAATTTCAGTTTATTTTAAACATAATAGTATATTCTAGAAAATACTTTTATAGTAATGAATTTATAAACATCATGAAAAATATTAATGTTTACTTAAATATAAGAAATCTAATGTAATAATTAAATTCTATAATCGATTTAGATATTAAATCTTATATATTGAACTTATTAAAACTATAATTTATTTTATTGATTTTTATATAAGCCTTTATATTTTTTGAAGACAATTTATTTATAGATTTTCAATTTAAAATCAATATAAAATGATTATAATTTTAACGTATCGTTTTTTGTTTTTTATTGTAATCATAAAAATGTTTAAAAAAATATTGTGTATGAAAAAGATACCATTTGTATAGGTTTTTATTAAAAAGGAAAACTATGTGATTTTTCTTATATAATAATTTTATATAATAATCTTATGCCTATAATATCAATCGTATTGAATATTTAATATCATTGAGACATTTTCTCCTAAATACTAAAATTTCTGAAATTTACAATCAAGAAATTTTTCTTAAATATTTTTCAATAAATACATCTTTCATTACATATTTTTTCGTCATTTTTTTAAACAATGAAATAATTAAACTTTTTTTGTTTTCTACACCACTTGATTTTTTTATGCTTCTAATTTTATCTATATTCATAGCCTTTTCTAATTTTTTTTCTTTTTTTTCTTTCTATTAACTATATTTTCTTTTATATTTAATATTTTCAGTTTTTTCAATTTTTAAAGTTTTATGTATAATATCTACTTTAGAAAATGTGTAAATTTTTTTGTTAATAAAGACCTTTAAAAAGATCTTATTAATATTGAATTTTGTTAATTATTTTAATTTTTCTTTATAGTATACATTTTAGGTTTCTCTTTCCTTAAGTATTTATAATTTTTTAATAAATTTTACAATTTAAAATAGTATACTTTTATATTATTATTTTCCTTAATATATTTCGTTTTAAAAATAAATAACCTTTTTTTCATATGTTATTTCATTTAACTAGTAATTTTGTATAAATATTTACACTATTGCTATATTCATAAAATATAATCTTGTTATACTGATTTTAATAATATATTTATAAGTTATATATATTACATTTTTACTAACATTTGTTATACTATTAAAAAATTTGAAGTACTTTGTAATCAATAAAAATATAATAAAACAATGTTTTTTAATTAAAGATCTATTACACATTATTAGATAAAGTAATGGTATAATCTTTTCCTTAAAAGTCAAGT
This sequence comes from Dolichoris vasculosae, assembly GCA_018907195.1. Classification (NCBI taxonomy): domain Eukaryota; kingdom Metazoa; phylum Arthropoda; class Insecta; order Hymenoptera; family Agaonidae; genus Dolichoris; species Dolichoris vasculosae. The sequence goes on along the minus strand of JACCHY010000002.1, from coordinate 4,355,549 downwards.
AAGGTATAATTTTGATGAAATATTTTTTCATTCAAATTTGTATAAAAAAAATAAAAACTATAAGATAAAATTAATTCTTAAATATAAATTAGATTAACTAAATAAAAACGGTTTGTATACTTAATATATTAATGAAATTCAGCAATTTAATTTACTTTTATAGTGGAAAAATCTACTTTAAAGATATTATTTTATGAAATATTAAGTTTAATATTTATCATATTAATAGAATATGTATAAAATTAGAAGCCTTATCGTTAAAGCTAATTAGCTATTTTAAAACTGTGTTTGTATTTTAATATATATATTTTTTGCGTATAACTTAATTTAGTGATAAGCTATTACATTTTGACAAAGTAGGTTGTATATTACAAAAATTTTTTTAAATATTGTAGAATAAAGTACAAGAGTTTCAAATTTTAAAAAAGTAAGAAAGATTATGGATAAAGTACTTAAATAAGTATTAGGATTAAACAAGAAACAAAATAATGAAAAATGGTAAATATTAGAATTGTAAGTTGAAAATATAGAAATTGTATACTTGAACTCACATCGTAAAAGTAATTAAGGTAATTACATATAGATTTAGTAGACGAAGCATTTATCGAATGAAATATAAATAAGTAGCTTATATAGTGCTGTAGAAGAAAACCTATAAAATGAAAGATATTTAGATGTATAAAAATGAAAATAAAAAAATTATATTAAATTGAACTTAAAAAAATAATGTGCAACTAAGTACATATTTGTATATGTATGCTAAATGTGTAATTTGAAATTTCATTGTTGTATTACTGAAATAAAAAAAATTATGAGTATTTAATATTATTATTTAACAATTTTATGTTATTGATTTCTGGTATTGATTCTTAATAAAGTATTAATCAAATCTTTGACTTATATCAAAATGGTTATAAATATCATTTCAAGAATCTTTAAATTTTTATTTTTGTTTCTTAGAAATGATATTTGTAAAACAATAATTTTAAAAGTTTTTAATAATTAATCAAATATTTACATACAAATCATCTGAATGTAAGAGTTTAAAGGACTTTTTAAATATATCATATACATTTGTAAAATTTGAATAGGTCTAATATAAAACAAAAAAAATTCAAAAACAAAGTAAGCTATAATGTACATTTTAATCTACATTTGAATGTAAAAATTTCTAAAATTATTGTGTTTATTATATTTAATCAATCATTAAAGAGATATAAAATTACTTAATAATTTAAATAATATAAAAACATAACATTATAATTTTTAATTTCTGTATCTCATCTAAATTATTATAGAATTTTAAACATGTTCTTATCATGATTAAATTTTTTTTAAAGATTAAAATTTATCCTTTAATAAAAAAAAACTGTCTTTAAACGTATTATTATGCTTAGTAATATACTATAGCCCAATAGTGCTTCAGAAATAAAGATAAGCATTCAAAACTTGTAAATAAATAGTTATTCTACTTGTTATTTGGTTTATCAGAGTCTATTCATTCAAATGAAGAATATGGAAAAATAAATTTAAATTGATGGGTTAAAATATTGATTTTTTAATAATCGTAATTACAAATTTAGATATTTAAAAAAAATTCAAAATATGAAAAATTTATTGATTATATACATATATAGTATATAAATACAATTCTATGTTTATTCCTTAGAATTAATAAACTAATCTTATGAAAAAACTCAATAATATTACTTATTTATTTAGATATAAAGATATTTCAACTGAAAAATTATTTATTCTTTAAACATTTTTAATATTTTTTATTTATGGATATATTTGCTATTGTTATAAAAATGAATAAAAATATTTTAAGAAACAAAAAAACTATAAAACTCAAAATTAAATAAGAACAGCTTTTTTTTTAAGTTTATTTAAAAAATTTTCATCTTAATCTTATTTTTATTATATGAAGTATATTCAGTTTATATAAAAAATGATAAATTATTAATTTATATTACAATACAATTCAACTATGACTCCATTTTTTAAAAATTGTTTGCTTAAATCAATATGATCAAGTACGATTAAAACAGTACAAAATAAAAAATATCATGTAAAATGAAACTACTGTTTTATTAAAAATCAATCCATAATTGCTCAAAATCATTGAAAATATGTAAATTAAGTTAATGTAAAAGTTCGATCGGTGCCTTGATTTAGCAGATGCAGGGCTCGGATGGGATCGAAGCACGCGCATCGATGGTCCTTTGATTTCAAGTCGTGCCACTGAATTTTATTACGCGTACTTTTTCTAAAAATACGAAACGAAAGGAGCGATACCACCGACACGCGTGACCCAATGTGCAACGGCGAGCCGCGTCCTCTAACGAGGGAGCGAGAACTTGAAATTTTTCGTGATCTCGTCGATGAATGCTGCGGTGGGGGAGGCGGGAGCGGTCGGGTCGTAAAAGCCATCTTTGCCAATTCTCTCATTTTTGACACATGATTAACTAGTTGCAACGTTTCGCTTGTACAGTATCGGCGACGTTGTTCACCGTCGAAGAGAAGAATCGGCCGCGCTTGTCGCTTATTCTCAGTCCTGCGCAATATTTATGAATCGAGTAACATGGATCTTATTATTTTAATCTATTGAAATATGCAAAGAGAACATTTTTATTAAATTTATTTCCTATTTTATGATCTCCCAATGATTTAGTCTTTTAATTCTACAAAATTGAGTTTTTATTCGATTTATGCAATTTTCACCTTATAATATAAGTTATTTATATATAACGAAAATTATATGACAAATAGATCCATTTATTGTAACTAATTATTTTTCAAGATAAGTTCTTTTCAGGCAAAATTGCTTGGAGAAAAAAAACTTTTTTCTTGCTTAAAAGAGTTGTATTGCAAAAATATTTTATATAATTTAATTTTACCTCTTATGAAATCTTTGAACGAATTAAAAATTCATATATATCATTGATTGATTTATATAAATAAGTTTTTTACACTGTTGTAATTTAAATTATATCATTTGTAAAGAAGTAAGAAATAATATAAAAGAGTATATAATTCAAGTAAAATCTATGAGCTCTTTAATAAAATTTAATTTTTAAAAACTTTTTTTATCAACAATTCTAAAACCAATCTAAAACATTTCATATAAAAAAAAATTAATTGATTAAAACTTTACTCGACAATAATATTTTTAGAAATAAATTCTCTTTTTTTCATATTATTAACATTTATCGATAACTGTAAAACATTTTTATTATTGAAAATCGACAAAAAATTATGCAGTATTCTTATTTATTGAAACTTTTATTAGAAAATTTTAAAGCTTTGAAAGTTTGAAAATGCTCTAGATCGTAATTATGATCAAAAATACATAATATGCTTAAAAATAATGAATTAAGATAATCATATTTCCACAAATATTTTATGTAAATAATTATTATCTAATTGAATATTTAACAAGTAACTAAAAACACGATTAAACATACATCAAAACATCCTAAAATAATAATTAATTATTATTTGTTGAGTCATTAACAATTCTTGGATTCAGTCTTTAATTCAATCATTAATTAAGAAGATGAAGGATGAAAAAAATTATAATATAAATATAAGATAATAAACCTCTATAAATATATTTTGTATTTTATCACTTTTAAAATTATCTACATCTATATTCAGAAAACCTTAGCTTATATTTTAACAAGTATAAAATGAAAAATTAAAAAAAAATGAATTCGTTAAAAAGTTGAATTTATATAATTATAAGAATTTGTATTAAGAGCCTTTATATAAGCTCTATAGTTTATTGAAGATATGTTTATTAATTTTATTTAGATCTATAAATATAAATTTTTCAATTATATATAAGCATCAACGGCAATTCCAATTTTAATGCCAATGATGTGATTTTGTAAATATATTTAATATAATTAATAAAACTATTAAATTCTATTTAAAAATAATTTGCAATTTTTAAATTAATTTTCATGTTATAGCCGACTTACCAAAATTGTGAAGTAATCGAAGAAGCTGTAACGAGATCAATAGGAGCTAATACTGGAAGTGAGCAATACAATCAAACTGGAACAGTGGCAAAAATGCCATCCTTAAATAATAATCTTTCTGAACTGGATACTCTTTTACAAGATTTGAGCAACGCACGTTATAATTCTCATACTCAAGATACAGGTAATTTTTTTCTTCAAAAATGTATTTCTCATGTAATTATTCTTTACATTTTTTTTGCGCGTTTATAAATTAAATTAATTTTTTATTCTAACTATTTTACGTTACGTCGATTTATATACATTTTACCAAATAAGTACTAACATCATATTGCAATTTGTTAATGCATTTATAGGTAATATCTATAACATATTCTAAAAATACGTACGCAATTGATTTATAAACTAAAATTCGTAACTTTCTATATCGATTTTTTATTAGTAAGTCTATTTTTGGATAAATACTTAAGTTAAAAATAAACAGGCACTAGAAAGATTCTCATAATGGATACACAAAAATATGAATTGTTGAAATTTGAGAATTGAATTTAAGAATTCAAAAATTAAATAAATAATTTCGTAATGTTATTTATTGTTTTCAAAGTAATAACCAGTATTTTATCTTTGTTTGTTCAACTAAATTTAAACTTTTATACGTACTAGTCATACGTGCATACTCATTTTATTTAATTTATTTTTATAAACAATAAATAATAAATTTTATATATAAATCGATAACTAAATTCTGATTTTTATGCAAAATTTGAGAAAATAAACAAAATAATTATATTAAATCCCTCTTTAAAATAAATGCTTGCAAAATCACAGTCGTATCAAAGTAAATATAATATTGATGAGTTAGTGTGATATTCTTATATTTAGATTTAAAGTAATATAATTTTCCTAAAGGATATAGATAGACCAATTCATATATTTCATTTTATTTTGTTAATGATAGAGTAGATAGATTTTTATTTTGCATCACATATATTTGATAAAGTTTTTCAGTGATTTACCTTTAAAAAGAAATGATTACCATTCTTGAAAATATAATGATAATATGAAAATTTGTCTATTTCATTATTTTAATTGATTTTAATTTAAAAAAATGAATTCATTATTTGAAATCAGATTTATTTAAATAGGAAAAATAACAATGATAAAGATACTTTATGCAAAATAATTTACTATTTAATATGTATGATTGCAGCTAATAGAAATAATGTATAAGCTTTCAATAAAATTCCAATTTCAAACTAATGAGAAAAATTTTTTATAATTCATAAGAAGTTTAAATTAAATTTTTTGATAAGTTTAATAACAAATGTAGGTACACTATTATTACTTCTGAATTATTTCAAATAATTGACTTTTTTACAAGATGCTTGTGTATTAAAGAAATTGCGATTCTGCTCTGAGATACTCAAATAATAAATCTACGCTGGTATTGATTAAATTTTGTGTTAAACTTTATTAAAAATTATAGGTTGTAACGATTGATATCCACTAAGTTATATATGATTAAATATCGTACCTTTTCCTTCATACTTCCGATACATTATTACCTTCATCATTATCATCAATGCAGTTGACTTCAACTTTGACCTTCCTTGATTATTTATATACTCATATCAGCCGTCGATGATGTAATTATGAAAGCAACAACAGCTCAAAATCCAAACTGGATAGCAGCCAATGAGTCAAAATATGCTTGGGTTTGTTATAAAGTCTCAAATTAATGTAAAAGCTCACGTCATTGGATCGATTTAGGTTATTCTGATTGAGCCTTGTTTCACATTCGCTTAACATACAAAATACAAGAGGAATTTTACAAAAGTATGGGAATTTTGTAAATAAACAAATTGCAAGAGAATACCGTAAATTTAATTTTTGATGTTTTTGTTTGATGCGCCGTTTTATTCTATTTTAGATTTCTTGACGATATCATAAATAAAGGATCTCATGTGTCTGTACCATTGCAGTTCAGGAATAACTTTCCTTTTTAAAATATAGTATCTTAAATATAGATGTTTTAATTACCAATAATTTTGTAACAGCCTATTACTTTCTAACCTCTTTTATTAGAAACTACATTATATTAAATGACAATTTTACTAAAACTTAATCATTTAATATAAAAAATAAATATAATATATGAAATTAAATATGAAATAAATGTATATTAGAGAATCATGAACTGATGAATATATACAGTAATATTTACTTTATATTTATTATAAGAATTAAATTAGTAAGATAGGTTCTATTTATAATTTATTATATATTTTTCATTAATTATTTATTATTATATAATTAATTATATATTATATATTTTATTATATATTTATTATGTTTATTATATAATTTATTATACATTATTAATTTTTCCTATAATATAATAAAAATGAATAATTAATATGAATGAATTTCAATACTTAATTTAATTGAATAATAGTAAGTTTAATGAATAATTGTAATAGAAATTGAATTGTATTATAATTTAATATCTCATTTATTTTAATTCATGGATATATAATGTAATTAAAATATAAATTAATACAAACATTAATTTCGTAGGTATAATTTAAATTAATAATATATTTATTGATTTCATACTTTTATTCTCTAATCTATTTAGACTGTTTATTAAAGATTTTTATGTGAAAGTACTTTTAAATAAATATAGAAGAAAAAACAAAATAATACAAATCTGAATTACTTGATAATGAATTAATATGCAATGTGAATACATTTTTGTTTATTCAATTTGTTAAATGAGTACATGAACTTGACAATCCAAATATACAAAATATAATATATATTTTCTGAAAAATTTCCTCTGAATCATTTATAAAGAAACAAATTAAGGGCGACAAATGAAAAAGATTTAATATTCATCTATATATATTTACTTCATTAAATAATTCATCAATCGAGTAAAATTTTTTACTTCAAATGTACATATTTAAAGTTTTATTATTCGATGCATAATGTTAAAATTTTTAATATCTTATACTTTATTCAAAATCAATTTATCAATATATAAATATAATATAATATTTAAAAAATATCTTTTTCACTTTTACATTATGTATAATACAAGTGTTGTATATAACGATAAAAATTAGGAAACAAAGACTCAAATTTTCCTATTTCTACTTTTTAGAATTTCGTTCTATCAATGATGGAACGACTAGCCCGATTTTACTTTCAACCAGTAACTTATCCGGAGCCAGACCAACAGTTGACACTTTACTCGAAGAACTTAGCACGGGAATGCCCAATGGGTTAGTATTATATATATACTTATTTATTTATTAATAAGATTAATAATTATTTAGAAATACCAATAATATCTTAAATTAAATATTTATATGCAATAAAATTAAGACTAAGGTATTTATTTAATATTTCATTTCATATTTGTATTACACATAAAGTTTAATATAAGGTATTCTAAGCTAATTGAAATAAATTACTAATAATTAATTTTATTTATTTTACGTTAGAAACATTATTAATTTAAATTTAATATATTAATTATATGTATGTGCAATCATTACAAAATATAAGAATAAATTAATAATTCATATAATTCTATATACAAACGCAAAATGTACTGAGTTTAAAGTTAGATTTATGTAATACAACAAATTCTATAATTTATATTTATCGTAAAATTATTAGATTGTCACATAAACTTATTTTCAACTATATTAGTTAAGAGAAAAGCTGCTTTAAACAAATTATTGACATAAGAATTTTATTTAGACGTTAATAAAAAATAATGTATATGTTTTTTCGTAAAATACTTTAAAGGGAAGAGGGAGAAGAGCATTGATCCTATTCCTATAACGTCAAAAATGTTTAAACTTAGTATATAAAAGCTTTGAATTTTTAATAAATAGCATACTTTAATCTCGTCATTAAACAATTTCCTTATGAAATAAATGAATGCGAAAAAATTTGGACCTTTTTCCTAAATCCATCTTTAGCGACTATCCGTCGGACAGTCAGCGGGTAAAGATCACGATTCAGGAGACATCGACAGAGCTGGAGCCAAGTTCAGGTGACGTTTACTACCCATCGCGACAACACAGTTCAATAAGTAAACGTGACGTCGAGTACAACTATACCATAACCAGTAATGGACACACGGCTAGTAACGCAACTAAGGAACTCGATGACCTCATGGCGTCTCTCTCCGAATTTAAGGTAAAACCGCCCACGAGAACTTATATTTGTGTTGTAAAATATTTATAATGATCATTGTTTGCCATCTCGCTAGATTACTAATGGTGACTTGTGCGTACATTTTGTTTTGAAGTCAAGTATCTATTATGGAGTCGGCCTCTATGAATTAATATTAATTATCTTATATCATTATATGAAGTGAAAATTATCTCTCGGAATTTTCACAATCGTATAGATTAACAAGTTTTTTTGGGATTATCGATCTACTCGTTATGTAGTTTTATTACATCGAAATCACTCAATTTAAACCCATAAATGTAGTTTTCGTATTTCACTAATTTTTATTAGATAGTTTTGGTAAATGTTATTCATTTTGTACCTGATTATTAGGCCGAAAACAATTAAAATAAAAATACATATTTTAATACAAAGGACAATGTTTTATGATTCATTAATTTTCAGGAAAACAACAATTTTATTTATAGATTATCGCTTAAAAGTATTTTATACTTTTTATTTTTATTTTGTTGAAAATTATGCTTTTTTATTTTTAGAAATATTGAATTCTATATATGAAAATGAATTTAAATGTTTGTAATAATAAACTTAATTTTTTCACTATTTACTAATGAAGAAATTGTCTAAATTTTAAAAGTTGTCTTATAATTATCGAAAAGCTAAATTATTTTTTTTTATTATCTAACGTAATGAGGATGATACATAAAACTTTTAAAAATTAATAATCTATATTTAAACTGGTTTATAATTGTACATTGAAAAATTTGAGTCGATAAAGATAGTAACGAATAAAGACGTAAAATAAAATTTTTTTATTTATAATAAAAAATATATTATTTTAATAAGAATTTTTATAATGCAAAATTAAAATCAAGCTATTTTCACATATGTTTTTATATTTTTGTTTAAAGTTACGTAAAAGTAAATTTTATAGTATAATAAAGTTTTTTATTTTTTCATATTTTATATACTTTCAAGATATAAATTTTAGTACATGATATCATTTGATTGATACTTCAAGAAAATATAATACTACTGGAAAATGAATATACAATAAATATGGATAACTGGAATATTATTTTTATTTCTTCTAAATTTTAATTAAGAAAAATATTTTAAGTTTTAGAATTTAAAATCAGTAAAAAAACTTGATAAGAATGAAAAATATTAAAAATAATTTTATAATTTAAGAATGATATAAAATTTGTATAAAATTAGTTATTAAATATAAAAAATAAAAAAAAGAGGCAAACATCTGTAAGTAGTAAAAATAGAAAATAGAAAAGGCGGTGAGGATCACGTAAGATTTTTCTTAGTTTCATAAATATTGATGATTGAATATAATTTATTTTCATAGTTTTATTTACAAAATTATATATGAAAAATAAAATTTAAAAAATTAGGTAAATATGTACTTCTTTTAAATATTTAAACTTCCACAAAAAATTTTTTATGAATAAACATTTCCTATGGATATTTCATTGTATGAATTAATTTAATCAGTAGCCCTTCAAAAACAATCCTAATAATTGTATTTAGTAAAATCAAAAGAACTATAAAACGCTCGAACCAAGTTCTCAATTCAATTCAATTGATAATGACACAGAAAAGATAGAACAAGTAGAAAGAAAAACAAAAAGGAAGGAAGTAATAGAAACATAATGAGAACGAGAGAGAGAGAGAGAGAGAGAGAGAGAGAGAGAGAGAGAGAGAATGTGTTAGAAGAGGATTTTCTGGGGAAAGACAAACCTCATTGACGTCGGAGGAGCTTCTGACCATTCTTGGCCGGCCAGGTTACCAAAATAACTTCTATTCCACCTAATACTAACGCATTTACACACATGTACTTACATATCTTCCATCTCAGTTTCTCTCTCTCTCATCTTACATCTACGTTTATGCATATCACGACTGTATCATTTCTTTTTCGATATAAGTTCCGTATATGATGTTTACTCTAAGTCAAAATATATGCTTAGAGTTTCTTTCTCTCATCGTCCAAACTTGAAACTCGCAACCATTAAGGTATTTAGGTTTCTAAAATTCTGTAAAATATTTACAAAATTCTCTCTTTTAACTATTTTTTATGACTTACATCAATTTCATATAAATAAAAAATCTTAAACATTAATTTAATAAAAATTATTCGTAACAATAATAAAATTTATGGACATTATTACTTAAACAATAATTTTATTTATTTTAATAATTTTAAATTTAACAGAATATTTAAAACTATCAACTTTATTTAAATGTAATTATAAAAAACAATAAGGAAATTCTAAACGTGTCATGCATTAGAGTTTGTTCAAATTGATGGATCGAACACCGTAAACTGCGATAGAAATCGAAAAAATCCAGATTAATTCGAGAATAGATAGCGTTGAAAAATTATTTATAAAAACGGGATGAACATTATTCCGTATCATGAAGCTAACGAAATTAAAATCTAGACATAATTTATAGAGATATGTAAGTTTTCCAAAGTAAAAAGGCAGGAATGAAAGTACAAGGAAAAATGACGGGGGTGGAAAAGTTACGAAAAGGGCTACTCATCATCGCGTCGAAAATCTTTCGGTCTATCCACCCGACTTCGATGATCCTTGGAGTCTTCCTTCTTCCCTCGGTCGCTATACACTACTCCCTCCTACATTGCTACCATCGACGCCGTTGCCGTCGCCACCGCCACCACCACCGTCTTCGCGAGAATTACACAGGCTCGCCTGAAAATATCCACAAGCCCCGAAGCTCTGCCCGAGAGAAAAGCGTCCGACGCAAGAAAAAAGACGGCGGCGCAAGTGAGACGGAGTGCACGAGTGTATGGGTATATGGGTGCGCGCGGGCGCGAGCGCGCGTGACCTGACCAGTTTCTTTATTTCTCTTTTCCGCCTGCGGCTCGCGCAGATCAACGGGAGCAACCACCAGCGGCAGACGGTAACCGATTCGCCGTACGCCAAACCGAACAAGGCCACTGTGAATTCGAATAGTCCGCTGCCGGGGCCGGGAGCGAGCGAGCACCAGCAACAACATCATCAGACGTCGACAAGGGTCCACGTGACCGAGAACCGTACGAGTCATCACTACCAGCCGCAGTACGAGAGCCACACGGCGACCGCGCAATCGGTCACCCACGTTAAACAGAACCAGTTGGACTCTATGCTTGGTAACCTCCAGGCAGACATGAGCCGTCAAGGAGTTAACACGACCCAGAAGGGATGCTGTAGCGCTTGTGAGAAGCCCATCGTAGGACAGGTGACTCCCAATAATACTCCTTATCCTTCTCCCTGCATTCGAAACTTTTTGTATTCTCAAATTTGTCCTGAATCCCCGAATTCCTGAATTCCCGATGAAACGCGACGTTCGACTCGCTTTACGTTGCGGCCACTATCCGGCTCGGAAATCTGGACGCTCGATGTAATATCGTCTTTGCGATGTTTGCAGGTAATAACCGCACTCGGTAAGACATGGCATCCGGAGCACTTTACCTGCACCCACTGCAACCAAGAGCTCGGCACCAGGAACTTCTTTGAGCGTGAGGGTCGACCCTACTGCGAACCGGACTACCACAATCTCTTTTCGCCCCGCTGTGCCTACTGCAACGGTCCCATTCTAGATGTACGACTCAAGGGAGAATTGCCAATGTACTCGGTGCAATGAAACGCAGCGTTTGTTACCGTGTTCAGTCTCAAGACGATTCATTTCGACTCCAAACGAGTTTTTGATCGCTATTTAATCGGAAACCGAACGCTGGCACGTTTGGCGTTTATGTTTCGTCGCGCCAAGCACATTATGTTTGCTTCGAGGCCCAAAATGCACGGGCGGAATCGATGCAAATCGACATTGCCCGTGCATGAAGGCTACGATGACAGTTTCTTCCCTGACGTAACGAGTAACTAAAAGTAAACTTATTTCTCGTAGAAATGCGTGACTGCGCTGGAAAAGACTTGGCACACGGAACACTTCTTTTGCGCCCAGTGTGGCAAGCAGTTCGGTGAGGAAGGCTTTCATGAACGAGACGGAAAACCTTATTGCCGTGACGACTACTTCGACATGTTCGCCCCTAAATGCGGCGGCTGCAATCGCGCCATTATGGAGAACTACATTTCGGCGCTCAACAGTCAGTGGCATCCGGACTGTTTTGTTTGTCGGGTACGAATATTTGCCATAAGTATTATATAGATAAGAAAATTCCTCTGTCACTTTTATATTTCTTTTCTTTATTCTTTTGTATATTTTCTTTGGATTTTTAAGGCATTCGTACATCGTATTTTAGCGTATGAGGCGTACTTCGTTAAGAAGAAATTATTTTGTATAGATGGATGCTATTGATATAGTCAAACTCGTATTGTAATTATAAATAATAAAAAATGATATTAATTTAATAATTTTGAAAAAATATCGTTCTAAAATGAATTTTTTAACAATTTAATTTTAAATTTAATTTTTTATAATTATTAAAAATATTATAATATTTATATTATTTATGTATTTTTATTATATCAGAATATAATCAATAATAATAAAGTATTAGCCATTTAGATAGCAATAGAATAGCACTAATAGCTAAAACAAAATACTTACACGCGAATAATACAGAACCAAAAAAAATATTACAAATATATTTGTTATACGTGAAAGGTTATATAAGAAAATATATTATTAACTTTTCATTACGATTAAGAGCTATTCACAATCTAAGTCATAGAAAGTAAGTTGATTAAAACTCCAGGAAAAACGTAGATTTTTTATTATACAACGCTCAGTTTCTAACAAATATTACAGGATTGCAAGAACCCAGTCTCTGGAAAGTCCTTTTACGCTATGGAGGGAAAACCACTTTGCCCTAAGTGTGTAGGCGTTGACGAGGAAGAAGAAGAGGAAGAAGAAGCGTGAGAGATAAAATGAAATAAATAATCGAGAGACAGAGAAAGAAAGATATTAAAATGAACAAGAGTAAAAAAGAGAGAAAGTATAAAGTATGACTGAAAATGTAAAAGAGAGAATCGAGCGAGCTGATAAATGGCCACCTAATTATACTCTAAAATAAAAAAAAACAAACAACTTTTTTAGCAGGATAAAAGTAATTATAACTGATAAAAATTGCCTATCTAAATTCAACCCCTTCATGCCCTTCGGGCTCCAAGAGATGCGGAGCCTCATCCCTTGTCTATTGTTTTGTACATGCTGAAAAGAATCTAGATAAAAACCCAAATACAGAGTTCATTTAGCGGAATAATCGCTTATTCGGGCAAAGAGGAGCAAATTCCAGTGCCGATCGATACTTAATGATCTGTCAAGATCAAATAATGTTCTTGTTTTAAGAATAGAAGATAATTCTGTAAGCGTGTGTTTACATCCCCACGCCCTCCTGCTGTAGCTCATTTTCTCTCCCTGCATTGATCGAATGTATAAAAAAATAAGGTTACTCCAAAACAGCTCGTAACATCGCTGACAACGCCGTGCAGCTGCTGCACCGGATTCCAACAACGGAGCGCCGAAATTATCATTGTTACGCTTGAGCGGTAAAAAGTATCTTGTACGAAAAATTTTTAAAATAAACTTTTGTGTTTCAAATAAAATGAAAAAAAAGAAAAAAAAGAAAAGAAAAGATAATACATACACAGAGAAAGTCGCATGGGGACGCAATTAAAGTAAGCGAAGCCAAAGGGCGTCGTCGCGGCCGCTCGGGAGCACGACACCATGAGTCCCCAAAGTCCGATTGCCTTCACGGATCACCTCGCCACGTCAAGGTTGCATCCGGTTGAGGACGACGTAAGCAACGACGATCACGGTGACACCGTTGTGATTCGAATTTCTACTTGCGTGCCGTGCGCAGAAACATGTTGAAATCAAAGCGCCAGTTGTAAGCCGCATGACGTCGATCCTCGCTGTCACGCTAAATTTACCTATTACGCACGTCTACATATTGCGAGCTTGGGACAGTATTTCTCTCTCTCTCTCTCTCTCTCTCGACCTATCTCAACTCACTCATTCACTCTTATTTTCTTATTCTCAGGCATCCAATTTTTTCTTATCGTTATTACTGTTTCCTTTTTTATTTCATGGTAGCTGTAAAAAAGAAAATAGGTCTTTTATCTTTGTGTTTTTGACGATTATTGTATGATGTAACTGTCACTCTTACTGCTCGCTCGACCGATACGGGATCAAAAGAAACATTTATTTCTTTATGAACAAGTTATTCTGTATGTTCTAAAATTCAAAATATTTTAGAATGGAAGATTAAAATCTAACTTTAATTTAATTAATCGATAGAAAAAGATACAAAAGGTGAAAATTTTTTGGGTCCAACACAATTTTGTGAAAAGTTTGAAGAAATGCTATATTTTTAATGTATTGACATTTTTACGATACAAATTCCAATTATTACCTACAAATACAACGATTTTTGCATTTCTTATATATAATTATTTTCATAGTTTTTAAAGTTTAAAAATTAAGCAATTCTGTTATAATATTGCATGATTAGTTATTATCATAAAGTATTAAAAAATACATAATAATATAATAAAATTCATTACAAAAACTAATTATTTTTAAGTAAATAAAATAATTATATTTACGTATCCAATACATTTACCGAAGTGATAAACTATATTGTTTATTTTAACTATAAAAGTTTTTAATTTTTGTAAATATAATTTATAAAATGAAGAAAGAAATATGATGATAACCTTATATTTAAATAAAATTATAAAATATAAATATTAATTAAAAGGTACTGTAAATTCGAATTATACAATTCATTAATAATCACTTAAAGAATTAAAATTATATTAAATTACTAATTTTTGTTATTTTAAGCCAAATATGTATTATATTGCAAACAATAATTTTTTTTAAATCCCATTCAATAATTATTATTATAAAGCAAATAAAATAAAATCTAACTTATATATATTTATATTGACCATACAGGTACAAAAAAATAAACTTTATTAAAAAACAAGAAAATAGTTGTTGATTCAAAATAATGTTTAGTTTATTTAATTTACAGAATTACATGAAATTTATTTAAGATTAAATATCGTGACATTTTAACACGTTAAAAATTTTTTAATTATATTTATTTAATCATTTTAAATTCTATGGAAATAACTTTATTTGTCGTATAAAAAAATTAGAAGATAATTCATTTTTTTAAATTAATATTTTCATGATATCTTCTTTATAATATCTTATATAAATTTATAACTTATTCTTGTATTTCTTAAATGAATAATATACTTATTATTATTCTTATACTTGAAGAAGGCTGTTTTCGAATTAATCCTTGTGTCTTTACGAATAAACAATATATTTAAGAAATATGGTGCGACAATAATTCAAAAAATTTATAAGTAATATTAATAAATGAAAAAATCGGATATAAATATAATCATAAAAACTTAGAATCAAATATATTTATGAATAATATGTAAACAATTAGTTATAAATACTTAATCTGTAGTAAGGTTAGTAAAAAAATTATAAATTTAATATTTTTATTTGTTATATACTTTAAACCTTAACATTCTTAGATGTCATTTATACAAATTTAAAACAATTTTTATAATATAATAATTAAGAGATTAATTTTAAACTACTTTAATATATATAAGGTTTGTGCACATAAAAAATAACTGTTTTCAAATGATTAAAACTTGAAAATTCGGAACGTAAAATAAATGAATTCTTATAATATTACAAATTGATAAGAAATAAATTAAAACAAAGAAAAAATAATTTAATATTAAAATTTTACAAAAAAAAATACTTATAAATTTATTAGTAATCTTAATTATAATTTCATAACTGTCTACGTATATATAATATTAAGTATTTACATTACTCACAGGTCCTACATATGTGAAATGATGCCCACTGATTTTAATTAGAATAGTGCACTAATATAATACTTTTTCTATTCACATGCGTCACAATATTAATTATTATTATTTTTTATTGTAGGACTGTAGGCAAAAATTCCAGGGCGGCTCGTTCTTCGATCACGAGGGTCTACCATACTGTGAGACACACTATCATGCCAAAAGAGGATCTTTATGTGCTGGATGCCATAAACCTATTACAGGTAATTTAAATTTTATTTTATTTTCCTAATTGAAGACATTAAAGTTTCATAGTGATTATAACTTTTTTACCTCGCTTTTTAATTATTTATTTAATTATAAATTAACTAAAAGAAATATATATTTTAGCATTTTTCTCGAAATAGATTACTAGGTCGACTTTTATTTTACTTCAACTTAATCTTGTTTATTTACGAATTTCTTTCTTACTGTGTTAGCATTTTTCTTTTTGTTGTATATTTCTAATGTTAATTAAAAAATATATATTTTTTTATACAAAAAAATGAAACCTCGTTTGAGCATAAAAATCTAATATAAGATAAAGTATATAAAAATATATAGTTTTATTTTTATGATAATAATAACATTTACTCTTTTAAGAAATATTTGTAAAAAATAATTATGATAATTTTATAAATTTTATTTATAAATATCGAAAATTATTCAACAAATTTTTAAGTTTCATTTTAAAGCTTTTCTATATAAATAAATGATTCCATTCGTATACTTTGACTCATAAAAATGTATGTATGGTCAATTTATGAATCAGTATAAAATGAATAATCATTCGTTGATAATGTTAAACGTAATTATCATCGAGTAAAAGGTTACACATTTATAATCAATTAAATATTATAGAAAATAGTTAATGTGTAAGAATTTAAAAATTTAAAGAAATGCTTTAATAAGAAAAATACAATTAAACAAATAATAAATAAAGTGTACGATTTATCTCCTTATCCGAAAAGTGAATTTTTTTTCTATATTGCTTAATAAATATAACCGTTTGTCATTTCATCCTTGAATTTAAATTAAATATACGAAAATAAAATAATTAAAAATGATTTATAATTAATAAAAGTCTTTATGAGTATAAAATTTGAATTAATAATTTTTAGCATTACATGAAAATAATTTTAGTTATATTAAACACTGATTTAAATGATGATGCAAAACGTATTGATTAAATTATTGTATTGAATAAATTATTATGCAAGTTACTTATATAGCAAATTTATAAATTTTTATAATACGTTATATTATATTAAATAAATTATATTTTATTTTATTAAATGAATAATTTATTCATTTTTATTACATATATATGTGATACTAACAATATTCATTTTTAAAAAGTCTTTAGAATTAAGTACATTTTTTATATATACATGAAAATTTTCATTATAATGACTGATTATAAATAAATTAGTAAAAATAATTTAGATATATAAGTAACTTGATACTGTAATGTAATTTAAAAAATAACGTAACATATATAATATAAAATATTATACTAATTTAAAATAATATAAATAAAACGTAAAATATAAAATAAATTTTATCTAATGTAAATAAATAAGATTTAAAAGATATTTAACATAGAAGCTGGAGAAATTTTATAACAAAAATTTTTTATATTCAGCAAATAATGCGCTAATAATTTATTTATTTGTAGAAATTAAGCCTATAAAATTATCAGACACAATATACTTTCTGAAATTAATGTATTTATTTATTTTATTTAAAAAATAATTATATATATTAATTATACAAATTTATTAAAATGTCAAATTAAATTAATTTTTGTTTTTACTATAGAAAAATTATTGATGTATTTTATTTACTTAAGAAAGATTAATATATTTTCTCACAGTCTTTGCTATAAGTTAATGCAAAACCTTATTACGTACATTATAACACGAGCCTAGTGTGGTTTTGCGTAAAGCAAAATATCGTAACAGACTGCAATAAATCTATAATAATTACTTCTTTTTGAGAAATAAAAGCATAGTTTGTCTCTGGCGAATCAAGGTCACGCTACTTTTAAACCTTACAAAGCACGATCTGATCGTATATTAATAATGCACCAATTTTTGTTCACAGGTCGCTGCATAACCGCAATGTTTCGCAAATTTCACCCTGAACATTTCGTATGCGCATTCTGCCTAAAGCAATTGAACAAAGGCACATTTAAGGAGCAAAATGATAAACCCTACTGCCACGGTTGCTTCGAGAAACTTTTCGGCTGAGAGAATAAGAAGGGAGTAGTAGAATCCCATCATCTCATCCGTATATTCAATGAATCGGTAGATCGAAGCTGGCACCTTCGACCAATTTTAATAATGCGAAAAGTAGTACTACAAGAACGAGTTAGACACTTTTCTTGAAATAAATTTGCGAATTCTTACAATGAAATTCTGATATTAAAGCACCGTGGTCTTTTTTTCGATCACAATTTTACGTTTTATTCATTTCATTCATGATTTGTATTTCTAGATTGATACCTAACTTTTTTAGGATAAGACCGCATGCTTTTACTTTCGTCAAGAATTGTAACATAATAAAAACATATAAATATAATGTATTAAAAAATTGTATCATACAGGGAATGAATTGCTTATACATATAATACGCTTGTCATTTTTATACAGTTATAATGACGAATATAATAATATAATAATATAATAATGTAGTATTTTAGTACAAAAGCAATAGAAAAAATAAAGTACGTCGGCTTTGGAATCAATGGGCTACGAGAAAAAACTTTCTTCGATTGATACGAATTAACTTTTTAACATATACAGAATTTATAATTATGTATATATACATAAATACAAATAGGTATGAGTTGCACAATTTAATTTTACAAAAAAAAATTCTCATCCTCACTCGACATTAAAATACAATATGCGTTCATTTTTAAGTAAAATCAACTCGAATGCTAATTGAACAAATTTTGATACAGCGAAAATAAAGATAACATCGATTATTCTTTATACTGCGCTTTCAAGATTATAAGTATTAGTATTACTGTATGAGTCATTCCTTAAAAGTTCGAAAATCAATGAGATGTTATCTACAATTTGTATTAAATTTTTTCAAATAATTTGGATGACATTCACTTTATAAAAATTTATTTCTTTATTTTCCTTTTAACTTCTTTTACTATTTTATTGAAATAGCCCGATATTATAGTATTCGCAACTTAGTTCTAAATATGTACGAAAAAGTTGAATAGAAAATACAAACTAACTGTAATGAGAATTTTAATATTAAAGGTGCAAGGTGTGAATAATTGATATTTTTATAGATTACATTAGTGTTACAAAACTAATGTTAATTGAATATGAAAATTACATACTCGAAATATTCAATTATAGATGCATTTTGTAAAACATTATAAATATATTTAAAGCAAAAAGTACCACATTTTATGCAACAACAGATTCAATAGTTTTAATAATGATGTTTATCATTTGTGTAGTAATTTTTGGTGAACAAAACTACTTTAGAAATTAAATCAAATGTTTTTTTTTAAATAAAACTATCAAATAATACAATTTTTGATTAATCATTTCAAATATTGTTTTGTATATCAAATGAATGTATAGTTGAACTTATACGCACATTACAACTTAACTCTTGTATTAACTAATAAAAGCAGTTAATAAAAATTTAAAGGAGTTTTAAGATAATTATTAAAATAATAAAAACCTTTTAACTTTTACAATATTTTAATAAATAAATTTTTATTATTAAAGTAATTTTACCGTTTGAAAATAAATGGAAGATTTAATTAAATGAGTCTTACAATTAGTTTCATATAATTTTGTTTTAAATAGGATCACGGCTTTTAGGAAAATAAAAATTACTCAATTTTCTGTACGAAACTGTTTATTTCGCATACATAATATATACGTGTTCATGTATAATATACATTATGCGTCCACACATATATAAACATCTTACACTAATAAATTTTCTATAATAAATACTCTATACATAGTAATGAAATATTTCCATACACAACGCTTTAACTATTATTTACACTATAGCACTTTATAGTCTTACAATGAGGCTACTAACTTGTAATATATAACATGAAGCTTTCTAAATTACATTCGTAAATACAAAAATATATCTGTTTAATAAAATGACAATAATACCTATGTATCCAATCAGCAGTTATTTTATTTTAATTATTAAATATTTCAATACCGTATATTTATTTTTTCATTATAATTAATATTGAATGTATGAGAAAAAAATAAGAAATAATTGCGAGTTATTTGTCTTATATTAGTTTTTCCAACTAGCATGATTAATACTAGAGAAAATTACAAATGAATAAAAATAAATAAATTGTACGGAATGTAAGTCCTATGTTTATATCACAGACGAGGGTAAATCTTTTAATTCGATGGCGCCCAAACGTAGATATCTCAGGCGAGGCTAGGAAAGAGCTCCGAGAAACTCTCATGCCAAAGGTCTGTGAGGGTGTTATTAGTACCACTTACGGAACTCGCAGGCGAACCGTGCGATTCGTAACCGCCGTCCGATTGTATACAATCGAATTTACTCGTCTTCAAGGTCGCCACTACCGTGTCCTCTGAGTGTACGCTCGCTGGTGACATGGAGTCATATGAGTGTGCTGGTGACTCCCCTAGCAGCTGCTGTCTAAGCTTCTGCTCAGACGCGAGGTACATTGTCTCTTCCTCAGGATAGATTATTGTAATACAATTAGTAGCTTCATCATAAGTACCATATACCATTTCCGCATCATGTATGGGTTCATCTTTGATCTCGAGCTTCTCGGATATCGTGATTGCACTAGGTGTATTAATAGAAATCCTCGGCACTATCGGGATAGCATTAATATTTGAAAAGTCATCCAATGACTGAATTTGATTTGACGTTATGCTTCCAGTGGATGAATGGGCTTCCACATAACTTGATGTCTGCCCCACCATTTTTTCTGAATTGTCAAATTCTTGATTGGTATTTTCTTTTTTAATTGTACTCTGCACAAGGTAAAACAAAGTGACTAGAATTAAACATCGGTATTTTAAACAACTGTTATTAAAATAATTTATAAAAATAATCTTGATTGATATAAAAACATTTTGGTAATATAAACCTTATTGTTACTCAAGTATAAGTGATCCGTATAAAGTTATGACTCTCGGTGCAATTTTTACTCATTTAAAATATCGATTATTTCATTTAAAAGAATTTTTTTTGTACATTAGAAATGAATAATTTCCTACCTGTTCATTCGATTGAGAAGAAGTTGTTTCCACTTCAGAGGTAACTTCTCGCAAAAGGCTTTCGGCAAGTTCTTCGAGTCGTTCGATGTAATCGTCTCCTTGGAATTCGCAAAATAGATCTTCGAGAGGAGATAGAGAGTCAAGATCTTCAGGAGTATGGTAGCGCTTCGTTTCAGTATCAGAGGTTGTGCCGTCTGTACTGTTCCACCCTGCTGCAGAGGGTTAATGGGGGATACTGCTGATCCCAGCGCTGGTACAGTACAACCGACACAAGCTTGACACATAGAGCACACCTGTTGTTCTTTTGCTTCTACCGATTCTTTATCTCCCTTTAGTCTTTGTGTTTCCGAGACAAGTAATTCATTCTGCATTCTTAACATGGAACATTCTTCTACTAGAATATCATTTTTTTCCTTGAGAATCCTTACTGTCTCTTCTAACTCATCCAGTTTAGCTTTTTTACGGTCCCTAGAAGTTTGTGCTGCTACTCTATTTTTTAGTTTTCTGAAGGACAAAAATGGTAACTATTAATTTATGACTTACCACTTATAATATAATATATACCATTTTATATGATTAAAAAAGAAACTATTTATCTGATTCTGTACATCCTCATATTAAATATTATATCCATATTAATGAGATAAAACAAATATATAAAAATTAAGCAACAAAATTTGAAAAAGTATTAGATATTTTAGTTGAATGTATTTAAAATTGAAATAAGCTACAATTTTGTTAAAAAAAATATTTTACAAATCATAACTCAGATATTAGGTCTAATTAAATAAAATTATCAAACAAATAAAGATGACAATGAAATTTTTTAAGTTTACATTGTAATTGAAATTTTTTGAAAGAATATTGCGTCGAGCACTTTTGCTCGTTAAAAGACAAGAATAGAATGAAGAAACCCCTTTTAACACCTGTAACCATGTTAAGTTGACCCGTCGAATAAATATCAAATTTTGAGAAAAGGCCGAAGATCTCGATTCTGTGCTTACTTTCTTTGGAGTTTCTCCTCCCAAGTTAAATGATCGAGTCTTCGCTTCTTTCCCCTTAAGGCGACGTTTTCTTGTTTGAAGACGATGGTGTCCGCTGGGAATGGCACAGACATGCTAAACTCCATATGCTTAGTCGAGGGGAGCTTTCTGCCGCCGTTCTCTAACTTAATCTTGTCCATAAGGAGGGAAGTAGTAAAGTTGAGTTTGGAGGCCGACTTGGAAATGTCTCCGGTGACGATGCTCGGAGCGCTCGCCTTGGTCGAAGGCAGAGTGATTATCACGCTCTTCAAGGCACTCATGGCTCTCTTATCGGTCAACAGGATGACGCAACTTGCTTCTGTGATGATGCCTCTTAACGAACCACTCGTTCGCACGATCTTGCTTCTTTTAGTAACTCTGACCGTTCAATTTTCATGCGATTGTCCAAGAATATTTCATCATACAGAAAAGTAATACATTTAACTACGAATTGATGTAACATCGTTTAAACACTGGCAGCGGCTAAGCACCGTACGGGCGAATCAAGGAGGGCGTAGAAGCTTCCGGAAAGTCGAGTCGATTGGACTATATGTCGGTCGAACTATGTGGTACAACCCGATTGGTTACTCCACGTCTATTGCGTTTTTGCGGTCGAACGATGTCGATGACGTCGAACTCCTTTAAGCTGTGCTTATCAATCGCTCTACATACGCTTGTGTAAATTTATTTTAAACAGAAATTTTTTACTGTAAGCACGCAATTCCACTCTGGTAGGAAACTAATATTGATCCACGACATAAATATAGAAAATCGTATAGACCGAGGTCTTCTGTATTTCAAATGAATTAAATATTTATCGATTTCTGCCTTATGATTAACAAATATTTTCATTTTCACAAGGTTTTCAAGGTTTTATTTTTTTAAAAAGCGATATCCTCCAGGCGAATCGTTTCAAAATTCATTTAAACTTTTGTTCATAATATTTTTTAAATAGTTTAATTTTTAATCGTTAAAAATATTACATCGTTACTTTCTATTATGTAATTTTAATTCCTTGCATGTAACAATTATATTTTAAAAAATATTGACAAATTGATATATTTATTATTAATCAAATATATGAACGAACTTTTAAAGTAAATTAAATAATTAAATTAATTTTCTATATTTTAATACCGAATAATATAATGTAATATTATATATATATATTTTTAAAAAATATACAAGATTATTTGTCATTACTAATTACATATATATACACATGCATATACAAAAATATTATTTTAATTCCTTTTTCATATGTAATCTTACATACTCTTTAGGAATTTATTTAATATGTATTCACATTATTAAATAACTTAAACAATTGTATAAAATACTAATAATTGTATGTGATAAATGATTATTTATTTACTTTTTCTTCTAAAGTCTTTAAATTAGATTTAATTGGTGATTTGGAAATCAATTGAATAAGTAGTTTTGTTTAATTAGCGTTATAATTTAATCTGATATCGATGAATAGCAACTTCAAACATTATACACATATGTGCACATATACAAAAAATTCCATCGAATAATTTAAAATTTTTTTATTTTCATAGGCATGCTAAGAAATTCATAGATTCAAATATTATATATTTATACAATGTAAAATATAATTATTTTATATTTAGTACATGTAACTAAAGTAAATAATATTAAAATTTTATAGTTTCATAAATTATAAATTGTCAATAGTTTAATAAAAGAAAAAACAGTACATTGAAACTTGGGTGAAAATGAAATTTTAACATAATAAATGTAAAATCTACAAATGTATACATATTCTATATTTTATAAATATGTTTTAAACTATTTTTTATTCATAGCCATTTTGAATAAATTTTGTAATATTGTTTTATTCAAAATATATGAAATTTATTAAAATCTTTTTCTATAGTTAGGATTAATTTACATTATTCTTATATCATTTTAATTTTCACCAGTTTATAAGTTTAAAAATTACAGAATAAAAAAATCACAGTTTAAATTATCAAATGAAACTATTATTAACTTAAGGATTTAGAATTAAATAAACATTTTTTAATTTTTTATATTTACTTCAAATTTAACATTTAGAATACCATTATGGAGTTAAATAAAAAAAAATAAATCACTAGTGTAAAAATCAAAAGTTAAAATATAAATCATTTTTGACATATAAAAAATTAAATATAAAAAAATTGTAATACAAAAACTAAACAAATATTTTATAAAATATTTAAATAATTATATAAAATATTAATCATTTTTTATAATTGTAAGATTTTTTATACGATCAAAATGATTAATTATTGTTTTTTTATATTCCTCTTCTGAAATCATAGATCTAGTTGGTGATTTTAAAGGATTGGGTTTTGGTATCAACTGAGTAAATAGTTGAGTTGAATCAGCATAATAAATTAATTGAATAGCAATGAATGCATGAACTGTTGGTATCAAATACTCTAATCTTTTTTCTTCAAACATTGGTAATTCATGAAGCAGCTTTGAATGATATAATTTTAGCTCTTTTGCAGCTTGTTCTTCTGCTTTTCGTTCTTTTTCTAATTTAACATGATGAGCTGCAGTTTTCTCTCTTTTTTCTTCATATCTTTTTAAATTAGAGTATGTAGTTTTCCAATTATTTACTAGTTGCTCTCGTTTGATTAAAGCATTCTTAATATGAACAAAAATATCATGTAGTTTCATGATTGGTTCTGTGAATGTTTTGTGACAATATTCGACTGTCTCTTGAACATTTTTACCAATCTAGTCAAATAAGAATAAAAAATATAATATTAATATTAATAATATTAACAACAACAACAACAACAACAATATCAATATAAATTTAATAATATATGTACAGTTTCATGTAATCACATAAATTATGTTAACAATTTAATCAACTCTAAATAATAGTGTAAACAAAATTTATTTTTTTATTTTTTTCAATAACATAACTCAAAAATATTTGTTATTTTAAACACTGTAAATTTAATAAAAGAGTATATTGTTGTAACTTACATAACTATTATTTGTATGATTACCTGAGTAGTGACCAAATAATAATTTTCAATTATTTCTTTAAATTCGTCATTAATATGGAGCAATCTACATGAAGTTAAATTTTTTGATAAAGATTGATCTGCCATATCTAAACGTTGAATTGTTTCTAAGTATTTCTTCATTTCTTTATCCATTTGTTTAATAGTATTTTCATCGCTAATAATAATTTGTTATTAAAACAACAATCAAAATTGTACTAAGAATTAATAAAAAGTGTCAATTACCATTTAATTCTTTTAACAGCCAATTTTAATTCAAGATCTTCAGCAATAGTAAGACATGGTTGAGCAGGAGTGGGTTTTTCCACTGACAATTGTTTTTTTAATGGATTCCTAAAGAAATTGTATTAAAAATAATTTTAATAAATTTTAAGAATTTAAATAATAAATACTTTCATTAACATAATAAAATAATTACCACATTATTTTTATGTAATCATATATTATAATCTTATGTAATTTAGAACGATAGTTATAATACCATATTATTAACACTTGTTACATTAATATGCATAATAATAGGTAAATAAGTCCTCTATTATATTTTTTTATATTTCATATAACAGTACAGTATAATACATTTTCTACTTCCTTATACTAGTACAAAAATACATTTAAGAACCGATCACATAACAAATTATTAAAATAATACAAGTAACATAATTTTTCGAATAAAATTGGGTCTTACAGATATAATTTGTTTTTATTGAGGTTTCATGTTATCTTAAGTTTTCTTTTCACTTGTGAATTTTATTGCAGATTGTCACTGTTGCCAAAATAAATTTCAAATTTTAGTTCTTTATCAAAATATAAACATTACAAAAAACAAAAAACAAATAATAATCCAAATATAATAAACTTATAACATTTAGTTTTTTCTTAAAATTATTAATATATAAATAAAGTTGAACAATAATAAATTAATATAACAAATTATGTTTTTAAGATAGTGGTTTCAGTTTTTATTATTGCCAGTATAGCTGAACATTTTTAGTGTTTTTATTCTAATTCAACAGCTGGCGAGTTTAAAAGTAAAAAATTATGATAAATTTAAATTACTCGATAATTTTATCATATACTTTCATCTTTTATATTATCCTGATTTACAATATTATTTAAAAAAATATTTTTGTATAAAGATATTAAAATTTCATTTTCTACTTTTTCGAAACATATTTATTTAGAAAAATTATTAATAAATTATGATCAAATTTTATATATCTATAAATAAATTCAATAATTAGAAAATTTAATAAAATTTAATATTAAATTTATATTAGATTCTAATATTAATAAATTAATAGTAATTCTTTTTTAGGTTATAAGACTGATATTATTACTTGCTAATATTTCATGCACGGAAATAGTTTTAATTCTCAAGAATAAATAAAACCTGTAAATTGATGAATTTGAATGGAAATTAATGAATTAATCTTTTATTATTTTTATTGTTAAGAAATTTACAATTTCTTAAATCTTTAGAATATCAATTTTCATTTAACCTTACTTTAATTCTAAATTTAGAATTCAGTATAATCAGATTCATTATTATTTTACTAGTTATAATTATATAGTTAATATGGTTGAGTTATCATGGGAAGAAAAATACAAAGTTATTACCAGAAATCTAGCAGAGTGGTTAGGCGACGAAAAACTTAAAATGATTTTAAAACAACGTGATTTAAAAATTTATTGGGGTACTGCTACTACAGGCAAACCTCACATTGGTTATTTTACCCCTATGTCTAAAATTGCTGACTTTCTAAGAGCTGGAGTAGAAGTCACAATCCTCTTTGCAGATCTACATGCTTATCTTGATAATATGAAAGCTCCTTGGGAATTGTTAGAACTTAGAACACAATATTATGAAGCAGCTATTAAAGCTATGTTAAGATCCATTGATGTTCCATTAGACAAGTTAAAATTTGTTAAAGGAACAGATTATCAATTATCGACGTAAGTAGCAAATTTTATCTTTATTATACTGTTTATCTAAAAGTCCAGAATAATAATATAAAACTCTATTAATTATATGTGAAATATTTTATTTTCTATAAAGTTTTATTGTAAAAGTATTATTTTATATTTTAATATATTATTTTGATTTTTAGAGAATATACTTTGGACATGTATCGGTTGAGTTCTGTTATAACTGAACACGATGCAAAAAAAGCTGGTGCAGAAGTTGTGAAACAAGTTGTTAATCCTTTACTATCTGGATTATTATATCCTGGTTTGCAAGCATTAGATGAAGAATATTTGAAAGTTGATGCTCAGTTTGGAGGAATCGATCAAAGAAAAATTTTTACCTTTGCTGAAAAATATTTACCAGTACTGGGTTATGAAAAACGAATTCATTTGATGAATCCTATGAGTAATATATCACTATATTATTATTTATATATTGATCAGTCAATTAAATAATATAAAATAATATTTGGATTAATTGATAGAATTAATTTAAAATTTAATTTAGTTCCAGGATTAACTGGAGCAAAAATGTCTTCCTCAGAAGAAGAGTCAAAAATTGATTTATTAGATAATCCTACATCTGTAAAAAAGAAATTAAAAAAAGCTTTTTGCGAACCAGGAAATATTATAAATAATGGGCTTTTATCATTTTCGAAATCTGTATTATTTCCTCTTCTAAAACAAGGAGAAAAATATCTTATACCAAGAGCTGCAGAATTTGGTAAACAAAAAAATTATTTTAAAATATACAATCAATTCTATATGCACATGTGTAGCACATGACTGTTGAATAAGTTTTTGTATTTATATTATTTTTTTAATTTAATTATTTAAATTTTCTCAATATAACTTTTAATATTTTTGTAAATATAATTTTTATTTTGTAGTTATTAATAATATATTTCTTTTGTGATATTAATATATTATAAGTGTGATTAAGATAATTAAGATTTATTTAGTATTTTGAGATTTTTAATATTTATACTGATAAGTAAATAACATTTACATATACAATTGTAGGAGGAGATATTAATTTTGAAAAATATGAAGATCTTGAAAGTGCTTTTGCTAAAGAAGAAATTCATCCAGGTGATTTAAAAAATGGTGTTGAAATTTATATAAATAAGCTATTGGATCCAATTAGGAAAGAATTTTTAAATGATTCAAAATTAAAATCAATTAGTGGAAAAGCTTATCCACCTCTACAAAAACAGAGTAATAGTAATAATTTTTATTTGTCTTATTTTATTCTTCTAATAGTTTATTCTACTTAATATATTATTTTATAGAACCTATTGATGGAATTATCCCTTCAAGACTTGATATGCGAGTAGGAAAAATAATAGATGTACAAAAACACCCAGATGCTGATAGTTTATATATAGAAAAAATTGATTTAGCAGAAGAATCTGGACCTAGAACAATCGTTAGTGGTCTTGTAAAATATGTTCCACTTGAAGAAATGAAAGATAGAATGGTTATTGTTTTAGCAAATTTAAAAGCAGCTAATCTTAGAGGGGTTTCATCACATGGCATGGTTTTATGTGCTTCTACGTAAGTCTGTATATATTAATATAATTGAAGTATTTTTAAGAAAATAATATTTCAGCGATAAACCAATACAAGCAGTTGAACCTCTAAGGCCTCCAGTAGGTAGTAAACCTGGTGAAAGAATAGTAGTTGAAGGGTATGAAAATGGAAGTCCAGATGATGTATTGAATCCAAAGAAAAAAATTTGGGATAAACTACAGGTATGAAATATACAATTTCATTAAAAGAATTTATTTAGATTGATATTTGTTTTACACAGATAGACCTTGTAGTGAATGAAAATGGAATTGCATGCTGGAGTGGTAATCCACTTGTGACTACAACAAATGAAAATCTTACAGCTGATACTTTAAGAAATGTTCCTATTAAATAAAAAATAAAACACTTATATTTTCTTAAAATTTTAATTTTAATGTGTTTTATCTTCGTTTT
Organism: Dolichoris vasculosae; assembly: GCA_018907195.1. Taxonomy (NCBI): domain Eukaryota; kingdom Metazoa; phylum Arthropoda; class Insecta; order Hymenoptera; family Agaonidae; genus Dolichoris; species Dolichoris vasculosae. Next base: position 4,326,190 of record JACCHY010000002.1, on the reverse strand, counting down.
TTGTATATCCAACACTAAATAAACATTTTTTATATACTTTGTTATAATTTTACTTAATATTGACAAAATAAACACAGCTTTTAATTGATGCAATTGTCGTATTTTCTTAAACTTAATGGTCAATAATAATTAATTCATCTATCCCCCAATCTTCATAACTATGATCTGGTAAAAAACGACGAATAATAATTGGAATCTTACGCTGCTTTAATTCTTTCATGGCGATTTGTAAAGGATCAGTTTCACCTTCTAATTCAACCATAACAGGAGCACACATTGATATTTGTAATGCTCTAGTACCTAGTATTCTTGCTCTTTCATATCTAAATAAAAATCATATTAAAAAATAATTTAAGAAAAATCTAAACAACAAATTTAGTTAATCGTAAAACTTACTTAGTCATATAACCTGTAGTTATTCTTTTATTTTTCTGAACACCGCCAGAAGCTTCACCTGCTGCAACAACTTCAAAATTTTCTCCTTCATCTTCTTGTTGTTCTAATTCAATATTATCATCATCTTCAACATCATCAAAATCATCTGCAACACTGTCAACATAAGTAATATAATTATTTTAATTATAAATATGATTACTTTCAAAAAAAGAATTTTTAAAATATACTTTAGTTGTTTCTATTTTTTTAAAAATTAAACAAAAATTTTAATTATGTCAATTTCTAATTGTAAATTTTAAATAATATTTTTATGGAAAAAATTAAAAAATAGATAATAATATTGACGTACAAGCTTTTAAATTTGAATCGAACCTGCACCCTCGTATTTAGAACGATTAAATCTTATAATAGTATAAAAAGATAAACAAATTGAGGTTAGAAAAAATTTTTTGTTTTTAATTGCATTTATTTATATATAGAAATACACAAGTATATGTGTTTTACCCTTAAAATATAAATTGTTCTTACAAAAAAAAGAAATAAAATCATGTAAATATGATGAAAATAAAAATAAATAAATTGTAATTTACTTACTCGTCAGCTTCAAATTCATCATCAGCCATTTGAATACTTTATAAATGTAAATTGCTTTTAACAGAGTTGAGTCGTTTTTTCTAGTAAACTTAATATAATATGTAAATTATAATTTTTTCTTTACCAAAGAACAAATATAAATATTTGCAAAAATAAAAAATATGTATAAACGTACCGTGAATAAACTTCATTACTTCTTCTCTATGTTGTCTTTATTTTAAAATATGACCTTTAAACAGTTAAAAAAATATGAATAAGAAACGTGATTACATAGCTGATAAAAAGCTATAACTTTTTTAAAATTATATTATATATATTTTTAATTTTACCTATATCAAAAATTTTTGATATTAATTACTTAAAATTATGTATATATAAACTAATTTAAGTTACTGCGTATGAACAACCTAAGATCATGGCATACGCATGCGTAAAAAAGCAATGAAAATATATCTGTAATACTTGAAATTAAATTTATAGCGGTAATTCAACTATAAAATAATAATAATTTTTATTAATTAATAATAATACTTATTTAAAAATACAAATAGAATTTTAAATTACTTATAATTTATAAATTTATATTTTAAGTCCTTTATTTACAAATATAAAATACAGAGTTCTTACTTTAAAATTTGTATGATTTTCTTTAAAGTGTTGCAAAAAAGCAAATTAAACATATATTGTATTAAAATTAAGTGAAATGTAATAAAATGAATATCTTTATATATATCACATTTATAATATATCAATTTTACCTATCCCTTCACAAACCATTCACACAGAACTTATATTTAAAAATAATATATATAAATATATATATATATCCTGTAATATACATAATTAGACTCCCAGAAAATATCTTTTATTTTATTTGCAGCCCCATTAATTTTTGAGGAAAAAAATTGACATAGTGATTTCGTTATATCTTAAAAAGTCTATAAAGAAAATAATAAAATAGAAGAATAAGCATTTGCAAATTTTTATTATGGCTTTGCTGTAAAATCTGAGTAAACATAAAAATACCAAATATTTGAGTTTATAAGTCTGTAACAGTATCGATTATTTATTCTTGTCATAACATGCTTGCAATATTCATAATTGTATATATATAAAATACAAGTAAGAGCCTAAAAAATATATGCATATAATTTGGAAGCTGTAAATTATTAAAAACTTTGTATTCTTATATAAAATAAAACTGCCATAAATGAAAATGACTTATTATAAATATGCACAATTAAAATATAGATGTTGTCTACTTTTCTTAGATTAAACAGATTTTTATTCATTTAGTACATTAAATTTTTCTTTTCTAAAAATTATTTTATTAATTTCAGTCAAATCGCTTTTTAATTAAAAAATATATAAATATATAATATATATAAAATATAAATACAAAATATTTGTATAAATGTTTTATCTATACAATTCATGTATAGTTCATTATAATTCATTAGTATTTTTTAATATCTTCGAAAAAATGCATGAGAAAATTCTCATTCCTAAAATGAATTTTCTTCAATAAAATTATACTTTTGAGATGAATTATATGAGTATAATTAAATTATACTAACAAATGCTATTACCGTTTACGATGAACTTGTGATAATTTTAAGAATTTGTATAGTATTTTAGTTTAGATCATTATTTTCTATTTATCAGAAAAGCTATGTAGTTGAATGTTTTGTTTGTATATATACAGTTCAGTAAATTCAATAAAGAATTTTGTTATGCATAAAATATGTATTTATATTTTCATAATTTTCTGACAAAATCTTTTAATTAATCCGAATAATTTAGCTAACGTATATAAACTTATATTTATCAAATTGAAAAATCAATTATCCATCATTTTAATAAATAAAAATTACATATTTTAAATAATCATACTAAAAAATGATGATTCATAAGACTATCGTTTAAGAATGTATATTTATAATATTTTTTTTATTTTCCATTACATTTTAATTTTTTTTATATTACAGTATTTTAAATGTTCTGGGCTAGGTGAAAGTTTTTAAAAATATTCATAAAGTTGTTCTTATTTTATATACGATTCGTAGGCAATAAATATTTAATAATTATTTGCATACTTTGTCATTTTTATTTCTCTATAATATTCAAAATTATTTCCAAATTATTGGATTAATTATTGAAATTATTGGAAAAATTATTTTTTATTTTAAACCCCGTATTTTTTCTAATACTTTACGAATTTTCTTTAAATTTTGCATATTTCGTATAATTTTGTTTATACATAATATGCATTGTGTAATAATTATTCTAAACTTTAAGCCATTACCTTTTAATCGAATTCTTGAGAAAGGATATTTAAAAGATATATTATATAAAAAATTACTTTATTTATTTACAATATAGATTGAGATATTTATTTAATAAATAAAGAAAATTTTTCATAAATAATTTATGATTCATTTATTTGAATTTAATCATGTATATTAATTTATTTTTAATTTCGAGGAAGGACATCGATTACTCCTTAATTTAAATATTCTAATTATTTTTTTTAATATAATTTTAACAAAGTATAATATCATTAAAATTACTAAAATAATGAATCCATAAATATCTATTAAAGAGACTTGCAACCAGGACATATCAACAGTTGGTGATCTTAGAGAATCTTTACCATGTCGAGCAATATATTCGATCCAAAAGGATGCTGAGTCTGCTGAATTAATTGGAGTATCTCTGAAAGCACTGCCAATTTTCTCTACAGATTTCCTACAAAGAAATTAATTTTTTCAGGTATGTGAAAACAAATTCGTAAAAGAACAATACATAGCTTTTTCGAAATAAAAATAGAAATTATAATATTTTTAATTTTTAAATAGAAAAAATACAATGAAAAATGTAAGTATATTTCAGTTTGATTTATGTAAAACGTTTTATGCATAAAAATTTAAAACATAATGCGAGTATCAAATGACTTACTTGTACATTGGATTATTGAGAAGTTCAATAACAGCATTCGAGAAAACTTCCTCTGTTATACTATGTAAATCGAGTTTTATGGCAATATTTCTTTTAACGTACGATTCACTATTGAAAAATTGATCACCAAATAAAGGAATTGATATCATAGGAACATCATAATAAATAGATTCTTGCGTTCCCATTAAACCACCATGTGTTACAAAAGCCTTAATATTTTTATGTTCTGAAATAATAATTAAACATACAAGAAATTATATTCTATATTCCATATATGAAACTTAATTCTTTCAGTAATTACAAAAATAAAATTTACATTGTTTAAAAAAATTTAAAATATGAATAAGGTAATTCAAAAACTAGTAAAATAAATTTGATTTTATTATTTTGATTTTAATTTACTGTTAAAGTTAATGTACCATTTTTGAAATATTATTTAAAATTTTTTTATTGTATTAACAACCTCCGGTAGTTAAAAATAGATATTAAATTTTTTTGAAAAAAAATTAAAATATTCGACAAAATCAAATTATCATTTAATTTATGTCTTAAGTGTTTCGATTCAACAATAATTTTATTTAATATAAAGCTTAAGCATATAAGAAATTTGAAATTTTTAAAAAGGTACATATATACATTATATAAGAATTATATTTAAAAAATAACATTAGTATAAAAAATATAATTACTGTTATATGTTAACAATACTGTATGTTTTTCATTGTAATTACTTATAATATCCATAAAAAATTTTTTTTTTGTATTATATATAAACTTTTTTAAGTAAAAAATTTATGTTTATAATTCATAAGTATTGAATGGGCATAATTTTTTCTTATTATCCATAATATAAAACTTATTATAAAAAGCTTTTATTTTAGTGCAAAATAAGTATCACCCAATAAAGTGTTATTAATAAAATAAATAATTGAATTAATATTTAAGTTCATCTAATACATTTTTTTAAATATTACAGATATTGCATAGAATTTTTTTATTATAAAGATTATAATTGTTAAAAGGAATTATTTTAGAATTATTTTTTCAATTGATTTTTATAAAAAGACTAATTAAGACAATGTTTAAGTAATATATATTTTTTTAAATAGATAAATTAAAGAAGTTATTTTTAGAAAATAATTTTTAAAATATTTACGTAAAACTTTTATCTGTGAAAACCATGGTTGAGTCATAACATTCGAAAGATTTCCTAATGGTAATTCATCTGTTATTTCAATTTTCAATAGCACACAAATAGGTGCAATTTTTTTAAAAGTATTAAAAAATGCTTCAAGTATAGCTTTTGGAAAAGTTTCGAGTTTAACCATTGATCCAAAAGAAAAATAAATAAATCCATATTTGCTTTCATCTAAGAACTTTTGTATATTCTGTAAATAAGAATACGTAAAGATAAAATTTCTGTATAATAATAAGAAATTCAATAATTCTTTATTAAATTTATTACACTTCGATTCATTTTACTATTGGAACTAATATTTGTTTATTAAATAAAAGTATGTAAAAATAGAGATAGAGATTGTTTTGCATACGAACCACTGGTAGCTTATCGTCGTCGTCGGCAATATGCAAGCCTCCTACTGGTAGTATTGCGGGAACAAAGGGTCGAATTCCATTCAGCATATGATGATAATTAACCAATATCAGTGATATCTCTTTTTGTAAATCTACCACATCCGGATAATCGGATCCAAACAATTGTTTAACCAGTGCGTCTTGCTTATGTACGTAGTATTTGTAAATTAATTTGACGTAATTAGAAATTAAGAAGTTTTGTATTCGTTGAAAATAAGTCATGGGTGCTGAGAAATGCGAAAAAACGCTCGGTTCGACTGCGACATTTGAAGGATTACCAAGGGGTTCGTTCAGCCAATCGAAAATAGTTGTTGTAACAATTGTGATCACTGGTACATTGAGATGACGTCCCCAGGCTATATAACAGTTCGCGGCAAACGACTATGCGATAAATAGACGTACATTCTCGTTTGGTGATGATACAATATAATAACCCACCCTCTAACTCGATCTCACCTCGATTATTACGATGTCGTAAACGGGATCATTTGGTGGTTCGTGCAAAAGCTTTTGAAATACCGGCAGGTTCATCAACTTGCATATAGGGTCGCCAAACTCTGTCATAATCTGCGTTATATCTAAGATTGAAGAACTAAAAAATTTGTATGACATTTTGTTTGAGAGAATAGGGAAGGAACCCAAAAGGCTATAATCAGTATAGTTAGCTATGGGTTTCTGCAGCGGAAAATGACTGTAAACGTCAACTTGGTGACCACGCTTTGCCAAATGTCGCATCAAAGTTTCACACATGACGAAGTGGCTCTTACCGGGAAGTGGAAACAATCCAAGTATACGCAGTCCATAAGCCGCATCCACGCTTAAGAGTAGAAGACAAAGTCCCCATGTTGCTAATTTCACGGTTGATGATGACATTATGAAATCTGAAACGTACGACTTTTTGCGGCTGACCACTTTTAAATTTTTATTGACTATTCGTTTAAAGATTTCTTTAATTCGTTTTTTTTATTTATTAGAAAAACCTTTGCTTTGATATATTCCAAATAATTATAATTATTGCCAATAAATAAAGCACTTACTTCATCTTACAAGGATTTTACAGCTCTTATTAATAAATTCATATTAAATATATATTTTTCTATCAACCGTTATATTTATTATATTTAAAGCAATTAAATATTTGAAATATTAAAGTGGAGATAAGAGTTAATGCTTTTTAAAACGTGTCTTTTTAATCAAGTAAAGATAAAATTTTATTTAAAATTTACTTTATAATATCAGCCACATTATAAAATATAAGATATGATAACTTACATGAAATAGATTACGAGTATGAGACGTTTCTTTATATAAATACATAAATAAAAATAAAAATCAATTATAATTGAAAAAAATATTTTCATCTCAGTATTATAAATATTTCTTTATGTAAGTTTAATATTTGTATTGTAATAATGTATAACATTATCCTCTGCTTTAAATTTACTTTATAAAATATTTCTAAGTAAATTGGTTTATTACTACTAATTTATATTTTCTATGATAAATAAATAATATACGGCTAAAAATTCAAAACGTATAATAATAGTAAGTTCAACCAATACAAATATTTTTAATTTCTCAGAAACGAATTAAATATCTATTAAAAAATCATGATATTTGTTATTCCAAATACGTGAGTTCTCTATAAATATGAAAATTATGTCACAAATTGTAAATTATAAAAATGTTTAATTTTCCTGCTTCTAATTTATTAAATATAATAAAATAAAATTGTAAATTAAACATAAAATTTCATATTTTTAATTTTAATATAGATAAATTATTTTACGAGAGTTCAATAAATTAATGAAATGAAAAATTTCAAAATAAAAATTTGCAATTCTACATTGTATATTTAAAAATTTAATTCTTTTATATCAACTTAATAACATTAAATATTAATTTTTTTACTATTTTTTCTTTTTTTAATAATACATAATTATGAAATTAATTTTTAAGTACATTTACAACAACGCAAAATATTGCAAATATACGATATATATTTTATGTGAAAGAATATATTGCTTTAAGATCAAGTCATTTTGATCTTATTTTAAATATCGGATTACAGGTATGATATTAAAACTGATTATCTAATGTCATTTTAAAGATAATTTTTTGTATTCTCATTAGAATATTAATAGGTACGACATATTTATTTGTTAGTAACCAATATTAATTGAACTCTAATTTAATAAGAATTGTTTAAACTGTAAATTAATGAAAAGTTGCTTTTCATTTACATAATTTCAAAAATCAAAGTTATCCAATCAATTATTTCATACAAAATTACAAAAGATTATTATTTTCATAAATTACATATTATTGTGCATTTTTTAAATTGCTCAATAATGGTTTTTAGAAAATAATTTCAAAATTTTTTTATCACGTGAATATAAATATTAATTTATGTATAATCTAATAAATTATTAATTCACTACTTTTTTTAGCATTCTTATTTTAATCTTTTTTAAAATATGTAAAATTAATTCTATAAAAAATCAAATAAATTAAGTATAGATTGTAAAACAAAAAATAAGAAACATATCTTATAATATTATTTAAAAATTTGATATAACAAATAAATTATAACTTTAATTATAATGAATTTGTATAAAAAATATCAAATTTAAATAAATTATCTGGAAATTTTTTTCTTTTTTATCGTTAAATAATCTTCAAATAAAATTATAAGGTTTAAAAAAATTTAATTGAGTATTAATAAAATATACCTATATACATATAAATACTAACATAAATACTAACTGTTTCAATTCACAATATTAGAAATCATTACTCAATAATTATTAGTTAAATTATAAATTAAGTATAGTTATTCAAAAAACTAATTTCTTATCCTTTATTCTATATAATATTTATTAATACTTGCAATTGTTAATATATTTAAATTTAAATATTTAAATTAATAAATATATATGACAAAAAATATAAATTTTGATTTGAAATTAAGAAATTTAAATCTTATCTTGTTTTAACAATTTACTTTTATAATTACTATATATTTTATTTTAATATTTGAATTTTTTTTGCAAAAATAATTTATTAGAAATAGATCTAATTTTGTATCAAAAGAATTTAAAACAAATTAGAAAAATAGGAAGATATTATGTGTTTATCATGTCTTTTTTTTTTGTTAATTTACAATTTTTTTATTAAAGTAACATTTAATTTTAATAATAAATTCCCTAAAAAATAAGATATTCAAAGCTATAATCGTAATTATATATACGCTATAAATAATTTGTAAAAAATTATATCAAACATAATTTCTTTTCACTTACTATAAGTAATCTATTCTATAATATTTTCAGCTAATGATTTTCATGTTAATTGATTCATCAGAACGCATAATAATTACTTTCTAAAATACTTGCATGAATAATTATAATCATTATAAATACATAACATGTAAATGTACACAATATAATTAATAATTAAATAAAAATAACTTACTTCATACACATTAACTTTTTTAAAATATCTAATTTTATAAATAATATTAATTAATAGAGATTTAAATGCTTTTTATATTTTATAATAATCAATAAATGTTTAAATTTATACTAAGATGATAAAAAATATTAGCTCTGTAACATCAAATTCACACTGCTATTATTAAGTTGTTATCGTTAGCGAAGCTGGTTTTATTTCATTCCCCAGATTGTCTCCACTCCCCACCTAATTTATAAAAATATTTGTATTTCTTATACAAACGTTTTATTTTTTTTTCTTCTGTGTTACCTAATCAAATATTTGATTAGTATAAAATTAGCTTAAATAAATCTTATATTGACTATGATTAAAATTAATTTTTTTATAAATTTTTTAAAAAATATGATTCAAAACATTATACTAATGATGATAACAGGTACGAAATTAATAATATTCATCATTTACATTAATTCTCTATAAAAAAAACAATTTATATATGTTGATTAATTTAATAATATATAAATTATTTTTAAGTTTTTATTTTATAAAAGTATGTATATATATATTACAAAGGAGGTATATTATTAAATAAATGAAAATATGATTTTTTAAATTTTGATAAATAATACACGAATACTATACTAATAGAAGATAATATTTCATTTAATTAAAAAATAATGCTATAAACATATATTTAAATATTAAATAAAAATGTATGAAATGTAATTAGTATTTTTTATAAATCATATGCTTTTAAAAAAATTATTAGGTCCATTTGAACAAAAAAAACTTTTTATTTTAAAATATAAATTGTAGTTAAAAAATAACTTATTCAATATTTAAGTATTGAAAGTAAATATACAATTATTTGAGAATAAGACACGAAATAATTTTCAAATATTTATAATAGTAAAAAATAAAAAATTGAAAGTAATTATTAAATTAATGATTTTATAAAATTAGCATTGTAAATTTATATTATTGATAAAATATCTTTTAATAAATTTTATTGATATGTAAATTTTTAAAACTTAGCAAAATATTTAAAATGATATATTTTTTTGTTAAAGAATGATTAGTTTAATCGTTTAAGGTAATATAAATCTTTAAGTAGGAATTCCATTGTAAACTTCTATAAATCTTAGTTTGTTCATCTATTAATATTTAGTTCAATGTAGTTATAATACATTTATCGAAAATTAATTTTGAAATTTTTGTTTAAAGTGAAATAATAATGAATATAGCGATAACAAAAAGCAACATCATCGTTGAATTACTATGAATTAATCTTAGATTTGCGATAGCATTATAAAAATCAAGAATATGTATCATAATTCAGACGTTATAAAATGTAAAATGTAAAATGTAAAATGTAAAATGTAAAATGTAAAATGTAAAATGTAAAATGTAAAATGTAAAATGTAAAATGTAAAATGTAAAATGTAAAATGTAAAATGTAAAATGTAAAATGTAAAATGTAAAATGTAAAATGTAAAATGTAAAATGTAAAATGTAAAATGTAAAATGTAAAATGTAAAATGTAAAATGTAAAATGTAAAATGTAAAATGTAAAATGTAAAATGTAAAATGTAAAATGTAAAATGTAAAATGTAAAATGTAAAATGTAAAATGTAAAATGTAAAATGTAAAATGTAAAATGTAAAATGTAAAATGTAAAATGTAAAATGTAAAATGTAAAATGTAAAATGTAAAATGTAAAATGTAAAATGTAAAATGTAAAATGTAAAATGTAAAATATATTCTTTTATGTGATCATCTCGAGGTTTTTCGTAATAATGTATCATAAGAACAATCGCAATTATATCGCATTTCCTAATTGCACAAATACCACTCATTTAATACTATTAGAACTAATGGATGTAACAATAAGTGCTTAAAATTCTTTGGAAAATTAATAAATAATGATATATTGAACAAATTATAGCCGTTGTTAGATTTTTGAAAACACATGGGATCAATTTTTTCAATGAATTTATGTGTGATTTTTTCATAGCAAAGATGACAGGCTTTTTTTACATAGGTGCAATTGTTATGTAATTTGAGAAAATCCGGATATTTTTATAAGACTCATTATTTCTACATCCGGTGTTTATAGATTTATAACTACAATCCAATGAAGATTTTATTCAATGACAACAATAAATGTTATTAAACGAGATAAATTAACGAAAGTTTATTTGTTGGTTCAGCATCATTGTTTGTCAGTCGATGAAGATAATTTATTATTATTAGTTGATATTAAATACAAAAACTTGCAAATGTTTTATATTACTGAATCAATTATAATTATCGTTTCGTTACATCAATTTTAATGCTTGAACGCAAACAATTTAATTAATTCAGTTCGATTTTAGTTATTCGAATAGGATAAACCAAGATAACGAATAATAGATATATAAAGCGAAAAAAGTTTTTTATATAAAGTTAGAGATTCAATGCACCTTTTTCATTTTTCAGTCACTGACATTAAGCATATATAATTTCTACATTATTATAATAAATTAAAATATTTTAATAAAATAAAAAATAATTAGATATCAATAAGAATTAAATTAATTTTATTTTCTTTTTTCATCGATTAAATGCAAACACTTTAGATTTTTTAAATCTATTAAAGAGAAAACGAATTTCCTTTAAGAAATAATTCCTGTTAATATTGTTATATATCATTGCTACTAAAATTATTTTAACAAGAACAATTAGATGCTGAAAAGATACGAGAAAAATTGACCATTTTAACGTGTTGATCGTAGACTCAACACAGTCGCCTGCTGCATCGTATGTGTATTTTTTTTCAAAAAGAGCGGGAAAATTTTCCTCGTATCTTCGTATGTTGTTTATCTGATGAAAGACACAAGTTTCAGTAGAAACGGAACTCTACGGGTGGCTCCAGTGAGTTTAGCATTATTACTTACTTTTATATTTGAATCAATTTGTAAACAAAATTAATTTACAAGTTTCTAATTACATTTTTAATTTACATCTTCAACTGGTATAGATCAATTTTTTGCTGCAAAGTCGAGCAATTATGTAATATTTTAAAGTTATAATAATGGTGTAAAAATTCTAGGTATAGAAAAGACAATGCTATTTTATTGAGATTAGTCGTTAACTAATTTATACAATCTTGACTTATCCTTTTAAAGCTTATGTATAATTATTTTCTAATAATTCATTATAATCGAAAACTTACATTTTTTATATTATTATGTAAATAATATACTTTTTTATTCGTAATTTGTGTAAGATAGTTAAAGATTATTTTTAGTTATATTAGGATATACGAATACTTTTTTAATTTTATTTTTTAACCTAATTCTAATACAAATTTTATTCTCAATATAAAATTAAAAGATTTAAATAAGGATTCATCTAATAAACTTCACTTTAAATTTTGCTCTTTGTTCAATTAAGTTTTGTTTGTGACTAAATTTATTTATCACACTTACTGCATCAAATTCAGGGTTTTAGTTTTTTTGAATATTTAAAATTTTATTATAGACTATAGGAAACAATTATGTATTAATTGCCAGTAGAATATTATAGTTTTGTATATCAGATGAACAAATAATGCAAAAACTGGTACGAAAATACTGACGTTAATCGATTGTTGTAAATTCTTGTTGAAAAAAAAATAAAGATGAAATTTTGTATATAATTTGATATTAAACAGCTTGAATATACAAACTGGCGGGAGTCGTTCCCGCCAGAATAATTCTGAAAACACCTATTTTACCGCGTCTGCGTTCAACTCCAAGAAACGAATAGGTATAATAAACTTAGACCAATACCCTTCCGCTCAAAAACAATATCTATTAATTTTATACCTACACGCCTACGATTTTCTGGGATTTATCCGCAACGCATGTGCATCCTTTTTGTAGTAATAGGTGATAAAAATCTTTCGCGGCAAGTCTGTCTTCTTTTCCTTTGGTTTTCTGCCATACGTTCATCGGTTTTTCTACTGTACGCTATTTTCTACAAAAGATAAGCCATTTCCTCATTTACTACTTCCGTCCAGTAATTTATACATCCAAGCATGCACACATCCATACATGCACGCACTCAAACTCATTTAAAATGTGACCTATTACAACATCTGTAGTTAAGGCTGGCATAAATAAATGTGTACTCGAAAAGGATAGCATATTTACAATCTAAATATTTTTCTTTCATAAACTCGAATAGAAAAAAAAATCGTAATGAGATACCTAATGAAAATTGTAAATTAATAGAACCTGCGGAGAAAGTTGCAATGACAAAGATAGCAGAAAAAGAGGGAATCGAATTTTCTGATAGCAAATTCCGCGCGCACTTTGTCGAACAGCGGGGCTTCGACAGTCAAGGTTAGGTTAGTTACCGCATCTGCTTGTTACGTATTGCCGGCTTAGGTTATGTTCTTTACATTTGACGAAGAGAGTAAGATCGTACGCGTGGTACTGCATTACCAAGGAAGTGCCTTCCAGTGGAAGGAATACTCGTATGTAACAGGAACATTACGAAAAGTGTAATAGAGTCGTGGAGTTTAAACTTTTATTTTCTTCACTTATTCCTGTTTTTTTTTCTAGCACGGAATAACGCGTAAATTACATACTGGCGACGATGGCTGAAACGTGTTGGTACAACAGGTAAAAATGGTCATGTATATCCGAAACTTTTCCCGCCTGTATGTTTGCATACGATTTACCAGATTTTACATTTATTATGGATTATATTCCTTTAAGCATTTGCTTTCTTTTTGTAGTTAAGTCTTGTTTAGGCATTAAAACGCGGAATGTAACCGATTTTATTTTCTCTTAACAAATTTTTTTGCGAATTAACTTTTCGATAAAAAATTAAACGAGTCTATCATGTATATCATTTTTTTGTTCCAGTTTTTAGTTTGATTTATAGCTTGAAATTTTTCATCACTCGTTGCATGAAAATAGAGTCACGAGCACAAGTTTTCTATTATTTTATCCTATTTTATTAAATGAAGAAGTTATGATATATTTTACCTTGTCTTATTTTAATTCAATAAATGTTACTTCTAAACAATTTTTATCTGCATAATTATATCAGCACATGTCTACTTGTCTATGATATTTAACAATATGTAAAAAATGATGATTAAAAATTAAGAACAATTTTTTTTATGTGAGTAAATAGTTTAAAGAAAAAAAGTAATTATATTTATTTATAATATATTTAAAACATATTTTAATTCAAAGTTTATTTTGATAATTTTTATATTATATTTATATTCATTATTTATATATTCTATATAATTCAAAAAAGTTATGTGTAAATAAGAAATACACTAATTTTTACAAAATTAAACTAAATGTTAACTTTTCACCGTTCACTATATTAACAGTACATAAATTTTTTTAAATGATTTAGTTTTATTATTAAATTTAATAAATAAATTTAGCTCTTTTTCTATAAATTTATAATTTGAATGTTCAAAATAATAGTAATAAAAAATAATATTTATAGCAAACGAATGCGTTTGGATGATGGCTGTAATAATAATTTAAATGGTGTATCTGAAAAAGAAAGCGAAAGATGGTCATGTTCTGGTGACACAAGTTTAGTAGAACCAGAAATCTTGGAAGATATGGGTGTTGGTATGCTTGCTGATGGTGAAGCTAGTCGAGAAAGTTTACAAACTTTGAAAACGCAGGAATGTACAATATCTCCAAAAAAATTTGAATCAAGTAGACATTTAAAAAGTAAAAATACTATTTATGAAATGAAAGAAACATACAAAAATACCAGTTTTGAACCAGTAAATATTGATGGGTAATATATCAATAGATTAATTTGATAATAAAGTATCATTACTTATTAATTATTATTATTATTTAAATATTGATATTGAAGTGATTTTCTTATTTTCAAAATTACGAAAAATTCGTGCAACAAGTTTTGTACACATTTATATTGAAATTTTAAACTATAAAGAATCTGTTTTATAATAATGTAAAACTATTATCAAATTTTTAAAGATTGGATCCATTTGAAAATGATGATGCAGTAAATTTTTCTGCAATAAATAACGAATCAGGTTATTCCTCTAGAGTAGAAAGTGAAAATTTTGTTGAAACAAAAAATTTTGGTAAAGAAGATTCAAATGACACTTCTGATAAACCTGATACAAATCCATTTTATCTATTCAGAAGAAAGAAAAAACCATCTATAATAGGAGAAGATAAATTTAATAAACTTTCAGATGAAATGATTCTTATGATTTTAAAATGGCTTCCAAAAAAGTGTCTAGTAAGTTCATAATCATAATTATAGGGTGTTGCACATAAATATTTCTTACACTTATTAAAATTAATTTTGATCTATTTAAAAAATAATTTAAATGTATCGTTTGTTTAACTTTGAATTAATATAAAGAATTTTATAACGAAATAAACATTATAGGTTCGTTCAATGCTAGTTTGCAAAAGATGGTGTCAAATAGCTCGAGATGAAGCTTTGTGGACGAGATTAGATCTCGGAAGTAAAGTTTTAAACGAAGGCACATTGAGTCATGTTCTCCCAAGAGGTGTTCAAATTTTAAGACTAGCACAGGCCGAAATTGCACATCCAGCATTCCTTCAAACTAATGGTGACATATTTTGGGAAAACTATATTAGTAAACTTCAATTTTTAGATCTTTCAATGGCAGTTGTGTCTCCTAATGATTTATCAGATTTGTTATCAAAATGTAAATATTTAAGGAAATTGTCTTTGGAAAAATGTACTTTAAATAAATCGAGCTGTGAAGCAATTAGTAATAATCAAGATTTAGAAGTTCTTAATTTAACTATGTGTGAAAGAATGAATATTGATTGTGTGAAGGACCTAATGAAATTAACTAGGTAATTTTTTATTACGATAGAAAATTATTTTAGAATGTATAATTTTTTAATAAGGAAATTTTTAATGAAATTATTTTTGTAAATTAATTTTTGAACGATTTTTCTTTTTTATTTTATAATAGGTAAATTTTCATATTTTATCTAATTATAATTAAAAAATTTTAGATTAATTTCTCTCAATATAGCATGGTGTGTCTTGGATATTGAATCTATGGGTTACTTATGTCAAACGTTACCTTCATCCATTACTAGATTGAATATTGCTGGCTGTCGAAAAACATTAACCGATGATAGTAAGTATCTAATTTAAAATTTTTAATGATTTAAACAAATATAAATTGCATTAAATAAAAAATTTGTAAATCTGAAACAGATTTTTTCATAAAAATGTTTTCTAGTTAAATACAATATTTAGAGAAAATTAAAAAGTTGGTATATTGTTACAATATATAAAATTTATAATATAAATATAAATTAATTTGTAATAATACTGAGAAATAATACTTCATTTATTTAGTTAATTAATTTTATTTTTAATTATAATTATGTAATTTTTACTGATTCAAATTAAAAAATGTATGTACTTTAAACTAATAGAATTATTTAATTTATCAGTGAAGAAATATTAATGAAATTTACTTTTTAGATTTAAAGGATTTAGTTCAAAGTTGTCCACATCTCGTGGAATTAGATCTAAGTGATTGCACAATGCTTACAATCAATACAGTTCATAGTTTAATAAACTTAAGTGATTTAGAGCATTTGTCACTTAGCCGCTGTTACAGCATTCCTACATCGATGCATCTGAGGTTAGCTCTAATGCCTCACCTTAGGTATTTGGATATTTTTGGATTAATATCCGATGAGCTGCTCAATACTTTCCAAACAAAATGTGACAGTGTTGAAATTAACAAGTTCCAATATAGTGCAGTTGCTAGACCAACTGTTGGTGTTAGACGAACTAGTATATGGGGACTTCGAGTTAGAGATTAAACTAGTATTTGACGAACTTTTTTTGATCAAAATTGAGGTCAATAAACCTCAAAAACATACCAATGATGTTTTTTTATAATATAGACTGAATATAACTGTTCATCATAATACAAATATAATACTATAATTTCTAAAATAATACTTTCATTAAAATGACAGAATGTTAAAAAATAACTAACATTGTAAATTTTTTAAAATTTACTACAAAAAGTCGAAATATTTTGATGAAGGATGTAATTAAATTGTCTTTAAAATTAATTATCGTTATACACTGATATCATACATTTACAATTAAATTCATTGTTATTCATTAAAGTGATTCAAAAGTTAAAAATAAGGAAATTCAAATAATATCGCACACAAATTTCTTGTGAAGCATATCTCACATTTTGTACATAAAATGAATGTTGACAAAGAAAAAAGAAAATATGCTAATTACTTAGGCTACGTGTTAACACATTACTAATGCCATTTAAACATGAGTATTTCATGATATGATTTGCTGTTTTTAATAATGAAAGAAGAAATTCATATTATGTATGTCAATTTACTAACAAATAAAATCTTTTGCTATTATAAAATTATAAAAAGTTGACACTGCTCGTTAAAAAATATTGACTTGCATGTAAAAAAAATTATATTTATATTTACTAATTACGTTTATATATTAATTTCTAAATGGTGTTAAAAGACATTTAAATAAAAAATTAAATAATAATTTAAAAATCAATTAAATTGTAGATAAGTATTTTGGATAATGAGTCAAATAAAAAATTTTATTTATAGCTACAAAATTTCTTCTTTAATTTCTCCTTTATTATAAAAATATCATTGCTACGCAACACAATCTTAATACATTTTGTTCAAGAAAAAAAAGAAAGCACATTATTGAATTCCATACATGTTTTTTATTATAAAAGTCATAAATCGTCCAGAGTAAGAAAAATGATTTATTACATACTTTTTTATATTGTAATAACGTAATATTTGATATACGGTTTATGATAAATAGTTATATTATAAGTAGATTTCAATTATTTTGTATTACTAATTATTAGCATCATTACTTGTAAAATTAAAGATTGTGCATTCTTACAGAATTTGTATACAGGTTAAATTTTTTATAACAAATACTAAAGTTTTTAAAACTAGTATTAAAAGAACGAAGTTAAAAACTCCGTAAGCAATAAAATGCAAATAAATTCTTGACAATGGAATTCTGATGAACTGCAAATGAAAACGTAAATGGATACTTAAGTTTGTTGAATATTTCGAAAATATAATCAACGGGTTCTTATTAATAATTATTTTATAGTCCATTTGATTTTTTTCCACAACTAATAAATTCTAAGTTATTACAGTTTTGGACTAAACTAGTCACAAAATTAAACCAGTTAGACACTGGCAGCAGGTACATTGGGAACAAAATCCGGCACAGCTTCGACTTCAGGAACCTTCTTTTCCATGACCGGAGTCTCTTTACTACTGGCATAAATTGATTTAGATTCTTTTCTTTCCTGTTCACTTTGCCATTGCACCTTAGAGATACAATTAAAAATTAATAAATAATTAATTTTAGAGAAGCTTAAAATAATATGCATTGTATAAAGTATGAAATTGAGTTGTATTATACAATACAACATAACAGAAGTTCAAGTTAAAAGGGATAGAAAGTAGAAAAAAAGGAAATGTTTTAAAGCATCGAAAATCGGTAATACCTTTTGTCGGTGTTGCATAATGGCATCGGAGCACTTCTCGATGACCATGGCTTCGGTTAGAATACCGTCAGCGGAGGCATAAGCGGCCGCTTGCCACGCGACCCCAAGTTTGGCGAGCTCTCTTCCGGACATACCTTCTGTCATGTCGGCCATCCTTTTACAAAGTACCCCGTAATCAAAATGCGCAATTTTAAGCCTCTTCTTGCCTTCGAGCGCCGGCTGGAGCACAAATTTGTCGAAATAGAGCCTGACGAGACGCTCGCGCTCTTCGAGCCCCGGCAGAAAAAACTCGACCATCTCGTCGAGCCGGTCGTTCACCGCCCAATCGAACTGCTCGGGTGTATTCGAGGCAAGAATGAGCATGAATCTGCTGCTTTGCTCACCCGTGCGATAAAGGAAGGCGTTAAGCATTGCACGCAGATCTTCGCTGATGTGTTCGCTCGAACGCTTGCGGAGGAAAGCGTCAGCCTCGTCGATAAATAAAAGTAGACCCTTGCGCGAAGTTGATGCCCAGTCGAATACCTTGTGGATGGCAGTGACGCCGTCGCGGCCAAGAGGCGCTAAGTCACCACCCGTCAGAATTGCGTAATCCATGCCCGAGTGTTCGGCTAGTCGCTTTGCGAACATTGTCTTACCTAATTCGCACACACCAGCAGACATATATAAAAGCTTTTTTTGATCATTCCCAATTTTAACATTGTTCTCTGACTCGTTTTCCTTATCAAAACTATTTATTTTAGAGCTTACCCTTTTATATTTATATTGCCTTGGCTGCTGTTGACTCTAATTCAACCATTTGCAGATACCAAATTATAAAAATGGCGAGAACTCAATTTTCAATTTGCTTTCAAATAGTCTTTCATAAATGTTTGTATTTACTTATCTATTACATTATGTATTCATAATATGCACCTGATTCTCTTAAATCTTAATTTAATTTTTTTATATTTATGTAAATTCATGTTGCTTATAAAAAAGTTACATCATATTTTATGATCTTTGTTTTTAAATATTTTTAACTATGCATCGTTTACACTTATATTTTAATGAACCTTATCAGCTCGAGAATTTTGTCTTTAAATTCAAATTTGGTTTATAAAATTAAATAAATAAGTTTTAAAACTTTATAATTAATTTTCGATATCCTTGCAATATTTAATAGTTATTAATATAACTAATAAAGATTGTTGAGCAAATTTAAGCCGTATATAATTGCATAGTAATTAAATTATGCGGTCTTGTAGTGGATAAGAAAAAAAATTTGCAATAAAATTTCTAAAAAAATGTTTCTCGTCTTTTTCAAGACTTACCGGTTCCGGGAGGTCCGTGCATCAATATATTTCTGTACATTCCGCGGTTGTATTTGGTGTTCTTAGTGGCGATGGCAACGTCGCGCAACCGTTCCTCGAGTTTCGGAGCAAGCACAACGCCTTGAAGCGCATCATATTGCTTGTGTTTCATTTTTTTCACAAACTGGATCGGATGTCGCAAAGAATCGAGAGCCGAGAACCGCGAAGTTTCGCGTACGAGTGACGGTTTGCCGAGGCGCGCTTCGGCGTATCGCGCAAGAATACTAGTTGAACCCTTGGCCGTGTATACTCCCAGAGCGAGTAAGGATATACCCCCAGCTGCAGCCATAATCTTATCCCAATCGTTAAGCAAAGCAGAGGCTCCAGTGCCCAAAACTGATCCTGCAGTTCTGCAATATGATCGTAATAATAGCATACAAATTGTTTGATAGCACAGACATCGTGAAACACGAGCCTTCAAAATTGTTATTTTGGATTATTTATTATATATTGTACTAGTCATTTTTAAGAAAAAGAAAACTGGTACAAGGAGCCTATCATAGTAGTTTAATAAATTTAATATTTCTGTTAATCCTTAATTATTAATTTTAATTATAAATTTGTTATTTTTTAACATTTGACATGATTCAAATTAAAATTTTTTTAAATACTAGTGCTATTTATTCAAAAATAGTAAAAAATTTTAAATTATAAGATAAAAAATTAATATGTAAGTTATAACTATTAATCAATGAATATTTTTTAGTCCAATATATATAAATGTTATTTCAAAATTTTTTGAGTTTACTAAATTTATAAAATAAATCATACTTTATTGATTCCAAGACTGTAACTCTATGTTCGGATGCTTTTAGCTTAATTTTTTCCAAATTTAGATCTTGGTTTTCCCGATCCACCTTTGCTCTTGCTTTCATTTCAGCATCTAATTTTTTCATTTCATTTCGATGCCTTAGTTCCATTTCATGTTCGATCGTTGCTTTCCTCATTGCTTCTTGTTTAGCCGTTGATTCTTCTTGTCTTCTCAGATTTTCATCGTTCATTCTTTGTTGCTGTGATAATTGATCATCGTATCGTTTTCTTGCTAACTGGTCTTGATATTGTGCCCGCATTTGATGTTGCTTGGTTTCCTCTTGCATAACTTTTCTACGTTCTTCAGAATCGACACGTTTTTGCTCAACTTTCATTTGTTCAATTCCAACTTCGTATTCCTTTATCTTAGCTTGCATTTCATGTTGTTTTGTTGCTTCTTGCAGTTTTGATAATTCAAGTGCATCTTTGGCATGAGCTACCAAAAAATAAATTATTTTAATTATTTACTTAATATTGTTTATTTTTATTTGAGAATAATTATGTTATTTATTAAAAAAGAGAAAGGTAAATTTTGGGAACTAGTAAATAATTTTTTTAATTAAGGAAATTTATTAAATTTTTAAGAAATGTCATAAATTAATATTTTATAGTTTGATTATCATTGTAATCGATACATTTATATGTATTAACGTTATCGAAAAATAAATAACTTAAATCATACTAAGAAATTAATAAACAGTAATGATTAAAAAGATCTTGTTAAAGATTACTTAAATAAAATTAAAAAATGTAACATTAGCAATTTTCATTAATTATAAAAAATTTTTTATCATTTATTGTAATTTTTAATAAATTAAAAGTTCACGTAAATTATTTAAAATAGAGATGAGTAACTAGACTGTAGACTCATTAGTAAGCTAATGACCCTGTATTCAATAAAATCGATGAATTTTTTCATAGACATTGCATTAAAAATTTTTTTAAGCATCATCGATATCTTGATAATAATTTACTCTAATACAAAGTTGTTTCCATATTCCATAATTCATCTTTAGCTTATTTGTAATCTATCGTTTAATTGTCGTAGTTTTATCGCTCAAACTTTTATCTTATTAGTGAATGACGAAAGCATGGCACGGGTAACCTCAAATTTTAAAGCATTACGTAATCTTACATAACTTTGATTGATAGACGCGAATGCAAAACTCAACGAAAATATTGATATTAAAAAACGAATGAAAACCTCTTACAGGATTTTTCAAGTTCTTTGGCTGCAGCGGCCGCTCGTTCAAGGGCACTCGAATCAAACCTGTAAGAGTCCACTTGGCTTTTGGTTATTTTATTCGGAGGATTGCCATCGTTGCCACCCCCGCTTGCAGCTCCAGATCCACCGGGAACCGGGAACGGGAATTGGCCAAAATCTTGCGGTGGCCTATGATTCCCCAGGAGCCACGACATCCCGAGATCATTCAATGATCAGCTGGTTTATTCAAACTATACAATTTCCGAGCTTGTAAATTTGATGTATAACTGGCAACTATAACCTCTCAATAATTACACGTACACCAATTATTGATAGCTGAGCAAACGATTCTAGTGTCGTATAGTCTGCATTCAACCACAGAGTATGAGTCGCGCTCTATAGTCTCAGAGATGTACTCATATCTGTCTCTCCCTGTGTTGCTTCATCAAACGTGGAGTTTTTCCTCTGGTCTGTACGCATTTTCAATCTCGAAATTGACTTTTTGATTTCGAGAATACGTATATCTTTTTTTATCTCAAATAATCTTTTGCCAATTAATCATTAGTAGTATTTTAACTTTATTGCAAAATTCACTTATTAAAGAACATGTTACATTCTACGTATGCACTTTAAGATAATATTACTCATCAAGGGTTTTTTTGGAGTATCTACAATATTTAATTTCCCTCCGAGATCTTTTAACTTCGAAGCTTTAGTCGAATTCTGAGTCATTGTTATTTCTTTTAAAAAACCATCTTTAAAACTTACTTTTTATTAAAATTAAATTAAATTAAAGATTCTTTAATGATTGCGATTATGATAATGATTATGATCAGCATTTTGATTCTCGAACGAATCCTTAAAGTTTTCTCGTTACAACTTATTTTAACGATTTTCCAAGACTAGTTTTAAATTTGACCAACTCTTTTTGATGTAATATCAAAATTTTTCCTGTTGATTTTGGATGTTATTACTTTTATAAAGAAATATTAATAATTATTTTATAAAATGAATTTCGTTTATTGAAAGAGTTTGAAAATACAATTTGGAGAAAAATCTGTTAAAACTTATTTCAAAAACAAACAATGAATATTTAAAAATATTTAATAATTATGATATTTTATAAGACATTTAAAATTTGAGTAAATGTAAATAATTCGTAGTTACAAGCGGATAAAAACTAAAGATAATTAGTAAAAATGAATTCTATATTTTTTAATATTGAATATATTTGTTTTATGAGAAAATATCACCCCCATATACACATATACACATTACTGTAATGAAATAATTTGTAAGAAACATATCGCTTATTGATAATCAGTAACGGATTTCGTTCGATATTCACAGTAAAAGTTCGATTCAATAGTGGATGTGGCTGATTTAAAATCTATTAAGATTTCCCGCATTAAATTCACAGTTCTCAAATAGCGCTTCATAAGAATGGGTTTTTGTGATCTTACTCCTAGAGTAACGCAAATGCAAACACCGACACATGTACATCATATGCGTATGAATTTGCAACGTCGATACAGTGATATTACAATATGTACCGTATAGACCCAACACTTGAGAACTGTACGAAGTATACGTGTAATATATGCACCTATTATTAATGTAGAGCGTACAGTGATCGAGTCAGAGAGAATCAAAACTTGATAAAATTCTATCTCGCTTTATCTGTTTATTTTATACCGGTCCACCCCATCCTTATCCATGTGCACCATGTACACATTAAATATTAACTATAATCTATAAGGAATTAGAAAAATCATTTATCAATGACAAGTTTTGAATTGTCTAATGTATTCCATTATATTCTGATACTACATACTTTGATTATGCTTAACTGTTTTGTAACTACATTGTTTTTAAAAAAGTAAAACAGGAGTAAATTGCTGGAAAAAATGGCTGAAGAAAATGGCTCGAACTCGGATATCGGTTCTCAGGAGAATCTAGCAGCTGATTTAATTAATTTAGAAATTGAAGAGGTAAGAAATTTTCCAAAAATTGATAATTTTCACCTCTAGAGTTTTGACTTAAAGATGTTAATTTTGTTATCTTTGAGATTAGTACATTGTCTTATGAGTATGTATTAATTACTTTTATTAAAATAAAGTATATTTAGTTTAACTATCTTATTATGGAATTCATAGCTAGATGACGTTGAATATGATATTCCTGCTGTAGATAAATTGCCTTCATTGGAAAGTATACTCGCTGAGCCTGATGGTGGCTCTTTATCTGGAACAGATGACGATGTAGGACCAATTTCTTTGGAGAAATTATCGACTAGTGAAACAGTCAGCATGGGAAGTTTATTATCTCTTAATTCACCAAGTAGACCAAAATCTAGACAGCCACCATTATCAAATGTGATTCTCCGCCATGTGATTTTAAAAGGAATTTGTACTCAAATTGCTTCTGCAAGTGTATGTAAATATTAATAATTTATAGAATAAATTATTTTACTCAAAATATTGAAATATTTTTATTTTTAATATTTTTAATACTTTTAATATTTTTAGTATTTTTTATATTTAATATTTACTTAGAAGTATTTGTAATATTTATTTATTTACTATCAGAAAAAAATTAATGCTGGTCTTGCGAGCGCAGTGGCAGCAGGTGGAAATATGCTTGCGATCGGTACTAGTCATGGCCTTGTGTTGGGTTTTGATTCAGCTCAAACTTTAAGATGGTGTCATCGAGATACAAGATATCAAGGATCCATTTCTGCACTCGGTTTCAATCATGATGGAACCAGAATTCTTGCAGGTTTTGCCAAAGGATACATTCTCATGATTGATAGTTCTAATGGTAAAATACTCCGAACATTGAAAGATGTTCATCCACCGGGAACTGCTGTTTTACATGTTAAGGTAGTTTTATCATATTAAGATCATATTAAGATCATATTAAGATCTTATAGTTAAAATTAAAATTTATATGATAAAGTATTAAGTTTCTATTATTTAATATATCATTTGCTAATTATAAAATAATTATTTAAATTAATTTGTTTAAAAAATTACTTTTTTTATTAAGAGCTACTTATTTGACGATTACAAAAATAGATTAGATTTGTTTTAATAATAATATATATATATGTTGATAACTTTTTATGAGTAAATAATATTTCATGTACAGTTTACAGATTCTCCAAAGTTAGCTCTTTGTAGCGATAGTGGAGGCTCGGTATTTGAATTGACATTTACAAGGACATTGGGTATGAGAGGCTGCGAAAGCAAATGTTTATTCAGTGGTTCAAGAGGTGAAGTTTGTAGTCTTGAACCTTTACTTTTGGATGAATTGACCACTCATCCACTTAAAAATTATACGCTCGTTGCAATGGCCACCTTATCTAAAGTCATCGTCGTATGTATACGACCAAGAATGCGTGTTGTATTAACTCATCCACTAAATGGCACTGCAATAGCACCACCCCAGGTTGCTTGGCAATTAGTTGTCATTCGTTCTGTAAATGCTACACGAATCATCGATCCTGTACTTGCTCTTGGACGAGACAATATTATACATTTCTATCAAGTAAGTTCTACCATGGTACAAATATTTTTATCCTTGTACAAACGTATGATCTTAAAAAAATTTTATTCTATAAAGCTAATTCTTTGTTAAAATATTATTATTTTAATATTTGAATAATTTTGATAATTTAAAATTTATTTAAATAGTTCTGAGAATATTTATAATAGTTCTACTAGAATAATTCAAAATCTTAAGTAATGTAAAATAATTTCATTTGGAAAACAGAGATGCAATACAATACTACATGAAATAGCAAACAGTGAAGTTATATTGAAAATTTTGTACGAAGGTCTGCAGCGAAGTTGGGATGCATGTACGGTTAACGCCTTTGCGACGACTCATTCTGACGTATACGATGAGCAATTTGCGTTGGATGAATTCTAGAGCTCTGGCAATACTTGATATCTACGAGAATCTACATCTGCTCGACGCGCGGACACAGGAGAATCTCGAGGTGCTAGACGTAAGCAACGTTCACCTTTCCTATGCATCGAGCCACTTCAAGGGTTTGTCAACCGGTGGCAATGTATCAGAGGCAATGGCCCTTGCCGGTGCACGGGCTTGTTATAACACAGTCATAACATTTGGCTCACAGCTCTTGCTGCTTGGCATGAAGAGCTTGCACGTGATTTGCATGAGAACGTGGACGGAGAGACTTCGATATTTGACGGTGCAGGTATGCATTCCATAATTAGCAAATCAAATTGAAATTTGGTACGAGAACCTTTATATATTAAGTATTTATAACCGAACTTATAACGCTCTTTTGTCTGACTCGAATAATATTATAAGTTTTCAACAACTGCAAGAAATATTATTATTATAATTTAGATTTTAAAAGATGACTGGTTTGATCTATAAAAAAGAATGCATTACGTTCTTTTAATTTACAATTAACATTGCGCAATTAATAATATTCAATATATTATTTGTAACAAACGTGTCTAATTTCAATATTCATTAAAGTATAATTACGTTTGATCCAAATAAATTTATGAGTAAAACTATTCATGAAATGAGAAAAAAAATTTGTCAATTAAACGATAAATAATCAATAAATTTATTCGATTAAAAGTAGAAAATAGGAATATAAATTTTAAAACATTATCAAACCATTAATAGACAAGTTTTGATTTCTTATTACTTTTTTCTTATTAATAGTAAATTACATAAACCTGCATTTATTACGAATAATTAAAAAATTGCGTAATATTAATATTAATTGGATGTTTTAGATTAATAAAAATTTTGCGATAAATACTTATTATAAGTATATCTAATATTTAAATATTTAAATCGATATAATTAGTAAAATAATATAGTAACTCACCAGAGAAAATACAAAAAATATATCTTAATATTAAAAGTTCGAACTGAAATGAATCCAGAATTAAAAAATTTATTTTGATAAAACGATAATTTTTGTATAAAGAATTGCTTAATTTATTTTTAATTTAGTATGACTCTATCTTTATTTATTTTTCTTTTAAATCAATATTGGCTATTATCATTTTACTTGCTAATAAAGTTTAAATTATGCGAACAAAAATACATCGAAAGTTATATTGTATGTATCATAAAAAATAGTAAAATAACCAATAATACAATTACAACAGCTGTGATAAAGCCATTTGGAATTTTTATTTTACATATTTCGAGATAATAAAAACTTCTGCAATTTTGAAAACCAGAATTTAAAAAAAATGACAAAATATACAGAATCGTTTTCGCGAAGCCCTATCGTTGGGCCTCGACTTCTACCTGGATAAGGGCAAGGCTGTGGTCGGTCTTCGTGGTTCGAAGCAGCGTCGCAAGCAGATCGTCCAGGATAAAGTATGCCAGATATTGGTACACTACATGGATGAACTATCAAATGCCGTGGAGGGAAGCATTGCAGAGCTCGAAATTCTCGGGATCTGTGTTGAGTACTGCGTGAAACTCGAAAATACAGAGCTCCTTTTCGGCAAGCTCTGGGATCTCATCTCGGAGTCTGAAAATCTCAGAGTGGCCTATCTCAGGGCTCTGGAGTGGCCCCTTATCGAAACTATTCTTCCACCTCATCTTCCACCACTTATCGCCCAGCAACTCGTAACTCTTTACAATCAGGAGAATAAACTCGATTCCCTTCAGGACATCATTATTTTTCTCAACGTCGACTGCTTGGATATCCATCAAGTGAGTTCTCAAATCTTGTGTTAATGATTTCTGATTAAGAATATTTGTGGATTTTTTCAGCCTGTTTTTAAAACATGGAAAATTGATTAGTTTCCTTTTATTTTTGGTAGATTTTTGACTTGTATTTATATAAGTATATAAATACGCGTACACATACACGTACATTTCCATTAAAAATATTTTTATTCATTAAAATCAACCTTTTATCGGTAGAATCCCGAATTATTTGATATAATAATAAATTCATTTATTATTTATAATTTGGATATAATCATTATTTAAAAATAAATGAATTTATATTTATAAATATCTTAATTCGATTGTTGAAAACAAATCAATCAGTAAAGGATCTTAACATGGCTAGATCCACTTTAAGTTAAAAAAACTATCATAGTAAATTATATATATGTATTTATAAATGTATTAAATGAATATGTAAAGTATAGTAAAATGAAATATTTGAAAAGTTTAATAAAAAATATTCTATTTAAGTGTTAGGATTGTATGCATAAAAAAGCCTATATTTTAAAATTTATAATTGTAATGTGAAGTAAATCAAGGTATAAGGATTTTTGAGATATTTTAATAATATAATTTTTGAAAAATATATCTATTGCAAGAATTTAAATTTTTATTTACTCTTACAAACATAATTTTTCTACAAGTTTATTTTAAATTATATATTAAAACTAATAGAAATACAAAGAAATTACGTTTTCGAAATTTATAAATACCTATATTATAAAATTTTCATTTTTAACACTTCGTTTTATTAATTTTTTACTAAAATATGCATTTATAAAACAATTATACAATTATACAAATACATTTCTTTTTCATCGTTATTCTAAGTTTTTTTCTAAAAAATTTCAAATAAATTGTATAAACAAGTAAATTTTATATGTAGAATGTTTCTTTGTTTCTATGATTCGAATAAAGAAATTTAATTTCATTGTCAGTATGATTAATACAAATATATGATTATAAATATTTATTTCAATAATCGAATTTGCTACCCAAACACGAATTATTTTCTTTCGGGTTACTTCCTAGGTAACAACTATATGTAACGAGCGCGGCTTGTGGGGGGCTTTAATCCATCTTCAGACAGCGGTGCTGTATGATTATACCGCACCCATTCATCAGCTGGTGCCCGTCTTGGGGAAGCACCTGCTTGACAGCCTCGACACTGTCCAAACCTGGGACTGTATAAACTTGGGTCATGCGCTCCTCGTTTACGTTAGCTGCTGCCTCACCGGCCGTCAGTTTCCTCGTAAAAGTGAGCTACCCGAGAGCTTGTCACGCAAAGTAAAGGCTGATGTACTTCGAGCATTACTTTCTCAACACTCAAGTCTGGCTAACGACGCCGAGAGACAGTATCCGTATCTTCGTACGCTTCTCAGGTTATCTATCTACGCGCTTTTTAGTTTTCTCGATTATAATTTCATGCTACTTTCGCCGACAAAAGTTCCCAAGCGAGATATACATTTATTGAATAAACATTCGATTATCAATTATTATTTTTTAACCATATTTAAATAGGATCTACATAAGTGGTCTTAAATATTGTAGTTTTATGGGAATTTATAGAATAGTTGAAAGTGGATTTAATTTGATCTATATATACAACTTAAATATTAATTGGATAATCATTACGGTTACATTACATTATATTTACATTATAGTTATATTATTAATGTTTAATATTAGTAAGAATCAACCATTATCTTTCAGCGCTAAATAAAAATTAACATATCTAATGGAAATGATTGAAATCGATGGTAGTTTATGCATTTAAATTATATAATTTTATAAGATTCTTAATTGAAATTGCCTTAATTAACTTTTTATTTAAATATAGATATTTTAAGAATAAATTTTTATTTTTCGTGATAAAAATATCTACTGATATGTATGTGATAAATAATTATGATATATATTATTTTTTATTACAAAGTTTGAAAAAGCCGTGTTAATGTTATACTTTTCGAGTAAACGAACATTATTTGAAGTATCATTTATCTTATTATTTTATATCGCAATTATTTTCTCAATTATTTATTTTATCTTTCTATTTAAATGAGACGATTAAACTAATAGTGCATCTATATTTTAAGGAAATAGCTAATAAAATTATAATTAAAACTTAATTTCTAATTATTCAGATTCGACACGAAGGGTTTCCTTGATGCAATTGCCATGGCTTTTCAAGAGCCAGAATTTACTTCCGAAATGGGTTTGAGACAACGACAAAGAGTTGTAGATATCTTATTCAATATTGTGACGGCTAATACGCCATTAGATCTTGAAAGCTTGGATTATTTAACGAACGAACAGAAGATATTTGTATTAGTATTTATCACTGATGAAATTGTTGAGTGTACTGTGAACTTAGATTCAAATTCATTATACAGAATCGTAGAGATACTTTGTTTAGAGACGACTGAAGAATACAAGGCTAAGCGTGAAAACGCTATTATAAAATTGTTGCACGGAAATAAATTAAACAGTATTCCAGAAACAACGTTTTTAAATCTCACACGCAAAGCCAATTTGTAAGTTTTTACTGCGATATTAGAGTGCTACTCTTATGTTAATTCTTATATTATTTTACAATGTCAAATAAGTCTCACATATTAAAATAATTTTACATATTTAATCAACAAATTTTTGAAAATAATAATTTATAAAACTTTATACAATATTATAAATTTCATTCTTTAAGCAAACGAATATAGTCTCTTTATATTAAAAAACTCTTATTTTAATCCATTTTTAAGCGATAACATAAACATGAATAATTTGTATATTGATTCCTGAATAATTTTCTAAAGCAGTAAGTCAAATAATATATCAAATTATACATTTGAAATAAATTTGATGTACGTTTTTATATCGCTTAAGACATTACTATTATATACTTTTTGGTAATTTATTTTTAGCTTTACAATAAGCAAATATAAAAGAAATTATCAAGATTATCAGTTTGTTGAATTGTCTTTTACATTTATTTAAAAATATAAATTTATCAATAAATTTCTAGTAAAAAATTGAAAATATTATTATGATTGCAAATGCTCCATAATGATTTTTCATGTATATAGTTATTATATAAATATAATATAAATATATTATAAGTGATATATACATATATTTATTTGTATACTTACGGTATGTGTATACATATTAGAACTAATGTGTCGTATCTGCTGAACTTTTAGCCATCCATTTTAATGGATGGATTTCACATAATTAAAAATTGAGATTCATATATATCAAAAATTTTTTTTCAAATCTTATATAAATTATTGAAATGGAAGAATCTTTTATTATTATACGTAGTCTACATGTTTCCGAGCTGTTATATACGAATCGAGGTGACTGGAAGTCCGTCTGCGAATGCATGATAGTTGATCCGTTGAGACATTCGGAGATTTTCTTACTGCTTCAACAGCTGCCGACGATGCAACTCGACGAGATCATTAGAAAGCAAGTACGAAACCTGTTAAACATAGATGCTGCAGGACTTGCAAACATTATTGCGACGCGTCTCGTCGACAAAATAGAACGCATCCTTGAGGGTGTTCGAGATAATCCATGGTGCGAGTATTCATTGCTGTCGGCACTTTATAGTTATGCAGAGAATTGCAAAAAGGATTTAGAAGGCTTCGAGAAGGAGAACTCTGATAAAAATCTCAATGGTGCAAAGTTTGAATTTTTACATATAAATTTAGAACGCTTCCTAGAGTTGATGTGCGACATCGAACCTGATCGAGTGAGCATTCTCAAAAATATGATTCTTGATTAGCTTCTTTTATTTATTGATAGTACAAATTAAAAATTATTGTAAAAATCTATAATTTTCGTAAATTCTTTGAAACTTAAGTTTACATTAAAATTTTTTAAATTGAATAATATTAGCAATAATAGTAGCAATAATTCATATTATTTAGAATAGAAAAAATGTACATTACATTCTCTAATAATAAAATTTTTTCAAAATTTAAAATATCTTATTTATAATTAAGTATTTTAGAAAAATTATAGTAATATTATTTTTTTCAAACTTAAAAGAATTTTTATAGTTTTTATTCTTAATTATATAATTACTAAAAATATCGATTTCGTATAATTTTTTGTGTAAAATATTTTTAAAAAAGCATAAAAGTTTATTTAATATCATATTGTGTAATATTCAGATAAGAATCATTATGCAAATTATTAAACGTAGAACATATATTTTAGATTCGATTATACATAATACATATTGATAAAATTTTAATATAATTAATTGTATAATTATGTATTTATTTTAGGTCTTAAAGCATCTTCAAGGATCTTATGGTTGTGAACTAGAACATGCATTAAACATAGTTCGAAAAGCTAAACGTAAAGATGCAGAAGCTATGCTATTGGAGCAATCGGGAAATTATAGAGATGCTTTTAATCTTTTACTGGATCAATTAAAAGATATAACGAACGAGGTAAGATATTATATAAGCTATTCATTCTTTTTTTTTAATTTCGTTAAATTATTTATTTTAAATTAAAATATTAAAATTATTTGCAACTGGGTCGTTTATGTATAAATCACTTACACGATAAAAAAATTTCCTTAAAAATTATGATCGATACTGTAAAGTAGTCTAATAATTTATCATTTATAGAAATAATTTTTTTCAATCGAATTATTTTTAATATATAGTGTAATCGAAATAAATCAACAGAGGATGAAGCCGTTAAGATTACAACACAATTAGCAGGCCTATGTAGAAGATCAGCGGGGATACTTGATTGGTTACCTCTTGTTGAAGTTATTCTAAGTTTACAATCTAGCAATGATACGCAAAAAAGTGAGATTGTATTTATTTATAACACAGTATATAGATAAAGAAAATATTTTCAATTTTTAAAATGTCTGGCATGTAAAATTCTCGACTAAAATAAGTTGATTTTGATCAAAATTATAAACAGAAATATCACAAATCAATTTAATCAGTAAATTCTATTTACAGATAGTAAAATTTTGAGTGAAAAGCTATTGAAAATAATTTTGGAATATCTTAGTGGTACAACTGCTTTATCAACTGTTTTGGAGCATATTTTGAAACAACCTTTATCTACCGGTGGTACTATAGGTGACGTAAGAAAACTTTTGACTGGGGTTTTATCGCAGTCGAGATACGAACAAGTACTTGTACAGACAACTGCGAAATTAGTTAGTCTAGAATTGCATGAGGTATTAAAAGAGTCTTTGAGGTAAGATAAATTGATGATCGATAAATTTTTATCAATTGCTACTTTTAAAAATAACAATTTATTATTTTTTTCAGAGAAGCTGGTAAAGCACGCGTTAGTAGTTCTTTGATTTGCCCTGTTTGTAGAAGGATTCTCTCTCACACTACCGATTGTATAGTAGTATTGAATTGTAATCATACATATCACGTTGAGTGTTTATCCGAACCAAAGTTGTGCTACGAATGTCTAAATAGGAAAGGATAGGCATATCTAATTACAGATTTTTTACCTCCTACATCTCGAAATAAAAATTTTAAACTGACTCAGGTAAATATTTATTTATGATTATGCAGAATGTAAATATTATCTTTAATATGTTAAATTGTAACTAACGTTTATCCATGATATGCATTATTTATTTTTTAAAGAAACTTAATTATTTGTTCAAAATTAAAAAAAGTAATTAAAAATGTCTATAGTTAATCGTACATTTGTTTATAAATTTTGTATAAAGAACGATCAATACATACTTAGTAATTTTTTTTTATTAGAAAAATTTATTATTAAGCAAATTATAAATAAGTTTCAATTGCTTATAATTAAATCAATAAAATTTTAAATGTAGAATTTGCAATTTAAATTTACGTTAAAAGTATGATTATATATTAATATTTAATTGTTAGTGAAATCGAATCTAAATTTTTTTTGCCTTTTTTTGCCTTTTTTTTAGTTATATATAAAAATTTCATCTTTACAGACCAAGCGAAGTAAAAGTATATATTTATGGTAGTAAAGAATGTAATTGTAAGTAAAATCGACTAGTATAATTAAATATAATTTTTAATTAATCCAAAGTTGTAATTACAAATGTTTTTATAATAAAAATTTGTAAAGTTCTTTTATTTTTTGTACAGTAATGTCACTATTATATTTTTCACATATTTTTAAAATATCTATTTAATAAATATATTGAAAATCATAAAAAAGTTAATATATTTATTGTAACATTTACTTTTCTAAAACTTTCAGAAATAATAAAAGTTGATATTTTACAAGAAAGAAAGAAATTGGAGCCACCAACATTTATGTAAAATAAACTTACCTCGTTAAGACTTGCACCCTCAGTCCCTTGGCAGATTTATCTTCCTGGATTTGGAAGATATTTTATATTCTAATTATTATTGAACTATATAATATTTGTATTATTTGAGAATCTATTCAGTCCAATCTAAGTCAAGTCATGTGGTATTTCAATACTCAACCCCTTTGTATATTTGTATGCATATTGTAGGTATTTGTAAATTAATTTGTGCATTATGTAATAAAAAGTAATATATCTGTTTTCGGTAATTGAATATCTATTTTTCTTCAATGTTATTTTATTTATCATTAAAATATTATTTTAGTATTAATAAATTATCCTGAATAAAGATACTTTATTAAAAATCAACTTTTTTTCTTTACAACCGAATAATTCTTTTTAGTAACTTTTTATTATAATATTTTTATTATATTAAAATTAATAACATTGACAAATGTATAAAATTTTAACTACTATATTTTGTAGTGAAAAATAATTGTGTTAAGTCATATAGCTAAAAAAATTATACTTTAATTATAAAATAATTAACATTAACAATTATAATATATGGATGCGATACTTTTAATAGTAATTTATTTAATTAAATTTATGTAATTTGTAAACGCATAAATAATCACATGAAATAAAAAAGAATTTTTATGAGACTAAATTATGTAGTTGCATATGTCAGGGGTTCTATTTCAGAATTTTTCATTATTACTTCAAATTTTTTACATTTAAGTACATATCATTGTTGCAAATTTGGGTCGAAAAAAATAAAATTTCATAATTATTTTATTAATATTTTATTATTTTCTTTGACTTATAAAAATATTGAATAAGTTTACGTTCGAAATAATTCTGAAGTAACACTTCTAATTCATTTTCTATCTTTTGTAAATAATTTTTCATCTACTTAATCACTGATAACGATATTTTTTTACAAAAATTAATCAGTGGTTTTATACAATAAAATACTTATTAAAAAATTTAACCTGATAATAGTTCCCCTGATTTAAATAAATACAAAATGTACAACAGAAGGTGCAAACATAAAAAAATAAAAAAAAATAAAAAAACGAAAAAGGAAAAAACAAAAAAGCCTCCTTGACGGAAGTATTTGAAACAAGTAATCTAGAGGCGCAAATTATAAAGTACGCAAGTTTAGGCAAAACAAAAGAAACTGTGCCAAAGTAAAATAAAACCTATACATAGTAAATTTGACGGTACAGATTGGTAATGAGCGTATTTCAATGCATCTTGTATTTTATTTATAAGTTAAAAGTGACACAAGCATCGAACTTTTGTTGAGCTTATTTTTCCTTTCATACAAAAGCTTCGTTATATAGTTTTAAACTTAAAAAAAAGAAATAATAATAACCGACTTAAAAAGAGCTCCCCTTTCGAGACTTCTGTTTTTCCCTTATTTTTTTCATACGCGTTTTCTATACACATGTATCGATATCACACAACCATTTTCATTTTTGTTTCTTTCTCTCTCTCTCTCGTCTCACATCCTGAATATACTTTGAAATACACACGAGTAATATACGCGCGTGCACATACATACAAATGGCATTTATCATTATCATCATACTATTACAATAATTATTATTAATATTATTATTAGTTTTTGTTTGTTTAATCTTCTTGATATCTTTAACAAGACAGTTTCTTGTATACACAAATCAAATTCAATGTTTATCAATCATATTAACGCTAGCATGAATCATTTTTTACTTCTTTATCTTCTCTACTTCAACCATCATTACTTAATATTCATTTTCCTTCATTCCTAAAACTAGCTATCAAGCTAATCATCTAAATTTTTGGCTAATATTAAATTCATAATAAAATATAACATAAAGAGGCTTATTTTACAGTGGGTATTGTAAGGGTAGGATAAAAAACCTGGGATTGAAGTAAAATAGGAATTCATCAACTAATCGCGTCGCTATAGTTAAAGTCACTTACTCTCGTTTATTTCAGAATAAGTAGTTTTCTTCAATTTTATTTTATTTTGAGTATTTCACCTAAATAAAATGTATTTAAATATTTATTTTACAGACTGACGTTGATTTTTCAAAATATTTTGAAATACAAAAAAAATCATTTGCACTTATTTTATTACGTGTATTACAAACATTAAAAAAATCGTTATTAATGCGAATCTATTTTAATTTTAGAGGCATTAAGAGGCACAAGATCTTATAAATAAAATCGAATCACCAGTGATAGTTTAACGAGTTTTCCTCAAAATGTTTGTACAGTCTTGGCTGGAGTCTATATTACCAGTTTTTTACCTTTGAAAATTGATAAGATTTCATTTAAACAAGTTCTTAAATATATTATAAAGCTTGTCGATAATTATATTTTTAGTTAGTATATAGAATCTCACATTTGATATTTATGATTCTATAATACCAAATTTTTGTTATTTCTTATATAATCAAATTTTTTAAAAACCATTTGCATAAAAGTTAATTCGAGGATTTAATAGTAATTCCTTCGAATATCGGAGGTCAGGCAATTATGGTAAAGTCATTATCAGTACTAAGGATGATGTTACTTTAAAATCTTACAGTCTCTTAGTTTATTTTGAGATCTATATATTAGGCATATTTAAATATTAAAAAGAAGAAAACAGAAATGAATTATCGTAAAAACATGTATCATGATTTTTGTAATCTCTTAGAATATGAATATAATACAAGAAAATCGTAAAACATAAATTGCATGTGTTAACAAAGTTTTACTTTATTGTAAGTCGTTTATGAGATAAAACGTGCTGTACTTTTGATAGATTATACTTAGTCATTTATATTTACATTAATAAATACAATGAAAAATATTACCAAATTTTGAAATACCAACGTCTGTCTTCATATTACCCTTGTTATTAAAACTTCAAGGTAAATCTTAAGTGAATCCTTAAAAAAAAGTTTATAGAATTTAATAAACTTGTACTCTACTTGTAACTTGTTCATCGCTCGAAATTTATTCGAAGAGAAAAACTATTTTTAAATAGTAAAACGATAATACAATTGCTCATAACTGCAAGTAATATGTGCAAGTGACTCTAAGAGCTGTAACAATGTTTCACAACTTCAGGTAAATGTAGTGTTGAGTTGAAAATTTGTCTTGATTTTTACTCAGTGATACGTTCTTTACATAGAAGGATTAAACTGACGTGTGCTCTTAAAATCACGATGTTTTTAAGAGAAAATATATGTTCATTTAACAAGAAAATAAAGATGTGTTTATATGTATTCATTTTAGACCAATTGTATGATCATAAAAAATTATACATAAAACCGATACAACTTACACATTTTGCCATTTTGATAACACATAGCTCTAATTTAACGAACACAATTATAAAGACAACATTCGTACTATGATCAATATGATTATACTATATGGCTTATATATTATTTGTACAGAGAGATAAACATTTATTAAATGTCGTGAATTTCTTTTTTGTTAAATACTGACACAATTAAGTCATATATTTTTAATATAAAATAGTTAATGACTTATAAATATTTTTTATACTCTAATACACACATTTTTTAAAATTAAACTAACAATGTATTTTGCATCATAATAATACAAAATTTATATTTTAAACATTATTGTAATAAAAAGATGAGGAAAATTGATTCTATTTGGGTAATATTTGTCAGTATCAAAAGAAAAGAATTTCATTGATTCAAAAAATGTGTTTCCCACAGTAAATGTAACTATACATGATTAATATCTAGTTAATTTATAATCTGTATTATATTCTCTCAAGGATATCTAGCATTAAAAAACATTGCTAGTGAGCAACGCGATAAGTTAATGAATCCATAAAAGCGCTGTAAAACAGTTGTACTTTTTATATTTAAAATACCTTCGCTGAGTCATATTTCAATTGGAAAATTGTGTATACGGTTGAAAATTGTATATACTTCGGTATTTTAATATAGTCTACTTGATTCGAGCATTCATTTTTATTTTTCAATGAACGTGCATATGTACATAAACATATGCACGTGAAAAAGTAGAATTTAAAAATGCAATGATTCATGTTTTGCGAAATGAGATAAAAAAGTAAAATAAAATAAGAATGAAAAACAAATGTGAATGGAATAAATTCATTTATACAGGGCGTACACAATATAATAATTATTGGCTTTATAATACGGAGTATTTCGTTGATCTTTGAAAACTATTGAATTCCAAATTAATTTAAAATTAATTTTTATTGTTACAATGTAGGCGAATTATTGAAATAAAATACAAATTTATCCTAAGAAATTTAACTACTACATAGTTCTTAGAATTATGTCTTATAATTTTACATTGCCTTGACAAATAATGATAAATTATATAATTTTACAGTCGATATTATATCTATTTATATCTATTTTTATTTGTCAGTCAAGAGAGATCGTTACATGGATAAAATTTATTTATTAACAGTTTTGAGTATAGAGACCACAATTAAAATAAGTTTTAATTATCAATCAATTTTAATATTACAATTAAATTATTGAATGATATATTTTAAAGGATCAAATTTAGTTTCAATTCAAGAATTCGCCAATATTAGCTGATGGATACTTCACTTTTGTAATGCAGTAATTATTTTACACCGATTGTTATTCCATAATGTTACATAATCATAAGATAGTTGAATTAATTTGTGAAATTTTATACAAGTATTACATGAATAACACCAATTAAAAGAAAATAAATAGAATAAATCAAAAATCTTGAAGTGAATAAAAACTGAAAGTTTTCATTTAGCTTCAACGCGATAACACCTTATGGACCAAGCTACGCGCGCATGCTTCTCGCATTCTATACTTTTCCCTTTTTCTTGTATTAATTTTTTATTACTTCTTATATTCGTAAAGCTATCCTATCGCGTTTTTTCGCCATCGCTGAGCGTTGCGCAACTAAACTAAAAAGGACAACGCCACCATCAGACTCACGTCTTCCGTGTATTTCCTACCTGCGCCAATTTCTTGATTTGTTGTGATGAGAGCGATGATGGGGAGGCCTATTATAATTTCCGTCACCTCCATGTCGCGGTCGGTTATACGTACGACTATTGTTGGATCGGTAATTACTGTTCATATGCCTCTGCTTCCATTTGATGTAGTTTTGATACTGTTGAAACTGATTATATTTGGAGTCGTTACGACTTTTGTAATCATTACCGTGATGAAGCTTGATTTTCTTCGTACGTCCACGATCGAGATCATCTTCATCGTTGTCGAAAGAGCGCTTGCGTTCTTGACGACGCTGATTGTCAATTTCACGATCCAAGCGCGCCTTACCACCATTCCAACTGTGTACTAAAAACCGATACATTTTATTAAATTAACCCATTTTGTGTTAGATTTAATCTTAGA
The DNA here is from genome assembly GCA_018907195.1 of Dolichoris vasculosae. Lineage (NCBI taxonomy): Eukaryota > Metazoa > Arthropoda > Insecta > Hymenoptera > Agaonidae > Dolichoris > Dolichoris vasculosae. Next base: position 4,286,799 of record JACCHY010000002.1, on the reverse strand, counting down.
TCTTAAGTAGTATCGTTACTATTTTTTTCTGTACTTTATTCGTATCGAAAGAAGGATTAAACAATACAATCGTTTTATCGTGAATAATAAACCTGAATTTAATAGCTATTGGTTTCTCGTACGACTTTTCAATTTAAATTCTGAATACAATAATTACAATAATAATTTTAATAAATTTTATTATATTATATCATCAAATAAAAATAAAATTTTAGTTTAAATATTAAAAATTGAAAAAATCTAGTATTATTTACCATTAGTATTTCCATATGCCCATTGGGAGGATTTTTGTAAATGAGATACAGTATCAGAACGATTTGTGCCATTAAAGCTTCTTATTTCTGCTGCGCTTGGAGTTATGGAATGGTTATTAGATCTACTGATATTACTATTTGACTCGTCCCTGAAATATATATAAGTAATTTTTAAGACAAAGTTTAATCTTTATCTAAATATGATATAATTTTTTGTCTTATTCATTTATTAATTTTTAATTGGAAAATACAGAATTTTTTAATTTAATTATCAATGAATTTTAAAATATATCAAACGTAATATATAAGACAAAAAAATCTATCAAATATAACACTTTTTTCTTTTATAAGTAAATATTCATAAAAAGTAGAAATAGCGTTTTAGGTTTTTTGATTGTTTTTATTTATAAAATTTAAAAATCAAATATTCTCATATAGTATTTAAAAATAAAAAATATTGTATCATCACGAGAAAAAATATACAATGCACATATGTATACAAAAATTACAAATAAATTTTACTTTATTTATTTATAAATAATTTTATTTAGTTAAATAATAAAGTCAAATTTTGAATTATTAACATTAATATATTTTGCTATTTTGATAGAATTAAATGTAATTGGATAAAATAATTACTAGTTTCTATGAATATATAAACAAATATAAATAAATAAAAGCATTAGGTATTTAAAGTCATTCACAATTCTGTAATGAATAATGAAATTGACTTACGACAATGTGTCAGAGACTGACCATCCATTAGCCGCGGTGGTAGACGAGGGTGATGGACTGTCCTTGCACACATACCATCCTTTATTAGTAGTGATTGGGGTTGCTTTGGTTTGCACTTTTTGTTCCAAAGATTCTGTTCGCACTTTTAAATTGTGCCACTTATCCTTGGTTTTATCCATTAAGGATCCGTTGTTGTGTTCGATTTTGCCATTAATAGCACAATTTTTAGGCGATGAACCCCTTGATGATGAGTCGTTGCTGCTACTACTACTACTGCTACTACTACTAGCCTGATCTCCCCCATTATTTGTATCTAAGCCATTCAATATAGGGTGGTGAGTGTTCCCATTGTGACTCGAAGGCGACCTTGAAGATTGCGGTGAGAATGAGTATGCACTGCCATTCACTTTGATTGACTTTGAAGAGGATGGTGAATTATTTAAGCATTTTAAGGTCTCTCGATCTTCGCGGGATATTTTTTGGTTTTCTTCGTCGCTTGAATCACCATCATAATCCACTAATTTACCGCTTTTGAATTTTTCGTACAGTCTGAAATCGAATTTTATTATAGTTATCAGTTTACAATAAAATGTGTTCTTTTTAATGAAAAACAAATGTAATAAATAATAAATGGTTTTCGAATATCATTTTCATATATATATTAAAAAAGAAAATTAACTTCAATTAGTTGAGATACATTTTCTATTAACAATGCTACTTTACAATCATTTATTTTAATTTTTTAAATCAATATTTCAAAACCATCTACCAGTATCAAAAAGCATCGATATATTATTTAAGATATTATAATTTTCTGCCTTTACCATCAAATAAATATAGTATTCAACCTATTAATAAAACAATTAATATGGATATAATTATATTCGTAATTAAGTATATATACATATATACATACATAAATATATTTGAATAATATATACATTTATTTCGAAAAGAAATCAATGAATATAATAAAATCCATATATTTATTACTCCTGTATTATGGGATAATTAAATTTTAAAAACTTAAAAAATTGTGGTTTTTTATGAACATTGATTTTTCTTAGTTTTCCTAGTTGCATTGTATAAATAAGCATGGATCTACATAATGATTGTTGATTTTTTTTAAAGGTAATTTAAAATATATAAAAGTTTCCAATTATATCAAAATCTATTGTCGATAAAAATCATGCAATTTTTAAATAATTTTTTGTTTGTGCAAATACTTCAATAATATAGTTTACAGGTTATATTATTGATAGATGGTTACATACCTATTTTTCTCGGTCATGTGTGGCGGTAATTGTGGTCCGATGAAAATACGTTTTGTGTGATTAGGCGGTGCTAATGGAGGTAGTGGTGACGGAGGCGGCGGAGGTGGTGTCGGTGTTATTGGATCATCGTCTTTTACGTTCGGCTTCGAAGAGACATTCTCGCCGTTTTTAATGAGAGGCATTGTAGATTTGCTATTATTGCTGTCCATCAATTTACTCGATAAACCGTTAGAGTGTGGAAAGGACAGAATAGTTTTAGATAACGAAGTATCGTTCTTTGAGATAATGAGTTGATTACCCTGGGTTTGGCAGTTTATCGATGAAGTCGGCTCCATTTCAAAGATCATAATGTAAGCATGAGTGCTCACCACGTTATTCAGACTTATTTGACGAACCTGTTTTATATGGGCAAAAATGGGATACGATATTTGATTGTAGAACAAGGCAAAGACGCACATCTCAGATACCAATATTAAATTAAATATTTCTCGACATCATTTATTATTTTTATATATCGTATTTTCAAGTAATCGATTTACTCACACATTCTTGACATTGAATATATATCAATAAAATAAAAATTTTTGTAATCGCTAAATCAATATTATTTATCAAATGTATAAAATATATTTAGAAATTATTTATATTTATTTTTAAATCATTATTGTGCTTTAAATATTTAATAATATTTTCATTTAGTCTTAAAGTGTAAAGCATTAATAATGTGAAAAAGTAAATAAAATAAAATTTTATCTTTTGATATGAAAAATATATGTTAACAAATACATATATTTGATTAATAAAATAGTGCATACATTAGTTATTTAAAATTATTTAATTAATTATTGTAAGAAATTAATAGCTAAATTATCTCTTTTTAAAAATTTAATATTTGTTGTAATTGCAAATTTCATTATATATAAGAATAAGTTCAGTTAAATTAGTAAACATTTATAAAATCAATAAAAGAATATCTACATTCTACACGAAACATGAAATTTTTAATAATCTAAATATTAAACAACTTGCTTGTTTTTGAATAAAAAGTATATATTATTTGAAATTCAAATAATAAAATTTGTATTAACAATTCATACATTTTCAATATATTTTATTATATAATTTATCAAGTTGTATTTCGAATTTGTTATAAAAAATAAATTAGATAGGATTAACAATGTCATGAAGCATTAAACTAATACTTTTTGTTGGTTCATATTTAAAAGATTAAAATTGAAAAATTTAGTAACAATACAATATGATTAATACTTACACAAGAATCATCAAAAGAATAAAATTTTCCTGATGATACTTGTGCTATGGCAGTGTAATGTCCACAATTGACTGATGGACCAGTATGAGTGACCATGGAAGCGAGTCTGTAGATTAATTTGCTCGGTGGTTCACCATGTTGGCATCTTATATAGGGCCCCATATCAATTGTTTGTTTGAAACTTATGAGTCGTGAAATTTTCCCTCCCAAAACGCTAAAGCGTTTTAACTGAACGCAGAGAACTTTAGGTGGTCTTTCAAGAATGAATTGTTTCGTTGCCGGTACTCGTCGCTTGCACGCTTCACACTTATAGTCATTGTTATCGAGTTGTTCCTGACTAAAGTAACCAGCTAAAGCTTCGTCCAATGTACCTGCTTTCCGAATATCTAATAATAAATCCTGCAATATAAAAAATTTTAATTAATATACATAAAAATTAAAATTATTCAATCGTAAAATTTTATTCAGTTTTGAAAATAGGTAACAAATTAATAATATATTTTAAACATAAATGCATTATTATTGCATTACATTCAATTAATTTATCTGTAAAATATGAAAGATACTTAAGACATAAGAGTTACACAGATAATACTTATATGTATTATAAAGTTATTAAAAACAAAAATGAAGAAGTTTATAGAAAATATTTGCTATGTATAATTTTCCACATATAGTCATCTAGAATTTTATTGGAATTATAGAATTGATTTTCATTACTTTTGTTGAAATAATTATTCATGTAATTATTACCTGAAAATGTTGAAAAGTAGTAGAAACGTGTCTACATTGTAAGCATTTAACTTCGGTTCTAATGTATCCACCAAAAATTTGATTAATAGGAGTAGTCTCTTTTGAGTAATTGTCTAATTTAATTGCTTTATGTCTTGTTAAGTATGCTTTCTCCATGCCTTCTAAAAGATAACGCAAAAATTCATGAGCATCTTCTTGTTGACCTGGTACCATTGTTCTGCAAATAACTAAAATATAAAAAAGTTGTGAATAATTATTAATTAAGATGATATGAATATGAAATTTAAAAGAAAAGTTTATAGATACTTACGTTTCAGTTTATTGTAAACGCAAAAAGGCTTGATTGATTCACCAGATTTTTGGTGACTAAATTGTAGAGTTTTAGCTACTGCGCATGTAAGGCACTCACCAGCTCCATCTAAAAAGAAACGATCTCTGACTGTCGTTTCAGATAGAATATCATATTAGTATAAGAAAATAACTACAGGATTTCAAAGATGATAAAGAACACAAGAGGTAAAGCAATTAAGAATGTTATTAATACAATTGTCTGCGAATGAAAATTCTTAGGCATTTAATTATATCAAGGTATATAATTTATATTTAGATAAATATATATATATATATTTATGATCATGGTTTTGTATTCTTAAAAAGAAATTAATTCAGGTTTTACAAATACTTTCTTAATACAATTATTCTTTTTATTTATTTTTCTCAATATTAAATCATTTAAATTTAAAATACGAAATAAATAAAATGAGTATTTATTGAATTATTTATTTATTACATTTTGAAAAAGTGAAACTTCATATAGTAAAATTGTATAAATACTTTAGTTTTTACATTAAAAAAGTTTTGTTAAAATTTGGTGATAAAAATTCAAAAAAACTAAAACAATTATCAAATTTTATTTAAATAAATTGGGGATATAAATTTATTTTATAATAAAATATAAATATAATAAATAACGAGGAAGTTTGAATACTACTATACTAAGTACAAGAAGTTTATAACGGCCTCATACCATTCTGTTCACACTTTGAATCATGATGTACATCGGACAGCAGCCAATTAACTAATGCTGGAACATGAAAGAGCGCCTGCAGAGTACTGTTCAAGTAACAAGTATTTCCAACATTGTACATCCCAGCACCAATGGGAAAATCTTCATTCCAACCAAGGTTCACCTTGTCAGCTGAATAAAGAGTAACAGCTGGTTCTGGTAGTCTAGGTTCTCTACTTTTTTCAAAACTCTTTGAACAAGTAGCTCCATCCTTGCCTTTTCCATTATTGTTCTCCTCCTTTGGTAAACTCAAAACCATATACTTGCTTTTGAGGCGATCTTGAACGGTTGATCTGTAGTTATCAGTCTCTTCGTAATCAAGCTCAGTTTGTAATATACGAGAGGTATTACTAGCCAAACTTATGTTTAAATCATCCGTGGATTTGGACTGTCCAGCAGTATCCAAGTTGTGACGTATAGCCACCGACAGTGGATCACAAACACTTACTGCAGGCATCTTGTCTACTTTACAAGATATATTAAAACAAGCCACAGTTATAAGCTACTGAACAGCTTCCTAAGAAAGAGCACTAGTAGGCACACTTAGCCTACACTTTCTGAAATAAAAGAAAGAAAATTAACGTTAATTTTATTTTAATTTATTTGATAAGTTTTTAAAGTATTTTTAAAGCTTTAAAACAAATATATCTTAAATGTAATAAACAAGGACCATGTCATAAAATTATTGAAATAATCATAATTTTTATTTTTATTTTAAATAGTTTTTAAAAATATTTATTAATTTATTATACTGTACGCTATAAATTTTATACAATATTGTACCCTTACTTAGTTGTATTCAATTTTCTTATTATGCACATTCATAAATCAATCAATGATATCTATTAAAGTACTGTACTAAGTTATTATTGAACAATAATTGGCAAAACTTATTGTTTTATTTATTTGCTAAATAATATGATATAAATACAGAATAAAATCGTTATATAGTCTTATAAATAGTATTACTAAAATTTATTACAACGAATATAATCTAGTAACTCTTTTATTAACACTTATCACAATTAAAACTTACTTGAAAAAATAAATATAAATATCTAGTAAATACTCTTAATATAAAAATATAATTATATATGCGAATAAAACACATGACTAATATTTGTAAATGTTTTGTGAAACGAAAAACAATTTAACGATAGTTATCAATTTTGCTAATTATTGTTTGTTAAATGATTTTAAAGATTCAGATCTATATTCAATATATTCAGATATATTCAAGAAATGAAATCAAGAAGTTAATTTTAAAGTCACATCAATCAAATTTATAAAAATGTATTAAAACTTATGTTTGATTAAAGGATAATATCTAAATAGAAAAAGAAATAGCACTGTTAACATTAAAAATAAAATTGCGTTTAAACTTATTTTTCGCATAGATAAACTAAATATTAAAAATGTAAATATCATTTACAATGGATCTTGGAAATTATAAAACAAATAGAAAAATAAATTTTAATAGCATTTAAAAGGAAAAAAGTTTGAAAAATAACATTTTTGTATTGCTCAGAAACCGAAAGATAAGTTTCGAGTGATCGACATTTCGCACACTTTCTTGAAAAATGAAAAATTCTTGAATATAATTAGAGGCTAAAAATGAGACGATTTAAAAATCAATGATACTTATTATCGATTTCGAAAAGGACTAATCGAAGGCTCGGCTCGAGAAGCAGCTGCCAATCACAAACACACATACCGCCCCGCCATAGCTCGAAAAAACAAAAACACCGAAAACAACGTGTTGGCGAAAGTGAGTTAAAATACTTTGTCGGACGTTACAAGAACTGAGTGTAGAAGTGGCGGCGTCGATCGAGACACGTGGTCGTACAATAAGGGATACAGCTTCCTTTCGCTCACACGTTTTCTCTCTGAGACGTGCGAGTCATCACTCGGTTATCGAAGAAATCACGGGCTTTGGTAAGAGCCATCAATGCGTGCATACGTTTCGAAGGGACGACCAGGGTTCAAAGCAGGAACCTCGAGAGAACGACCTCCTCGGGAAACAAGTTGCCGCCGCTTTCTCGCTCGGACCTTCGCGCACCCGCGGCGACAGCTACGGCGACGGCGGGCCGCCTATCGATCGTCCCGCCTCGCGGCTACTCACGCATACACGCAGAGAAGTCTCGCACGTTCTCGCCACGCTACGCTACTCATCCTCAAGCCTCTCGTTGTCATGCTTCGCTCTCGCGGTCGTGCCGAGGGCTTTCCGAGGTCGCTCGTGTGCTGACTCGTCCGAGTTGATAATTTAAATCGACGCACGGGGCGAACGCGCGTACGAAAGCCGATTCCATCCAGACGCGTACCCGGAGAAATCTCGCGCGAATTTTTAGGTTAATCCCCTCTTGAAGTTTCGGTGCTCCCGTGGAGGAGGACCGATCGATTGGTCGGGAAAAGGAAAAAACAAACCTCGGGAATGAGGATCCGAGGCCGAGTACATGCCGCTGCTTCCTCAAGAGGGGTGTCCGCGTTGCCTTTAGGGCACACGGTAGCCAAAGGTTGTCGCGCCAACCTCTGCTTCTTCGGCATCCGCAACGTATCCTCGCAGAAGCCTCGCGACGCTATCGATTGCAGAGCTCGGAGAAACGCCCGAGATGTGTATGAACAACGCGGAGTGCGATAGACAGACAAAAACGTTCAGCAACGCGCCGTGAAAAACGCACGCTCTCCTTCGATCCTAGACATTTCCTCGTGCACGGCTCTTTATCTTTCTTTCGGCTCTCGGCTTTTTTCTTGCTTCTTTTGCTCCTTCGCGGTACGGCGCGCCACACGGCCTCGACCAACACCGACTCATGCATACGTCGCCGTACCGAAGCTACGTACGCGCATACATCCGCGCGCGGGAGTTGCATCTCGTGGCGCCGCCCCCGCCGCTGACTCCACGCGCTCACGCATTTCATTTCTAGATACGCATTGTCGTAACGAGACTCTGGATTTACAAGCCGTCGCACGACGGGAGTGGAAGCTGGGCTGCTGCGAAGTTTTGCAACATTCACAGTACCTCGTATCTTTCTTTGCTTATTTTGTGGCTCAGTACGGTGATGCCGATGCCGATGTCGGTGTTGGTGTCGGTGTCGGTGTCGGTGTCGGTGCGATGTCGGTGTCGGTGCGGTTCGGTGTCGGCGCGGTTCGGTATCGGTTCGGTGTCGGTTCGGTGTCGGTTCGGTGTCGGTGCGGTGGCGGTGGTGACAGCGGCCGCAGCCGCAGCGACGACTACCGCCTTCTTTTACAGCTAACTTTAAAAGAGAAAATTAAAAGACTCGGTCTGGGAGCAGCAGTTGCTGCCATAGAGGAACAAACATGGTCCTGCGGTAATGTGTACGTACGCGACCGTATACACGTGATGACCAAACCTCGTGTCAGTCACGTTTGGTATCGGCGATCAGAATCCGGGATATTTTTTCTTTCTTTCTCGTCTGTTTACCCTTGCTTCCGTTTGTTTCCTTTAAATTTGCACTCCCGAAGAAGGTGACAGAGACTCGTGCATTATACATTGAGATGCGGCGACCGTTATCGCGCGTACCCAAGTATAGACTCCCTCTGGCTTTGAACACACACACAGTTACGTGTGCGCGCGCGTCTACTCGGCAAGCACGCGTCTACACAAGAGTATCGAACGGTGTGTACTTCGAATACGGGATCGAGGTGAGGATAATGCGAGCGATGATTACGTTTGTCGGATCATACTCACCTTAAATCTGGTTTTTTCGGCGAACATCCGTGCGTCCATCCAACGCATTTATGTACGTGCGTATGTATCCATGTATATGCATGCGTGCATACACGTACACGCGCAATTATGCTTTAAGCGTGTACGCGTATCATGCACGCGGTGTGTATCAATGCGTCCGCGCGTATTCAATGTAGGCGCGTCACCCGTTCGCACGTATATGTATGCACATTTAATAATAACGTTTACTTCTGTGCATGCGTGCGTGCACTTATATATGCACGAGATCGAGCCAACGAAGAAACGAGGCAGTCGCAAGCCTTATAGGATCGTCTGTGTGTGCACTTGCTACCGGCTCTCGATAAAAATGCACATTTTTTCCCGTTTTTAAGTCTCTTGTACTTATTCTCATCCGCGGGAAAATGCCTTTTCCGGCACCACGTAAAAAGTCTCTCCTTCCCGCAAGTAAGGTGCGGACGTTGTATTATTAGTGACGGGAAAGACGAGAGACTTGACTCACAGAAAAATACAGCGGTCGAGTTTCTCGACTCGTGTCTCCGTGCCTCCGAAAATCGCTCCTAATTTCGCGGCTCAGTCTGTTTCTGCTCGCGCGTCCGCTCGGAATAGAGAAAGACGCGCGGCGATGTACCCGGCTTCGTTGGTTCACGACTTATCTTGCTTATGCTACCTGCATCCGCAAACACACCAACAAACAACGACGCGACGAGACGACGAAGCCCAACTACCGATTTTCATCGCCGTACCGACACGATGCCGGCCATATTTGCGCTTTTCCCTCCCTTTTCCAATCCGACACCTTTTCCACTTTGGCTATCTAGTCCCGAATGTCAGATTCTGCGCAGGGTGGACTCATATTCATTGGTTATTCGTTACGCGCGAATTACGACTTTAATAATTCTTTAGATAACAGACTGACTTCATCCTTAGGACGATGCTTACCATCCGCTGCATTCCTATAAAAATATCTTATAAATTAATAAATTCTGTTTTTATAGATAAATTTTTTTAATTAATCTTGCATTCAATTTTTTGTATTGATATTATATTTATAATTGCTTGTTGAATAATTACTAGCATTATGAACTATCGACCATATTTTTTTGGTACCTTGATAAATTTGCCTATTTAAATTAAATTAATCGGAATTAAAATTATTTGATGATTCGATTACATCCGTAGAAATAAGGCTATTATTTTAAATATTAATCTTTAAATCGTTTTTTATTTATGATCTTAAATGAAAGTTATATATCTAAACTATATAATATTATATGATTTTCACTATGTTCAATATATTTATACATATTTTTTAAATTCGTTCTATAAATTTTTTTTATAAAAAGATACATACGCATATATAAATATACATACATACAATTGTAAATAATCTATTTTTAAATATATAATGAATAAATATTTCTTAATATCTCAATTTTTATTCTAATGAACATATGAGATGATAAAACTAACACTATTAAATAAAAGTTTTGCAAATATAACTTCAAAAAATTTTTACACTATTTAAATATTTTGCAAGATTTACATTAATATAATCATAATATAAAACCGTAGGCAGTAATTTGAATATAAAATTATAAATTATACCAACATTTGTGAAAATCTAAAACATTTCTGTATTTTCTATAATGAGCAATCTAGAAAAAATTATTTATTTTTATATTTATACAAAAGTTATACTTTAAATAATTAATCTTTGAGATGCTTATATAATATAAAAATATTGATTAACAATAGTTTGTTTCAAATACTTATCAATATTTATATCGTAATTAGTTCCCGGTAATTAATCATACGATTAATACTTAAAAATAAAACAAAAAGAATAAATAGTAAATATATATATATATATATATATTATGTTTGTGGTTTATTTATATGCGGATTCTTTTAACATTAAATGTGAACGATATTAAAAAATCATATTATTTAATTTACTTATTTCTTATATCTATAATCATTGAATCAAAGATTCAATATTACGTACTTTGGTATTTATCTTACCCTAATACTTCAGTAATAATCAAAATCCGTGCTTATATAAGAGCCAATGATAATAAAGCCATTATGTGCATAAGCAGTTGACTGCCACATTCTCCTCTCAATTTCAATTTTAATCATTTTTAATTTTATTCACGTTTGTGAATAAAAAATCGAATTATAGATACGACTAGGTTATGTAGCGGGAAATAATTTTAAATTTAAATATGTTTCATTAATTATATTTGAAGTCTATGAATTAATTTTACTATTATTTTACCTAATATTTTTAATATAAACTTTTAGACATATATATACCCTATTTTATTTTATTAAAATGGAATTAATTATTAAAGGATCATATAATTTATAACATTTAATATATATTTATATAAATTATACATTTTCCAAATATAAGATGAAAGAAAAAGAAAGTATTACTATTAAATTAGAAACTGTATTTTAGATGAATTTTTTTCGTAAAATAATATTGACATTAAGTCTTCTCATCATTCTTAACTCATAAATATTACAATAGCCATGGATCACAATATTATTAAAATTTTAGCAAAGGATGTATATTTATATACTTAAAGGTATTTTTCAAACTTTTTTTACATTTCTTATTTTTTATCAGTTTATATTTCATATTGATATTACAATATATTTTTTTTCTTTCATATTTCTATATTATAACTCTTTTTAAAATCAAATATATAGGTATTAAAAGCATATAGCTGATATTATTAAAAAAGGTGAAAGAAAAGGAACAGTAACCATTAACGTTATTTGATAATTATTTTAATAGATTATATAGGATATTGACTACAAATTAAAGATAAAAGTCGTATTTACCAGCGTTAAGTTAATACATGTTCTCAGGGCCAAATCTCTGTAGTCGAAGAATCGAAAGGCATGTACAATCCCAAACAAGTCAGTCATATTCGGTATTGAGTAAAGCAATGTAATGCATATATATGTGCATTTATATTTGTGTATACATTTGTATGCATATTTATGTGCATATGTATACATGAGTTTGATTGAGTTACTTTTGCACTCGCTTAATACATAAATTAATTATTTTAGCTTTCTAATTATATTTATTAGCATATTCTAGATGTAGAAACTTCACGAATAATAGATTATATATTATACAATTGTTTATATTACCAATAAATTTATCTTTTGAATTACATTTAAGAAGGTATCAATCTAATGTAAAAAATCAATTTTCTCAAATATATATGGTAACTTCAATGGAATTGAAAGATACATCATTTATAGTTTATATTTTCATTATTATTAACTACTCCATGACCGATATTATAACTTATGATATTTAAGTTTTTCGTATTGAAAACAGTATTATAGTAAAATATTCAAAGTGCATATTTTTGAAGTATTATTATTTATAAATTTCCAAATTTTAATTTCATAATATGATTTATTAATGCATAATAAATAACGGTAATATTATCAATTTAATACAAACTGCTATGAATGTCATTGTCATTTTTTAGAATCAAAGACTTTTAAACAAACCCCTTTTAGAAAAATATATTAGAAAAAGCGGCTTAATTTTAAGAAATAAATGAAATTAAAAACTTTCAACATTTTTTCTTTATATGTAATCATATATAATCAAATATATGTCTCATCATTTTTTCAAACGGAAATTAAGTTTTATTTTTGAATTTATCAGTTTTCTTATATAAATATGAAGCATTTCCTATTATTATTTTTATGGTTAATGCATTATTTTATCTATTATAATGAACTATATATTTTAATTAAAAAATAGTTACTGTCACATATTTTAATAAATAATAATATAAATATCAATATTTTATAATATTGTAAATGATTTCGTTGGTGTACTGATTTTTAAAAGCATCTCTCATTGGCTGTCCAATATTTTAATTATATTCATAAAAAATATCCTTGGTCTTAAAAATTCCCTAATCTCTATGATACATGACTGAAATATTTGAGTTATATTATGATTATTTGGTATCCATAATTTGCAATAACTATTTAACTAAGAGTCGATAAAGTCATTATTTCATAATAAGTATGAAAAGTCCATAAGTAAATATTTAAAATTATTACTATTTGCTTAAAAAACTAATATTTGTGATTCAAATTTCATCAATGTTTCATAATTATTACATTTATTGTAATAATTTTTTGAAATGAAATTACATTTCTTTATATTGAATGAGTTATTTTACTTCAAATTTTATTGAAATAAAATTCTACAATTGCTTCATATATCGGCATATATTTATTATGACTTGGTATGGTATTTATTCTATCAACACCAGAAATTTATCGTATTTTAAAAAATTTAAAACAATTTCAATACATAATTCCTTGATTATTGAATTTAATTTTAGTATAATAAATAATATTATAAGTATTTTAAATTAAATAGATTTTCTTGAACAAAATTTTCGATAAATATATTTACTAAATTTATCAAATAAATTTAAGTAACAAATTTATAATATTTAAAATTCATTTGATAAATTCTAAAACAAATAGTCTATTACACGTAGGTCAATATTAAAATTATGATCGACAAATTTAATAAAACAATCAAATTATTAAAATTTAAATTATAATGACGTTTTTTTTAAATCGTGATTTATTTGCTATATCATTCTCACGTTCGATATTTAGTATTTATTTTAGTGTTTTCAAATCACTTTCTTTGTATGTATTATCATCGTTTTGATTTTTCTTTGATTTACAATCATTTTCAAAAAAATTAACCGATAGTTTCTCATTTGACGACGCTGTAGTTTTATCTTTTTTTCTTTTACTTTCCTTTGGCACTGATCTTTTCATTAGAGTTCGAAGTTTTGGTTCGGTTGGTTCCATGAGACGCTTCACCGCCGCAAGTAAGCGACGCATCAGTTCAAACTTAAATAAAATAATATAGTTGTTAATTTTATATATATATATACTTGAATTTTATCCATTTATTTAAATAATTGAAAAAAAGTGTGATATATACGTTACAATACATTCGTTGAATTTACATATTAACTATAAAAGACTTTTTTCTTATATATAATTTAAATTTCAAGCTAGACAATCGATTTATAGTTAATTTTAATAATTTTGTAAATATGTATTATCTAATACTAATTTTTTATTATTGGAACAATATAATAAGTTTGTATAGGAAATGATTGTCAATCATATTGTTTAAATTTTAAATACAATTTTTATAAATAAGTTTATTATTTATAATGAAATTAATATTGTAATTTTAATTTTTTTCATCTAAAATATATATTAGAAAATACGTTTTAATTTCATGAACTAATTAAAGTTAAAATAATACAAAATAAATATATATTTTAAGGAATAAACAGAGTTATGAAATTAAATATAAATTATTTATATAATTGGTATAATTTTACGATTATATATATATAATTTATGTTAAATAGAATATTTATTATAATTCAATTATTCAAATAAAATTTCTGTTTATTTATTTTAATTAAATATTAATTTATAATGGCTATTTATTATAATTTTTAAATACTAAATTTCAGAATCTTTATTTCATATCATTTTACCATTTATAAAAAACCATGGAAAATTTTTTTCTTATTTGATTACATGCGCAAGTACATCGCTAACGGGAAGTAAAAATTATTACGACGTTCAAAACTCATGCTTAGTTTAATACATGACTATAAGTATAATACATGATATAATACATGACTATAATTTTTATAAGTATATATAATATAAAAATTAAGTAAAAAGATAAATAAAGAGAAAAAAGATACATAAATATTTCATCATTAATTAAATAATATAGTTTTTTGTTGTAGAAAATTTACAATAAAAATTTGTATGTATTTCTGTAATAGACTTCGCTTATAATTATTATAAATTTTCGTAGATTTTTTAAATATTATAGTATAATAGATAGGTCATAAATACTATATAATTACGTAATTTTTATCTATTAAAATTTGAGGTATTTATTATAAGTGACAATAAAAATATAATAAAATATTTAATTTTTAATTAGACCTTATGAATATTTTCTTTGAAAAAAGTAATTTAATGTAAAATTTACTCTAATTTTAAGGTATTAATTATTTGAAAAATTAAATTTAAAATTTTGTATTTTTTATTAGATTTAGTGAAATAGTGAACAGAATTGTTAATATTTGTTTATTTTTGAATGGAGATTTCGATATATTTAAAAAAATTTGTGAATCTGTGAAAAACATATCGTCGTAAAATAAAGCTTTGATGTTGTCTTTTAAATTCATTTTGTTTAATAAAAAATCCATAAGTCATGAATTTTTAGAACTTTATCTTTAAAATTTTATTTTTTAAAAAAATTGCGTTTTTCTACTATATTTAATTTTTTTCAATTTATTTTTATTTATTTATTTTTTTAAATATATAAAAAATATTTAAAAATCATAAAGAAAAGTATATGGTAAAATTTTTTATTTCAACTTTTAAAATTAATATAAATGATAAATAAAATAAAAACATACTACAGCGAGCAATGTGAAACAATTAATTAAATGTAAAAAACATTTTGTTATTTACCTGTTCGTTTTACTAAAGTAATAATAATAGTATTACGTAAATAGGATATATGTATGTCTGCTTTAATCTTTGGCAATATGGTCGATAACGAATTTGATACACACCTTGTACGCGGCCTCCTCGGCCTCGCGGGTCTCGCGCAGCTCCTTCTTGAAGCCTTCGCGTTCGCATTCTAGGACGAGATGTCGAGGCATGCTATCGAGCTCGATGCTGAGTTGTTCGTAAGCGTCTTCGAGCGCGAAAGCCATCGCCAGAGGTTCAAGTCCAGACTCGTTCTTTGTCACACAGCTCTCGTAGGCATCCTCGACGAGAATGCGCACTTGGAGGGCCTGCTGCGAGGTGATAAGAGCCCGGAACGACTCGTCGATTAGATTATCGCTGCGCTGTTCCAACATCTTCGCGCGTTTCTCTTCGCGTTCGATCTCCGTCTAGAGATTTATCCTCTTAGATTTTTTCAGTTGTTCCAAGTGCTTATACAGAATAGAATAGCTTATTCTAGGCTCCGTGAAGTTGTTTTTACCAATAAGGCAAAGTGCACTTTTTGAGAAGATATTATTATTATTTTATTTCAGGAATTTATCTTTCAAATTAGTTTCATTAAAACTTTTTTAAGATTATGAAAAATTAAAAATCTATAAAAGTTTATACTTTAAATTTGTCTCGTTCAAAGTTTTATCGATATATTAATGCTTTTAAACTAAAAAACTGAAATGTATTTAATAAGTAAATTTTGACTAGATCAAGCAAAAATATTCGTTTTTTAACGATTAAAGTTTAGACAATAATAGTTCGAAGACATGGAGTTTGATTTCTTTAAAACACTATAAAAATTTTTAAAAACGCAAATTCAAGAAAAGATCGAATAAAGTCTGTATTATTATATGTGACACATATAACGCACTAATATTTGGTCACGGTCTAAATACTCGGGTGTACAACGAAACTCGTGTAATGACAGGGCAGCAAAAAAATGGGCTCGATACTCTAGTAGCGAAAGTGCTCGGGTCAGAGAAAAAGAACACACGGATGCTTACCTCGAGATATTTTATGTCGTCGAGGACGTTGTCGATCTCGCGCTTGACGCACACCTCAGCAACGTTGATTCTAGCAATCATCTCTGCCATCGGGCCACCGAGGGATTCGAGGTGAATCAGGGCGTTAAGGTTCTGGAGTTCGATCTCGCGAAAAGCCCGTAGAATATCCTCGACGTCGAGTAACCCGAGGTCCATCGGATTTTTGAACTGGGACTTCGAGAGATCGCTTGCCTCTTTCTCAAATGTCTCTGGATAAAAAACACGGAGGGTTAATGTCTAAATAATCGTGGATTAAGCATATTTTAAAGAGAATTTAATTTCACGTTGAATTATTCATCAAGAATCATGATTAGTAATTAGATGCCCGTTTCGATATCTATTTAAACCAAAAAGGAAAATATACTCTGATATTATACAATACGTTAAATCTTCATTGAAATTATTATAAAATTTTTTACAGTACGTACTTAGTACGTTCATTTTGCAGTTTTCAGGAATACGAAATTATGGAAAATGAAAATAGTTACTTCATTTATTTTATAAACAGAAAGACGTATGTTGTCAGTAAATATTACTATAAAGATCATCAGATTGTTTGTATTCAAAATATATTAAAAATTGTATCAGAAATTATTTTAGTAATTAATTTTATCCTATTAAAATGTAAAAATTTACAGGTTGTTTGTATTAAAAAATAACGATTACGAAAAAGTATTCTGTAATAAAAATCTTAAAATATTCCACATATAAATTTCGTATCATTATTTATGAAAAGATAGTCATTTTAAAAAATAATATTCTGCATGTAAATTGTCGCTAAGCAAAATAGTTTTTCCGATGATTATGATTTTCACATAGGCTTAAACTCAATCAACTAATTATTAAAACTTTACCGATATAAAATTTATAATACAATCAGCTAACAAGCCATCTATTATTATGTAACGTGAATTATTATTCTAGTTACTATAGGCCGATAATCTTGTTATCGTACAATATTACAAAGTTCACAACTGTCAGCATATCGAGGAATCAAAATTTCGTATATTTTACTCGATATCAATCATTAAATGTTTTTGTTTTTCACTATGCATATTAAGATTTATAATATTAGTATAAAATAAAGTAATAAAAATTTTAATGAAATTGAAGAAGAAAATGTATATTGATTAAGTTTGGCTCGATAGTAGATGTTAAGCGAGAGCTCAAATTAAGATTACATAAAATTGATATTGTAAGCGTGACTCGTCTTAATTTTACAACTAAACCCCGATCGTCAAGGTACAGACCGATGAGTGAGTCGAGGGATGTGGCATTGCCGAGATCACCGCTGGATTTTCTGCTATTGATAGACTTGCGTGGCGCGAGGAGTTTGGCGCCCTCGATAGAAGCGGAGTCAGTTGACAGTTCTGATGGCGCGAGTGGTGACAGCTGATGCAGAAAGCGGTGGCAGGCCTTGATCGTACGCCAGATTTCCTCCCACTGGTAAACCTCCAAACGCGCCTTTCCACAGAGATGTGACAGCTCGTCCCTCCGGGCATTCAGTTCGGCAGTGCACGCGACTTCGGCGCTCGCCTTGGACAGGGCGTGCATACTCTCTCCGTGGTCGAACGCCAAGAACTGTTTCAATGCACTCTCGCACTCCTTGTGCTGGCGCTAAACGGTTCTCTAGATCATGATCTTTCGAAAATTTTAATTTTTAATTTTTAATTCGGTAGTTAAATTTATACTCATTTCACCTTTTGTCTTACGCGCCGCTAAAGAAATACCGACTATGATTTCTTGTCTTTTTTAATTTAAAACCATTTGCGTTAAAGAGAAAAACAACAATTTCTTTTATTATCGTACTTTTATTGACTATTTGGTAATTCATATTAATATTTAAAAACTATATTTTTCATATGTATAGGTACGCATAAACTTATTAGCAGACATACTCAAATCATACTTTAAACATACGTTTTAATGGTTTATTTTTATTTTTATATACATATATATATATATTACATTTAAATCGTTTAATATTTTACAATTTAATGCTATATATATAAGGTACCGATAATATTGCATTTTAATATTAAGTGATTTTATCAATTTATAATGTCAAAATTGATTATGAAATTATCAATGATATGATTGCTTTCTAAAGTGCAATGTTTTAGATAAGAAGTTAATTAATGATAAAGATACTTACCTTGATTGAAAGCAACTTCTGGTGCTCGATGTCAAGTTTCTGATCTAATAGGATGCAACCATCACGCTTTTTACCGACTAATATACGCATTTTACACAGCAATCTTATGTCTTGAACGTAGCGCAGTTTTGAGAAAGAATTACCTAAACTTTTGGTGGTCAATTCTTCCATTAGATTGGCATTTGTATCAAATTTGCGCGCCTCCAGAGTTTTTGCTTTTTCCTGCGAGTAGCCGCATATCTTAAATATTGAATTTTGTAATTGTATAGTATATCTCACTTTCAAAATTGAACCAGTATATAATATATGTTTGTATAACATAATATAATTTCACGCGTTTAATTCATAAAGCTACGATTTTTAAAATATCGTAATATTTTAAAATGTAATTATAAGAATCAAATTATTAACAGACTATATTTACACTAATTAAAATATTCTGTGATAAGGACAATATATGATGCAAACAATTTTATAAATATTATATTCAAGGATAGATATTTTCAGATATTTAAAATTGAAATACTCCAATTCAAAGTTATATTCTTTATTTATTATCGTATATTATTTATAAGTACGGTAAATTGTAAATTTTTTAAAGAAATATTACAAAATATTTTATATATCAATAATTGATTAATTACCTAAAAATTCATAATAATTATTGAGTTCAAGTTAATTATATAATATTAATTTGAAGAATAGTATATCAAGGAATTAACTAATATTAAAATTCAAAAAATATTTGAATTTTTTATAGCGAAATACTTACTTCTCTACGAGAAACTCTATTCAATTCCTGACTTAGCTCGGTTGTATTGAGATAATGATAATAAGATAAAAATTGGCCTTCATTTGGTAAACTGAATGGATTCTTTTTCTTTTTCGAGTAATTTCTAAATAAAATAATATATATTATTTAATTGGTATGAATTGTATTTAATTTTCATATTTATACAAGTAAAACATAATAGTCACAATTAGTTATTATTTAGTTTATGATTAATACTTACATATATATTATACTAGTATTCCAGTAACATATTTCGCTTTTAATTTGAAGAAACATAAGAACCGTTTTTTCTTAATTTCATTTGATTTTCCTCAAATTAAAAGTATTTTATTTTGAGTTCACTTAAAACTTACAAATGTGACTTATAAATAGCACTTATATAATAAAATATATTATTTCTGATTATGATTATTGTTGAATTTACAAGTTACCTATTAGTTAAGAAGTTTTTATTTAAAAATCTACCAATACTATATAATAAATTTTAAAAAGTAAATTTAATTAAATATGTTGGGAATAAATACTTCAGAAATTGCGCATCATAATATTATATCAAAATTTAATTGCCTGTGATTTACTTTCATTGAGAAAAAGATTGAACTGATAAGTATACTCATTAATTTATCTTCTAACTTTCGACATAAAAGCTTGAAATTACAACGCGATAAATGATATTGCGCAGCAATAAATCTGTATCGATTGATCAGATACATTATATGATGTACAAATATCATCATTTATACGTCACCTATGTATAAACTAGAGCAAATAACGAACAAAGCTAGTAAGAAAAAAGTGTCTCACAAATGTAAATAATGAAAGCGACGGCTAAAAGCGAATTATCACGACCCCTTACTTGGTGGTGCATATCGTGGCATCGGTGTCTCCTGTTGTAGGCATGTTACCGGAATCTCCGCAAAAGGAAAAAACTGGCTGTGTCAATTTCGGGGGCGTTACGGTTCGTTGTCAGAGCCGCTTTCGACTTCGCGTCGAGCTGGAACGAGCGAGAGAAGCCCGGGTCTCCGGAATCGACCGGAACCCACGCGAGTTTGTTTCGTTACCATGGATTGGTAGGACGCGTCATGTACGAGACCGATTCTTCCTTCTTTCCTTTCATTTGCGTTAGGCGCCTACGAGAAGCACTTTGACCGAGATTTTAAATCTAAAGCCTGCGCACCAATTTTTAGATCTTTAACCTTTCCGAGAATTCTTTGTTTTCAAATTTCTAGAATCTTGCAGACGCTAATCGCTGCTAAAATTTTGCGATCTTTCACATCTTTTTCATACTTTTATAACTGTATTATATTACTTATTCTTTTTAGAGGTTATATTTATTATTTATTAATTGGCTAACAGAATGATATTTGCAACAAGTAGAATCAAGCATGATAGTGAAATTTAACTCTTTTATTTTTCTTATTTAAAAGTAAAATGATAAAATAGCAAAAAAGTTAAAGTACAGAATAGTATAATATAATATATTATATAAAAATTTGATAATAAATTAAAAATAAGTTACATATTTAGAAACGTGATATTGTATATAGTAGCAGACACTCATTGTTAACATTATATACCCATTGCATGTATCAATTTATTTATTTATAAATAAAATTAATGTTGCATATAACTGAATATTTTAAGTTTATAAAATATGTTCTTTTTATTAAATTAATATCAGAAGAATAGAAATTTTATGTATTTATTTTATAATTGTGATATTTAATATGCATGATAGATTATTCAACTCGACTTTGGTGATTCATAAAAAAATGACCCATTTTGGCACCTATTCTTTATAGTAATTATTAACAATTAGGACATATTTACGTAGAATCATTATTAAAATATAAATAAAATCACTGTAAAAATACTATTTATTTGGGGTAACAATAAAATTTATAAAATTTAAAAATATATTGTTGACATTTTTTCTAGTACGTAAAATATAAGATATTGAAACATTTAAAATTATATATTTTATGTATTAAGAAATAAGTTATTATCCTTATGAATAATGAAGTTATATATTCGTTTCATATAAGTTTAGAGTTAATATTACATAATGATAATGAAAGAAAAGTAGATAAAAAATTAACTGTTTGAATAATATTTAATATTGAATATTTATGTTTTGAAATTGTTCTATATATAACTACAAAATAAATACTATAAAATATAAAAAATATGTGCAATTAATCTTTAATATCAAAGTATTTTAAAAATCTTAAACAATTCACTATATTTTTAAAGTATCATAAATATAATTTTAAGCTTATTAATTGTTTTATAATAATATGTATATAAAACATTCATTTATACTTATAATTTATTTATATATTTACATAGGTAAATTAAATAAATGTAGAAAATAAATTTAAATAAAATAAGCGATATAACTTATCATTTCTAATTTTATAAGATATATTTAAATTATGTACTTGTAATAATATACAACGATTTGGTTCTTACATTTCACTTTATCTTTAATTGTTTTCATGTTTTAAATTCTTATGAAAAAATATATGTATGTATAATTTTATAAGTAATTTGTTTTTACAAATTACTAACAAACTACGAAGTATACAGGTCTTTATATACGCTTAAAACAATTAATTTTATATCAATCTTACATTTATCAATACCATATATTCATTTATATATATGTTGATTAATATTTTTTAATACTATAATTATGTTATGAATTTTTTAAATTACTTGAAATCTAATTTATAATTTTTTGAATCTATATTTGATCTATAATGGATATCTTAATCACGAATTATATTTACATTTACATTTATTTACCTTACACTACATTCTCTAAAATCTAATTACTAAATACTAATTAATAATATATTATTATAAATAAAGAACTTTATGTAATTAACTAAAAATAATAATTTTACAATATAATAATTATTTGTAAATTTTTCTAAAAAATTAAATATAGATTAGTATTTTTTTTATTTTGCATTAAATGCATATTTTTAAAATACTTTTTAATAATTCATCAATTTGTGTATATATCTTAAATTAAATAAGTTATGATATTTCTAATCGTAATTTTTAAAAAATAGTTTTCTAAAGTTATTGGCTTTTGATAATCGCCTAAAATATTTAAAATAACTGTTTTAATGTGTCACACTTTAAAATATTAAAATAATTGTTATATATCAAATCGTAATATTAACAAAAAATTGTTATGTATGATAAGACATTTTTCTAAATTATTTAAATTTTCTTCGTATTTCGAAAATTTAAAAAATGATTGATTTGAAATACAATACATTTATTATATTGCAAAAGTTATTCATTAATTTGTATTATTAAATTATTTAAAAGCAATTAATAACAAAAGAACAAGAGAATAATATTTCTTCGAAAATAACGTAGAGTATTTTTCACAAATATGAAAAAATTCTTATCATAATTAAATGAATTTTGAAAATTTTGCTTGGATCAGAGTTGATTAGTGAGTTTAAAGTTTAAAAATCATGAATAGGAATAAAATCACAACTCAAAAAGCTATTAAGTATAACGGTTTTTGTAATTTTATGTATTAAAAAAATTGGGAGTTAAATTGATGGATACCCACACTTAGTATTGTTAACAGTATTTTTAGATATTTATAAAGGATGTAAATAAAAATATAAATAAAAATGGCTCAATCAAAATAAAATACTTTTATACTTATACTTAAATGTTGCAGTCTAAGTTTAACCGATTGATCTTTTTTGTCATAAATATTTTTTAAACAAATTTGTCGACATTTATCTGAAATTGAACAATAGTGAATGAAAAAATAATAATGAAAAATTTCATTGTGAAACTTTAAATAGATTGACACAAAAAAGTGAAAGCATTGAATATAAAAAATATTAACATTCATTGACGAGAATATTGATTGATATTACATTATGATGAATAAAATATAATAAGTCTTACAATAAAATTCTGTAGTCAGACTTTTAAGTCAGAAGACTGTATACCTATATATATATGTAGTAATTTCTTCAGTTACCAATATTAACCAATTATAAAAAAAGGGGTATTTATAAAAGAATTCATAAGGGTACCATTCCATTAAAAATAAATTAAATATATCGAAATAACATTTGTTATCAAGTTTAAAATCCAGCAGTGTTAATTATTCCTTTATAAAATGAAACTTTGTATCATTTATTAACTTTACAATAATATGAAAAAGAATGATCGATGAAACAAGCAATTCGTAGTTTGATTAAGAATTTGATCGAATACCACGAGCAAGAAATTGGTACAATATTAAACGAAATTGTATAATATTGGACGAGAAATTAAAGGAGTTCGAAGCACGATTTCAAGCAAAAGTCTGGTCAAAAGATAAATTTCATTAGCGAAGTTTACGCGATCATCGATGAGGAACGCAACCTCATACAATTACTATGCGCAGCCTCAGTGGTGCTCGGACCCACATAAAATGGAGCATCTTTAAAATACTCGTCGGACGTGCGAGAGGGAAGGAGAACATTGGAGGAAGGAAAGGACAACATCGGCTTAGTATCCATGACCGAGGAAGCCTACGAACGGCAACGACTCTCTCGCTTTGGGCGTCCACTTTCATTGTTGTTTTATCCGGCGTACAGAGCACTTTGCTTTCGCCACGGTATCTGGATCCCTTTTCGAATTAGAAAGTTTCGGAATTTCGAGTGCGAAATATCGCAGCTCTCGAGATTTCCAGACACAGTACATCGTCTCAATAGCATCAGCGACGCTTTCAACCGACGACCCACGTTCACGAGTCGACGCACCGATCTGGTAATCGACTTTACCATTAGTCTTCATCTGCAAATTCTCGAATAAAAGTTTTTTTATACAAGTATTTTTCCGATATAAAGCACACCTGTGTTATTACTCCCGATTCTCGAGAATAGTATTCAATCAGTGAGCCAATACCGTGCCCATTTTCTAATTCTATATTTGAAAATGTACTTATATCCATGGCACCAACTCACATATAAGTCCTCATTTCAATATTTTATAATGCTTTTTTTATAATATTTATAACTACAATTTATTTTAATAATAAATTTTTAATATAATTTTTCGTATGTCGTTGCTATAAAATCGTTTTTACAAAGAAAAAAAATAATGTCTAAACGTCAAATTGGCGTTGAATCAAATTAACTTGTTCGTGCTTGTTTATTTTAGACACATAAATTTAATACAGGTTTCTCATAAGAACGATGTTTATGCATTTAAATATTAAATTTAAATAAAGTGTTCTATGTTCTAATATTTTGTTCCTTGTCCAATCTCGTAATTTTTCTATCGTTAACCTTTAAAAATCATATTAATTTTGTGAAAATAATACTTTGGTGACATTAACAAGATTGATTTTTTGTTATGAAAAAATAATAATAATTTCGCTTCATTACATTCAATTCTAATATATAATTATTTCAAAATAATCAACATGTAACTGTATAATATAAAAATTCTTCTGTTGTTATATAAACATAAAGTTCAAATACCGAATATGTAAATAAATTATTAAATGGTTTAGATATAGAAAAGATGCGAATAGTTCTTTTTAACGAATTATTTTTAATTTTTATTTAAAAAATTATATATGACAATCGCTATTATTAAAATCTATAAATTATAAAATAATAAATGAATTTAAAAAAGAGCATATTGTATTAAAAATAATTTTTATCTAGATTTTGATGTATTCTTGAATTATATGTATTGTATATATTATATGTATATATTATATATATTATATGCATATATATAATAAGAGGTAAACTGCGAAAAAAATTATAAATTTTTTGTTTAACTTACAGTGAAACTAAAATGTTGTTATTTCATATACTACAATATTTGGATTACCTTAATTATTCATATGACTAAAATACATTTTTTGATTAACTTAAATTTTTTATAACATACATCTCATTGCATGACATTATTAGATTTTGGTACTTAAAATTTCCGAATATTTATTAGTTTATATCTAACGAGATTCTACATAATTAAAAAAATTATCCATAAATACAAAAAAGAAACACTTATATTTTTATTTTTATTAATTAAATTATTAAATGCATAAAAATTACGTGAAACAATATTATAAAATTAAAATTCTGTTTTATCATTGTATGCACGTAGTTGTATTTTATTAAAAAAACTAATGTTCTTCAGATTATAAATAAGCGTATATCATTCTATACAATGTAAAAAGTGTTATGTTTTTCAAGTTCGTAAAAAAGCAAATAAAGTAAAAACTATAAATTATTAAAAATTAAAACATAAATGATTAGATATTTTAAATACAATTAAAATGCAATTATTACGGCAGGTTTTATTTTTTCTATTTTTATTGAAAAAAACATTAATAAGGATATATTCAAATCTTGTTTTAATCAGTGAATATTTCATACTTTTTTTAAAGTAGACATTAAAAAAAGTTTTTGTCCCAGTTTAATTTTCCCTGCAATTTTTTTATTATTTTGAAATGATTTTTGATGCATAAAAGTAATCCAAAGCAAATTTATAGATGAATACTTATTATCAACTAAATATTATTCATCAATATATTTCATAAAGAGTAACAGAAGTATATAGATCAAAAACTTAATTATAATTTTAAAATAATTAAAAAATTTATTTATTTTATAAAAACAATCTGATCAATGTTAGCATTTCTTAGTTTTTTTATTTCAAAATTAATAAAAACATATTATGAATATAAACTTTCAAGTATACACTTATTTATTAAATATAAAAAATTTGTCTATTTTAACATGTATATACATATTTCAAGTGTAATAGGTTTTTAATTATAATAGAATTTATAATTATAATTATAATAGTTTTTAATTATAACATAAATTAAATTAAAAATTGAATAGGTATCAATAATTCTTATAAAAAATGAAGCAAAAATTAATATTCTTTATTTTAATATAATATAATATATTAAATTTTTATTCGATGTGTTTTAAAAATTATGCATAAAAAATTTTTTCTTATAAAAATAAGTTTTATCTAGTTATTTAAGATTGCTTTTTAATTAGTTTTCACTTGTAGTATATTTATTTTTATTTCGAATATGGATGTTTCGATGACTAATATTGAGAGAGTTGCTAAAGCTTGCATAAAAGTACTTTTATATACTATCAAATATTATCATTAATATTATGTCGTCAATACTAAAAGCTACTACCAATACCGGTAAGAATTAACAAATATAATGAATTATTTGTATAAAGATAAAAAGCACATTGATTTATCACGAAACATCAAAAAACTTCTCCTATAAAATGTGCCTTTATGTCCTAATACAAATAAATATCAAGCAACAGAAGCATTTTCATTTTGTTTTATTTTTCCATGGACGTTTTAGCCATTGAACGGTCCTGACGGTTGGCCTGTCAAAGGGGCGTTCGCCCAAGGATGTATCGTGGAGGACCGTGAGACTTGACGCTTCGGCGGAGGTGTCGAAAGACAGTTGCCAACGCGGCGAAAGTCGCGTACTTTGCGGATGTCGTGTATCCTGCAGCCGCTTGCGCGAGTCTCCAACGCGGATTCGCTTCCGCCGAATCGGTTGACGAAATATCAGACTACCTATTCGATACACCGAGATCTTTTGCACTGGCTTCGCAGCAGTTCATCAGTAACTCTTGCGTCGAAGGTGGAAGTACACGAAACTTGGAATATTTGGTAAACGCTGAGGGGGCTATCGTATAGAAGCACATGTTAACCGAATCCTGTATAGTAAAAAAGTATTAAGTAATGTAATTTAGCTAAAAATCCAACTTCAAGGATTGGAATCTTTAAGCATCGGTATTACTATTCGTTGTTGCAGAAAATACCAATCACAGTTTTCATAATATACTTACGTAATATGTTTGACTTTTCTAGCCGAATTATAATCTTTAGTTAAGCAATTGCAGTAATATAATCGATGAATCGAATATGTATTAAAATAGTATTGTAATTTTTAAACAATTCTTGTAATAGCAATGTTCATTTGATCGTTTTTCCAATCTTTAGTTAAAGCAACAACTTCTTTAACCAATGGATAAATATTTTTTCCAGCAAGGACGTTGAGATTCATGTGAGCTTGCAGACAAGGAAAAATGTTGAAGCGTTCGCTTTTGATGCTAGCACTGACATTGCTAATGATCTTCAGGAGCGAGGGCCGCTGTGGGGACAGATTGGAGCGTGCGCTTGGAATGATGCAGCGCGGCAATTCGATACGACGTCATTACGAGGCTGAAGATTCAGATATCATCTATCGTCAGAGACTTCGTTCTGCGCCCATCGACATCTCTGTCACAAAGCTGATAGTCGAGGTACAAAGCGTTTATCATTATTTTATCGGCAGGATGTTAAATGTTGGATAATCTGGACAATTATGATTTCTGATGCTGTTCGCAATCAAAATTCGATAAATTTTACGATGACTTTTGACGAAATTGTAAATTTCTTATTCCTATTTTATTTTTTACCGTGCAACGATAATTCGAGATTCTTCGTTAGAAATTATTTCCTTATAAGATATTAAGAATGATATAATTGATTGTCTTATAATACATATTTATATTATTAAAGTATATTTGAAATTCCAAAATTTATTTAAAGAGGAAAAAATATTTTTTCTACAAATTAATACAAAGTATGTATAATTGAACTAATGTAAAAATATTTAATAAAAAAATGAAGTCTTGAATAGAAGTAGAAGTAAAAATGAATATGGTATATTGAAAAATTTACATTTTTGTAATATGCATTTTCCGTTAAACAATAAGTGTCGTTAGTAAGAAATCGACAAAATAAAATAAAAAAAAACTATAATTTTAACTTAGACATCAAGTACGGTTTATAAGAATTTGCTAACGTCGATCGCGTATATTTCAAAGAGCAGCTCTCAAAAGATATTTTGGCGGTCAAAAATTTGCGATTTGCATAAATCAATGATTCAGATTCAGTTATGCGTTTACTTGAATGATAACACGAAAATAGTGTGAAAAGCATTGGCAATGGACCGGTATCGAGCCGGACATTTTGCTTCTACTCATGGTATAAACAAAAATAAATAAAAGGCTATCTTAGATTCCGAATTCAAGCAGCCGCGACGGACTGTCGTGGGCTAAGGTGGAGCGTTGCTCGTACGAACCGAGCAACAATTCAATCCGCAGTCGCGTAGCTTTTAACGAGCTGGCAGTGACAGGGATGGTACAGCTGGTGGTCAAGGTAAAAGTGTCGGAGCGGATGTTGCCGACCGAGTCTTGCCGCATGAACCTTCGGCTGCGCAACGCTGGTATGGACTTCTACACGAGTCCGATTGCTCGGAGTCGCGGACAGATGCGTATTCGTACTGAGTCAAGCTTTCTCGAGCCACGCTTTGCTTCGATCTACGCCTACGGATGCAGAACTCTGGTGTCCCCGCAACTTACCTATGATAGGGTCGTTGAGTCCGAGCCCCGGAAGCGCGAGCTCATCGAAACGTCAACCGTAATCGCGTTGGTCAGTATTCATCGATTATTACTAGCTAGAATCTACCACAACCGCACCGATTTTATTTATGCACTATTTTATTTATAGTATAACCGTTATTGTACGAAATCGTTAAAACTACTCAAATTAAACGAAGACTCATTGAATTTTTATTTTAAACTTACAGATTTAAGAAGTTCCTCGTTTTTGGCTTATATATCTCTCTATCTTCTGTAAACATAAAAATATTTTATGTATATTTAAAATATGTTTTTACAATGTACTTCAAAATGTCAAAGTTTTAAACACATTTTCATGATTTTTTTAATAAAATAAATCGTATTGTAGCATACAATTGTTTCTATTTGAAATTTATCTATAAATTTGATTATATTTTAATAAAATTTTTAATTATTCATTATTTCTTTTAAAGAACCTTATATTTATAGTTGAATTTTATGACATCTTTTTGTAAATAATATCATTAAAAATATATTTATATTAAAAAAACATGTACATACATAATTTAAAACTTGTTTGATTTCATTTATGTAATTCTATTTTTTTCTGGTAAATATGGTGATTTTTGAACAATTAATGAAAAACTATTTTACATTAATATTATTTTATAAAATATATATATTTAATAAGTTTTGTATATGTATATATATTTCATAAATATATGTTTTTGATATAATTTGATGTACTTGATTCAATACATATGCATCTTTAATAAAATAAAATGTCGATTGTTCAATCTAATTTAAATAAAGAAAAATAAAATTAATTTAAAATAAATACCCAAGTAATTATTAGGTTTACATTTCATTTTTATTCAAAAAAACCTAATGTTTACCTATGAATTATAGTACATGGATTTTTTATACGAAATTATAATGCTATTTATAATCATTATATAAAAATGTTTGTTCAAAAGTTTGAATTAAATATTTATTCTTCTTAATGGACAGTAAAACATTATTTTATTTTTAAAACGTTAAGAATTTTCACATCTACTTGTCATCTACTACTCAATAACCTTAAATAACTCATTATTTTTGTTATATTTTCCAAATACAATAAAAATAGCGAAAGTCAAACTAATAATCAAAATAATTATCTATAAATTCTAAATTTCTTGGTTTAAATAATATATCATTGCAATATTGAATAGTTAAGTTTAAAAAAATTAAAATTGTCTCTTATTCGATTCATACTTAATTTTGAAATGTAAATTTAACTTTACAAATACGTTTTGCAAATCATTTTTATTTTCTGTAATTATGTATTTGATTCGATGATGAAAAAAATATACAATTGCATAATAATGTGTAAATTTCATACATTTTTAATATATTGATCAGTCAATAAGCTTTGTTTGTAATATTGAATTATATTGTAAATTTCTTATTAGTGTAGAATGTAACAATATATTATAGTAAGGGAAACTCTTTGCCTAATTTAAGAGAAACAAGTAGATTCATTAAGAGAAAATGTATTATTAACTTTTATAGCCAAACTTATATCAATAGGCTGCACTAATTAAAAAAGCATTTGAATTGGATAAATTTGAATGTATTAATGATATTTGTAAGTTTTTAGACATT
This sequence comes from Dolichoris vasculosae, assembly GCA_018907195.1. Taxonomy (NCBI): domain Eukaryota; kingdom Metazoa; phylum Arthropoda; class Insecta; order Hymenoptera; family Agaonidae; genus Dolichoris; species Dolichoris vasculosae. The sequence continues at coordinate 4,256,027 of JACCHY010000002.1, read as the reverse complement.
TTTTTTTAATATTGTTCCACATTATAATATTACTTCAAGAATAAACAGAGCTGATTTTTTATTTATAAAATTCGAAATGTTTATCCTTGTTCAATATTTTTTTCTAATAAAATCAATATTGAATATCATGTATAGCTAAACAAAGAGTTTTAATAAAATTCAATTTTATTTAATAACACCTAAATATAACCACTAAATTTTAGGTGGAAATATTTGTTTAGTCCAATATATCCCAAAATGTTAACGATTTTCGAATTTTTGATCAATCAAAATTAATTGTGAAATACAGGCGAATAGGAACTTCAATGCTGTATCGAACTCCTCGACATTCGAGGACGAGAAGGCGACAAAAGAGGAGAATCGTCTCAGAGGTTCCGTGGTTCCGGGTTCGAGCTATGGAACGACCAACGACGTCCTCCTTGATTCCCTGTGGCGTTCGCGTGGCAACATCGCTCGCGAGATGGAGGACGTGTTCCTGAGTAGCGCCAGTCAGGCCATCACCCACTACATCGAGAAACAACTCCATCCCGCTATTAAGGAGACTCTCATGCTCTCCATGGGGTACACCATAAGTTACGGCTGAGTTTGTTTGACTCGATTCGATCACGTTGAGTAATTATATGTCGCAGATGCTAATAAAATGCGGTTAAGTTCTTTCAATTGTCATTCACATCTTTATTAGATTCGAATTTTTGTTGCAATCGGGATTGAACGATCGATGTAGGTGATTACTCAAATTTTGAATAATGTGAAAAATCGCTAATATCTTCAAATTTATTTTCTCGAATGAAAATACTCGTACGAACTGGACGAGTAGGTGTTTTTAAATTACAATTAAATAATTAAATTTTGAATAATTTAAAAATTAGTCTATGAAAAATTACACTCTTATGCTTTATTAATTATAACGCAATTATAAATTATCAGTTTTTTTATAGATTTTGTTCTTGCAACGAAATTCAATAAAATTTTTAATAACTATTATAATTTGTACTTTTTTAATAATACTTTATAAAATGTGAAAAAATTTAAAAACTCCGTTATCTACGTTTGGTACAAACGAAATGTATTATTTCTAAAATTGAATTTAAAAATACTGATATTTAACTATATTTAATATGTACTCCAATTTAAAAACTTGAAAAATCATTATTTTACATAAAGAATATTGAGTTGAATGTTATTTATAATATACAGTTTTTACTGTACATTTTAATAAACATCTTCAAATAAATTCACTTTAAAATATTCCAATTCATTATTTTTTAGCCATGTTAATTAATACTATTTATAAACCTTGTAAATGTAGACAGAAAATATAAGTATTTTTTGTTTTCAACCAGCATGAATGTAAAAATAAAATAAAGATTTGTATTTAGAAAATACTTCTTAAGTAAATAATAATTTTCAAAATTTGGTAGTATAATTTATCATATATGTTTACTAAAATTTTAATAAATTATGGTACAATAACTCACTATTTTTAATTATAATTATTTTTAATTTTAAAAAAGTTGGTGTACGTTATTGTAAATAAATTTTTCTGTCAATATAAACTCTAGAAAATGTATCATGCAATCAAATTATTCATTTCATTCGTTTAATATATTTGATCTGTATACAATAAATAATTAATAAAATTGAAAAAAAAATAAAAAAGTAAATAGTAAATAATACATTTATGGATTCATTTAAAAATGCAATGTCATTAGTTACTAATTCTAAATCAAGTTGAATATAAAATTTATATTAATTAAAATAATGAATTTTTTAAGTTTAGAAATTATAGTTCTTACAATTTACTTACATATATTAATATTGTACAAATGAAAAAAAAGTATGAATATAAATAATAATAATTAAATGAAAAATAAAAATATTTTTATAAAATTTTGAGGAAAAACGTATTTGATAAATAAAATATTTATTTTTACACTAATTATTTACGTCTCTATCTGCCTTGACCTTGGACCATGAAGCGACATTAGCAATAATTTCAACGATGCCACAAATTTCGATAACATGACCTTGGACGATGCTTGCATCAAGACGTAAAATAGCGGAGATTATATATTTTCGATAAAAAAATAATAAATAAATAAATAAAAAAGGTTATGAAATGCTTACACTAATAATGAAATTTCGATAACAGCCGAGCGGCAAAGGAGAAAAAATAAAGACCTGCTAATACTTTAAATTTTCCTCTCTAAACATTTCTTTCTTTGTTTACTTGTAAATAGTAATACAACACAATAAAAAAAATCCTTATGTTCAACTTCTGAATACCCTCTTTTGTACATTATGTAAATGCCGAGCGACATAGCAATAGTATTTAGAGGGTTTCTCAACAATATCTTGAGCATAACCCCGTGAATTTCATCGTTTTATTAAAGATTGTTAAATTTATTCATTTATACAATGGCTTAGTTGCTTCCCGGGCTTTTGGTAAAATGTAGCAGCACAATAGCACAAGACATCTTCCTGCCTCCGATAGAGGCACAGATCATGAACATACCAACAGTGAAAGACCGTATTTATTTCTTTTTTCCGTTTTTATAGTGTAATGTGTATGTGTGTACGCGAGAGCTACTCTTCCCACCAGTGTTGCCCCATTCCTTTTCTTCCTTGTTTGCCAGCCTCCGTCGACGCACGGCTCAAGTGCAGTACAGCGTAAACGACACCACTACGTCTGAGCACACGCGATTCACCTGGTTGCGTGAGTGGAGATAGGCGAGGATGGGTGTGCTGGGGGCAGCGGAGGAGGCGTAGAAGACGACCCCGGTCAAGGCTGGTTCTGGTGAAAGGTGTTCGGGAGATGCGGCCTGCCTTCGAGCTTTGTGTAATCAAGATGGAACTCCTTTGCAACCTTTCGCCAGTTTTGCGCGTCGAAGTAGTAATAAGTACCGCGCTCGTACGTTGAGGTTTTCTCGACGAGCCCGAGACCCGGCGCTTGAGTTATCCACACTTTCTCCTCCATGTGGTATCGCCACTCTCGAGTATACCTAAGACAATCACAAGTCTTCGTTTTTCAACAATTTTCTTTATTCTTATTCTAATATTTACGTCAAAAACTTTTATAAAGTTTTCTGCATTTTTGTATTAAATCTTAACCATACTTTTTAAACCAATAAAGCTTTTTTTAATCTTTCATTTATAATCGATGAAACCTTATTAATTAATCTCTATGTTATTCTGATACCATTAATTAGAAATAAAGCTATTTATATCTCTATGTTAATGAAAACATCGACTTACAGTTCCGCTGCTGCCGCCAATTGCAACACATCACCAACATTCGTGTAAAACATGTAAAATAAGAGATCGTCTTTATATCGATTTAACTTTACAGGTGCCAGTTTATCTCTGAAATATTAAAGAACAAAAATAAACAAAACTTTTTACTTTTTATTTTATAATCCTCATAATTACCTGATGGAAGCGTTAATAAGGTACTCCGGTGGAACGTGAAAGTCTATATCTTGGGGTCGACAGGGCGTTTCTGCCCAGGGTCCGCCGAAATTTTGATAAAGATTTTCGGGTGAATTCAGATTAAGGCCAAGTGCTGTAAGATCTTGACCTAACGCTAATGTTACCAGATTAGGATCTGTTTCAGCTGCTCTGATAAACGTCAGTAATCCTACCATTCCAAACTGATCTTTCACCATACTTGCAGGTATATTCGTTACTTTACCTTCAATATAAAAGAAACAAATAAAAACTATAATATTCTCTTCGCATAATCGTTAAATTTTATATTTCAAATAATATGGAGTTTTGAATCGATTTATTAACAAAATTATTCAGGTTTTAAATAATAAAGCATAATTTGATAAAAATCATATTTATAGACATATCGAACATCAAAAAAATTAGAAAAAATCTTGAATAAATCATTTGGTAAAATTTGATGATTATTGCAATAATCAGTAGAAATAATTGGTATTATTAGGAAGAAAAAATATAAACGAATCATTGATATTATTAAAAAAGAAAAGAATTTTAATTATATAATACCTTGTTTACTTTAGAGTTGACTAAAGATTAAATTTCATTTTTTATCAATGCCATTTCAAATTACAAATTTCAAAACGATTTTAAGATTTAAATAAATAAAAGTCCTGATTGAGTTTAGCCGATCGAATTAAGGATACAAACCATCAGGTGATGTTTGAATGCCTTTTTTGGTTGATTGAAATTTTTCTGAATTGGATGTTCTATTAGATTGTAGTACATCTGGACTAAGCTCTGGACCCAAGCCAACCGATAATCCCTTCTCGCCAGGCATAATGGTACCACCCGGAGATGGACCATCTCTACTTTGTGTTCCTGGTAATGCAGGAAAATCTTCCGAACTCATCGTAAACTCACTTGCTTCAGATGTTGGTTGTTTCACCATTCCAACTATACAAATATAAAAATTATATATTGTAAAAACTATCAATTATTTTATAATTAATATCGTTTAATTTAACGAGGCAAGTATAAAGTATAAATTTATACTTATAATAAAAATAAAATTATTACCAGTTCTGTAGCTGTATACATTTATACATTATCAATTCGATCATTTTATTTTTTTAAAAATGATCAAAAATAATATTTAAAAATATATTGAAAGATATAAGCTTAATAACAAAGTATACCCAATTTATGTTTTTTGAAAATTTTAATGGTTTATTATTCAAAACCATGCATTCAAATAATAAAAATAAAAATATATATACCATATGGTTGTTTTCCTGGCATCGTACTAGGTTGGGGCATAGAAGAATCTCCTTGTCCCCGATTAGTTAATGAAGGAAATTCAGATAAGTCCAAAAGTGGAGGTGTGCTTGTGTCTCCTCCACCACCGGCACTTGTGCTACTACCAAATGCCGAATGAAAATTGTTTATAGTACCTTGAGATCCGTAGTTACGATTCTGTGGTATTCCAAAACCGCTCATACCACCCATTGGATTAGTATTTCTATAAAAAGAAGACAAGATAGATTTTTCAAAACTTTTTTCTATAAATTAAGAGGAAAATTTATAAAACTGTTAATTTACAGTAATTTTTAATTATTGAAATTTGATAATATAATAATGAACTAAAATCATATTTGAAATTTTAAAGAAATCATTAAAAAATTTTTTATGTAATCAATATTTTTTAATTTTTTCAATTTACGATAATATATTAAAATTTAATTAGTAATATAATGTAATTTTTTAATTTCACAAACAAATTCAAAATCCAAGATTTCATACAAAATATTAGAAATTAATTCATAATTCGAATAAGATTTTATTACAAGATTCGTTAAAAATTAGTTTGGTATCGTATTAGTAGTTTCTTACAGTGTTGTGCTTCTAATATTATTTAATTTTTGCTTTGTTAAATATCTTACCCTAGAGTTGGCATATTACGCCTATCACCAGTGAAAGTTCTCTGACCGAATAGGCCTCTACTATTCATAGGAGAAAGTTGTTGTTGTTGTTGTTGTTGCTGTTGTTGTTGTTGTTGCTGTTGCTGCTGCGATTGATGATTCGAGGTTGGCTGCGTGCCACCCACGCCCGTAGCTGTCCCTCCTGGATGATACGACAAATTTGGCCCAACAACTGCAGAATTTCCCGCACCAGAAGTGCTCGAGGATGAACCCGAGAACATACCGGACGTGGGAGTGACATGACCCGTAAGGGTCGAAGAATTTAAACTGCTTCCACTGTTGCCTGCACGCGTTGCTACACTAGCATTAGCAATACTTCTCGGTGGTTGCTCAAAATTCAAATTGGCCATAGCCCAGTGGCTATACTGTTCTTATTTACCGCTGCAATACACTAAACAAATATAAAAGAAAGTCACCATTAGAACTCACTACATGTAGAGGTGATAGAATGCTACTCGAGAATCCCCTTCGGTAACTTATTATATATGCAATAAGAGACAGTCATCATAACCAATAAAATAAATATTTAGAAAGAAGTGAAAATATAAATGAAAACCTAGTGGAAAATCAAAGGAACAATGTAAATAAGAATCATTGACGGGAGAAAAACAAATGTATGAGTGAAACAGAAGATCAAGGTACAGGGTGTATTTGCAAAAGCTATAATTCTGTTCTTTTTTTCCACAATATCAAACTTTATCAACAGTCGTGTAACAAAGGTAGAATCTATCGCTCCATCTCTTTTTCTTTTCTCCTTCTCGCTTATCCCGCGAAAATCGAAAACACTGTTGGCGATCGTCTAACGACGATGCCGAGGATTTCAAGCTCATCCGCACTACACGCCGTACCTTTAGAGTTTGGTCGACATTTCAAGAACACACGGTAAGACAGGACTAGAGGAATCACACAACGAAGAGGATGACTCTTACTCTCTCTTTTTCTTCTCTTTCTGTCTCTCTCTCTTCCTCGATACAGTTGATGGAACGAGATGAATGAGCAAGCGCGCACGCTTGCGTGCTCCGTAAATTAGCCGTCCCGTGTATGCGAAGACGTTAACCAGCTAAGGGAATCCAGAGGACGTGAACGTGGAGGTAAACGCGAGCTTGGTTACGGTCGAGGACGGCGGCATCGATGATATCGCTAAAGCATTACGGCAGCGCAGCCTTGCTCGGAGCCCGGACTAGCGCGCTGATAACGACGGCGGCGACGATGACGATGGCTCGGAGGATAGCTGCTGCTGGTGCTGCTGAGAGCGACGTAAGGCGGGAGATTCATGCGCCCCAGGGTGGGATACTCTGAGTGCGCAGTGCGTTAGCTCGCGCCCGGCTGATTCGGTCTCCTTTATGAATCTCGTGACACTCGTTGTGCGCACTCGTACCCTCACCGAGGAAAATGAACACAGTGGTGGCGACACGGGCCGAAGGGGCTGCTGGTGGACGTGTATGTTGCTCTTTCTCGCTCGCTCTCTAAGAGGGAGAAAGAAAGAGACGTCGCGGTGCGCGCAGCGTGCTCTCTTGTTTCTGTATAAACGGGGACGAGCCGATCCTTATCCCGAAAAAGTCTGGCTTGCTCGTCGTCTCCGGGTCTTGCTAGTATCCTTGCGCACGCTCTTTTGTGTTAGCCCTTGCCGCGTTTACTTGCGAGCATCGAGTCTTTTTTTTTCTTTCTTTCGTTCTCGTCTGCCTGCGCAGACACACACTTATCAAGATTCTTCCTTTTTCCTACGTGTAGAACACTGGCACCCCCAGCACTCGTATATTTTCGTTCTTGCACGGCCACTTCTCTACCGAGTTTCATTAATTTATAGTCTTAGGCCGTCTATTATCGGTATTATCCGCAAGAGTCCGCGCTCATCGCAGATCCTGCCGTTGTCGGTGTCCTTGTTGGCTTATTGCGGTTCCGCACAATACGACTTACGTTAGCTTCGCAGCTACTGCGTACACTATTGTGTTCGCGCGTGTATTAATTTTTCTGAACGTGAATATACAGGCAGGTGTCGTCATCATATTTTTTTTATATCGAAGGCGCTGTTTTTAAGTGATGATCAAGTAAAGGAAGAACCGAGAAAGTACTCTTTTAATCATCGTTTAACTTTATACTTCAGTCTCGTTCCATTTTTATACGATATATAACGATATTTAACGTTTATTTCGTTTTTCAAGCAAAATATTTTCTAAATTAACCTTCATAAAGATCATAATTTTCATAAATTTATAATTTTTATAGTCTTTCTGTTTCATTTTCTTTTCTTAATATTAATAATTTCCGAGATGTTAAAAGAATATTAGTTTAATAAACATATTGATAAAAATTTTTGAACTGATACATTTGAAAATGTAATTTAAATATTGATAATTCAATTTGTAAACACGTTTAATATTACAATAGATTTAATCTAATCCAATAAAATGATATATTATCATCTTTTTAAATCAAAATTTTATTCAAATAAAAATTATAATCTAATTTTATTGATTTTTTTCTCACTTACTTACTGTGTAGATCACCGATCACATGAAAGTGGAACGGTGTGATGGAACTGTGGAAGATTTTTAGTTGGATTACTGTGCCTGCGCTTGTTAGTGGCGTAACAGTAACCTAAAAAATTATAAATAAGCTCGGCTAATGATGTAAAAGTTGTTACTTGTGATAAAGATAATTTTTTAAGAAATATGAATTTAAGAACATCGTTTCGTTTTACATTTTACAAGAACTGTGATCTATTTAAAAAACGTAGTTTTCAAGTTAGTAGCATTTATTTTAATAAAACAAATACTGTTTATCAAGATGACAAGACTACACATTTTGGATTTAAAACAATTAAGCAATCTGAAAAAACGAAAGAAGGTATTTCATTGTTGTGATGTAATAAGTTTTTATAAATAATATTGATATATAAAACTATAAAAAAATTTAATTTTAATATAAATAAAGTGTTCATTAAATAACGATATGTTTAGTATATTCAGTTTTTGAAAATGTTGCTGATTCTTATGATAAAATGAATGATGCTATGAGTTTTGGAATTCATCGAGTATGGAAAGATATCTTTGTTTCCAGACTTAATCCAGATAGATTTTGTCGACTACTTGATTGCGCCGGTGGAACTGGTGATATAACATTTCGTTACTTAAAATATTACCAGGATCGTTATAATATTAGAAATATAAAAAATCATGTAACTGTTCTTGATATCAATAAAAATATGTTGGAGGTAGGAAAAATTAGAGCTAAACGTCAAGGTTTTACAGCAGAAAATGGTTATGATATTTCATGGGTTGAGGGTAATGCAGAAGATCTTCCTTTTGAAAATGATTCTTATACTGCATATACTATAGCTTTTGGAATTAGAAATGTCACACATATTGACAAGGTACAAATTTCAAAAGCTATTTTGATATTAAATAATTTATTTATTAATATTATAATGAAGTTGTATTTTTCAAGGCTTTATCTGAAGCTTATAGAGTATTAAAACCTGGTGGAAAATTTCTTTGTTTGGAATTTAGTCATGTAGATAATTCCTTTTTAAGATGGTTAGTTAAACTGTATATAATTTTACGATATTTAATTATATAATTTCAGAGTACAAAATTTTTTATTTATTGTTATATTATATAAATATTTTTTTATGTAGGTATTATCAAGTATAAAAAGTTCTTAATGAATTTTTTTACAATGTTATATACAAATATATCTATTTTATACAAAACTTGTAAATTATATTAATTGAAATTTTATTTAACAAGTACTTTAATTGAATATATCATAACTAATTATTATTAGCCACAAGTAATCATTTAAAAACATAATTATGATCTTTAATTCTATTATAAATATACTACTGAAATATCGATTACTTTTATAATTTATCGTATATTTATTTGCAGGATTTATGATAACTATTCTTTTCAAATTATACCAGTACTAGGAACACTCATTGCAGGTCAATGGCAACCTTATCAATACCTTGTTGAGAGTATTAGACGTTTTCCTAAGCAAGAACAATTCAAAGTATGCAATAGCATATTGTTTGTCAATTTATAATTTTATCCTTTTTAATATTATATTTAAATATCCAAAAGTTATATTTATAATTAATATAATTACAACTTTGAGCTTATGAAAATTTATTTAAAGATAACGAAACTCAATATAACTAAGTATTATTTTTTAAATTATTTGAAAAATTAATAAATGTAATTTATATTTAGGAGATGATTTATAATGCTGGATTTAAAAATGTAACATATGAAAATCTGACTTTTGGAGCAGTTGCTATACATACAGGACATAAAATATAATATTTAAAAAAAAATACCTTTAAGTTCTTAATGGTGAACTTCTTGTATTAGTAGATAGAATAAGGATTATTTAGTTTGTAAAATTATTCACAACATTTTTTATACATATTTATTTATACAAATGTTATAAAACTTAAAAAATTTGTTTAACATATTCAAAAGTGTTATTTTTATTCTAATTATAAAAATAACTTATTAGTTATGCGACAAACTTATAAAAATGAAAAAGATTTTGATGTTGCTGCTGCTATTGAACAATGTATATTCTACGAAAATTATAAAGGTTGTATAAACACAATGAAAACTATGTAAATAAATATCATTTATCTTTAAAATTAATGAGGCATATTATCATTTTTTATGACATATCTCAACAAAGATAAGATCTTTGGCTGTAGGGTGTACATATCCTAAATGAAAAATACTAATATAAAAATATGGTAAATTTTCTGATAAACGTTTTAATTATTTTAAATCAATATAACAAATAAACAAGTTATTTGCTAACAAACATTTTATGTTTTATGATGCTTCATATGCATGTAAAAAATAACATTGTCACAAAAATTTATTTCGTTTGGACGGAATTCAATTAATTAGGCTCATTATTAGTGATTTTCAAATACAAAAAATTACATAAAAAAATTTTTAACACATCAAATCTAATTTGATTAATTTTGTTTAAAATGATAAAAATACAATAAATGAGCCCAATAATAACTATATATATTATACAATAACTTATAATTCTATGCTTAGATGAAATTATTTTTGTATATTTTCTTTATGAAATTGTCATTATTATATACATTTACATTATTTCCATTCAATGCATAAACAATTTTTAAAGAATAATTATAAAATTTTTCAGATTTTAAATATTACGTTATTTAAAATATCTAATATAATTAAAAAAATTTTCAACAGGTGAATTTTAATCATAACTTTTTAAATTATTGTATGTATACAAAAAATTATATACGTATTTTCTTTTTGTATTAATATTTTATAATTTTATATTTCTTAAGATTTGTCACATTCATTTTTTATTAAATATTAATAAATATAGAAATTATTGAGATTCTTTTCTTAATTTTATGAGTTAAAATTATAGCAAAAACTATAATAGATGGAATAATTATTAGATTTTTTATAGATTATAAGAACCAATGCACACATTGATAAAGAAGTTATTATTCTTATATACTATTCAAAGCTTGCATCCTTTGTACTTGACATTATTGCCTCTGTAAAATTTGTACAAATACTTCTACAGTTTTTTTAGTTTTCAATCTATTATATTTATCAGTAGTGTAGGTATATTATATAGATCATTAAGTTTTACGATAAAAATTTTTCTTTAATTGGGTAAATATAATTTTTGTGAAAAATATACATTTTGTTGTATATACTAAACTTTTTCATATTACAATTTTGCGTTTAAAGACCTTTTAAACATTTATCAATATATATCAATAAAATCATGGTCATTATATTAATATTTAATCTACAATATTTACGATTCACTTTATTATAAAAGTATAATATGCGTTATTCATATTTGTTATAGAGCATATGATAAAAATTTACTAAGGCAACCTTGGTATAATTTTTTTATAAGCAAGAAAATTTTTATATGAATCACTTTTATTTTTAATAAGTCTTTTTGTATATTAAAAAAAATTGGATTTGTTTAAAAACTTCTCTTTGATAAATGACCACTGTCAAATACTTACTCAAAAAGTTTAACCTAGTTTAACTAATTTTTTAAAAAACTATGAATTGTTTAAAAATAGTAGTCAACTTTGATCGTTAAATTTTATGAATTTAAAGAATAATTTCTTTTATCGTAACTAACTTTGTTACAAATAAACTTTGTGATTCTGGTTATCACTATATTTGGACGGAAGTCAACGCGTCAAATATTTTGCATTTATTTTAACGCATTTTTAATGTATAAAAATAGCACTTTAGTTCTAACCGACTTCTAATTCTTGTATTTGAAAATATCTTATGACATTGACTAAGACTAATAACGTGACGATGAAATATCGAGGTGATGCTAGAAGAATTGCTGCATTATAAATTGGACAATATGGACATTGCGAACTTCCACATACTTCGCATATATTTAAAATATAGGTCGGCAATGAGTCAAACATCGTTTCATTAAAACGTTCTAAAAGGAAAAAATTAACGGATTATATAATAATAATAATAATAATAATAATAATAATAATAATTTATGTACTAATTATTTACGCTTTTTATTCAATTATGACATTTAAATAAATAGATTAGTAAATACAATCAAAAAATAAATCAACCTCCTAACGATTTATTCACATAAACTTTTCAAATCTATATAGTAATCTATATCTATATGATAAATAAATCTATTCAATGAATGTATACTATTTTTTATATATTAGCTTTACTATTTTTTTATTTTATATTAATTATTAAAAAAAATATAAAATTTTATGAAGATTAATTTTAAAAAGAGGACCTAATCAAGTAATTACTTTTTTACAATTAACACTTTATAAATTATATTTTACAAACAATATTATAAATTATAAGCAATACACTTAATAATAATTGATAACGAATGTTCTGCATGTAATGTAATATTTATTAAATATGCTTTAATACATTTTTACAGTCTAAAATACCATTCAAAATTTATTACCCTTTAAAAGAATTATAAATACTCAATAGTGTTTATATTTTAATGTATAGTTTTTAAAGCTATATTAATTTTATTATAAATTAATAATAGATCATAATTAAAGCGAAGTTTAGCGTATGAATATATTTAAAATAGTCTTTTTTATTAATTTTAATTTATAATAGACTATTTTTCAAAGATTTTAAACAAACTCTTATTTATTTTTGAACAAAGAAATGTAAAGGAAAATAAAATTAATTTATATTTTTTATTATTTACATGATAAATGATGATTTGATATAATATGAACTTAATGAATGTTTTCAAAAAAAAATTTAGTATAAATATTAAATAAAAGTTATGAAAATATCTGACCTGGTGCATAGTAATCGTAAATTCTGATGGGAAGATATCTTGACATATTAGCAACTGGGTACCAACGCTCAATGGTAAAGTTTACACAGGTTTCCTCCTGGTCAAGGTAATCAAAATAAAATAGCACTTTGGAAGGTTGAAATCGTGCTCGTTGAAGATTTCTTACTTGACGAGACCGTATGTAATGGTCGAGGTTCTGTTGTTGAATAATATAGCCTGTTGGAATAGTCACATCTAATACTGCCATTCCCGATCTCTGAGATTCATTCACGTTAATCCATCTACAATGTAAAAGAAACCGAAAAACGTTAAACCGAAGAAAGTTTAACATACAGAAACCACGTTTCAATACAAGTTGATTTTTTTAATTTACAGAACAAACTTCTTTATAAATGTCAATGTTTTATTATACCGTTGCACACTATATATTATAATATAAAGTGAAAAAATCGAATTTATTACGAGGCAAAATAGAAGTTACCTTTGACAACTCAAATAAGTGATATGAGACTGATTTCTTCCGTGAAAATTAGCATGCGTGACTAAATCGAAAGCTGGAACAGGTGGCTTTGTTTGGAATCTCTTTATATCCACATTGTACTGTACGTGCATTTGTAAAATCGCATAACCCGCACCCTTAGCTTGAACTTTCACTGTTCCCCATGCTTCTGGAATCTATAAAATTGTTTTTATAAAGATTATTTATTGTAAAAGAAACTTGAGCAGTTATAATGCAACCTAGTAAAACATTTTTAAGACCAAAAATTTATATAGAAATATTAATTAAGTATCAAAATTTTTAATTAATTATAAAAAATAGTTGTACTTATAAAATTAGTATTTTCAACAGAATTGACAAAATCAGATGAACATTGATAAGTTGATCAAACTGAATTGCAGCAGTGAATAGTTAATATTAAAATTCATCAACAAATTTTTTTATATTTATGATTTGTTATCTATGTATGAAAAGTTTCTTAGAGATTATTATTAAGACATTTTAATAATATTTTTAAATGAAGATGAAAGTAGAATTATAATTAATTTACTAAATAAAATAAAATCGAATACTTAATAAATAAATAAAGTTGGTTTGAAACATATTTGAAAAAGATTACCTGCAGAGTTTGCAATCTCGCAAGATTCTTGTTGTTCACGTGCAGGGTATTAGTTTGGCCGGGTAGAGCGGTAGCCTCGATCGTAACAGAGAGCTGACTAACATCCCTAATTCTTGATCTTACAGTGTATTCCATAAGAGCTTTCATTGCCCAAGCCGTGTCCTGGGTCGAAGCCCACCCACCGTCGGTCAATCTCTGAGAGTTGAGCCATTTAACGATTGGTTCGACTTCGACCTCTTGCCGAGCTACGTGCACCAGCAACGCATATGCCGTTGTTTCGATATTCTCCGAATCATACTTGTAAGGTAACCGTGGTAAAAGGAACGGCTTTTGGTTTTCGATTTTGTAGGGTGGCTGAGGCACGAGCTCGCGACCCCAATATATGAGGCCACCCTCCTCTCGCCGATAATGCCGCAAAAGATTGAATGCTTGTTCTGCAGTGGAGGCTTTTGCCTGAAGGAGAGCGTATGCAACTATGGATATCTCGTACGGAAGGCCTTTCATTTCTAATAGTTGGAGATTCTGCTCTAGCCATCTATTCATACACATTGTATCACTAATTCGTTTTATCGTTAATGTTTAATCCAAAGGTTTTAATTTATTTTTTCAGACCATTTTTATAATTTCAGGTTACTATTTCGGTTCCAAATCCAATGCTTAGTTTAAATAAAATTATGAGATAATTTAAACAATTAGTTGCTCAAGATTTTTCAGACTAATCGATGCTTGCGATATTTTTTATTTGTTAAAATATCATTGTGTTTCGATTGTAGAAAGATATGTACCAATATGTTTTTCACTGATTATTTAATCAGTTATATAATAAATTTATATATAAATGTATGAAAAAAATATTTAAGCACATGAATGAATAGAATTCTGAATTACGATAAATATAAAATTCTTTTAATGTAAATAAATAGTAGTTCTTCAATTATAATCGAAAAATTAAAATTAACCATAAATTTACAGAGGAGTGATTTTTATTTGAAATCTGAAATTTCTATTGAAATTTATTTACATTGATAAATATTTACAATAGCGCTGCGAATTTAAAATAACAATAAACAGTTTTTAATGTTTAAAATTTTATATCGTATTAAAAGTATAATACTCGATTAAAATTTAAATATATTTCGGATTTCGTAATAAAAATTTGGCATACTTTGATAAAAAAGACTCTATAGCAGATGTCGTTAAAACAAAAGTGTACCTGACAGCGTTAGCTGCTGCGAGCGCCACCTTAGCACCCAATCCGTTAGATAGGTCTTTGACAATTTCCAGGGTGATGAGGACGTGTGCGGTGAGTGATATATTTCTGTACCTGTACAAATAGTGTTCCTCGTCGTAATTAAGTGAGCTGTTCATTTTGCGATCGGGAAGCCAAGTGACCTCGTAGAACGAACCCTCGGGTGTTTGGTGATCCAAGAGCCATGAGACCGCTTGTGCTATAACCTTGGGATCGATGTAAAGATAATTCTCCCATTCGTAGAAGCTTGCCTCTTCGAAGATGCGCACACAATATGCGGTGAGCCAGACGCTGGGTGAAGATTGATTCCAATCACTTCTAAACAATGAGAATGAACCATCCGGATTCATGAAGGAAAGTTGGCGCTGATAGCCAATGTTCATGTAGTAGAAACTCTCTTTCTCTTGAGTAATATTGCGTTGATTTATGAGACGCATGTGCAGGGTTGTGTACATGTTCGCTGCAAAACTGAACATGGTTTGTTCGCCACAGTCCATCGGCAGGGAGATCAGACTTGTTGCATTCACAGGCATTGTAGGAAATATTGGACCCACCACGTCACCAACGATACTGATATAATAAATAGGCTTACTTATTTTTCAGGTTTCGATATGTATATTTTTTAATTTTAAAATAAATACCAAAGCCATAAAAAGTTTAAAAACAAATTAAATTCATCAATCAAAAATTTATTCTATCATGAGTCTAAAGAGAATTGGTATTAAAAATTTGTAAAATCTATTTAAAAACACTTTTTAAAAACTAGAGATAAAATATTTATAAAATAATTTTATATCATACAAAAATCTATGAAAATTTTTTTCGATGATACCTAATTGTAGCTTTATTGGATCCAAAGATGTAATAACGGTCTTCCTCATAAGGTATCAATGGTGTCTCTGTAATGTTCACATGCATATATTGAAAGACATAAGCGCGATTACTCAGATCAAGCAGAATCGACTGATGCCTGTACTGTGGTAAACCGTCAGCTTCAACGTGCAATATTTTTGTGGCCGAATCCCTTCCGATTAATGTTGTCGCATAGATATGTACCTCAATGTCACCCAATCGTACTGGTACAATAGGAATGTAAACAATCGATGCATCTTGAGCTGGTATCCAAAGGAAAAACTGATGTTCCCCAAAGGATGTGCGCGGTCTATATGACTGCACAATACCATTGTCCTCCACGTGTACGAATTTGTAATCCTTTGAACCTGTATTATATACTTATAGTAAGCTTACGATTAAATAATATGTATTTCAAAAAATATAAGTGCTTGAGTGGTATGATTATGTATAGCGATTTAAATAATTCTTTTTATTTTATTCTAATAAAAAGTGTTTATCTATACATTCATTTTGTAATTCAAAACTGTAATTTGATTCGAAAACAATACCAAATAATCGTATGATTCGATATCAGTATTAAACTTTAATATAAAAAAGTTGAAAAACGAAAATATAATTATAAATCGTTTACTAACCACTAAGAACAACGGTCGCCTCGATGTTGTAGCGCATGTAGTTGAATATAGATACGCGTATGCCGACCTGCTCGCCTTGTTTGCAGTGTGTCGGCATTTCTACATTGATATAAAACGGCAGAACGGCAATGTACTCAAGAGCTGAAGGTAGCATACCGAAGCCATTTGTCGGGCTCATTCCGAAAGCGGTCACCATCCAATGAACTGGTGTTTTAGGGACGTCGATGTTGAAAATAAAGCGACCATGAGGACCGATGTTTACATCCCTCCAAAGCCACACATTCTCATACTGACGTTGGATTCGGTTGAAACGCCATTTCCTGAAGTAAGCGATGTCCGTTGCATTGCTCTGTAGAATTATATTTTTTTCCATTTCAGAATTCATTTAGTGATTAATCATTTACACGAAATCGTAAGTTTTCCTCTAGAAAACCCAAATATCTTTTTGTATTGCATGAAAATTGCGAGATTTTATTTTTATTATATAATTGATAGCGGTTTTGAGAACTTTATAGATTTTGGATTTATAGTTGATTTATTTATGATATAAAAATTTAGTTGCTAAAATAGTAATATGCTATAAATAAATTATAACGCTTTTTAAAATTTTATCCTTTTTTGAATTATACTAATTATATATTACAATTTTTTACTACAATTTTGTAATAACTATATCTTACAATAAAGGTTTGTTAATAAATACATAAATAAATATATATTACTAATAAAAAATAATATTTTTTAGTTTTTATGAAAATCAAAGAGTAAATTTGATGTAAAAAAATATTTGTAATATATATTTGTAAGTTTAATTTATTTTTAATACATGCGATATAAAAAGTACTATTTAGATTTCCTTACGAATTTGTTATTAATAAGAAATATAAAAAATATAACCAGGTAATAACGATCAATTTGATCCACTTGTGAAGTGTTTCAAAGTAAAAATATATACTTTCAAAGCAAACATAAATAAAGGTGTTATAAAGTTTTGTTAAAGAATTAGGACTATAAAAATACCTAAAAAAACAAGTTTTGTGACAATGAAAAATAATATTTTAATAATAAGACAATTTGGAAATTATGATACAAAATTTAAGATTTAAATAACAGCGAATTATATAAAAAAGTGTTTAAGAAATACTTAGCATTTTATCAAAAATATATTACTCATGTGTATTTTGAATACATTTCGATTTATTAAGTCCATAGTCATTTTATGGTGAAAAACTGAAACTATCAATTAATTTTGTTTCGTTATAAAATTACGAGTTTAGTCTTCTTGCGTAACAGTAAAAATGTTATTATATCAGAAGATCGATGTTATTTACATTATTAATTTTATTGTTTAAAATTTTATTTATAGATTTTAAAATTATTATTTCGTCAAAATCGGATGATAACCCATTCTCTTTTCTTATTTATTTATTCTTTATTTAGCCTCTATTTTCATGAAATGTTTTGCCTCTTTTTAATTTTCTATGCCACACAAAATAAATTTAATAAAATATCAATCTCATAATCATAACATTAACAGCGATTACAAAACACAACAAATTAATTTTATTTTAGGTTTATAAATATCAAAATATAAATAAATGAAAATGGAATACTAAAATAATATATAATGAGTAAATTTACATATCATCGCTGAGGGTCTTGTATATCCTTGGGAGTGTTAAGCAATAAATAATAAAAGACAATGCAACGTACACGAGAGCATTTAGCTTCGTCGGTACCGTCCTCGCACTGCATGATTCCGTCGCACTGTTGATCCGTTCTATAGCATCTGCCACTAAGGCACTCGAGGAAGCCTTGAGTACGGTTGCAGTGGTCCGGTCTGCGATGAATAATTGCATCCGTGAAAACAACAAGGCCACTGTATTCGAAGGTACGATTGACATCTATGCCGTAGGTCGAGGCAGGAAAGTATACAACGGCATCCGGATCGCCCGCATGGAAAAGCCATGTATGCGAGTGCGTGCCATTAGTATCTTCGCCAAAATGCGACATTTTCTCGATTACGTTGGCGTATGTTAGCTCGTTGCCGGCTTGCATTGCGTAGAAAGATCGGTCGATCCCCGATAATGCCACGTAAGCACCTGGTTCCCCATAAATTGCTACCTGTGTCATCATAACAATAGTTTCAATCTAGTTATACAGGTGGATCTTTTCACTTTTTGTTTATTGATTCGATTTGATTTTATCAACTTTGTTATTTTTAATGATTCTGTACCTCCTAAGAATAAATGAATTTAAAAGGAACCTTCTCGAAAGCATAAATCTACATTTCATGTATTCAATTTCGAACGTGAAAACTAATTATATAAGATAAGGCGATAAAAAATATAGTCTTTTGAATACATTTGATATTTCTCTCAGTTTATCGCTCATGAAATTTTGATGAACCTTTTTTATATTTTATTAACGAAACATTTTTTCTTTTTTCATTATCTTTTTGAAACTTTATAAATTTTAGATCTAATAAAGAGCTTATAAATATAGAAAAACAACTTGAATATTAATTATAAGAAATTATTAACTTACGTTCTAATATTTTTATTCTATTTTTAAATATTCAAAACTTCTATTATTATTGAATAACATAAAAGACATTTTACTTAGTGTTATTTAAATATATACTAATTCATAAATAACACTTATTTTGAGTATACTCGATATCTAATAAAGTTTCATATTAAAAGAATTTTTTTATAACATCTTTTAATATCAATTTTTAATTATATTTCCTTTAGTGTAATAAAACAATGCGTAAAGTTTATTTGATTTAATTCTGTTGTTAATATAATTGCCTGAATAATTGCATGTTTATTCTTAAATTAAAAGTCAATTGTTAATAATAAAAATCTTTCATCAAACCGAAACAGCTTTAAAAGAAATTGTAATTCGGGCAGACTGCATTTAACACATAGCAATGAAATCAAGTATATACCTCGACATTCTCACCGGTGCGAGCCTTTTTATTGTTGATGAAAACAGTGAAATTGTTGCGCGATATACCATTGACAGGGAAGGTAAGAGAGTCAGCTACCACATCTCCATATCTCCCGACATAATAAATAACAACCGTAGCAACGGGGGCCATTTCTGGACTAAGGGGAATGGCGAAGGTCTTTATCGTCTGTTGCATGCGCTCGTCTCTCATCAACAGTATCGTGCCTTTTGACATGACGAGGTAGTTGAAGCTCTCGATATAGAAATTGGTTTGAACATGAAGTACGAGATACTCGCCAACTTTTGCCTTCTCCGTCGATGTCCACACCTTAATATGCTTTTGATTGGGCGACTCGTGGGCGAGCATAAGGAGTTCCGCGTGCGCATGATGACCTTCACCGTCAGTAAAATCAGCGTAGAAGCGCATAGTTGCGATGTCATTTAACAACTGCTGAGCTCGTTGTGGATTGTCCATTAGGCTCAGTTGCTTTCTTAAATCGACCTACGTAAAGAAATAAAAATTTTGTAAATGTTTTAATTTAATATATGGATAATTAAAATAACATTGCTTTGAATTATAGAGGCTTAATATTTTGAATGAAAAGCATCATGATCTAAACTGCAATTATTTTATAAAAAATTTTTTTGTAAAGTATAGTTAATCAAATTTATTAGAATTTATAAAGTATATTTCTTTGTAACCTTTGTATAGATAATTCACAGACATTTTTCTTTAATACGTACCACTATCGTTTATTTAAGTTATTTTTGTTGAATTTATCCAACATCATTCGTAATTATAATTTTTATATTAGGTAGATATAGCTAACATTTTCTAATAGCTTAGTTCATTTAAAAAATTTTAAGAAAATGAAATTTTAAGAAAATTAAATAGAAAATAAATATTAAATCAGAATGACTCTTACTCGCATAGACCAGACAGCATCATTCTCCGGCGATACCCTCAGAAATTGATTCTCTAGTGTTCTGCGACCGCTACTCCTCATTTCAATGTCGCCACGTACTTCGAGTTGCGCTTCGTAAAGCTGTGAAGGTCTAAGAGGAGAACCATCGTGGAAAGAAGCCACCAGATTCAAGTCAAAGGGCATGCCAGGTTTAAAAACCTGAGGCGAACCACCGAAGAAGTGAATCTTCACACTAGAATTGTAGATGCGGGCAGTGGAATAGCCGACGATTATCTCTTCAAGAAAACGTTCGCCTACCGTGGCTGTAACCGTCACCTCCATACCATCACTATTACTTGGTAAGTATTGAAGCAGGTCACTCATTGGATATTGAAATCTAAAAATTAAAAATTACAATTATTATTGCAAAACTTGTATTGAAAAATAATTATATTAATCAATATATTGTTTTCTTTCTATAAATATTTATATAAAAAGATTGTTTTTTTTTATTAGAAACATAATTTAAGTATATAAATCAGATCATCAATGTTATAATTAAGTTCGAAAACAAATTATGAGCTATCCCTAAAAAAACTTTCTTCCAAAAGACATAGAATTACCAATAATATTTATTTTAATTAATATATAATTAAATCAAATAATGTATAAGTTAAGAATGTACGATAGAATTTTTATACAGTTTTTAATGAAATATAATTGAATACTAAGTTAAATTTATTATATCATATCGTTTGCAATATCACTTGATAATAAAAATTGCTTTTAACATAAAGATAATTTAAAAAATTTCTATTTTATTACTTCGGCATTTAGCAGATAAAACTAGAGTTGATTAGAGTTCATATTTGATGAGTTAACAATTAAATATATACACAACGGAAATTAAATAAAACTAACCTGTAGGTGCCGTTGAAGAATCTAAGTACTGGTACCGTTTCTCGGAACAGATCCGGTGGATGAAACCAAGCTGAGTAATACTCGTTGAAGTTGAAGTATCTATCGGGCATATTATCGGTACTCTCTATCGACGTACGATGCTTGTCGATGGAACGGAAGGTTGCTTTGAGGGTGAGGTTGCCGTGTACGGGAGCTCCGGAAGTATAGTTTGCTTGAACGATACCGTGAATGTAGGGCTCGTTGTCGAAGAAGAAGGCTGGCATCGTGACGTTCACTTCGAAACGCGTCTGGTAGTACTCCTCGACGAAGATCGCCTTCTCTTCGACTTGACCCTGAGCAACAACCTTGATTATCCACTCGCCAAAAACGGGCTGATCGGAAAGTTGGTATGACAGCGAAACTGTGCCAAGGTTACTTTGACGACTGAGCCAGCGGCGCATTATACGTCGATAAGGATCCAACATGTGCACTTCTACTGTGTCATCAAAAGCCTTCAGTTCAGTGTTGATCGGTATCGTACGGAACCTACATTTGTACAAAACGAATATTTAATCAGTGAGTTTAGGAAGTAAGTAATGCATTTGAATTACAGTGTTGAATGATTTATTAAATTTTCACTTTTTATATATTAACAAAATAACATATGGATTAATCTTTTAATTAAAACAATTAGCAATCTATTAAATTCTTCTTCATATATTGCTGTTTAAGTAAATAATATTTTTTGTATTGTTTTATTCACAATTTTTATATTCTGTTTTACATAAATAAATACGGATTAATATTTTTAAGTTTGTTGATTTAATTTATTTTAAAAGTCTATAAGCTTAATGCGTAAGGGTATAACTCATAATTAATTAATAGATCCTTCATACTATTACTTATATCTAGATTTTAAATTATCGAAGTAAGAAAGGAAATGCGAATAGCAACGATAGTTCGTATCAAAGCAAGAAAAAATAAAAGTGCTTATGTACCTAATAGTCTGGCCCTGCATATACACGGGCTTATCGCACTGTATAAATATCGTCATTGAGCGCTGGGTGAAGGTGAGCTGGGTCTCGTTGAGGAAAGCCTGTCCCCCTGTGAGACTATTGTAGTTACCTTCGACGCGCAGTCTATAGTCACCTGGTACAGAGGTTGGCGGCATCCGCATCATGAGTTTCTCTGGTATACCCTCGCGTAATTCCTGAAAATCAGCGGCGATCTCTACACCATTTCGCTGGATTGAAGTACGAACCATCATTGGCAATGAGCTATGAAGGATGTTAACGGCTATGCGATAGACCTGGCCTGGTCGTACCATCCGCGAAGCCACAATGAAGTACGATCTGTCGAAACAGGAATTTCCCAATCTACCTTAATCTATCTTTCTTTTCAATTTATTATTTTTTCGTTTATTCTATATAATTAACAACTCATCGAGTAATACTAGAAAAAAAAATTAAATTCAATGTTGTTAACGATTACGTGTATTTTTACATTTATTTTTATATTTACATATTATTCATTTACATCTTTGTTTTAGCAAAATTAGTATTTGTCGTCGATATTAAATTATTTTTGGTATTATTTATTCTCATATATGAAATCTATAAATTCTAATTAAATTAAAATATTAATAAATTTTTCTTGTGAATGAAACTTTTTCTTTCCCTAATTTAAAGTTTGAACTGTAAAGTTGCATAGAATTTATAAAGAATAATATAATCTTGTAGTTTAAAAAAAATAGATTCTAAAATTTAATTTAAGGAATATAAAATTTGTTTCTACTTTAAGCTTTGCATCTATTATATTTATAAATGTTTGAAGATTTAATATCAATGAATTCTTAAAAAAAGAGAATCTTTACTTTTTCTTAAGGAGATAGTCAGCTATAAAAAATCAAATCGTTTAAAATAAAATGCGATCTTTTATATATATTTGTTATTATACAATTTACGATTTATTTAAACGATAAAAAATTATGAATAAATTTTTTTGCTATTAGATTATGTTATTAAATAATATTAACAATGTTAATAATTTTCTTAGTAATTTTATGTTAAACATTTGCTTTTGTCAGATATAATGTAAACCACGATCAAAACAAAAATTATTTCATAAGAAAAAAATAATATTATTACATTTTCAGCTAATTTAAAGTACCTCTTAAACTTAAAGTATTTTTTGTGTATTTTGATCTTTCTTTATAGTGATACTTTGAACCTATTAGAGTTTTAAAACTTAAAACATCTTAATTCTGTTGATTATATTTTACTCACATAAGTTTAAACAATTATTTTATTTTAATATTATATTATTAAATTTTATTCTTCAATATCAATAAATTAAAAATTTTTGTAGCTCTTCTCACTTATTTTAAATTATTTCTTTATTTAAAATATTTGTTTACAATTTAATTTTAGATTTTTTTATTGAAGAATTGATAAAATTTATTGTGTATAGATAATTTGTAAAACAGGATTTAGATCATTAAAATGAACAAAATTTACTATTTAGTAAATATAAATATAGAAATTAAAACAGATATACGTATTAGTTTTTTACGTTATTATAAAGATATCTAATGAAAAAATACATCGAAAATGCTAGTATATCAAAGAATTATTGTACTATTAATTATAATAAGTTGAAATCAGCAGAGTATATTCATAATTTTTAGAATGGTTTGAAATTTATGAAAAATAAATAATCTATAAATAACGTATATGATAAATTGATACTACTTTTTCCATAATTAAACTGATTTTTTAAGAATGTACGCTAAATGACATTTGACTTCCTAAAAAAACCATAAGAATATAACAGGCGAAGAAACAATTAAAATCACGTATTAATAATATAATATAACCAGTTTCATCGATAGTCAAAAACAAAGCTTACGCCTCTTTAATGATAATATTGTCGTTCTGCAAATTGGTCGGACGATAACCGAAGTTTGAACTAGTATCTCGATCCCTGTTCAGGGAATCCCATTCCCTATTCACATCCCGGTCGCGGTCCCGTTCTCGTTCTCGTTCTCGTTCTCGTTCTCTATTGACAAACTCCTGATCTCGGTCATCGTAGCGATTCCAGGGTTGTCGTGAAGTCTCTGTTGACTCCAACGGTAGCTGCCCATAGCAGCTCGACGTCGTCAGCAAGAGCGACGTTGTGAAGAGCAACGGGCACCACATCATTCTGCAATGAATCGCAATATTCATTAATATATCGATATATGACTTTTTTAAGGTCGTTGAATTAGTGCGCTTAACTGAGTGTATAAACTCGTCATCAAAATAACATTAAGTATCTTCACGTATTGGTTGAACGGTATACAAATTAAAAAAATTCTCTATTACAATGCTACTAAGCAAAGATTATCAATGATGCTAATGTTACCTAGTCTTTGAATTTATTAATGAATATTTCTCAAAACATGTTAAGAAAAATAAAGTAATTACTTTACTTCCTTATATATTATTTTAAGTTAATTTGTTAATGTTTCTAAAAAATATTAACAGTTTAAAATGACAAGAACTATGTATCACTTGAATTTAATAATTTTTTATTTTATGCTTAAAATGTACTTTCCCCTGATAAATTATAATAAATCTTTCCTACATAATATAAATATTATCCTATTTACAAGAATTTTTGTATGACTTAAAACAAAAAAATTTACATGTTATTTATATTTAATATAACATTTTTTAAGATAAACATACGTGTGAAAAATTATCGGCATAAAATTTTTTGCATTTAGAAATTTTTTGTGAACCTTTACTCTTTTAATAAACATTGTATATTTAATAAAAATTATAATTTAGAATTCAGCTTTTCTATATAACAGTATTAACACAATTTGTTTAAATAAATGCATTAATCAATGTTAATAAAATTAAAAATATTTTTATTTACAGAAGTATTTTTATAAAATAATTGGAATTAAAATATTGATTTGTATTTACATTATAGTAGTTAACAGTTCGATTATAATAATATATATTTATTTAGTTTATGCAAATTATCAAATGTTACTTAGTTACAGTAAATTTATTACTCAATATATAAATATTATAGAAATAAATATAAAAATACAATTAATTTATTCGAATACTGACAATTGTTTGTTGACTTCTACTCGTAATCGACTACTTTTGACTCTCCTTGGTAAATTTTATATATTCCTTTTTTCCCATGTGTTTAATATAAAAAACTTTTTATATAAAAAATGGAAATAACAGTTTATCAATAATTTACTAATTTTCCGATTTATTTTTTATAAATTATGTATATAATGATTAAATTTTATTTTAAATTCATAAAAACACGATTAAATGATCGAAATACAATAAATAAAAGGTACATTTTGAAAAGATTGAGAATGATAATCATTTATAATTGCATATTAATTATAGAAAAACAATTTTAATTTATTGTAAAAATAATATGAAATTTTCATTGAATCAATATAAATAGATCCGTATAAATATATCTATTTTTTGTATGATTTTAATGTACTATTATTATATATATTATATAGAACAGAAAATAAATTTCTGTAAAAATACCAAATAATTTGGTTAAATTTGATCTGGTACTCAATCTTAATTAAACTTTATGAGTCATACGGTATGTACATAGACGCGGCCAAATAAACAATGTAACAGTTATATAATTGAATTTTGTACTATATGTGAGACAATGTAATAGTCGATCGTTTTTATACGTTTATATACCGAATAATAGGAATAAATAAGAATTCAATATCATTTTAAACAAAAACATTATTTTATAGAGATTGTACTTATTAAGGCGACGATGTTGCACTATATAGATTTAAAAGTAAACCAGTAAAAATTATTATTAAGTAAAATTATGGTTATCAAAGATTTTAATTAATATACCTTTGGTATGAACGATGGTTTTAAGTCTAGTAAATAATTGGCTTTATCAGTAGATTTATCGGTATTTCACAAATGCCATCGCTGATCTTTTTTTTGTATAATGTCTATCGCAATGTCTAAAATTGGCCGTCTGAACCAATGAATCGCAGGAGAATAAATAAATAAATATTAAAGAAAATCATAATTAACGAATAACGTGAAAACATTTTAAAAATCAAGAAGAATTTCAAGGGAGAAAGCCGTGAATAAAATTCGTTTGTTACGCGGATCAAAGAAATTTTAGAACATAACGAAGTAGAGTAACATAATTTCTCGAGGCTTGGGTATGAGTGCGATATTTTCACCGTCTCTTTAAACAGATGTCCATTATTTTTAAAAGTTGCTTCCAAAGAAAATAAATTCTAACGCGAGAAGCTTCGAGCCCTTGTATTTTATCGAGATGGAACTAAAGTTAAAAGGAGTATTAATTACGAGCAATCGTTATGCAACTTAAAGAGCTAATTAATAATATATTGGAGTCGGTTACATTGCAACGCCGGATCCGATGATGTACTTAAATGAGGTTAGCACTAACTTTTATTAAATCTTATGCTCGCGTCTTAGATTGCCGTAAAAATAAATACTTGGAGCATGGCGAAAAAGATTGCTCGAATGATTAGTGGTGAAGTTAAGGTAAAAGGCGGGCATGTAGAGCGCGTATCGAGCCAACTGAAAGTCCAGAGCGATAAAAAATAAAGTTGTGGATAAAGGGAAGACGGAAAGATAGAGGTGCTCTAGCTAAGTCCAACGCTTTCAGAGTGGTCCGCGGCTTGGAGGAGCCTCGTATGCGACACGCGGTCGCTCGGTGGGCGAGTCCCCGGGTCTGACGGTGGCGGCTCGCGCGCGCGCCGCGGTCAACGCCCAAAAATACCTGACCGTTGACTTTACCTGGCTGAGGCGGTGGCGACTCGCGTCGACCCGCGCCTGCGTCTGATTTTCCTGCCGTCACGTTGGCGCGCGCGCGCGCTTTTTCCGTCGAGAGTCAAGAGCCTGAGGTCTGCATAGCAGGTGCGCCAAGAGGTTGGTCGCGGGGGCCCCGCTGGCGACTCCCAGTGAGTGCGACAGGGGCTTCAGTATCCAAAGATCGGTACGTTCGATGGTTCACCGCGGAACTGCCTCCACTGGTCTCGGATACTCCCGCGCGGCTACGAAGACGCGCAAGCGCGTACTCGTACGACTCGCTGACTCGATAACTTGCGTTCCCCACCCGCCGGAAGCGAGAACGCTGTGCGTTTATGTGCCTTTTGACTCGCAGCGCATTATGGCACTCCCACTTGTTACACCGATCATCCGTGATCAAGTCGTCGCGCTGCTCGCACTCGATCTCTGCTACAGGTCAGATTCTCTCCGACTCCAACCTTGGTTCCAATCTCCGCTCCAACCTCCAAAGACGCTCTTCGCCGTTCCTACTAATTTCTCTTTCGAGAATCCGGGTTTTTGATACCTTCCGTGTTGGCACGCGTTCCCTCTCCCAATTCTCTTTATGCGAGAACATTGTCTTCCTTCTTTTACAACCTCATTTCTCTTTGAATTGTCGATTCATTCACGCGAGTGACTTCCTAATGCCTTCTGTTATTCGCAAATCTGGGAATTCGGTGAAACCATCCCAAAAATTTTTATTCCTTTTTTTTCTCTTTCAGTCGATGATTTGGAAGCCAAAAAGAGGTTATAAACAGTATTATAATACAGACTTAAACTTTTACATAACTTTTTCAATTCAATAAAAATAAATGTGCTTGCTCGCTACGTTCATTTATTTTACTAAGTAAAATAATTAAAAAATTCAATTGTTGTGTGTTCTAATGGATAATACAAAAATTTAACAATCGAAAACTTTTACTTATTATGATGTAATAAGAAATATGATGTACTTGCTTTGAGAAGACGAAAAAATTTTCATTTTTATTTTTCATTTCGGTATTTATGTACAATATACATTTTAATCACCGATTACTTTTTAAAATTATAATGCACAAAAGTTAAATTTTCACATATATGTATTTTTTAATTAGTTGCGATAACTTTTTGATAAAATTAAAATCTCTATTATAGCATAGCATTGATAGAATATTATATTGAAGAATTAATTTAAAAATTTGACGAATTTTTACTCGTAATTCAAAAATCATTTTTACTTTCTTCGATTAGGAAAAAAATATTTTTTCTTTTGTTGTAAAATAAAAGTTTTAAATCGTAATCTCAAACAATATAAAAACTTCAGACTGGTTTAAAAATCGATTTTTTTAGTCATTGACGTGCTTGAGTTTTAAAATAGGACGGTGAATTGTTTTTAACTAATTTTATAAATTATTTAAACTATTATTTTATTTAACTATTTCATCAAGTTTTGTTCTTATCTTATAATTAATTTTAATTTATTTCTAATTAATTTTAATATAAAATCAAGTACTTTAGTTTTATTATAATCTATTCATGGATATATTTTATATTAAATGTAACTAACACATGTTACAGCAACTTATAACCTCAAATTACACTACATTAATTTTTAAAATATATTCTTACAGAAACTTATATTAATATCTAACATTACGGAAATATATTTATAATATAAAATTATTTTCTTTAACGTTATTTGCGATTTCACGATTTAGTATTTTTTACAGATATACTTTTCTTATAATTGTCACGATTAATTGCTGCAGTATTTTATATATTATTAATATTATTAATATTATTAATTTTATTCAAGATTAAATGAAAGGTCATATTTAATATAAATTGAAATTAATTTCTTGAGGTGCTGTGGATTTTAAATTGTGGTGAATAGGTAGAGCACACGTAATTTTCTATGCACATGCTATATGAAATCGATAATATTATACATTCTAGTTTTTATATTCATATACTTCTATATGAATTTCAAAGCGTCAGTTTCTTTAATTACTTATTTTTACTCGATTTACGTAATAATTATTTTATTTAAAATTTAAATTTACTATATTCTAATACATTATTAATACAAAGAAATATTACAAAACATAATTGTCTTAAATATAAAAATGAACTAAAACAAATTTCATACTAGTATTATATGAACATACAAATATATTAATTCGAGGGTATATATTTTAAAATATCGATAAACTCAAACAATGAATTAAAATTAAAAAATCTCAATTCATAATGTAATCAGTATACTTATAGTTAAAAATTAAAGTAATTTTAACTATTTATTTCTATTTTGTAAA
Organism: Dolichoris vasculosae; assembly: GCA_018907195.1. Lineage (NCBI taxonomy): Eukaryota > Metazoa > Arthropoda > Insecta > Hymenoptera > Agaonidae > Dolichoris > Dolichoris vasculosae. The sequence continues at coordinate 4,226,473 of JACCHY010000002.1, read as the reverse complement.
TAATTATAATTTTTGTCTGAAAAATTTAAGATTGAATAGGTTTAAATAATACGGTTTTTAAAATATTTGTATTATTCATCGTTATAAAAACAATAAAATAAATTTGGCTTTCTTAAATAATAACAACAATAATAAAATATAATAAATATTGTGAAATCTTGATCACATTAATTTCATTTTACTGATATTTCTTTGATTTGATTTTATAAAAACTTATTAAAATCGAAATAGATTTTGTTTCAAAATAATAATTATGTATTAAAATTATTTATATTAATTTTATTAGTGTTAATAGAATTTTAAGGAAGAAATATTTTCTCATGTTCGCACTTGTGATTCAGTTTCAAAAATATATTTTCACAACGAATAGACTTTTTATGAGACACAATATAATACACTTTTACATTTGATTTTTAGTTATTATTAATCAAAACTTTTAGATTTCTAATTATTATTTTTAGTGAAGTTTATTCAGTATATTTTCATAAAAAATTTAAAACTATTATTAATAATAATTTTTAGGAATATGCATAAGTTAAATATTAATAAATTATTATTAAATTGCAATAAGTAAAAAGGAATCTGTTATAAAAAAAATTTGTTTTCCAATAGAAAATTTACTAAAGTATAAATAGGCATTAAACGTTTATGAATGAGTCCATACAAACTGAAACATTATTGAGAAACTTTAGGTGAATGTAATTTATAAAAAATGTATCTGATTTAAAGAAAAGTTGAGTTGAATAATTATTTTTACAACAATAACTGATCTTATATTTTTAAGATATAAATTTTTTTGAATAGGTACTTTAATATAAACAATGTGTAGTCATTAATTAAAGAATGTTGAAAGTACATTTGTATTTATTGAATTTGGATTTGATAATTTTATTACTTGGATTCAATTTTTTTATGTAAGTAAATTTGTATATTAATATTTATATTATAATGAATGTTGAAAAAAAAATAATTTAAAAAGTAAGTTATAAAAATTAAAAATGTATAATATTAGAAAAATATTATCTAAGCTGCAATTATCTATATAGAAGAATTAAATATTGTAGTTTGGATTCGAAATTTTATCAAAATTGGAAGCATGGAATACTAGTTTAAAAATTGGACACATAGTGGCGTTGATTATTTCATGTTTATGACTGAATTTTAAAATAATTATAACGTGGTTTATATATACTTTTAATTTATTATTATTTAATTTTGAATAAAAGAAATTAAACATTAAAACAAATTAAAGGTATTAGAAATAACCATTATTCAAATACTGTAAGTTGTAGGTATTACATTTTATTTTAAAAGCATTGTTATATTTTAATTTAGGTTAGATATATGAAAAATATTTAAAATTAAAAAAATCTGTTTATGTTTGAAAACATTATTATAATAGTAAAATCATGAAAAGTTGAACTTATTCTTGTAATTTATAAATTTATTAAATATTTTAGAATTCAAAAATCATAAAAGATGCAAAATACACGACTAAACAGAGAGATAAAGCAATTATTGGAGCATCCTTCTGAAGGCATCAGTTGTTACATGACTGACAAACTAAATCTTTTATCAGTAAATATTGTAGGCCCTCGTGGTGGTCCATTTGATGGAACATTTTTTGAATTAGAACTGGAAATACCTGATCGTTATCCATTTATACCACCTAGGCTTAAATTTATCACACCTGTATATCATCCTAATATTGACACTCAAGGACGAATATGTATGGATCTTTTAAAAATGCCACCACATGGTGGGTGGAGACCAATAATCAATCTTGAAAATTTATTAGTGGCAGTTCAATCTTTGCTGGCTAATCCAAATCCTGATGATCCATTAATGGTTGATATAGCTCAAGAGTATCGTTTAAATAAAACCGAATATGAAAAAAAAGCAAGAAACTTAGCCCAAAAATATAGAAAAAAGTAAAAGAAATTGATTAATATAAAATTCTATTATTTATAAACATTTTTTTAGACGTGTGTAAAATACTCATTGTAAATAATATGAATATTTTTTATATAATTTTTTCATTAATATCAATTTTATATATCCCATATACCCCAGTCAATTTACTTTTTACAAATAATATAAATAAAATTTGTTTTTTCTATATTGAGAGTATCATAGATAATAAATAATAAGATGTAAAAGAGAAGATAATTTGCTGTTAAAGTATTTTATTAAATTCTGTCTAGTGGAAACAACAAGAAGAGTTAACATTATATGCAAACGCAATATTTAAGCGAGCTACTTAGTTAATTTATCTTAATTAGCTAAATTGATTAACTAATATTAATTTTAGATGATATTTATTTTATCACACTGTTCTTTTAGTACTTTGAGTGAGAACTTAATAAAGCTATATTTAAATGGTATATTTAACTATTTTGTTTACTATTTTGCAATAAAAAGTTCTTAAATTTTAATTATAATAAAACGTCATGAACTATAGATATTATAAAATAACTTAAAATTATAATACTACAAATGCCCAAATTATTTATAATACATACCTAAAAGAAATTTTCTTAATACACATTTACACACATAGTCACGTAATTATATATAAATAAATAAAATGCAGCATAAGTAACGCTAGTTTTTTCACATAATTTTAATACGATTTCTCTGTAAAAATGTTAAATAATTGGTAATATGTGCAACAAAATAATAGCTATCCAAAATTTTTACAAGCTTGTCCATAACAATCTTTTCCTTATTTCTCTAAAAACAGAAATTTTGAGGCACACAGCAAAAAGCAATGGACACTTTTTAGTAATTCCAATACTTCTATATTTTTTTTAAATGTTTAAACATACAAATAGATATTATGTATTTTATCACAACAGTTTGTACGTATTTAGTTTAAAACAGGAAAGTAGAAACTTATTTATTATATATATTATGTAAGATAACATGGATTATGATTAATTTTAAGTTATTCATTTACAAAAATATACAGTATAATATGTTGATCACATGATTTGTTGAAATTGTTCAAAAGAAATAAATATAATTAAATTTTTTAAAGTTTCAGAATTATATAAATAAATGATACTATCAATTTGAATTAGAAATATTAAAAACTTTTTTCTAGGCAAAACCTTTTATTATTAATTTAATTTAATTTTTAATTCATAAAAACTTTTTAAATAAGTATAATTGATCCATTTGAATTAAATACTCATTAGCAGTGATTTATACTATTATTAAGAATTCTCAAATATTTAACCATAGAGTAATTCTTACAATACTTTTGAACAATGATATTATGATAATAATAGTTTATCACATTTTTAATTTGGAATATAGATACACAGTTTACATAAATCAAATGTTTAAAATTAAAATATAAATTACAAATTTTGCTATAAAACAATTGTTAAAGCATGTGTTTTAATTTTCATTATCTCTATCTACACCTTATTTTTAAAATTTTATCATGGCATCTATATTTTGTTTCTAAAATATTAAGAAAGTCCATTTGGCATTGCGAAACATAGCAGATTCCCGTATCAGTCATCCAACAATGCGTTAGATTAAAATTGCATACATTCGTGATTTTTATTAAATATCAAAAAATTATTTTTAATTTTTTTTCTAATCTCGCATATTAATTTTAAAGTTTATATCCTCCGGAAGACAAACATAAATAATTTCCTTTTTCCATGGGCAATTACTCAAAGTTTATAAACTGCATATTTTTATATAAGTGTACAATATCGATACAAATATATTCTTTTTGCTAACACGAAAAAGTAGTACGATTAACGAGTTTGTTCAATTGGTATTTTCAAACAGACGTGGTCAATCCTATTTACCGCATCACCATATATAAATTTTCTTGCTGTGCCTGTTGCTGAAGTTCGTGTAAGGCTATGTCTTGAAGTCGGGGTGACATGGGTACGTAGTCCGACGTATCTTCCGTGATGCGATTTGACACAGGTATCTTCTCCTCGGGTGTTGGCGTGGCATCTTCCTGTGTATTGGGTGTTGTGGACCGAGTTCCCCCTTCCGAATCAAAACCGTCATCACTAATGCTGTAAATATGTTTTACAAATTAATCAATTTCTATTAGATTATGTTTAAACGTTATTATCTTTCTATATTATACGAGTAATTAGAATTTAAAATCGAGGGATCGGTGTAGTTATCTACAGTATTCGTTTATTAATAAAAATTTATCATATTTATTTAAAAAATATATTGCTTTTTTGATTTTAATATTTCAATATATTTATATAAAATAGTGTTATATTAAGTCTTGTAAAATACTTTACTGATATAGTAATATTCGTAAAAATTAAATTCATTGTTAATATTATTGCCTTACTATTTCACCTTGAATACCAGCTTAATAAAATAAAAAATACTATTTGAAAAAATAACCAGGTGTCGACAAAAATAAATATATATATCTTACCTTCCATTTTGCATCGACCCACATTCTTGTCTTTGTCTCGGTGGCAGGGGTGGCGGTTGGAGTTTAATCGAAGAATTCAATATGAGCTCTTCTGGATCCTCGTAAAGATTCGAAGGTACTCTGCGCGTTCTAAGTGGTATGAAATCATCAAGAATTTCTTCGTAAATACCCGAAGCTACAGATATATTTGATACACGTCTTGAGGAAGGCTCCTCCAGTTCTTCGAGACTGGACATAACATTATTTATTGCTGCTGGCTCTGGCTGGTACACATTATCCACAGCGCGCGTATGTACTGTCGTCATCTTTGACGTCATTTTTTCAAGCGTTCCTATTTGGATAAAAAATGTAATTAAAAAAATGAAAAAACGTAGTGTGCATCCTACGAATCGTTTTATTATTGAATATTATACCACAATAATGTTTACTATGTAAACTATAAAACTTCTGCATTTTATTAGTAAATTAATACGTTACCGTAGGTAATACATAATACACTTAACATAAATTAATGTACAGTAGCCATTGCTTGTTTGTCATTGCGATAAATATTATTTTAAAAAAATATGTATGCATAGGCAAGTTTTTACGAATAAATATAATTCGATTAATGGATTATTAACGCAGTTTTCCCAAAAATATATTTGTCGGTCATCAAAAATTGCCATATTTGTGAAATTATAAATAAAAAATGTTTAAGACAAAAATTCTTACTATTATTAACGACGATGTCACCGAGAAGTTTGGCTTCGCTACCGGATCTTGCTGATAAAAGAAGGCTGAGACCTGTGTTGACGACGTTTGCAGCCGTGATTTTGCGCTTAAGAACGAGTTGTTGGTCGGTGCAGGTAATGTCGGGCTGCACCACCAATCTTAAGTCACCCTCGCTGAGGCTAAGCGGCCTCTGGACAATTTGTTTGTATCGTGGACCCCGCCCTTGAGTCACGAGATCCTGCAGTAATCTAGGTGCATTCAGACAGAAGATGTATAATTCCCCTAAGCCTTCGCGGAAGTTCTTGGTCGTGTGTATTACGCACACGCGCTTCACGTCCTCTGGACGGCCTACGCTTGATAAGTGAAATTGGCTTGTCTCTTTCCAGTCGATCGTTTCCACGATCTCCCCCGTATGTACATCCTTGATGAAGATACCCGTGCGACTAGCCACCAAATCTCCGTATAAACCTACAATTATATATCTGAATCAAGAATGAACTTTTCTTGGTGTTATCGCGATGAAAAGAGTCATTTTTTCTTATTCTTTTTGAAGATAAATATAAATAATTTGAAATTCCTTTAATGTAATATCACACTGTGGAGATAGATGTATTACGATTACTCAATAATAAATTCAAACTTTTAACTATACGAATAAAGTTTTACTTTTATTTTCATTTCTAGTTAAGATATTTTAGGAGCAATTAATACGATGTTTATAAAATTAATCACTGTCGTATAATTACTTAATGTATGAATTGCATCAGTTTTATTAGAACCAAAAAAAGCTACAGTAATAAATAAAAAATATATTGCGTAAAGATTCACACATAAAATAGTTGTTGCGAGGTTAAAATTAATTTATAAATATAGGTTTAAATGAAATAATTTCATATATTATTTAAATATTTTCTAATTTTTTAAATTTCTTTTATAAATAAAAGTGATTAACTTTTCTATACAGTACAGTATGGTTTCTGCTACTCAACTTTATCTAATATTAAATACTTCCAAATCATCAGAATGATTTTATTGCTTTTACAATATAAAATTTATTCTTCGTTCTTTTTGAATTTGGAATATTTTCCATATTATTTAAAACTATTATACAAACAATTTTTCTAAATAAAAAAATATTTTCATAATTTTATAAATAAATGATAAGATATATATGCAAAATTAAGTTTATTACTTTTTGTTACATCATTCGAAGATTTAAAAAATAGAAAACAATCTTCGCAGATATAGGCAGTTAGTATATGATATCGCACTAAGTGCAAAAAATAAAAGGTCTCTAACTATCAACTTTGACTGGCTTCTAATATTTAAACGGCAATAAACACCCGGATAATTGTACCCCTAAGCGATTAATTTCGTAATGTCTTCGTCTGAGCGGCATCTTACGAACTAATGAACCCTGGGCAAAATAAGACGAAGTCTTATAATGCGAAGTCTCGGGCCTATATCGAGCAAACAAGTTGAGTTCTTAATCCTTACCAGTCAGGCCAGCTGATCTCGAGTGTGCGTTATCAACCATCGAGACATTAAACATCCCGTCCATGAATCGGTGCCGCCTCGGTCTAAGCAGCTGCCTTAGGCTTGCCATCCACCTCTGGGACTCGCTCTCAGAGTTGGCCGCCAGGTAAACGAGAGGCTTGCGCTCCTTAGCCGGGAAAACCCCGAAGGCGAACTGTTTGGTACGTGATTCGGTCCGACAAACAACAGCGTTGGCCGGTATCCTGATACAGTTATTTTTGTCAGCACTCGTGGGGCTAACATTGCTACCGACCCCGTAATCAAGGAGCAGCTCTACGCCCAACCCAGGTCCAAGTTTCCGCACCGAGCACCAATGACGGCGCCACACCTTCCATAAGGCAAGCGAGCGTTTCTTTACGCGCTGACCCATGCAACGACCTCCGGGCAGCTTCGCATCCATGAAACCGCATAGTTCTGCGTCCTCTCCTGCCATCTTAACTTCTGTAGAACACGATTCGGCTATTTTACCGTTATTCATACGCTTTTTTCCATCAACGATTTTAACATAAAGAACCTTATTTTTATCTTACAATTTTTTAAATTTTCATTTTAAAATAAACTTTATTATTCGGACATTCAAATATTGCAATTAGTAAATAGTTCAACGGTAATTAAGATTACGTTTTGACCTGTATTGTTATGTATATCGAAATATATTTTAAAATGAGACTTTTATGATTGAAAATTCAAATTACGATTTTTATCCGAACGATTTACTAGATTGATTCAGCACCAATCACCTAAACTTGATTTTGTAAAATTACTTGCAGAAGAAAAATAAATAATCGTGCCCAATATCTTCACATCGTCTTCTGTTTTTATCACGCTATTAAGGAATTGACGTTGCCTTTTTCCTTTACTTGCAGTTTAAATGAGTACTCTCGCCTAATCAACCGTCGTCATCACTCCGTCAAGTCACTCCCTTGAGGGTGACTGGTTTTAGCAAACATTTATGTAATTCTGACTTTCAATTTCAACTGAACAACCGCTTAATGATACTATGGATTAATTTAAGGTGACTAAGTTCATATATTACGCATAAAAAACAGAATATAGTGTTATAAATATTTGCCTTAATTTATCGTTTGTACAGTAAATTATTTAAAAATAATAATGAGTATACATATTTAAGAAACAATTTATATAACTACATACAAAAAACTTACAAAATACTTGTAAATGTAATCATTTCAAGTGTAAAAGATAAATTTACTTTACATTTAATTCAAAATATTAATCTAATAATATGGTGTACTTTAAATTTACGTTATAATTTTTTAAAATAAGATAAGAATTTTTAAACTTAAAAAATTATTTTCAGTAAAGTTTTTTTTAAGTCAAAATTTTTTATCTTTGATAATAATACAGTATATAAAACTTTAAAAATATATAAACAATATCAATTTTAACGTAATTTTGGTTTAAACTATGAGCATATGGTAAATAATAAATCTAAGGACTAATATTATTATAAAAGGAATAATTCAAAATACGTTTTAATTCACAAACTAATATAGATATAAAAAACTGTATAAAAATAAGAAATAAAACAAAAATAATTTTATAATCTTTGAAGCATATTTGCTCTACAAAAATACCATCACATGGATTTTAGAATCTAATATGTTAATTAACTTATGGAACAACGAAATAAGTAAATGGTAATTCATAATATATCTAGTTTTTTCATTTGTAATGTTATCTAACCCAGAGTTTAAAAAAATAATAAAAGTTTGAAATTAAAATCCAAAAATTAAAATAAATTTTTCGTTAAAGATTTTAAATACTACCTGCCTTGATGAAATAAATATTACCATTAGGAATATCATCCAAAACTATCATTTAATGAGTTATCGGTAATGCCCGGTATAAAAGCAAACATTGCTTCTCTAAAACATTTTTTCTAGAGTATTTTTTAAAAATCCGTTAAAGGTAAGCAGCTGCATCGGTTAAATGCAACGGGAATCAAGTGTCCGTCACGCGTTAATAGATATCCAAGTAAAGAATTAGGGTGTAAGTAGAAAATTAGGATGTAATTAATCAAAAAATCAGACCGTGGTTTCACAACTACCTTGACGCGAGATTATTGCACGTAAAAATCGCGTCGCGTCAAAAGTAAAGGAAAAGTTAAAAAATAAAGTATGGGAAGAGCACGAGAAAAAAGGAAAGCGAAAAAGAAGTAGTGCGTGTAATACACGATCCAGATAGGGCTTAGATAAGCTGCCACCGCGTTACACTCCTTGCCTGCTCCTCAGGATTTCGAAAAGGGGAGAAGAAAAAAGGCTTCAAAGGTACCTTGTTTGTCTGAATGTACATATCATTCGTAGGGAAGAGTCTGACAAATCGTTTAGAAGTTCTTTTCGACGCGATGAGCAACTCCAAAACTTATCGCAAAATAATCAATCCAATTTTAAGTATTTCGAACTCTTAAAATTTTCTAATTTGAGAAAGAGAACGCTGCAATACTAGTTTGTTGGATAAGTAGAATACAATTTCAAAAAGCAAAGCAGTTTTTAACGATTAATAAACGAAGTAACAATGAGGTTTGGGAACCATAAAATATTAGTGTCGAGTGCGTAACACAAAAACAGTTAGGCAATGATCGCTTACTCTCAAGCTGCAAATCAGTGTACAGCATCAATAGTAACAAATTAGCACATGCTCCAGTGACGGGGATAAAAAGTGGCCGACTTGGCAACACACAAATATTCCATTAGCATTAAGACTTGGTAAAAAGACGCACAATGATACGGATGATACACGTTAATAACCTCCCACGTGCAAAACAGAAAATATGAATAAGTTTTTTAAGAGAAAAAAAGCAAAAATCATGGCAATTACAATACTCACCTGAGCGTACTACCGTTGCTGCAACACAAGAAAGTTGCTGCCTTTCTCTGCGTCTTTATAATCTCTGTCGTGCTCTTCGCGTGCGAAATCTCGAAGAGGCGCGATGTGTGCGTCGTGTATCAGAGACGTTCGATCGAAAATGCGTGAGGGTCGTCCCATGGACTAACAGGCACCATCATTTTACGCATTGGCGATACACGTACAAGATCCACTTCGATGCTACTCGATGACTAAACCACCCGTACTTGCGCGCATCGACGCTCCTTGTTCATACCCACTCTCTCAATCTGTCTCGCTCGTTCCCCATGGTTTCGTACGAGAAAGGTAAGCGAGCACAGAGGTCTGAATTCGAATGCGAAAGGATACCCCGAACGGTTATGTGGCGAGAGCGAGAGGAAGGGAGAGCGGATCCCCCACCTGCATCGATCCACGCACAGACCCCACCCTGGTGCGTAGGATTTTCTCTCCCTCATTCTCTTCCTCTCTTTGTTAAACGCTCGCGCGTCGCTCTTCATTACGAGCCGCCGCTTGAATATTAGGCTGAGAATGCGCTTAATCTTCAAATATTTTGTTGTACTCTGTAAAATATTGTTTCAAGGCACGCAGCTACAAGGCAAAACTTTTTAACGATGTCTCCTATCTTTCCTAGCACAGCCTTTTTCGAGACTGACTTTCATTCTTATTATCGATTTGATTCGCGCGTTCTTTTTATTTTTAATTCTTGTATTCAATTACTTTTGGAGACTTTCTATCTTTCTACTTCATTTTTTTCAACTTTATTTCGAATTCCGATGAGGTGTCTCTTTTTATTTAAAGATCATTTAATGGGAAACGAGCGCTTTTACTTATTTATCCGGGAACACGTGCATTCAAATCTTATACCGATTACACTGTCTCTCTTTCTTCCTCTTTATTTAAAATAAATTTGGTAAAAAAAAATTAAAACAGTTCTCGAAACTTTCTTCTTAGTATTCAAAACGAGTGTTTTCGTTGATAAAAATTTACCTTGCCGTGCATTTAATTTAAATATTTAAGGCATTTTCTTCCAAAAGACTGTCTTAAAATTTATTTGTGTTTAATCGTTAAATAGCTTAACCATCTCTCTTTAAGACAAACGAAAGAAGTTAAGAATTCACGAATGTTGTAATTTTTTAATTGGATGCACAAATTTTGTAAACTTTTTTTATATCGTGTGTTGCAATTGTCGAATGTCTCGTTTGAGTAATTTCAACGGTTCGATGCTTGAAATACATAATACATATGGGTTCCACTAAGTTATTGCAATAAAATATAAAAATAAAATAAAAATAAGAAACAAGTGGGCTTGGTAGGATAAACGATAAACGAGTCGACAATATCGATATTCCGTAAAAAAAATCCTATATTAAATAGTAATTTGTCGATCGTCAGTTAAACGCTAAGAAGATCAAATATGTTATTTGAGATCCCGTTGACAAAAGATCGAGGCGATGTACGGTATATTTTTTTTCTTCGTGGGCGTGTAAAATAATTGAGGGCAAAAAGCGAGCGGCAGGTGGAGGCGCGCGTCGGTGTTGACGTCGGCATCGGCGTCGGCGCGTACGGATTGACTCGAGTCGCACGTGCGCGCGGCTCAACGGCTTAGCGCCCGTTTGGCCCGATGCGAGTCGAGTTCTCGTACCTTCCGTTACCGGTTCAATGCCAAGGAGGCTCACCTACAACCATTTAAACGCGAGAACGCGTTTAACGGACGTATGCCTCACGATTCTTTTAATATCGAAACGATAATGCCTTCCGCCTTTAACTTCCCATCATTTTATAATTGTCACAATTAGCCTAGCTTTTTCTTACTTTGACTTTTCATCTATTTTTGCTTGTAATTTAAAAATTTCTTTTATCGTTGTTATTAGAATTTAAAATGTGCTTTTTTTATAGTAATCTAAAATACATTAAAATAATATTTTTATTCGGTAATTACAAATACAAATCTTTATAAATCATTTTTATTTTGTAAACTAGGTATGTTTGTAATAAAATATATTCTGTATTAGTTTAAAAATATTTCGTTAGCTCTCTTGTCAATGATACTTGTAATATATTTAATATTAATTTTATAAATTACTAATAATATGATCCAAAGATTCATTATATTATAACTCGTGTTTTAAAAATTAAACAACTAAAACGACCGAACTGAATATATTGTCGTTGCGGTAATTTCGTATGTTGATTAACGTTCGAATAATAAATTGATTGTATAATATTTGTAGAAAATTCATTTCTAATGAAAATTAAAATATCAAAATTGATAGACCGGGCTATTAAAATCGGGCAAGTGAATTTGACATGCGTGTCGACTACAGGAGTAGGAGCAGGAGGAGGAGGAGGTAAAAATCAAAGAACGTTCTCCTGAAAACTTCTTCTCGCATAACATTATTATCCGATGGAGGAAGTGCTTGTTCGTTAAGGAATAGCCATTATTGTTGAGGTCGTATCTTCTCGGTTCTAACGATGTTCCCTCTCTTTCTTTCCTTCTGCGATAGCTATAAATACACGCGAAATCAGAGGTAAAAAGAGAAAGTGAAATTCGAATCGGAACAGTGATTGGAAAACGCTTCATTAAAGTACGCATTGCCTATAAATTATTTTTTAAAGACTCTGGCGTAATTATCGAGTTTCCGCGCTTTTTTCGTCAGCAAGTACATGCATGCCTCCCTCCTGCTGTTAAAGGGATTACGTCCCATCGTTTGACTTATCTTTTATGCACATCTAATGACGAAACTTACTGTCTCCGTATCCCGTTCGCTAAGTTCATACGCGCACGCGTGACCAACCTTTTGTTACCTTAGTAATTTTTCTGGAATCGACTGTAATTCACCGGCGTAACCGGACTTTTCATACTCCTCTTTGGCACGTAATGAAATTGTTTCTTGAAATTCGTCGGTTCCCTGCAATACATTTTTCAGAATGTCGATAATCCTTATTACAGTAACACATATGATTAATCTTGGGTTGGTTTTACAATGAAAATAAGGTTTCTAAGATTAAATAACCCTATTATGGATTATCATTTTTCGTATGATCGTTATACATGATCCTGCTTGTAAATTTTGATAATTACCTTTGATTATAATTTGTAGGTAATATCATTTCTGATTTCTTTTAAATATCGCACGGATATTGCAAATACATTTATGATTTTTTAATTTCTTACTGAAGAGGTATGGAATTTCTTGTTGCTCTAAACCTTATCATACAATTTCAGTAGTGCTTCACAGACGTGGTTGATTTATGTATTTAAAATTCATTCATTGTTATTTTATTTGATTCATACTTTATTTCATTTATAAAAACTATTGAATTATCGCTTTTTAATATTTACATTAAAAAATATAAACATTAATTAATATATCTTTACTAAAAAAATTTTTTAAATAATGAAATAAAAAATAAAATATATGAGTATTAAAAAACAATAATTATTTTTGTTATAAAAATATATAAAATTCATATATTTGAAGACATCATTGCCTTGGTCTGACTTGTAATATTCGCAAATTCTAAGGTTGTAATGGAAGCATTGAAATTTTTTAAATTATATAAATCAAAATACTAATTTTTATATTTTTTCCTCTTGGATATAGATAAAATCCAAAATAATTGTTTTTTATTTTCCTAAATTCTTAATCAACAAACTAACCCAATTAATTCAAAGAATTTACCACCAATATTGTATTTTTGGTACACCCAAGAATAAAAATTTATTATAAGCAAATAAATTGATAAATTTCACAAAGTTTATCTTTTTAGTCATGATTTAATTATTTTTATATATTTCTTGTTCATAAGCGATTATTGTACTTTACGAATTGAGAAATTATAAAATTAAATAATCAATTCGATTATCTGGTTATTCTGATTAATTCATGAGAGTTAGTTGTCAGGTTAGATAATTAGTATTTTATTTTTACAAAAGTCTTAAAAATTAAATATTGATTGTAGTTTGAATATCATAATTTCTTATGATCAAAATATGGTTTTATACTCAAAAGTAATGAGTAAAATTTTAAGAAACAGGACAATAAAATCTGTCATTAATGAATTGGTATTTCGCACTTTGACAGGTTGTTTTTCCCGTTGAGTTCTTTGAAATGGTCCAGAATTTCAACCAATTATATTTACTGTTACAAAGAGTGGGTAAAGGCATATCTCATGAGCGATGGTTTCTTATCACCATAATATAATGCATAAGATTACGATAGCATTCTTTTACAATAGACGTTAACATTGTGTATGAACTTCGCATTGTACGATCCTACATTACTCGAGTATTTACCCAAATACATGCACTTTTATTTTACAATTTAATTGCAATATCTTGAGAATTTTTAAGGAAACTTGGAATTATAGTTTACTTTATAAGTTTTTAAATATTTTGTAAAAATTCAGCTACACGTCATATTTTCTATAATGCAAAAAATATACGATCTAAATAATTACTTTACATCCTTTGATCATTAGATTTGGAATGTTATATTGTTCGATAAATTTAAAAACATATTTTAATAATTTAAATTATATAGATTTTGATAGTCTCAATGATATTTTATAATATTTTAATTTTAAATAATATTATATATTAGGTAATTAAGACGTTTATATAATAAGGAGTCTACTAAGATAGGGTAATACGAAACAAGCAGAAATTATTAAACTTTAATTTTTATAGTGATATATTAAGAGTATTAACTATTGTATGTAAAAATTAATGTAAGTTATATTATTTTCTTGTAGTGTTCAATAAAACGTGCTTAACATGCTCAGTGTATTGAATTATAGTAAATAATAAAACTAGTATTTATAAGAAAATTAAAGAATATTTATTCTACAACGTATAAAAATGATCGGCACAAACATTTATATGTTGTTTAAAAAAAAAAGTTATATATTATATATTATATATATTAAATACGTTTTAGGCAAGCTGCATTTTGTTTTGAATAATCTGGTAAATAAAAAGGGGGTAGGTTCCAATTACAGCGGAAAGTGCGCCTTCTTGAAATATAGAACTACTACTTAATTATGTCGGAGTTGTTTCTTTTGTTTGTCACAAAGGTCGTATAATACATGCATGACCGCAAAGAAGAGCCGCAATCGGAATTAAATATAAAGGAGAAGGTATATTCGCTCGATTGGCGCGTCGAAGCTTGCGAACGTCCGGCAAGCAATGCTCCGAGTGCGTGCGTAGGATGATAACGATAATGCAGGTCTGATCGTTTTCTTATACGTTCCGTGACAATAAACGGGTGCGCAGGCTCGACCTGTCATATCTCTATGAGGACACAAGTGTGCAGCTGCGTCATGATGAATCACCTTGTTGTGTTCGTGGTTGCCTCGGGGGTATCTTCGAAAAGCGTCGCGCCGTCCTGCCGTCCCCATAAAAGCCGAGAAGGTGCGCGCACGTGCGAAAAACGTAGTTTGCCACCTTCGATATAGACCAAGCCCAGTCCCTTAACTGCAGGTAAGAGAGCTTTTCACGTAGGAACCCGCCCCCGTAAGTACGCGGACCTATTCCTTGGCAAGAAGGTATATCACCACCGCTTCATCGTCATCACCACTGTCGCTTTCCCCTTCATTGCTCATTTTACAACTTGTTTACGCCTTTGCATGTACTTTTCGTCGGAAAGGCATAGCATGCAAAACTTGAATACATCGGTCTCCTAAAATTTAAGCCTTGGAAATCGGCAGACAGAGATAGGTCGAGTTTACTTTATACCTCAAATCATGTTGGTCTTTTTAAGTTATGAATAATAAGTGACTTATGAATACATTTTGATTGACTTGCGATTAACTTGAGCAATACGATTGTCTAAAACCAAAATATGAACTCAAAAATTCCACCAGATCTTACTTTTAGAATAGATATATCTTTCTTTCTTTTACTTTTTTATAAGGCTTATATTAATTAAGTTATTGCAATCGTTATTTATCAAAAATATAATTCTATACGATACTTTATCATTTATAATAAAAATAGAATAAAGTTTCTTAATTTGAACATTTTTCAAAATTGATGACTTGTCATTTTATAATTATCAAAACTTTAAAGTATAGATGGACCTTCATAATTATTATAATCGTTATTAATAACTTTTATTTTGCGTAAGCAAACAATGACCAGATGCTTTTTAATTAAAGAAAAAGTCCTATTCGTTTACAATAAAGAAATTTGATTTAATATGCTTATAGATAATATTAATAAATAAATAAGAATATTTAAAAAATTATAGACCAATTTGCAATATTTATAACGATTATGAGTTTAACATATAGACAACATTAATTCAATGTTAATAATGGATAGTTTAGGCAGTTTTATTTGTTTTGTATCTAATCATAGATATAATTTTATAAAATATAACTTTTTAATCGTTTAAAATTCATATAATAGTCATAAATACCTCTTTCAATTTCGAAGGTCACTTTCATTTATTTCTTATGGTTATTACTATTTACCATTTTCTACTTTTTTATTTTGTATTTTAATTGAATTTATTTAGTCGAATTTTAAATTAAATATTTGTTTTCATTTGTATTATTTGATCTTATCTTTATCACTGAAAAAATTATATATATATAATTTTTTGTTAATACTTTTATTTATTTATTGACCATTCTAAATTATATGCAACTAATGCTTCATATTTTAAGATTATGTAGATCCTATCATAAGAATTACTTAAAATTTCTCTATAATTAGGAATATGAATTTTATATTTCGTATTTATGTCGTCGATTTCAAATTTTATTCTAGATATAGTGTACGAACATTTGAAATAGAAGAAATTAAAAATTCTTGGTAGTAAAAATATGTTTATAAAAATGTTTATAAAAATATTTATTTTAATTGTTAGTATAAAATTAAGTAAAAAATATTTAAATACATTACATTTATGTTGAAATTATTTAATATTAAATATATTTGTGAATTTTTACATGTTAATTAAAATTATTTGCACATAATATAAAATGTTTTTCAAACATCCATTTTACTATATTAACAATTGAATGATGTTGTACATGCAACATTGGTAGAATTTATCAAAAAGTGTTTTTTCTATTTAAGATAAGCATTTTTTTAAAAAATCACATTTTTATAACATTTAGATTATCAAATTCCCTTTAATTGTATGATTATATATATTTTTTTTTGTAAAAAAATTAAAATGATTATAAAATGTAATTAATATGATTTTAAAAAAATGCCTATATGTAATTTTTTCACTGAAGTATAAAATATAAAAATTTAGCAAAATTACTAGTGAAAGTTCTAAAGTATTAACGATTTTTTATTAATATTATTTCTATCACATAATTTGAACTTTAAAAATTAATAGTAATAGATATTGCTATTACATGAATTTATCTTTTAATTTAAAAAAGAGGGTATGTTTTAAGTAAAAAAATCCGTATCATCTTTTTTTTTAACTTAAATTACGATTTTCGATAATCTCTTTTTAATTTTTCTTTGTTTTTCAGCAACGATATTATCTTTCGAGCATCGATGTTTCAAAAGAAATTTTTGAGATTAATTGTATGATAAAATTTTTTATATTAGTTCTTTTATGAACTCTTGAGAATCTAATTTTGCCCTAAAGAGATTGTTCAAATATTATTGTATAGCTCCAGAATTCTGTAATAAAATTACATCTTATTGTTGTACTCTCCATATGTCTTTTTTATTGTGCTTGTCTTAGATTTTTTTACACTTACTACATATTTTTAAATTATCTTTTTTTTAACTTTTCTTTATAATATTTAACAAATACATAAAATATGTATAATATTGATATACAGTTATAATTAGTAGATCTTTGTTAATAAATTAAATGTCATTGCAATATAATGAATATCAAATTTTTTAATGAAAATGTTACCATGAAAAACGACATTTAAAAGATTTTCCATTAAAATGTGTAAAATATTTGTAAAAGGTACTAAACCAAAGTATTTACAAAGAAATCTATGAAATATCAATAAAAAATTATAAATTTATTATATTATTATTATATAATATTTTAATGATATTTGTATAAAATGATATTGAAGACAACTTAAAAATTATTTCTATTAAATACAGCATTGATGCATTATTAATCTTCGATATTTACAAGTTAATGTAACAGTATACTAAAAGGCATCTTGTATTTGCTGGTTTATTTTGAAGTTTTATCTTAAAGTTTAGAATTATCAATGTTGCCATCATTAGAAGAATCTAATCATGATTGTTTCTTTATTCTGGTTGGTTACAACCACGTACAAATGTACACCACGATCCAGTACTACCACTGTACTTGTAATAAAATAAAAATTAGAAACGCTGTAATTTTAAGGTTAATTTTGACATAAGAGAAACAAAGATTTTTATTAATTTTTGTAAAATTATGTTGCTATTAGATATTATACATTAAAAATTTTTAAAACGTTACAAAAATTTTTTAAGTATCATATATCGAATATAAAATTGTAATAAAAGAAATTTAAATTATTAATATTACACGTCAATTAATGTTTTTTAATATTATACTATTTTTCATTTAAAAATAATTCACAGTGAAATGAAGAATAAATAATTTAAAGTTTGTATAAATACTTTATTATCAATTTCAGTATACATCATGGCAAAAGATAGTAAAGCAGAATTAAAAAGAGCTCTAGACCTGTTGAAACAAAACGATTATACCACCGTCATTAAAATATGTAAAAAAATTTTAAAAGAAGAAAAATCCAATTATAATGCCTGGATTTTAATGGGAGCTGCGATGCGAGAAGTAGATGATCTTAAATGTCACTTGCCAATTCCATTAAAGAAAGCAGTTGATATCCAACCTGATAATCCTACAGCTTGGCATGGGTTATTAACATATTATGAAGGACAACCAGATAATGATGAAACCTGGAGTGAATTAATTCCTATTTATAATAAACTTTTACAATTACAATGGTATTGTGATTATCAATATTAACATTAGTCTGATTTTTATTTATAATATAATTATATATTTTGTAGCGATTTATCAAAGTTTATTAAATATTTAACGAATCTTTCATCTATGTTATTAAAATTGAAAAATGATAAAGCTTTATCAGAAAGTGTAACAATACTTTCTAAATTAAAGAACAAAGAAAATTGCAATGAAGATATAAAAAAACTAATAAACGATAAATTAGTATTTATTTTATCTCAATATCCTAAACTTCATAATGATTATGATGAAATTTTTGAAGAAGTTTTGGTTTATACCATTGAAGATGAAAATTCTAAAAATAGACATGAATATTATAAAAAATATTTAAAATTACTCTATAAATCTGAACAATTTATTAAACTGTTGTCAGAGGCTGTAAAAATGCATAAGATTTTTAACCAAGATATTTATCCTATAGGTAATTTGTATTTGTACTAAGTGATAAAAACAAATAAATTGTTATATGTTTTTATTATCTTTCAGAATGGATATGTCGTGTGTATGCAGAATTTAGTATAACTCATTATACTTGCACAGATATAGATATTACTGTATTCTATGAAACATTGTTAGATTACGATCCAGAATCCTTACTTGGATATTTTGCAAAAGCAGTATATTTATATGAAATAAGAAATTTAATCGATGCAAGAAATATACTTAGTCATTTAGTTCATGTTAAATCTAAATGGTTTCATGTTTGGCTCTTATTAAGTAAAATTGATATTATGCTTTATTGTTGGGAAGATGCTGAAATTGCATCAATGAATGCACAAAAACTTATACCTGAAGGAAGTTCTTATAATTTATATAATACCATTAATTTATTGTTATTAGAAGCACTTATAAAAAGTTCTAATAAAAGTAAATGGAAAAAAGCGGAAATTAAATTTGACGAAGTAAGATTAGTGTTATTAGACAAAAATATTTATAATTAATATAAAAGATATTTTAAGAATAAAAAAAAATTTTTCAGTTGCATAATTTTTGTTTAAATTTTATAATAATTTGTTTCTTAAAAAGACTAAAAAATTAATTTTAATAACAAATATTTTTCAAAATAAATATTAGACTTTTTATAACAATAAAATATATTAATATAAATAGTTAAATATACATATTTTTTAATTTATGTATATTATTTTTTTAGTTATCTGATGATTCAAGTAAAAGTTCCATTCTGCGTGCACATTTGTATGTTCTATTAAGAGATCCACGTGCCAAAGATCTAATAAACAATTTAAAAAATGATCCAAATATAAAAATAGAAGCAATGCTACTTCATGCAATTGATTTATTACAAGAGAGACATTTAGAAGAAGCTGCAGATGTATTAGGATCTATTTTAGAAACATCTGAAGTTTGGTTAACTTTGGGAAAAATTCATTGGGAAATGGCTGATTATGGACACAGCTTCATGGCTTTTTTAAAGGGTATTCAAGCAGATCATAATAACTGGGAATGTTTAGTCTATTTAGGACGATATCATCAGGAACACACAAAAAATTATGAGCGTGCTAGAAAATGTTACCGAAAAGCTTTACAAATTAATCCTAATTCTGAAGAAGCTGGTATTGGTTTGAGTTTAGTCTATAAAATTTTAAAAAATACCGTTAGTACTTTGATTAATTGTTTTTTAAATCAAATTTTAAACATATTCTGTTTTATAATTAAATAAAATATCGAACGAATAAAATATTGAATAATTATAAAATAATTAGCGAAGATGAATATTACTTTCTATATTATAATTATTTTTTAAATAGTTTTTATTTACTTGTTTTAGGAAGAAAATATACAGTTTCTTAATCAATTAACAAGTCAAGGTAAAGGACCGAAATGGGCATTACTTCAACTTGGATTACAACATCTTGATAATGATAATGCTATTGAAGCAGTTTCAATTCTTCGAAATGCTGTAAAAACAGATCCAACCGATAGGTTAATTAATAAATACATATTTAAATTGTTATTTTTATAATATTAATGTACTGGTATTATTAGATATATTTTTTTTTATTTTTAGTAATTGTTGGGAATGTTTAGCTGATGCTTATTTAGCTCGAGGTGCTCATATGTCAGCATTGAAATCATATGAAAGAGCTTTAGAATTGAATCCGGAATCCTTTTATTCTATGAATCAACTTTCTAATATCAAATTGGTTAGTTTTATTTTATTGCTGTATTAAAAAAATTATAATTAATATAATTATTTGTAATACTGAATAATTAGTTAGTAGGTCAATATATTTCGGCCAAAAATGACTTTTTAAATATTTTGGAACATAGTGAATATAATGTTGCTGCTTTAAAAGGTTTAGCAGAGTGCTGTTTTAAACTTGGAAAAGAGCATGCATCGGCTCAACTTTTAGCACGAGCTAGAGATGATTTTCAAGAAGCTATGGATAGTTTAACAAAGTGTATCATGCAACGAAATGACTTTTTGTGTAACTGGAAATTATTAGGTGATATTTGTTATAATGTTACGTGCTTACCTGAAAAGTATTGCTTCTTAAATGTGATTTCAGAATTAATTCAACCAAATTCTCAAGATAAAAAATTGATAATAACAAAACAAGAAATATTTTTATTGGCAACAAGGTAATACTATAACAAGTATTTAAAAACAGAATAGGTTGTATTTTATTAAAAATCAATAGTTACGTAAATTATTTATTTTATGTTTCAATATAAATACTTTCCTAAATAATAGATTGTTTTATTAATGATATAATTTTCTTTTTCAATACAAATATTAACGTATACGCATATATATAATGTGTGCATGCTATGTAAAATTAAAATTAAAATAAAATATAAATAAGATAAATTATAGAAATATAATTATTAAATCAGTTTTTTAGTTGAACTCGTGAATGATAAATTATTCTGAAATCATAAAAAGTAATTTGTGATACATACTAAATTCATATATAATTCCATAATATAATTGAAATCGTAGTTATGAATTATTGTACATTGTATACATGTTATAAACAAATAATCGATATGATAAGATTTTTAAGTCATTGATAATATTTACTTTAATTAACTTGTTTAAATAAATTAAAATTACTAAAGAAATTATTATTTTTATTCAAGATGTTATTGTAGAGCATTGAGTTTGTCAGAGACTTCATCACTTTTGTGGCATGATTTGGCACATTGTTATTTAGCTCAGTTATATTTTGATCCTTCGGTAAATTACAAAAATGTTGTTAATAAAAGTTTAGCAGCAGCAAAAGAAGCAGTAAAAATGGATCCTTCTTGTTGGTTTCATTGGAATTTATTAGGAGTTATTTGTATGAGAAAGGAAATAAAAAATTATGCTTTAGCTCAACATAGTTTTGTAATGGCTATTGAAAGAGAGTCCAATTCTATTTCTTGGACAAATCTTGGTTGCTTGTACTTACTTTTAGGTATTCAACATCGTGATTGCTAATTCAATTTTATTATTAACAAATAATTATTTTAATTAATTATTTTTAGGAGATCCATACCGTGCAAATGAAGCTTTTTCATGGGCTCAAAGGATAGATCCAGCATATATTAATTGTTGGCTTGGTCAAGCTTTTATCGCTGAACAATTATCACAAAAAGATGCAATGGATTTATTTCGGCATGCTACTCAGCTTGGTTATCATCACGAAGCAGCGACTGGTTACACTCATTGGGTAATTAAAACGCTAATGAATCCTGAAATAAAGAAAGACCCGCTTTACACTTATATTATTGAAAAAATGCATGCTGTAGCAGTAGCATCTGATGGAATTCATTGGTATTTAGGTAATATTGTAATAATGATGAAATGGATTTTATAAAAATTTGTAAATAAATCATAAAGTTAATACAATAATTTATTGTATATAATTATATATTTTAATTAGTCTATTGATAATTAAAAAACATTTAAGTCATTTTTTAATTAGAATTTTAAAATAATTAATAATTTAATTAATAAAAAATCTGCAACGTATTTATTTAAATATAAGTTATAACATTTTGTTTTATAGTTCATTTTCCACATGATCCATACGCTCTGAATGCTTATGGATTATTATTAGAACGACAAAAACATTATAAATCAGCAGTTACACAGTTTTCTAATGGCTTAAAATATATAAAAGACGCTAAACATAAAGATTTGTTGAATATAAATTTAGCACGCGTAATGGTACAACAAGAATGTTATGAAGATGCTGTAAAAATTTGTTTATCGATAGAAGAGACAAGTTTTGCATCCCATTGTCAATTAGCTATATCATTGTTTAAAGGTAAATTCATATTATTTTTTCAAATTTTTTAAATAATTATCTAAATATTTAAAAATAAAAAGAATATATATTTTTTAAGTCAGTTCTGTAGTATAATTCGTTTAATTAATTTTTATTTTAACAATATTATATTTTATTAACATTTTACAACAAATTTAAATAACCTGACGGAATTATAAGGTTAATACATTGGAATTAAACAACAAATATTTTTATATCGTATATTATTATCAAAATTTTATATAAAGTAAATTTAATTTTATTAAGATATTATAAGGTATTAAGAGTATGTTGAGAATACAAAGATTAATTTAAGTTTATTTTTTAATATATTAATTTAAATTTTTGAAATAATATAATAAAATATTTAATATTTTTAATTTCATTTAAATATAGTATTTTAATATAAATTAAATGTAAATCGTAATTTGAAAAATTTAATTCAGCGGAACATTTCAAAGAGTCCTATGAAGCATATGAAGTTGCTCTTAATTGGTTGGCTGATCCTGTGTCAAATAAAGCTTATGTACTCTCTGCAATGGCAGCAATGGCTTATATGTTTCAAGAAAGTAATGATGCCAAGATACTTCTTTATCAATCTGTTGGTATCAAGCCACCAATTATATCTGGTCTATTAGCTCTTGCAGCTTTAGGAATGCTTGATGGAGATAAAAATTTAACACAACTCAGTTTGAAAGACTTGAAAGCTCATGATGATAATCCAGAGTATAGAAATCATATAGCTAAAGTCATGGCCTATTCTTATTTAATACATAATGATATGGAAGGTGCTTCTAGAATATTTTGCAAGTATATTCATCGTTATCCAGGTAAATAAAAATAAACAATATAAAATTATATAATTTATAATTGTACATATTTATTGATAAAAGATAAAAGATAGATGATATTCTAGAATATCATAATTTTTCAAAATATTATGCAAATTAAAAAAATTAAATATAATTAAGCAATATAAAATTAGAACTCATATGATCATATTTTTAAATGTAAAATTTTTTTTTAGATTCATCTGAACTTTGGACTAATTTAGCTAGAATTTTGTTAATAATGAGTGATATTTCTTTTAATAAATGTGTTAATAAAGCACTTTTCTTAGGACGAAATTCATCAAATGAACAAATTGCAAAAATTACATGCATGTCTTCTTTAAGTGAACTGATTACATTAAGTCCAAAAGATGGTCTAAGATCTGTATTAAATACAGTACATTCTTTCCCAGCTAATATAGATAGCTGGTCAAATTTAATTACTGCTCTTTTACCAAGGTAATTTTCAATGTTTCCTAATTTATTTACATTTTCAATATTTAATTTTAAACGTCAATTTATAAATTAGATGGAGTAAAATCTCACAATTTAATGCCCATTGGTTAATGGTCTTAGCATCGAGAGTTCGAAATAATCTCATATGTACTAGAAGTATGGAGCAGTGGCTTTTGAAGAATGAAAAACAAGCAAATGATATTGCATATTGTTAGATCTAATACATTAATTTTATTATAGTATCAATAAATAATATATTTAACTCAACTTTCAATGATTGAATATTTAAACTTTTTTAAGTTATTATTTTTGTTATCAGTTATGTCTAAAAATACAAAATGTTTTTATTTTAATTATTTTGTAACCAAATAATTTTATACGAATAAACAATAAAAATACAATATTTTACATAAATAAATCTAATATATCTCATGTTTTATAAACAGTATTATTCGATATTATTTTTATTAATACAAAAATAATATTAGATTATTTAAGTTTTTTTATAAATAATGAATTATTGAATACTATTTCTTTGTTAAGAGTTCAATATTAATTCCAAGCACTTTGGACTTTATTTTCACGATACGTTTTTCTATATGTATATGAAGTCTTTTTCATCGCGTTTATTTCTTTACAAATATGATCCTCTAAAAACTAAAGAGAAATTAATGTTATTTGATGTCATTCTTTCATTAAATTAAAATTTTATAAAAGTAAATCTGATAATAAATACTCACTACATTTTGAATGAGATTAGATTCTTTCAACTTTTTTATTAAATCAAAGAGTATGCGATTTTTATCAACATTTTCATTTTCCAATAATTGTTCTAATCTTTCAATCTAAAATGTTTAATATAATAATAATACCATATATAACAAGAAATCAATAATAAAATAAAATATTTTATAATACATACACTATCTTTGAAAAAACATAGTTTAAAGCTACTATCATTATGTGACGCAGACTGTAATAAAAGAATTATTTTATCAAAACGTTTTAATGCTATATAGCATTCCAATAGAAGACATCTTATGTCAATATAATTTTTGGTTCTGCTAACTGTTAATAGTTCCAATGCAGTGTTTGGATCGTTTTGTTTGAGAGCTAAATAGGATCCAAATTGAATTGCTCTACGTGGAAGGCCATTGCTTGAAGATTGAAAACTTTTTATGTGTTTTCGAGCTGTTTCATAACTTTCAGGTGTATTCTATAATAAAAAATTTCTTGTATATATATATATATATATATATATAACTCATGGATTCAAAGAATTATTACAAAAATATAATAAGTAATTTATTAACAAAATATTGTAAGAAATGAATATATATGATTTTATTTTGAAATCTTATAAATAAATATTTAAAAAAATTTAGATTTTATAAAAAAATAAAAGAAGTGTAATAAATTTTGTTATACTGGTAATTTGTAAATTATTTTTAATTTTATATTTGTATAAATTTAATTTTTTAAAATTTATGAAAAAGTTATATTCTTTTTTTAAATATGGAAATTGAAATTAAGATTTAATAATATTATTTATATGCGTATATGCACTTGTACAAAATTAATTAAAAATGGATTATTAAAATTGAGTAAAAATTGAAACAAAATAAATTGTAAATTATTATTTTAGTATAAATGTTGTAAATTTGAATTTATATAGATATATTTTAATTTTGCTTATTTAACTATTTCAAATAAATCTTAGAATATTTTATAATCTACCTTTTTTAAACAAGCAGCTAACATAATAATAAATGGATTTCTAGGATATAGTACACCACCGATGTTTTTTTCATTAAGTTCTCTATATAATTCTGAAACATCATCGTATCTACCATGCTCATATAATAAATCCATAATCAATTGATAACTTGTGATTTGATCAAAAAAGCCTAGTAACTTGGTATCTTTTATCATATTAAAAGCTATGTCTGGTTCATCAAGGTAATGTAGCGCTCTCATTACTACAGGTCCAAATACAAAATTACTTGCTCGCATTGTGGTATCAGTATGATATTTTGATATCATTTTAATCATAAGTTCTAAGTCATTTGGCTTTTTTTCAATAATATGTACCATGTTTTTTAAGTCTTCTGTAAAAATTATTTTATCATTATCACCATTAACAATTTCTAACATTTTTTCACGAAATTTAGTATCTACAGTTAGAAATTGATTTTTAACAAATCCTCTTGTATTCATATAACCATCTAATCCTAAGGAAGTTGAAGAATATAAAAATCTCTTTACTGAAAGAAAAATTAATTATGTTATAAAATAAATTATAATTAAAATTTAATAACCGTATTATGTAAATATGCATTATTAATATAAAAAAGTAAAAAATTATTAATATTAAATTAAATAATTTATTCTGTCGTAATAGATCATACTATCACGTGTATAAATTGAACGAATTGAGGTTAAAAATCCTATACTGACCATTCAAAGTTATTGGTTTTGAAAAACTCTTGCGTAATAAAAACAAATTATTCTTTGTCATCCAGGATATTCGTGTAGCCATTTATGAAATTTAATTAAACACTTATTATCAAATTAAAATATTAGTCTTAAAATAAAATTTTAGCAGTTTTTATACCGGTCACAATTTTATAAACTAGTGTAGTTAGATGAACCTAAAATATACATTGATCATATAGGTACTATAGATTTAAAACTCTTAAGACGTTAACTAAATTAAATTACATGTAGTTAGTTTGCAGCACCTTTCGATTATAGCGGTAGATGGTCATTTTATAGTAATATCATTTTTTTTTTAAATTTTTAAATCTCATTTACAAACAAACATTAATAAAGTTAATTAAAATTAATAAAATTTGTGTGAAATAATTGTTAAATGCATTGATAAAGTAAAAAAAAACATTAATTGGAAACTAATATTTTAAACAAAAGAAGTACGTATTTTTATAATTTATAAATATTTAAATAATGAGATATTAATCGATTGGTAATATCAATACATATTACATGTATTTATGTTATGTATATATTATGTATAACATAACATTTTTTTAAACTTTTAAGATTTTTTAAACTTTAATATAAAATAGTTGAAATTTTGTTTTATTGTTGTACCTTATATCGATTATTTAATATAATTTTATATAAAATTTTCCATTAGAATTTTATTATAACTTAGTACATAAATTAAACGAGACTAATTTAATTAAAAATAAAATTTTTATATTTATTTTAAAGAATTGATTTTTACAGGAATTGAAATTTTATCTATACGTAAATTAATTATTAAAATAAATATAAATTTTTAGTATTCGATATAAATAGTCATCGAAATTTGATTTTTTTATATGTTCAATTATATTTGCAATGTATTTTTTGAAAATAAGAGCTTATAAAATATCCAATAATCATTATCCAAAGAGTTCCATAAAATTTCATTTTTTAATGATTTTAAAATTAAAATTAATTTTAAACACAATTTATTTAAAAATATTTTAATGTATTAAGAATGCATATCCTACAATGTCTCTAAATTCAAATATATATTATATATATTTTTTGTCGTCAAGTGCTTAACGAGTGGATATGGTGTTGATAATAGTGATGGCAGTGATACCCATTATAAGGAAAATATTTTTTTTTTTTAATATCAAAATATTGAAAATTCGAAAATTTTACATTATTTAAGATAAATGGATATTGTATTTTTGATAATATTCAATTCAAATACATTAATTAAATTAGAAGAATCATGGTAAAAAGAGAGTCGCATTAAAATATTAAAGCTAGCAAGAATTTTGTTTTACATATATTTATATAGTATTATGGGTATATAGTTATGCATCTATTTTATTAAAATTTTTTTTACGAATAAATATTTTTTATCAAATATTTATTAAATTGTAGCCTTGTAATTTAAAAAAAAAAGTAGAATAAAATTATTTTTGAGGAAAGGAACGCTTCTGACATTTTACGTTAAACATGCATTTTTTTATGTAAGAGTAGTGTAAAAAATATATAATAATAGTGTTTATTTCATGATTAGATTAAAATGGACATTATAGTATTTAAAATAAATAAAAGATCATTGTGTTATAAGAATGTTGCTTTTAAATTTTTTTAAATTTTTATTTGTTAATTTGTACGGTAACTAGTAATTATATACTGGTATTTGATGAAAAGAAATGTGTAATTAAAAAAAAATTATAAAAGTAAAATTTATGAATGAAATAAAATGTGTTTTTATCCAATCAAAATGTAAGGGCTTACTTGACTGCAAAAATATGTGCTCAATTGTATTTGCGTATTATTAAATATTATGTTTTTGTAATTTGGTAGTGGGAATAAAGAGAAAAAGTCATTAATCTTGGGGTAGCGACGAAATCTAAAAATAATTATACGATGTATTGTATATTTCGACATTACAGTTAAAATATATACAATTAAAAGAAAATGAATTATTTTAGTAAATCAGAAGTATAAATCGTTTTCAAGTATGTCAATTAACTACTATAAAAAAATTAAGAATTTTATTTCTTATTTAAATCAAATAATATAGATTATAGTAGTATTTTCGACGACCATGACTGGATAAACCAGTTTAAGTTAATATGGTTATACATATTTATTATATGTTCAGAATCAGTCATTAATTAGGCAGATCTATTTTCCACTTTCATTTTACCAATCATCAAAAGTTTCAATTTAATTAATTTTTCTTTTTTATGTAACTATGTTTGCATGTTTTATTTTCTTTGTTTGTTTCTCCTTGGTTTTTACATAAACTTACACTAGTTTTTTTAGCAATTCAGAAAATCAAATTGCTACTTTTTTTTATAAAAATTCAGAATAGATCTGGCTATGATAATTGAAAATTTCTTTTTCTGTCTCTGTCAATAATATTGTATTTTCAAGTTTTTGAATATATATTTTTGTTACGCATTTTATTATATATCAAATTTGAATATTATAAATGAATTTTTAATTAAAAAAAAACTTAAGAATCAAAGGCTAATATATATACATAATAAATATTTTATTTAGCTTACAAATATATTTTCTCTCATGATATTATCTAAAATGATATTTTTAGTACTTAACTAAAATTAAATATTGTATAATTTTAATTTTATTGAAAATTCAAAATAATATTTAGAAAATATATGCTTATTCTATAAATATTAAATATTTAAAATAATAAAATCTTTTGTTTATTTTAACAATTAAATATTTAAAAATTAGAGTATATTTATAGGAACATTGTTTTATTAATATATTTTTTTTTAATAAAAAATATTATAGTTATAAATAATTTACTTAAAGCGCTATACAATATATATTTTTAATAATACAGTATTAATTTGTGGCATCATGAGACTGTTCATTTAATGATTGTTTTAATACAATTTTATAATTGTCTTATCACTTTATATTATTCATTCAATTTATATATTTGTGGTTAAATAATGATTAGATTAAATTTCTAGAGATATTAAGGAAGTTAAATTACTATTTAGTTGACATTTATTGCTTGTTAACATTAATGCTTGATTAACGTGTGTAATTTTAAATGAACATGGTGATTGCCACCATGGCTCTCCATCCACTTGCATTGCACATGAAGTTTTAAGTATTATCTATAAAATAATTAAATAATCATTAAAATCATAACAAAATATTTATGATCAGTAGCATACACTTACTTTGACGCTGTTGGCTTGTCCTAGACGAATTGGTTGAGAAAGACCAACCTGTAATTGTGCAATATGTAGTGAAGAATATAAAGCTACAACTTCTAATTTTTTATCACATATACTTTGCTGATTTATTTGATTATCTAAAATATAAAAAGATATGTATTATTGTAGTATAATATATATTAAATTTTGATTGAAGAATATTTCATATTTATTAAAGAAGGTAAAAATTTATCATGTATCGATACATAATCAAGTAATCATTACACGATAGAATGAAATCTTTAAAAGTACAATAAGTAAAGAAAGATTTTATAAATAATTATTTTAAAAGAACTTGAAAATTTGATTGTTTTTATTAGTATGTATACTTTAGTTGATTTTAATGACCTTCAAGATTCATGTTCCATAAATCTACACCAGCTCCCCAAGATGGAATATTCAAAACTATGATACTTTCAATTGATGGTAAATCTATTTTTTTATCATCTAAATATACTTCAATTCTTTGGTTTAGATTCTTACATTCTCTTTCTACAACTTGTTGTGTTCCAAAACATAAATAAAGAAGCTTAAAAAAATAATTATGAATAAATAAATAATCATATAATATTTTTAATTACTTTGTTAATAAAAAATCTTTTATAATTAAATGTTGAACCTTGTTAAAAATTCGATGACTAAAAATATAAAAACAACTTTCGCGAGTTCGATGAAAGCTTAAAGTAACTTGTGCATCTACACCTATACTTAAATAATTATACATATGCATAGATTTTTGGCAAGCCCTGAATCTCTTCTTGTTATTAATTGTAATACACCATCTATTGATAAGAATATTTGAAAATCAGTTAAGAAAGTGACAAAAATATTTTTAAAGAATTATTTCTTGAAAAATGTAGTTGCTAATTTACCTATCAAGATTTATTTTTGTTGCAAATTGAATAGTTTGTAATGTAGAAGATATATCTATATTTGAATCATATTCTTTTCCCCATCCTAATACGCGTGATAAATCATTACCTGTTCCTAGTGGAATTATTGCTACAGCTGGAACTGGCTAAAAATTTTTTAATTACTTTGTGCATTAATTTTGTAAATTTGGTTTATTTTTTATTACATTCAATTTTAATTTATGAATAGTATCCAAAAGCCATGCAACGGTACCATCACCTCCAGCTACTACTATTGTATATGTATTTAACAATCGACACCATTCAAGTGCAGCTATAGGATCACATTCTGATAAATCAATTACTTGAGCAGGATTTAAAAGTCTTCTAAAAGAAGATAATATTTCAACCCCTTCATTATTTCCTGACTTTTTATTTGCTAAAACATTGTTAATGTTTTATATACAATTAAAAATATACAAAAATCTACTTATGCATTATATTAAGTAATATAAAACATAATGACTAATGAAATTTTTATAATTTTTAATATTCTCAAAGGTATCACCATACTTTAGTTATTTAAAAATTTTGCTTTTCTAAACCAATTATAACTTCAAAAATAGACTGTAATGAGGCTTACCAACTACAATAAGTGGGTTCCATTTTGTCAATAAAGGTGGTTTTATGGATCGAAATTGTAAACAATGTTGTACAGTATGTTGCTTATTACCAATTTCTAAACTTGATGGTGGAATAATCATCAAATTAAAAACACCAAAATCACATATCTATAATACAAAAATAGTATTCATACTCATGAACTAATTTTATAAAAAATGGAGATTATAAAATAATATGTAATATCAATAAATGCAGTAATACATTATTAATAGAAGATTTGCATGTTTCATGTGCACATCTTTGGCACCAACAACACCACCAATCTAAAAGTCCTGGTTCAAGACTGCATTCTTCATCACAAAATTCACACATTGCAATTAGTGGTAAATTTCCTAAAGAATAAAATAATATTAAAATATTTTTTTGAAACTTTTTAAAAACCATTTTGATATTTATAAAAATTGACTTGTTTAATAAAAGAATTTGTAGGTAATAAAATTAATTTAATATTATATTTGCATATAGAAATAAAATATATAAATTATTGTATGGTTTATAATACTCTATTTGACATTTAAAATTTATATTATAAGATTCAATACTGATTATTTAAATTATAAAATTATTATTACCTCTGACCCAGTGATGTTTCATAGATTTATCGTTAGTACATGAAAAGATTTTTTTGCATTTAAACTTTATATCTGCTTTTTTGATACAATCATGATCTGAACAAACTCCACATGAATCACAGCAATATCCATTTACAACTAATAAAAGTGATTCACAAACACTGCAAAAGTAAGCCTATATAAAATATAGAATTTATAATCAATCAAAATATTTTTTAAAAATTAGATTTTAAAAAGAATATAGTATTTGATTTACCCTAGATGTTCTTTTAATTATCTGCCAACTATGTCTTTTCTTCTCTTTAATATGTATATTAAATTCTCCAATTAAGAATTTCACAACATTTATAGCAATAATAAATATTATCATTGTAGAAATCATTGGAAAAAAACATTCATAAAATTCAACATTCCACATGATTGTTAAAAATTATTATTTTATTTGAAACTCAATAATATAAGTTATACCTTCAAATAGAAATTTGAAATTAAAAAAGTAGTTTACCCAAATAATATTAATTAATGTTATTTACCAATTATACATTTTTTATAGATTATTGATTTTTGTTTTCTTTAATTATCTTCTATATATATCTAAAAATCCTAAAATACCCACATATATGTAGATACCTTAAGTTATGAAATAATTATAAAATAAGTATAATATAAGATTTGTAATTATTAACAGTAGCAGTGTTGGCAGTATATGAAAGATCACCAATGAATCCGTATAAAGTCACAATACAGATAAATTATAGTCTCTTGTAAAGTAATTTTATGATAATACTTTCAGGCATATGTATAGTCTCATAGAATTTTGACGTGTTATATTAACCAATCACATTCATTCAAATTCCATGCAGACTATTCTTACCTTGTTTGAGCCAATAACACAAAGTATATAAATTCATCACTCGCCAATTTTTAATTTATTTAATTAACTTGTATAATTTCGATGTTTTTCATATTGGTGCTAAGTTCAAAATTAATTTTAATTGCTAATATTGCAATCAAAGGATACATTGTAGAATGATAATAGATAATTGCAATTTATATGCGTGATTTATAAAAAAATCTAAAGTATAATTTACATTGTGAAATTTTATTCAATATTGAATGTGAATAAGAATGAATCATAAAATTTTAATTCTGTGATTAAAATTAACCTTGTAAGTTATAGAAAATGAATGTAAAACAAACGTAAATAATGAGTATCCTTCACTCTATAGAATATTACATTCGACATTTAATTTAATTAAAACAAATAAAAATTAGCAATCGTAATTATTACCAGTATGAACAAGAAAAGTCCAGGTATGATCTTTTGTTTGTAAAATTGGATTCAGTGAATTTAAATATTTTAAACAATCTTCATACAAGTTGTAACTTCACTGGTACTATCAATGACGATGAAATCAGTTATCAACTTTACTTTTGTTTAATTTAATTATTCATTTCTGACTACTAGTTCCTGTATGCTCTGTAATAATTTATTTCAAAAGTTACAGATTTTATTACTTATTCCACTTTTACTACAAAAGTAAACGTATATATTACAGATACATGATTTAAATCTATATAAAATCTAAAGGTTTTAATTAAATTATATATATAAATTGTTAATTATAGTTGTTAATTTTTTATTTGAAAATTTTAATTAAAAAATGTTATTTATGACTGTATTGCCATTTTTTATTATACGAATAATCTTTATAAATTATTAAATAATAAATTTATATATTTTTAATATATAATTCTTCAGGGTCTTATATATATTTTAAATATATTTAAAAATTTTATTTAAAATAAGATTCAATTATTATTTAATTAACATCATTGAGTGGATTAAATTTAAAATTATTATAATATGTAAATAAATTATATAAATAAAATTTAATTATTTAAGTTTTGAAATAATGATAAAATTAATATTTATTTTGAAGTTGAAATTAAATAATATATATATATATATAATTAAAACTTTTAATTTACTAAGTAATTCAATAAATTTGTAATAAAATATATATCATATTTAAAAATAATAATAATAAACAATTAAAAATTTTTGATAATGTAAAAAGGTTTTTATTATGATCATTTTGCGGTGCTGGACATTGATGTCATACGGCACTCACTAGATAGAAGTGGGAAGATATTTTTAGGCGATGTATATAAGAAAAAATAGTTTTGGCTAGTATATTTGCTAACAAGTATTAATGTCGTTAAAAAAAATTTATGAGGTTGATCAAAAGTTGAGAATATGAAAATAGATTTAAAGATATAGACAAGGGATGAATGTTATACAGAAAAAAGAGTGAAATTAAATGTTTCAGAATATATAGAAACATACGTGCGCGCATGCACTTTATACAGAGAAAAAGATATAAATTGAGATATATATAGAGAGAATAAAAGAGTATAAATCAAATTTTCAATATAGTTTACAGCAGCTGTGCAAATAATTACCTTTTTTTATATCACAAGAATTTATTCTTTTTATTTTGACACTGGCTAAGTGAATTTACATTTTTTTTGTTTTCGTGCACGTATATATTTGATCAATACATAGTGTATGTTAGGGATAACAACAAGTATTTCTTAACATAATTTATTTCTTTCACAATATATATAATTTAATATGTATCTATATCGGTCGCGTACAATAATTTTGCGATTTGGCGTACAATATCTTAATTTTATTGCTTACAATAATGCGTTAATGTGTATAACAATTCTGCTTTCAAGTTCGACTAATCTGACTGTTTTATGATATATACACACATATATATATATACCCTAACTCTCTCTCGTTCCTTCTGAACTTTCCCCTTTTGTTTTGGAAACACTGTTTTCCCTCGCTCGTTAATCTCGAGTCCTTTTTTATTTTCTCCGAGAAATCGAGCCTTAACAAGGCGACCATTGTCTTGAATTACGGGATTCCTCGGACCTTTATGACTTCTCGCTTGCATGTCATTTGAGGGTTCCTCGGTTTACAACGATATGACCTTCCATTTAACTGCTCGGAGATGATCGCCATCAAGCCCACGTGTCTTCATAGGCACGCGACCTCTTACCTCTCTCGGAGGAGAAGACGGTCAATCTGCCCGACGTCTCCTTTGGCTAGGCGATCTCACTCTCGTTAGCCTAGAATGACCTGAGTCCAATCGCGATGTTTCCCCCTCTCTTTGAGATCACTCGTGAGTGGCCCACTGGCCCTAGGGTAATGCGAATATTACTATCTCGCGATACATTTCGTCATTACCTCCTTTGTGAAGTTCACGCGAATTCCTTGAGAAGTTCTCCATGGCAACGCGCACGAGGCTGGCATTGCGCGCCGTCGCAAGAGGAACCTCGCAAGGGTTTTTAGTTTCTTCTCGCTTGTACGAGCTCCGAAAAGCGAGGTTGTTTATACGATTTTGCACGGACTACGAGCATCCCCGCGCCACGCGTTTGAGGACTGATTGAAACTCATCCCCATTTTATAGTTGTTTTCTTTGCCTTGTTGTAAGCCGAAACTTCCTTCACAAGACTCAGTTTTTCACGGGTTTTTCTGACCATAACAGTATTCTTGTTGTTACTATATTTTTATCTCAACATCTGCTTTATAAATATATTAATAAAAAATTATATACTTGATCATTTATGAGAATAATATTTTTAAAAACTTGCAGATTTTTTTTACCGTTATATAACTCAATTAACTAAATTAAAATTAATGGTGCAAAGAATAGACATAATTTTAAGTAAACAACTACTATAAAATATTCATATTTCTTCAACAAAAAAAAATAAAACTGGGTTGTACATAAATTTTGGTTTAAAAAAATTTAATTTAAATATATTTACAAAATTTTAAATTGAGTTCAATTACATATGTTAACAAATATTAAGATTTCTAAGTTTATTCTACGAAATATTACATAAAGATTTATAAGATTACATCAATACTTTGAGAACATTTCGAAGTACATCAAAATTACAATCTTTTTTGTTAACATGCAGGAATAATTGATATTATAAATGAAAATCAAAACAAAACTGTTCGTTATTTTTTAAGAACTCAAGATTCTTTAATTTAAAAAATATTGTTTTCATGTACTTAAATAATTTACAAGGAAATTTACTTTTTAATGTACATTTGTAAAAAGCTTTCAAAAAGACTCCTTGCGGAAGTTGAATCCAAATTGGTCGCATTTGTAGCGCAGAATGCGAGCGAGTTGTGGTGGTCCGCAATAGAAGACCGTGATCTTTCCCTTTTTGCGGTCCTGGAGTTGCTTAAAAACCTTGTCCCAGTTCGGTCTACCGGCGTTTGTTCTCGTCTTTAGTCCGGTAATAAGATCTCGTTTCTCCTTAAAATAAGAATTAAACAAAACAGAATATAAACAAACATATATATTTTAATTATTATGTTTTATATTTTTATATATGCGAATCAATCATACAAGATTTATTATAATTTTAATGGTTAGTAGAGCATAAAAAAAAATGATGGATGATAGTTTTCTATTAATATGAAATATACGTATATTTAATTATTCACAAATTATATATTTATTTTCTTTGAGATTAAGCAATTCTTAAAATTTCTAATCGATAAATTATTTTATCGATTTTATAAAAATATCTAGCAATAACAATAATATAAATAAATATCCATTAATTACATTTTAAATTCAGTACATGGTTTTGAAAAAACTTCAATAAATTATAAAAAATTGCACAAGAATATTGCAAGAAATTACAATTTTCAATTTCATAAATTTACAAAATTTGATTATAGTTTTATAAACTGCTTTTATTTCTTATTGTTATTTCTTCATTTTATAGTAGTGCAATGACTTTAAATTTCACAACAAAATGTTAAAATAAAAGTTTATTCAGATGAAAACATCCAAGAATTAAATATGTTAAATATAGTAAATGAAAATTTTAAATAACTGAAGTATTTGCGCGATGTTATTAGTCGTTTAAATTATTTCATATAGATCAATCGTATAATGATTGAATAGAACTATATTTGAATTCAGTACATTTTTTATTTTTATAAATCTGAGACTTACGTGTGAACTAATATTATCAAGTGATTTTAAATATAATTTCTATCAGTAATATATAATTATTATACACGTAGTGTTTTTAAGCGCGATTCACCTTTTCGTGTAGCAAATCTAATGCGAGTTGTAAACCGACTGCTTTCATGTCACTTTTTTGTAACGCGCTGGTTATATACATGTGCATCTCGAGAAAGCGCTCCATTGTCACGCCAAGCTCGGCCTGTTCTATTTCAAGTTGCGACAATAAGTTGACGAACCACTCAAACGAGCGCTGGTCTCTATTGATCCAGAAAAAGTCTACCTTTTTAAAAAAAACAAAAGTTGTAAAATTTAACATTTTTTCTTAATCGCGAATAGAGATCGTTACTGAAATCAAGCATTTCTTTATTGTCGAAAATAAATATATGTATAGTAAATCAGAAACTTTCGAGATAATTGACATTTCTAAATAAATTGATATTTGATTATTTCATTCATTTAGTTTTTATTACATATATAAATAAATTTCTATTTACAATTTAAAAGAAAATTTATAAAATTGTAAATTAGAAGAGTTAATGTTCAACATTAATTTAAATTTCATAAAAGATGTAACAAAATTCTTTTGGTACGAAATTCAAAATTATTATTATTTTATGAATATATATTATATATATTTCTTCATAATTTATACATGGATTCAAAAGTAAAAAACTTGCATATAACCGAAAATAGAAAACAAGAAGATAAGTTTTAGACCAATGGAAATGTTATTTTTTAGTTTCTAGTAATGAACAGTTATTACATTTTAGTAAAGAGAATACATTTAAAAGTATTCGTAAAAATTCTGAGTTTATTATTTTTATTTATTTGTTTTCCAAATACTAACAAATTTTATATATTACATAATTGAGTTTCTGAATTTTTTTAAAAAAGAAAGATATACAGGTTCAAAAAATGTCAAGGAAATATTATAATAAAAAATAGATTTTATGCTAAAACCATAACGATGATAATCTTTCATTTTTAGATTCAACGTAAGGGTTATACCATATTAATTGTACTACAATATTAGAGTAAACTCATCGTTATTTAATTTTTTATACGTTTTAGTTTCTTATCCTATATTATTATACTAAATATATTTTATAAATTCATTTGTTTGAAATACTTTAAATTTAGGGGTATCATATTTACTATATATATCTATAATTTTTTGATTTGTATAATACACTGGAATTATAATTAGTTTTCTGATTTTGTCAAGCATAAATTTTTAGAAAAAAATTATCCAATGATGTCTTTTTATATTACAATAAAATGTCAATTTCGATTTTATTTCGTAGATTTTAAATTACCTTTCTTAGTTTCATAACTGTTGTGGGTATTTCACTGGACCAGGCAAAGGAGCATTTTGGACAAGTATGTCGAGCTTTCCAATACCGGTGCATAATAGATTGGAGTAATGAGGCAAATGGTGTAACTCCGATACCTGTAGCAATGAGGACAGCGTGTTGAGCCTGAAATATGTGGCTTGACGGTGCACCGTATGGACCGTCTAAATAGATCTATTACAAAAATACATCGATCTTATGAATATCTATGACTGTTATGTAACTAAATATTCGACTTATTTATTTGCAAAAAATTAAGAGATGAACTAATGGTCTATTATTTTTTTTATTTTGAATTTTACAGCCATAATGAATAATTTGCATATTTAATATTTTAAGATGAATATTAAAATAGAAAAAAATTTTGAAATTAACTAAGCAATAAAAAATTATAATAATATTACTGATTAAATTATTACTTTTAAATTTTCAGTGTACATAGATATTTAATGCTTTCCTAAGAATACTTTTAGATGCATAAATAAATACATATTATAATGATCGAGAAAAGTATATTTACGATTAATAAATAATATTACATTTTTATTTCTATTGACTATTAAGGAAAAATATATTAATTTCTTTGGTCGATTTTTATTAAACTCAAATGTATATTTTTGTCCATTTAAAAGTTTAATAATAATTATTAAGAAATTATGAACATTATTTATTATATATTTTTTCAGAAGAGAATTAAAAAAGGTTTAAATTTAAGATTTATTGTAGCAAAATTATAAAATTTTTAAGTTTTTGTATAAGGGATAAATTTATTTAATCTATTTTCAATTAAAAATGGATATACCTCAAGAGGTTTTCCAACAGGATAATTTATAGATGTATGTTCAGAAACTTCATATTTTATATCTCTAGAACAATTTTGTTTGCTTTTTTCTACATTAATATTTCTTATTTTGCCTTCTTCTACAGCTATTGCTGGTATAACCGATTTTTGTTCATCCTCGTTAAAGGCTATAAACATTTATTAAAAAGAAATGTTAATTTTATATGAAATTTGTATTGTAATTCTATAAATAATTTTTATTCGGTGAATCATAAAATTTCATTGAGTTTAAATAATGAATGAAAAATTCATATTCATAGTTTAAATTAAATATAATTTAAGAATATAAATGTTTTATGAAGCATCGTAATAATATTTTTGCAATATTAATTTAATTATAAACATATTAAGAAAACTCACTTGATTTTAATGTGGACGAAGGAAGTTCATATTCGCAGTTTTCTAAACTTGGAGTTTTAAATGCAATGATTGTTGGTTTCGTACGCATGTAACGAAAACTTTGTGCTAATGATTTATTTTGTGGACTAAGATAAGCCAAGCCAAGTGACTTTAATCTTGCACGACGAATTGAACATTCGTCAAAACTTTTTTCAGACTCAGATCTCATATAATCACGAAGTCTGTAAAAAATACATTATATTCTTTGAATAAATTATATTAAATATATTATATGTATTTTTAACATTTCTGCATTATAAGAAATAGTCGTAATCTCATCGAAAGGTATATAGTTCTATTTATAATCAAGTTATTATTTTAAATTCAATATTTTATATTTAATGAGTTATAATAAAATTATTATTATTATTCTAGATTTATATTATCGTATTTTATTCACAAACTCGATAATATTTTTTTTAAAGAAAACTTTTATTTATTTC
The DNA here is from genome assembly GCA_018907195.1 of Dolichoris vasculosae. Lineage (NCBI taxonomy): Eukaryota > Metazoa > Arthropoda > Insecta > Hymenoptera > Agaonidae > Dolichoris > Dolichoris vasculosae. The sequence continues at coordinate 4,186,421 of JACCHY010000002.1, read as the reverse complement.
TTATATTTGAAGAAATAAGATGTTAAGTAATACGTTTTTGAATTTTTAATGTGTTTTTTGATTTTATTATTTATAATTTGAAATATAATTTTTTACAATATTTACAAAAATTTAATTATGAAAATTTTATTATGTTATAGTCTGTATTATTAATTGAATTTTGAACTAATTTGAATTAATTCAGTTTGTATAAATAATTTTAAAGTGTTGAAGGTGGAAGAGTTAAATTTTTATATATTTGTACATTTTTATTAATTGTACTGGATTAAGATTTAACTAAATATATAAATTAATAAATAAGTTTAATAACATTATATACATTTTTGAAAAATGTATTAAATAATATACTACTAATGATTTTTAAATCTACGTTTTAACATTTCAAAGATCAACTTACACTATCATTCTTTGCCTCTTCTTAGTTTTTGTTTGCATATCTGGCATTGAAAACGATTTTTCCAAAGGCATTTTATTACTTAAAACTAGTTGGTGTATTTTTTTTTCTCGTGGTGTATTGACTCGCATGTTATTTACTAAAATAAATGAAAATAAGCCCAATTTTTTAATTTTATAAAACATATTTTGTAATAAATATAATAATTATTTACGTTCTGTAGCTGGTAAAAATAAGGATGATGAACTTATTGTAGGATTCGATGACGTTGTTTTCTCCTGATTTGGTGGGAAAACTGGATTTATGAAGCCTCTTGAACTTTCGAGAGAATCGGTGGAAAATTTTTTTTCAAGAAGTGTTGGAATATTTTTCATGATTACGCATCTAAGCATACAAATAATTTATATTTCGCTATTAAAATAACTTTAGGTTTAAAATTTTTATTTTAAATTTAGTAATTGGAAGAGAATTAATTCTTACGGTGTTTTTCTCGAATTTTCAATAGGTAAAACATTACCCCGGTGAAGCTTTTGTTGTTCTTTTTCAAAGTAAGAGTATAAACTATTAGTCCACTCACCAACTGCTCGAATATGCAACCACATGTATTCTGATTAAGTAAAATTTACAAGTAATTAGTTTGTTATAAGCTAAATCCTGTAATCGAGATGTTATTCTTTTTAAAATTTATTTTTAATTTTATTTCAAATTTTATTTTATTATCTAATTTAAAAAAATTTTAAATAATGTTTACTTATTTAAACCCAATAAATACAATATATTGTTTTTTTACAATCATAATAAACCAATAATTTATATAACATATTGCTTATGACTAATACACTGTTATATACAACGATCGCAATCTTTCAGGTTATATATTTTTTAATTCAGTTTTTTTTTGTGAAAATTTGTTATGGGAGAATAAATTGCTTGGTAAAATTTTTTTTACAGTTTTATTTATGTACAGTAAATGGATAATCTAAAAAAACTGTACATTCGATTTGCTTTTGAATTTTTTATGTATATGTATGAGGGTGTGTGGAGGAAATGGGATTATGGGAAATTAGAGTTTATATTTATTTACATTTATTTATATATGAATATATTCTATTATTAAAAATTTTAAACATATTTAAGAATTAATTACGAAGTTGTTTAATTTATGAGTTTTATTTTTTTAATGATTCAGTTTTTTTTTATATTCTTATTATTATATAGTTATGTAAGCCACCAATATTTTTTTGTATTTTTTCGGTGTTTTTCTTTATTATCTCTTTATGATATATTCATATTATATCTCCATACAAGTTTTTATCATTGCTAGTTAAGTTTGCTCCATAACTTATTTTTGTATAAGTCTTTTTCTATTTATGTGGTAAATAATTGGTATGTTGTTTTTATCTTATAGATATGGATTATTATCTAAAAATATAAATGTTTCTGGAAGGATAAATCGTGTTTTTAAATATTTTGAGAAGTACATTAAGTTTGGATATATTGTGTTTAAAATTAGACTATTTTCTGTGATGTATAATCTTGAAAAATGGTTTCTATTTAATTTTAATATGTGACAATCAATTCTTTGTAAATTTGATTTATTGTATAATATTTTTTTTACATATTTTTTATAAGAGCTTGCAATTTTTGTTCTGTATAATTTAAGACAGGCTCTTATACATTTTCTTTCGAAAATTATTTTTTCCATTTGATGTGTCTTTATATTGTACCAGATGGGGCAAGCGTAAGTTAGGATTGGTCTAATAAGTCCTTGATAGCACAATATTTTTATTCTACTATTTAAATGCTTTGAATAAAATAATTTTTTGTATTGCTAAAATGCTACTTTTGCTTTTTCCAATTGAGTTTTAATATGATAATTATATTTTAATTTTGTATTTAAATGTAATCCTAAATATTTGACTATTTGTTTGTTTGACTAACTGCCTGTTGTTTGGTGGAACTGTCCGATATCTGAAAGTTTTTACAAATTTTTATTTCTGAAACACTTATTTGGGATAAGTTATTTCGAAATAATATAGTTTCGCATTTATTATATTAATTTTTAATTTCCATATATTATAATAATCATTTATTTTTTGAACAATTCTTGTAATTGTGATTCCAATTTTTCGATGTTTTTTCCAGAATCATAAACTACTAAATCGTCTACAATTGATATCGAAAGTTTTAGTAATGATTTCTTAAGATCAAACAAATGACGAATATCACTATTGTATATATTAAAGAGAATCGGAGAATTTATTGTGCCTTATTGTAAACCATTTTCTACTGTGAATCTTCATTCGTTATTTCCTTCTATTGTAATAAATGACTTGTCCGTGATCATATTCCATATTAATTTTATTAGGTATTTAGAAAAATTTTTTTTATTAATTTATAAATTATGTCTTCGGTGTAAGTGGTGTCGAATACTTTTTCTATGTTGATTAGGCAAGCTGCTACTCTTTGGTTTTCGTTTAGTGCTCAACATATATCTGATGTGAGTTTATTAATTGTATATATTGTCGAATGTTTATGTTTAAATTCGAATTGGTTTTTCGGTATTATGTTATTTTTATTATAGTATTTTATTAAGGTACGATTAATTATTTTTTCGTATATTTTGCATATATTTGGTAGAAGGCTTATAGAAGAAAATTAGATAGTGATGTATTGTTTTAAATTTTTTTTTAATTGATATTACTTTTGTTTTTTTCCATTTTATTAGAAAATACGTATTATTTAGTGCGTTGTTAAATATTATTGTGTAATAATATTTAATTTGTTTTGGAATATGTTTCAATACTATGTTTGGTATATTGTCGAATCCTGATGGTTTTTTGTTGTTTAATTTATTGAAAATATTATTTACTAGAGTGTTATTAATATAGTAATCAATTTCTTTATCAGGTTGTTTTGGGTTATTCGATGCGTTATCTAATGAAAAAGTTGATAGTTGTATATTTTGTGTTTTATCATTTTTTATTTCTTCTTTTAGTTTATTAGTTTCATCTATAATTATATTGTTGTGTTTTTGTTTACCACGAGTGGAGTTTTGATTATATACTTCAGCATAATGTAATACTAGCAGATTGAGTTTATCTTTGATGTTTGTTATTATGTAGTTGTTATTGCTATCTTTATTTGTATTTTTTATAGTATCTATAAAAATATCCAGCTTTTATTAGTGTTATGATATTATTATATAGTATTGTTAATGGAGGAATATTCACATTTTTTTTTGTTTTAAAAATTGAATTAATTTTAGGCAACATGGTTGTTGGATCATTTTTTGAGATATTTTTTATTTTGTTACTCCAGTAATTATTTATTTCTGAAAATTTTTGTTGCACTTTTTTTTATTAGAGTAAGTATTTATAAAATTCTAATTTTTGTATTTTACTAGCGTTGTAATTTTTTCGTATTCTGTTTATTAGTAATAACATATAGCTTTTATTTTTTTGTAGTTTTTTTATATTTTTGTTTATATAGCATTCACTAAATTTTTTGTTGTTATTTTTGGTACTAATTTGTTGATACTTTGATTTATGTGGTTGTCTATTTGTTCGATGTAGTTATCGATTTTTTTATTTTTTAATTTTTGTTATTTTGTATATTCAGTTGTCAATTTTTTGTTAAAACTTTTTAGAATTTATTTCAGTTTATTTTTTTATAATTCAATTTATAGTAAACGTTATTAAATTTATCGTTGGTTAAGTTTTGTATTAATGGTTTTACTTTTATATGCAGTGCATTGTGATCACTATCATATTCTATTATATGGATTGTATTTTTTGTACATTTGTTATTTATTTTAATTCTAGCGTCTATTAAGCATAAATCTATAAATGATTGTAGATTGGGATATGACGGGTATCCCGAACTGTACAATTTTGTTTTTTATATTGTGTCATGGCTATTTAGCCAATTTTTTTTATAAATGTTCCTTTGTATTATTTTTGTTGTTTTCCAGTCAACATGTTTTGCATTTAGATCACCTGCTATACGTAATAGTTTTCTCCTTTGTTCAGTTTTAATTTTTGGAATAGTTTTTTGAATTCTGTTTTAAATTTATTACTATTTTTTGCGTATGCTGCTATTATAAATAGTTTATTTTTATTATTTATTTGTATTTTTATTATTGATGTTTCTAGTATTTTGAAGTTGTTTATTTCATTATTAGAGATTACGTTGTTCTTATATTTATTTTTTATTAATATGGCTGTTACTCCTCCTTAAATTGAGTTTGGTCTGTCATTTTTTTGTTTAGTTTTGTTTCAGATACTAATATTATATCTGGTTTTTGTTCTTTATCACGTTTAATAAGTTATATCTCTTTTGATTTGATATTAGTGAGTTGACGTTTATTAATATAATTTTAAGTATTTCTAATGTTTTTTGATCTGAGTTGTCAATACGTTTTTTATGATTTTATATTGTTGTGTTGTGCATTTTTTAATTTTTTGGATTCTAATAATTTGAATATTGCTATAAAGTTTACTTCATAACTTTTTTCAGCATCTTTAATTTCGTTCATTTTTAGTTGTTGATTTAGGGTATTATTTACATTTTCTTTTAGTTCTTGTATCGCTTGCATTATAATATTGGGTGTTTAGTTATTATCAGTATTTGTGCGTGTATTTTTGTATGTTAATTTATTAATATTTTGTTGTTGTTTGTTGGATATGTGTGTTATTTCACTTTTTCTTTTGTTATATCGGTGTAAGATATTGAGCGTAACAATTTATTAGATTATTTCACCGATTCCATTATTTTTGTTGTTTTTTGTTTCATGATTTTTTGTTTCTATTTTATTTTTAATTTCTATTACTATTTTACCATATATATTATGATCTATATGATTTTTTTCATAAAAATCATTGCGTACATTTATAACATTATTTCTAATTTAGTTATTGAATAGGAAAAGTTTAAAGCTAGTCGCGATTATAAATTATATGAGGCTTAAAAAAGCAATATTCAAGTTGTTAAATGTTTTTCTGTCCACACAATGCATTCAATATTTCTTTATAATTAATATAATTATGTTTGAAATACATAGAATAATTTTTGAATCAATAATTATTTAAAAAATCAGATTTAATATTAGATAAATTTTATGTGTAATAAAGTTAGAAAATATACGGAGAAAAGAATCTTTTATGTTACATTAATGTTAATATTTATCCACTAAATAATTAAAAAAATAAAATGTCAAAAATTGAATATAAATTAAAAAAACTCTTAATTTTTTATTTAATTTACTTCATAATTTATTAATTATGTAATCAATAAAAAAAATAACGAGAAAGTCATTTATAAAATCGAAATAATAAATTAAATTGAAAAATAGGTACAATTAAAAATATATATTAGCAATAATGAAAACAAAAAAGTAAATAAAAGCCTCTACCTTCTTGTTCTGGTGCACTACTAATAGTGAATGGATGCCACTCGTACTTAGCTATGACGGGTATGTTAACGAACACGTAGTCGCCAGGCCGAAAATCAAAGTTTGGTGGTCTTTTGATTACTAAGTGTGTGACCTTGGATGGTAATAATAAACCTGAGCTTATGTAAGTTTTCCCACGCTGGGCATGCACCCATACAAGCCGACGGATGCGTTCGACCGCATAGATTAAACCGGGTACCACGAACCACTTCCAAAAATTTGGCGCATGAAAAATCATCAGTATCCAGAAAGGTACATAAAGTAAATGCGACCAATAGAAAACCTATACAATATTCGATAACATTAACTTTTTAAAACTCATTATTTATTTATTTGTTCTTTTGTTTTATTTTTATTAATCATCTTTAACTGGTATTTATGTAAGAAATATGAATACGTTTGCGTGGAACGATACTTTGATTTGTGCAAAGCAAATATAATATTTATAGACTTTAGTACTCGAGTAAATACTAATTGAATATAATTTTAATGAGTGTAAAGATAACAGATTTTAATTAAAAGCTATGAGAATAATTAATGGAGAAAAATTTTTAATAGTTTTGGTAACTCTTTTATAAAATTACATTGTATTTTAACTTGATTGGAAATAGTAATTAAAAGTTAGTCATATATTTATTTTCGTTGATCGTATATTTAAGATATAATTCATAAAGTAATAATAATTAAGAAAAAATAAATAACGATTGTCGATTGGTGTAAGTGATAAAAATCATCCATTAAAAGGGTAATAGGGTTTCAGTTAATTATTTTAAATTTGAACCCCTTGTGTTGGATTCGTTTATTCGGAGAGTCTCGGTGTTCGAATATCTTCGAAATTGATGCGTACCTCGAAACATCCACCCCTTCGTACGAAAGGCATTGAGCAGACTATCATAATGGCAAGGATGACAATTAAGGCCACACCGGTGGGATTGGCCCCTCCCGCCACGAGACCGAACAACCGCGGTCTACTCGTTAACAGCCATTCCGACATCGTATAATTGGCACTGTTTAGGTGCTCATCGTTAATCACAATTGTACCTAAGTAAAGTCCATCATAAAATATTGGGATATTACCGAGTCTATATTCGAGACTTTTGTTTTATTATTTATAGGATAGCGAATACTTAAGACGTATAAAAAAGCCCGGTATCAAAACCATCTTTTTGCATATTTTTGTTCAAGAAAACTGACCAAAACATATGTCTTTTCTTACATAACCACTATTTAATTTTGACATGTATTTCATATACGTGGATATTTTAAATAGAGGGTTATATATTTAATTGAATTCAAGCACGAGCTATAGACAGTGATTTAAAGTAGATTTTAAAGATTGAAAAATTAAATTAAAAATTGTCTATGATTTTAATATATGTGCAATATTATGGGGGAATTAAAACAATTTTGCGTAAAAACTATTTTATAATATTATTTTATTGTATTAAAAATTAAAAATACTTATATTTAGCTTTAGTGAATACAAATAATATTATTTATTTGTGCTAAATTTCTTAAAATTTTATTAAAACCTTCCATCTTTCATTTTTATTTCTCTTTTTTGAATTCGACATCTTCTTTTCAGTGTTTTATATCAATATTTTGTTTTGTAGGAACAAATATTTGTATGAGTATTTTATGATCATTGTGTTTTTAATTATATCAATTAATTGTGTATATAAGTAAAATTTTTTCTTTATTCCATATACCATAAAAAAATTATATTATAAAAAATTCATTTAGAAATAATTTAATATTTGATTTCAATAATTTAACAGTTTCATTTTGTACATTGAATAAGATATATTTAATCAATTCATTTAATTATAAAAAAATATCAAATAGAAAATTAAAGTATGCATTAAAAGTATTTATTTTATTCAATGATTTTATTCATTTTTTATTAGAATAGAAAATATTATGTATTAAAGTAAAACTTGCAATGCAACAAGATCGAAACTATTTTATTTTTTTATAAATAGGTCCAGACAAATTAATCCATATTGGAATGCGAATAATGATAGAAAGTTTAATAAAAAAATTTTTATGGTTTTCATCAACGATGGTAAAATTGTGTTTCATTATTTTTTACCACAAAATATGACTGTTAATAAACTATTATTTTTTTCGTGATTTGCATATAATTAATTTCGTATGATTTGTATATATTTAATGATATGAAATGACTAAATTTATCAGCAATTTATCGAATTTATTCCATAACAATCCGCTAATTGACAAAAATACTTATTAGGCAATTTGATGTAAAAATAATGGTAATCATTTTTAATTGTAAATAATATTTTTAATACAAAAATCATAAAAGGAAGTTTGCAATTATTTAAACATTGAAAAACTTGGACAATTATCTAAGTTATACCAAAATTTTATTTAAAAAAACCGTTTATTTTTTGATAAACTTATATCTTTAATATCTTTAATTCGATAGAAATGATTGTATAAAACTGAATAAATATGAGTGAATTAATCTATTTTCTATTAATTGTAGTTAAATTAAAAATTATTTTATTTAGTTTTTCTTTCATTTTCTTTTTTTCTATATAAAAATGTAATTAAAAACATAAAATATGGTAAAAACTTATACCCTTTAACAGATTATTACACTTAAAATAATTATATATGTAACCGAATGTGTAATTTAATTATATAAATATCCTATTTTTTATTTATTTATAATAAATCAAAGCATCATTTTTCTATTTCCTTATATTTATACATTAAATTCATGATTATATTTTTTAAGTTTCCACGTACATAGTGTAACAATTTTTATTAGATAACGATCAAATGGTAGCTTTTACTAGATCCTTGTATTTTAGCGTCTATTAGAAATATATATATATAAGAAGATAAAAAAATTTCTGTAGTTTTTAAAATTAAATAATAATAAGTTATTACAATTACAGTCATACTTAAGAAAAACTAAATTTTTTTAGGAATTATTTATAATATATATTAGTCTACATCAAATAGTTAAGGCATTTAATATTTTTACAGAGATAATATCTTTTATAGGAAGTTTATAAATATAATTCATTAAAAATAATAATGCTAAAAATTACAATTATATGTTTTTAATTTTTATATGCAAACGTACCAAAGTTGAGTAAGTGCATCAATGTATGAACAAAGCTAAATATACCAATGAGACCACCTGTCATTTTATGGAGATATATGTGATTATCCAAAGGTAAAATTGAACTAAATCCATGTGTTCTAAGAAACGTAATGCATTGTCGAAGTATTAATACAAGGATAAACATGCAATCAAAGTTGAGGCATTGACCTAAAATTAAATAAATTACAATAGAAATAATTTTTTTTATATATACAAAAAATGATGAAAATTGTTTGAACAAACAAATCAAGTATCCTACAGAAAAAATATTTATACAATAAAATATCCAAAAAGAAATTAAAGATTTTTTAAGATTTCTTTTTTTCTTTTCTATTAATATTTAAATGTTTTATAATATTGAAATGGTTATATATTAAATAAAAAAATATTGGAAAGCATTCTTACCACAAGCTCGCGCTAAAATAACATATCCATTTTCGTATTTATATTGATAAGCTCTTGATAAAAATAGAGCAATGTTGATTATTACAAATGTAGATATAAATGTAATTTTTACGTAATTATTTTTTAAGTATGGTTTTGTTAATTGATACGGCTGCAATTTTTTGGGAAGGAACTTTTTCGGTTCTTGTGGCTTTGGTGGCACCAACCATCTGTCTATACTAAAATTCCAAATAATTTAGTATTAAAATATGTATCATTTATTTTAACATGATTAAAAAAATAAGTGAAAGATCATTCATACATTAAATAATTATTTAAAAACTAGTTATAATAAAAAAAAGATTTTAAAAAGATTTTCTTATATTTCCAGGTAACGTGCGTTAAATAAATTATAAGAAATATTAGAAAAATAAGTTTAAATTAAAAAACATTATTATATTATTTATTGTACAAAATATTTAATATGATTTCATAAAAATTAGTTATATATTTAAATAATAAAAGAATCAAATAATAATAAGAAATATTAAATTTTTAATAAGTACATTATATTAAATTTTTAATTTTAAAAATTAGTTAATTTTCTGTTCTTGGATCTTTTATAATTCTGTATTTACTATCAATAGATATTAGCTTTTTACAATTATAGTTATTTTTGTTGAGATTAGTATAACAGAATTTATTTCATTCAATTATAATATGGACTATTTTTTGTCAGTTTGTAAATAACTATATAATAATAAAGTTAGACAAAAGTAATCAATATGAGATCCCAAAAATAACCTAAAGTTAGTTAATTTCAAAATTAATACTTTATTTGAGATTTATTGATGTTAATTTTTTTTTGAGCTTTATAAAGATTAGAATTTTCTTATGTGAAATTTATTTTCTTTTTAAAAATTAAAAATTTAAACTACATTAAGAGAACTTACTAATAAAAAAACTTGTAAAAAGAATTTCAAATAAATTTATAGATATTATTTTTGATTATTTAATATTAATTTCAAATTTTATAAACCTATGATTACAAAAATATTTTCTAACGAGATAGAATATATGGAAAAATATATAATTGTTGTATATAGTTATATTATTATATTAAAATTTTTAGAATCAATATCAAGAATTTTTTAATTTTTTAATAGTAAAAATGTTCATAATTTTATATTTATATATGATTTAATTGAAATGATATTTTCAATTTAGTCATTATTCTTTAGTGTATTTTATCAATAACTTTTTATAGCGTATTACAATATATGATTTAATTTATGAGTAAAGTGTATTTTGTATCAATATTTTGAATCAATATGATAAATTTGACATAAATTAGTCGAAATATCAATAATGTATTTCGAAACTAATAATGTGACTAAAGTGCAGTTTATAATGAATTTTCTCGATATTAGCCTTGTCATTTATTTCTCAAATTCTCAGTTTCCGAAACAAGAAAAAAGATAAATATGTAAGAAGGATGATAGAAATGAGGACAAGCCGAGTGTGCGCGAAGCAAAAAAACTTGAAGAACTAGTTTCTGTAGAAAAAGTGTCAAGAATAGTGAATCGATCGCGTCAACGCAGAAATCGTGTGTGTATTTAACGGAAGCGGGTTAATTGACTTACCTAATGGTGAGATTTTCTAGTAGACCGTCGTGCTTTTCTAATTGCCTTTTGAGAGCTTCGAAGGTGATCGCGCCACGGTTGCCCTGATCGGCGTCTTCGAATAGGGCTATTGTCAGCTCCTCAATCTGTTCATCGCTGAATCGCATACCATTTTCCTCCATGCAAGCACGTAGCACGTGCTCCAACTCGCGCAGTTGAATTAATCCGTCTCCTATGAGTTAGCCAATAAATAAAATTATATACACTTCGATCATCTCAAGCGCGCATTCTTTTATTTTTAATTTCCCTATTCTGTTCTAATAGATTAACAAATATTTTATATCGATAAAATAATCAAGTGGAAATTATATTTGTTAGTATTTATTTCAAATATAAAATCACCGATTAATGATTAAGGACAACAAAATATATCTAAATACTAAATAAAAAAACAAATGTGTTAATTAAATATGTTTATTATCTTATGATAGATTACTGAAAAATTTTTCAGATATTAAATCTAGAGTAAAATAATGTAAATGAATTTTTAAAAGTTAAATATAAATTCGAAAAGTATTTTTTATAATAAAAATTTAAAAAATAAGATGTCTTTGATACATATATATACGATTATGGTTAATTATATTGTTTGCTTTTAAAATAAGTTAATGCAAATGATAATCTTTTTATAAATAGTAAAATAATTTTAGCGATTATAGAGTTAAAGTAAAAAGTTATACTATTGTGTATTAATTGTGTCAATTAAGACTAAACTTTATTAATCTAAATTTAAAAGAATAAAGATTAAACTAAAGTTATTAATAGCCATACTTTTAATTTATTATTTAATTAGAATTTTATGTTAATTTTATTTTATTCAATTGTAATTTCTATGAAAAGGTATAATTAATCTAATATATTTATGGATTAAGAAGCTTTTTAATGTATTTATTCTAACTAGATTGAATATAATACCTAATACAAATAATAACTCAGTAGTAATTGTAGATGGCTAAACAGTAGAATATATTTTGATTAAGTAATTAATTTTTTATTAGATCATATTCACAAAGAACACAACGAGATCTATACTATCAGATTCAGTCTATTAATTTCGATAAATTATTTATTGAAAATACTTATGCAAATTATAAAAAAGCAACATTATTAATTAACCATCGAGGAATATTATTGAGTTTATTATAAAAATTCAAAATAAGTAATTAGTGTTAAATTATTCTTTAAATTTGAAGAAATATATTAAATTATTTAAAATACTTATATAGGTATCCTAAAAACCATAAATTTTTATTTAAGATTTTATTATTTATACTTGTTTTTAATTTAATTATTATTTAAGAGCAAAAATTTTTTTTAAGATATCAATCAAGTCTTACCATATTGATATAAAGAACAATTATTGAAAGATAGTAAAGATATTGTGATTGAAAATTTAGAATTTTCATTAAAAGTAATAAAAAAAACAAAAAAATTAAGATTTAGTAAAATTGGAAAAAAATTAAATATTTTATTATTAACAGATTAGGATTATATTACCGACTCACCTATTTAAAATCATGTATAATATTTTGCATAAAAAATTCAAAAACATTTAATTCATTACATTATATTTTTCTCTTCTAATAGTTTATTGAAACTGAAATAAATATTATAGAATTTAAGAATTATAATTTGTATAAAATTAATATCATTTATAAACATATGTCGATATAAATAACGAAATTTATTATTTTATTTATTTTACATTTTATTTATTGTATGAAGCAAATAAATTTTGTAAATTTATGAATATTTAGTTGAGAATTGAATAAAATAGGTTTTAAAAAATAAGTTTGTAAAATTTTAAATAAAAAAAATTGTTTTATATTGATAAAACTTATGAGTAAAATAAAAGATTAAAAAAAGAAGTTTCAAATCACAATAGTATTCAATATATAAAATAAATATAAATATAATCAATATTTTATTTTAATACTATTAATATATATTATACTAAATGAATTAAGCAATTTAAAATATTATATAGAATAATTAAAGTAATTTTTAAATATAATAACTATGAATATTCATATAATTTTAAACACTGATATTTTATATGGAATTAAATTTTGATTATATTTTTATAATATTATTGTACTTTAACATAATTTAAAGAGTAAAAAATATAATTTACATATTTTTTATATTTTTGAATTTATACTGAAAAATTTTTGTTATAATTTAATTATTTAGTTAATATCACTTTTTTAAAAAAATAATTAGTATTCTGAACTAATTATTACATGATTATTACAATTTATATTAAATAAAAAATATTAGGAGTTGCGTAGTTTTAATGCTCTATATAAGTGTGCTAACTACATTAAGTCTGTATATCTACTATTCCAAATAACAATTTATTAAATTTATTTTCATATATAATTAAAATCATTTTTAAATATAAAGATTGAATTTTGTTCTATAACGTATTATTAATAGATGGCACATAAATAGATCAATGTGATTTTATTAAGTTTTGCTTAATTATTCGACTATTAGTTGAATTATGAAATTCTTTTATATGTATTATGAAAACAATTAATGATTTTATTACTTTAACAAAATCATTATTTTGATTTTTTTCATATAAAATAGGTAATAAAAGAATAATAGATAATAATAAAAGAGTTGGTATACTGTAAAAGAATTTTTACGTAAAAATGTTGTTCTTGTACAAATTTTATTAAATTATACTCACCATCAATATCGTAAACTTTAAACAAAAATCTAATTTTATCATCAGGTGTCTTTCCGGCAAATTGATGCATAGCGTCTAGGAATTCTTGTAATGATATCGTTCCTGAATTGTCTTTGTCAAAAATTTGAAAGACTCTTTCCGTAAAGAATGGCTAGAAAAATGTTTATTACGTGTTTAAAACGATATTAATTACAACTGTTAACTGTATATTATAGGAAAAATAATTGTATTCATTTGATACGTTTAAGAAATTTTTTATATATTTAATTAATAAATACTAAATTAAAATTAAATATGAAAAAGATAAAAGAGATTTCATTATTATAATTACATTAATATAAAATAAAATATAGTAATTTTTTATTTTAGTTGGTTGAAGCAATAATTATTATGTATTATTAAAGATTTTAATATTGTGCCATAAATGGGCAACTTACGGAAAAGTATAACATATCTAATATTATCTATCTTTATTTTTTAAGTATAACTATTTATAAAAAATAGAATTCAGAAAAGATTTTTAGGGAAAAAATTGTACAGAAAAAATTTATTCAGAAGGTTTCCAATATTTTGAAATTGTTTTATTAAAAAATGTATTCAAAGAATATAAATTTTTTTAAAATATAAGTATATTGTTAAATCTATAATTTTTCTAAATAGTGCCTATAAAAAATGAATACAAATTTTTAATAATCCGTGTTATCATATATTTATAAAAAGTTCGAATTTAAAATTTGTATCACTTACATTTTTTGATGTAACGATTTTTTTGAACTCTTCTCTTCTTATTTCTTTCTCATTTCCAACGGTTTGTTTAAATATTTTTTCTAACCATTCTAAATTACTTTCATCAAAACCAATTCTTGCTCTAAAATGTAAATGGTTTTATTTAAAATATTTATTAAATATAATATATTTTAAGATATACCTGGGACTAGTAATGGAGGCAATAAACTCCATTATTTGTTCAGGGATTACACTTCCTGTGGATTCTACATCTATTAACTTAAGTAATTTCTCAGTGATCTGTAATTATAATCATAAAAAAATAATAATAAACAATAAAAAGAATAATAATATTTTTTTAAGATAAATTATAAATAATATTTATAGTGAAATAAAATTTTTATAAATCACCTTTTCTCATTCAAAGATATAATATGTTATAGTTAAAATAATAATAAGCTTATAAATTTAAGAAATAAATATATATTTTTATAATATTGATTAATTATTAGCGAATCACTTATTTTTTATTAAAGATTTATTAAAATATTATAGATTAACTGTGGGTAACACAAAATAAGAGATTTATCTTTCAGGAGTTAATTATATTTTTTATATAGCTTGTCATAAAATTTTTTTTATAATCACAAATTTATATAATTCTTTTGTGGATATTACTCTGTAACTAATTATCTAGAATAAAATCTTTTTTAAAAAAATTATAATAGTTAAAATAGTACAATATATTAAAGAGAAATATTTTAGTTTATTTTAATCATGAAGTTTACAATATTTTGATATCTTATGATTTCAATATCTTCTTATATTATATTCAATATGTCTTTACTTTTTATATTCAATACTAATGTAAATATATCATTGTAGGTGTACATATGAAAAAGTGAGTGAGTAAGAAAATTGTGTCATTAACATTGTAACATAAAATAGAAAAAATTTAAAAATGTAAACTTTAGTAAGATTTCAGATTATATATTTTCATTTTTTTTATAAAAAAGGATTAAAGGATAGAAATTGATTAATTTTGAATTTTCTAAAATAGAATGTAATTATTATAGTTTATTTAACATTGAAAAGATAGAAGTAGAAATCAAACAGTTACTATATATATTTACAAATTTTTAGCTTTTTCAGATTAATATTAATTTATTTATAAGTAAAGTATAGTAATGTTTAATAATTTATAACTTTTTATTTTTATTTTACAAATATATGTTATAAAATTTTCTATAATTATGTTAGTTTTTATTTAACTTTTTTATTGATGTTCTAAATTTGAATTAGAAAATATATTTTCAAATTCAAGATTTTATTTTTGGAAAGAAGAAATCAGAATTTTTTAATTTAAATTATTTTCTTGAACATACTTCTCTACCCTCAACACTATTGTTCTGTTTGTCACTCTTACATACATAAAGGATTAATGTTTGAAAATGATTTTGTTCTTACTCCTTTAGTATGAAATATTTGTCTAAATGTGGTGAAATTGACCGGTTCCTCGCCGCAAAGTACATAAGCCACGCTCTCGATTTGGTCGACGAAGTCATTTTGTTTCTCGGTGCTGAAAATGAATAAAAGCAAAAGGCATGTGGTCACAGTTTTATTCCTAGAGTCGCACAACTGTGAACTTTTTAAAATTCATTTAAAATATGGAGGGAAGACGATAAAGAAGATTCGGAAAAAAAACAACTTACATTAGTCTACCTTTCAAGAATTCAATCCATTCGTCTTGGTTCAACAATCCGTTCCTATTTTGGTCGAATAGAGTAAAAAGTTTTTCCAAAAATACCTAAAGAACATGTGATGAAGATTGTATTTCTAGTTGTGTTGAGAATTATTAGCGTATGCATATATTATTCACAATATTTTAGAAGATAACAGAATTAGTTTTTTCATATAAATTGCATTATGGATAAATATAACTTATGTAAAACAAAATAAAACGAGTTATCATTAGATTTCAAGATTTAAATTAGAATTATCACGTATACATTATATTCAATAGTTATAGTAATGTGAAAATGAGACTACAAGCAAATTTTTCAAATAAAATATTATCTGCATAACAATACATCTTTTAATTAACTCTTTAATAAACAATAACAATTTCAAATAGTGAAATAATCTTAAATATTGAAATGGAAGTTTAGAAGTATGTATTTAGAACTATTTATTTTTATGAAAATTTAATTTTTGTTAATATTTAAAATTAGCGTTAATATTTAAAAAAAGTATTTGTTATTGATATTAAATAAATAAATACTTTATATAATATTAGTTGACTTATTATATTAAAATTATTATTTATTTTTGTTAACAGATTTATTTGTAAAAATATTTTAACATAAGCCAGAATTTTTATTTCTTTTTTATAACATTTGATATTTTATAACCCATAATAAATATTGATTTTCATTTAAATCTATACTTAATATTAGCTTGAGAAGAAAATTATAAATTGTAAAAAGTTTTCTAGCAATTAAATATTAACTAAATAGTTTAAAAAACCTTTCAAAAATGTTAAAGATAGTTTTTATTTTATAAAATTAATTTCTTGGATTCAAGGTCTACTAGAAGCTTTGCAAATAAAATTGATACTTTATTAATAATTATAAAATCTGGAAAATTAAAAAATTAATTATAATATCATTATTAGTGGATCGTAACACATTTGTTATTCAAGATTAGATAATTGAATAAAAGATTATCACCTGAAAATGCATAAACTTTGTAACTCAATAACAAATTTTCTTGTTTTACGTTAAATTATTTTATTGTTATAGATACATGCGAGTTTCATATTCATATCAAATAAATATATGATTTAATATTTGTATAATTTTTTCAATCAATAATGTAAATATATATAAACTTTTAAAAATATAAAAACATTAATTATCAATAAATTTAAAAAAAGGATACGTTACTAAATGATCTTACATTTTCACATTTATAAATATATCATAATTATATGAATATATGTTTTGATACGGGTACTTAACAAAATATTAAAATATTAATAACGAATTTATGATAATATGTGCGGAATATTAATTAAAAATTATCAGTATAAAAAAATCAGTATAACAAATATATAATTTAATTAAAAGAGTGCTAAATAATTAAAAATTTTTAATTATTTTTTGTAATATGTACTAACAATACTTTAAAAAGTCTGTGCCTTATTTAATTATTAATAAATATTTAGTCCCATAATATAGTAATTTTTCAATAAAATAATTAATTTAATTATAAATATGTCCAATAATTGACAACTATTATTTAAACACCTATTTTAATTTCTCAATTTAATTATTTATATAGAATTTACGTAGAATTTTTTAAAAATTATACAATATAACATTGAATTATTAAATTTTTTAATTAATTTATAAAAAGACATTAGTGATCACTATTTTTGAAAATAATGGATACACTAAACGTTTAAAAAATTTTTTATTGTTTATTATATTTCTTCTTAAACAGCACTATCACTTGAAAATAAATTAAATTAATAATTTCATAAAATAATAAAAAAAACTTAAAATGATTTAAAAATATTTTTTAAAAAAAATAGATAATAACAGCATAAATATATTCTCATACGTGATTAAATTGATGTTCGTAGTACATTTCGAAATAAAAAAAATGAGTATAGTTCGAGCTTCTGTAAAATTATCTAGTTACCTATTTATATACGAATCTTCATTTTTATTATTATGATCGAATTATATGATAAACAGATGGATTTTTAAAACATCGGCTATCCTACGAATTTTAGTAAATATCATTGTACAAATCGTTTTCATCAAAACAATAGATTAAATAAATACGTTTTTAAGAAATTAAATTGCTGTGAGTTTATTATTTGGGTTTTATAGAAAATACTATTTGTTGTATTTTAACAAATTTTTCGTTGATTAAAATGGCTAAGATGTATGTAATATATGTATAGTTCTATTAATTTTATACATTTAAATTAAGTTATACAAAATCACAGAATCAAAAATTTTAATTATATACGTTTAAATTTATTTAAATTTATTTCAAGTTTTAAAATTGTGTATACATTTTTAAATCATATAAAAAATAATTGTAAATTCCTTAACTATATATCATTCAATTAAAATCAATACGTATGAATACAAGTAAGAATAAAAAATATCATAGAAATTACATTATTATTAATTTTACAATTGTAATCTTGCTTCATTTTTTCAGTGAAATAAATAATAAATATTCATTTATATCTTAATAGTTTTATATATAATTCTTGTGATAACATAATATATAATTTATATACATTTAAATATAATTTATTGCTAGTATATTAAATAAGAAGGACGAATAGATTATATGAGACACATCTGTAATATGCGTACTTTTTTAAGTAATTGTAGAAAAAATTATATCAAATAAAGCGCATAATATCTACCATATTAAGAAAATACTGTGCTGTTTACTAAAGATATTCATAAATATGTATTTTCACAAATCCTAAAAATGATTACCAATTGATGTTATATTTCTTTTACATACTCCACTTTCCTAATAAATAATTTAATAGCTCTACCATGTCAGATTGAAATTACATTTACATAAATGGCATTCGTGTATCGGGAGCGAATGTAGATTTATTTAATCGAAAAAAATCTAGAGAGCTCAGTAATTTTTTTGTCGTTAGTTGCGAACCCAGTACACAATTCAATCCCTCAATATAACAGCTAATCAAAATAGAAGGTAATAACGGAATTAAGAAAGAAGGTTGTCCAAGGCGTCACAGAAATCTTGTTTAAGCAGCTCCACTAGAGGCGCCAAGGCCTCAGACCCGCAGGCGATTGAGCGCCTTGGTAGAACCGGGCCTTTGGCTACATTATTTAACTTGATATTCCAATTTTTTCCTATGTGCAATCTCCTTGTTCTTGCTATTTCATGATTTGCCATTTGTAAGAGTAAAATATTTATGCTCAATTTTCGAGGAGTTATTTTCGCGGTTCTCCATACGGAAAAAGCACTTTTTATAAAAAAATATCTGCCTCCTTGTTAATCTAACTATCAAATCAGATATTTTTAATTTTTTAGCCAATAAATTAATTTTATTTAATATTTGTCCGGTTGAATTAATTTATCTAATTATTTTTATTAATTTCAAGTCAAAAAGAAATAATTACTCAATTATATTCTGTCTTATAAGTTTTTAATATATTTAGAGAAAAGTATTTTAAATCTTGCACATTTTTAACTGAAAAATAAAATTTATCGTAAAGTTTACATTACATTTATCAATAGATTCTTTTATTTTTTCTTAAACGATTGTGTTATTTCTTTGAAAAATTAATTCCTATAAAACTATACAAGAAAAATATTTTTTAATTAAAGAAGATTAATTAGTAGAATCAAGAGTCAAGTATAGCAATATTTATATAAACTTAATTAATCGATGCATTCTGTATTAATAATACGTTATTTTAATATTTCACAGTATACAAGCTTTCTTAACACTAAAAATTGAATATCGGTTCAATGTTTACAAAATTAACGATAAATGTAGTATATATTATAATTCATTAAATTATTAAAAAATGTTTATTTTATTTTAAAGTCGTGAAAAAAAAATTTTTATAGAATATTTATCTTTAAATTTTATGAAGGATTATGATATATTGTAGTAAATAAAAGATTTAAAATTCTAATAAATAAATAAAAAATAAAACTACTTTTTGGTAATCTTATTTTTCTAAAAATGAAATATAAGTACATATATACAAATATATTACACTAAATTTTAATCTTTTTTGTTAATGTTTTAAATGGTATTAAAACTATAATCATTTCTTAGTCTACGAGATTAATAAAATCTATATTTTATAAAAAAAATATAAATAATTGTTTTATGTTAAAATAAATAAATCCATTTATAATTTTTCAATTAATTTTAGTTATCATAATATTATGATTCTTTCGAAATTTATTAATTATGTTTTAGAATAATATATATATTTTTGCAAATAATTACTTTGTTTACGTATACATATACTTTACAAATTTCTTATATATTATAATTTTTTTAAAATAAATTTATTTTCTTGATAATATATCTTTACTTATATTATTTAACTTCCTTTTTTTTATAATTTTTATAATATAATTGTAAAAATCAACAGTATTCGAAAATAAAATAAAATTTGAAAATACAAAATATAAACTTGTTTCAACTTATAATGAAAATAATCCATTTAAATAATTTAGAAATCATAACCAATATTTGCTTAAAAATCTTCAATAAATAAAGTAACAATATTAATAATTATTTAGGTTATATAAAAAAAAATATATATATAAATATTTTTATATAAATTAGAAATTGTTAAAAAAAAGAAATTAAAATTTTGTAAATAAAACTATTAAATAAATACACATACACATACATACAAATACATACCACACAAATTATTACTATTTCTAAATATGTCCTTACTTTTGAGTACTTATAAAATAGACATTTTCTTATAAAACTTTAGTTCAAAAATATTAAGTCTTAAATAAATTTTATTTAAAAAAAAGATTATAATTTTACTTTCTCAAATTAATACCAATACAATAACATTTTTAATAAAAGTTTTAGTTTAATATTATTATTGTTTTTGATATATTTTATATTGATCATAAAATAGTAATTATTAATTAAGTTGTATTTTAGATAAATAATACAATATAATAAATATTTAATATAACGAATGATTATTTTTAATTAATGTGGTAAATAACTTAGAAAGTAACAAAAACTAAAAATTTTATAAAGATAAAGTTTATACTAGAGTATAAATACATTTATATTAACTTGATTTGTAATCATACATATGTTTTCGATTTTTTATACGATGCGAATATATGAGGAAACAATGAAAAAAATATTTGTTCCCATACATAGGATATATTTTTTATCAATGAAATTAATTAAAAGTACTAGAATAATTGATGAATGATTTAATACGATCTTGTAGTTATTTGGCTTATTTTGTTTCTGATAAAAAATGACTGTTGAAGGAGAAATATGGCAATTGTAAGAGTAAGTAAATGATTTTGCACTTTCGCTTCAGTTTCACTAATAATGTATTTATATTGGAAGAGTATGAGTTTGGAAAGTAAAGAGACTGATCGTATTAAGTGAGCTATTTTTTGTTACAATCATGGTTGTAAGACCTTGAATGTTTGAGGGGAATTCTAGAACGTCGAAGGCTGAAGTGGACAATTACTTAGAGATGTATTAATATCTGTCCTTGTATTAAGGGGATAATTAAAGAAGTTGTAGGAGAGCCTTTCTATTTTTCGTTTCTTCAAGCATCAACTATATTCAATTATTAATAATTATTTAGATAATTCTAAATAACAGAAAAAATTTTTTTAGTTTACGTGATTTTTATTTTTGATTTAATTAACGACTACTTCGAAAAAAAAAAATTACAGCAAGAAATTATTAAAGTAAATATTAAAAAATTAATACAAGAATTGTAAATTTAAAAAACTATTAAAAATATTACAAAGATTTATTTAAAATTTAAGATTATTTTTATAAACTATCTATTTTAAATTTATTAATTTCATTCAAACAAAATCAAAATACGATTATTTTATTTGTATTTATTATGTTTTGTATATCCTTTCTTTGAAATAAAAAAGTATTTTTTAAGTTGTCTTTTTGCTAAATTATTTTTATTAATTTTTTTCTCTAAATTTTATATTTATCAAACTACTTATTAATTTTATATATATATATATATATTTGTATACTATTTCATATTTGTAAATATTATTAACTATAGTTGGCTTTAAAGATGCTATAAAATGTTCTAGAAAATTATTGCAAAATCGAAATATCAGTTTTTTAAAAACAATTTATTAAAGAATCTGATATTAGATCAAAAACTTATTAAATACTAAAATCTTCATTTAATCCTAATGATAATATTATAATAAAGAATAAGTAAATTTAAATTACACAATAAATATAGTATTTTTAATACTTTATAAATGTTATTTTATTAATTAATATGGATCATAAAATTTTTATTTATTATGAAAAATATAATAAAATAAACAATTACTTATGATACTTATTTATAATGTACACATTAATGTCATATGTATTGAATTATGTGAAGGTTTTAAATTGGATTTTTTATGTTTGCAAAATTGATTTTACATGTTTCTGATATTGATATTTATAATTTAAATTATTAATCTACATGTAACTATTAGTATATTTTAAATTATAATTCTGCTTTATAATTTGTCTATATATATCTATTATACTGATCTTTCTACTGAGTATATAATTAGTTATTGTGTAAGAATAAAATCTTGTAATGATATGAAAGAATTGCTAAATTTATATTTGTGTTCCAATGGTCATTTATATTTTATTCTTTATTTGTTCATAATAAATTTTATCAATTATATTTTAATAGTCAATATTAATGAGTAAAAAATTTATTATTAGAAATAGAGATAATGAATATTACTCAATATTAATTAAAAATATTAATAGAAAATTTAAAATTAATATTAACATGAAATGCTTATGAATAATGACAAAATTTTAAATCAGGTTTTTTTATATTTATATTTTTTATATTGATAATTAGTATAATAAAATAAAGTCTTATTTTCAAAATTTATTATATTTAATAGTTTTCATGTACATAAATATTTGATAATTATTTTAATAACTTTGTACGTTCACTTACGAATATAAATAGTATTTTTAAAAAAATATTAAATGCATAAATTATAAAAATTGATTTTAAATATACCATAATCGAGTTAAAAAATTTTAATACTATTTTTTTGAGTGCATATTGGTTATATTGAATTTTTAGTTTTAAAAGATTTAAAATAGTAATAATATGTTTTGAGTTTTTGACATCAATCAGGAAATATGATTTTTAAATATTTTGCGATTATTATTTTATATACATATTAAGGATGTATTTATAATATGTTTATAGTAAAGTAATATATATAAACAAGTATATTACTGTAGATATTTTAGAGTAGAATAAATATATTACTAGTATTCCTAATATAATAATAAAAATAATAATAATAATTTTAATAAGAAATTAAAAATAATATATTTAAATTATGGAAGAATATTATGTATTATAATATGATTGATTTGCGTATTTATTACATATAAATATTAATTTTAAATTAAAGTATAATTTAATGATTGAGATGATTATTTTTTAAAACATTAAAGTCAAAAAATGATAATAACGAGATTTAAGTATGAAATCTGCATTTAAAGAAATTTTTTATAGAACTTGAATATAAGTACCTGTATAAGATTAGAATTTTTAATTGTATAATAGCATATTTTTAAACATATTAAAAAATATTATAAATATGTGTAATTATAGGCTTCTATTATTTTTTTTGTAATTTAAGGATTTTTTAAAAATTTTGTCTTTGAATGATGTGTAAATATTATTCGTAAAACAATGCATTATTTCATAATATTCCATTCATGAATTTTGATAATATCATATTAATTAATTTTTAATAATAATGATTTACAAAGAGTTTTACTTGATTTTTTCGGTATCGCTAATTGGTGTCTCGAGTACGAAGGAGCTTACCTCATTGTGAAAGAGTATCTTGAACGCCTCTTTGGCATATCTCTGGGCGCCATCGCGTCTCAACATGTCCGAACATTCGACGAGCTTGGCTGTTCGACACCGTTCAACGAGACATTCGCGCTCCATGGCACTCATCCTTTCGCATCCTCCTGATCTGGTCCGTGACTGATCCTCTGGTGCTGCGACCATTTTTGGCTCACAGTGCAATTCGTCCTATACTTTTACGTTAATTGTCATGGTTTTTCCCCGCCTCTTTCTCCTCCAACGATCAATGCTTTTTTTCTAATCTCGTACAATTTCGTACTAGATTGTTTTTGTGTATATTTATGGCTTAGCTTTGTATAACTGCTTTACTTATACATCTATAAATTCTTATACTCCGATCCGAGAAAGGGTAATCAAAGCTTTATTTAAAAGTCGGTTGACTTTAGGGATAGTTTACTGAAAATTCTGTTTTTCATTAAAATAGTTTGCTTTTATTTTCTTAAAATTAGTTGTATTGAGGAACTATTTTAGTCACTTGGAACGCAATTGCCATAAGGTGAAGGATTGAAATTTGTAAGAACCTTGTAAGAAACTTGCGAGAAAAATGATGATGCGTTGAAGACTGTCGGAAGGGTTTCGGTTGGTGCTCGAGGCTCCACAGTACTCGAAGCGCTCGAGAAGCAGTAGGATTCGTTGATTTGAGACTGTTCGTGCCGACGGAGTCGTTGAGGCTTGAGCGCGCGGTTTCGACTCCGGCCGAATAGAGAAGAAAAAGCAGAACAAATAAATGCGTGTTTAGTTTCAAGCCGAGAAGAGAAGATGTAGGTAGTCATTGGAAAGCAATGAAATTCTCGTCGCGTGGGGGATATCAGCACAACCTTTCACTTTTTAACATACCGATTCTTTCCCTTCAGTCCTCTGAGTTTTTTCTGATTTATAGAATATTGTGAATGTACGTGCCTTTATTATTTATACCTATGTATTTATGTTCATAGACTTTTAGGGAGGTTTGTTAAGGTACACGACTTTTTCAATTCAGTATCGAAGGAGATTACCGACGAAGTACGGTAGAAATTAACTAATGCAACTATTTAATAAGCAAGTTTTCAAATTAAATTCTAAAATAAAAGTATTTTTGAAAATTTTATAAATCGCGTGTTAGGATTAAAAATTACAAATTGTTTCATAATTATTACAATAAGAATCAGAAAAATTATTGAAAATATGAAATCATTATATTTGTTAAAATATTTTTAATTTAATTAAGTAACCATACTCTTATGAGAAGTTTATTAAATATATTGTGATTTAGTTATATTTAAAAGTTTGTAAATTAATAGAAACATTTGTTTAAGTTTCTTGTTTAAATAAATTACAAAAGGAATTTTTTTATTATTATTATAACATTTTTTACAAATTAAAATTACACTGTTGTAAGATTTATATTTAATTACAATGCTTAAATATTTAAGATTTTTTTAAAATTTATTCATTCCATTATTCGTTGTTTTTATCGAGCTAGAATATTTTATATTAATATAGTAAAATATTTAATTTTTGACAAATTTAATTTAATATAGCTTTATTATAATATTAACTTATTTATACATTGTTAAAATTATATTATTCTAACGAAATAGAATTCAAAAGCTTCGTAATGTTTCAATGATATAGGTTATATACTGTAAAAGTATATATAATAGATCTAATATAAATTCTTATATGATATTACAACGAATACTATTGTCACAAATATGTATATCGAATCACATAATTTGATAATATCTT
This sequence comes from Dolichoris vasculosae, assembly GCA_018907195.1. Lineage (NCBI taxonomy): Eukaryota > Metazoa > Arthropoda > Insecta > Hymenoptera > Agaonidae > Dolichoris > Dolichoris vasculosae. Next base: position 4,160,514 of record JACCHY010000002.1, on the reverse strand, counting down.
ACTAACTTTGAAACAAATGAAAAAAAATATAAAACTTCGTTATTCAATTACATTGTTGGAGTAAATAATGTATAATATAAACCCAAGTTGCAAAATACTAAATTAAGTTTAAACTTATTTTAATTTATTATATTAAATTTTTTTTTATAATATTCCTTTTGTTCAAATGAAACATAATAAATAATAAACAATAAATAATAAATAATAAATAATAAACAATAAATAATAAATAATAAATAATAAATAATAAATAATAAATAATAAATAATAAATAATAAATAATAAATACGAATTACATTGAATATGGTTCATGAAAGGTATAATTATTAATCATTTAATAAATTGAATTAAGTAATTATTTATACTACTCCTTACTTTAAATGTAACAAATTATTTATTGTAATTTTCTACAAAGAATAATGATTTTCAAATAATCTTTTATCAGGTTATAGCTGATAAAAATTAAATATTTCATGTTATAGAATTTATTTTGTATTATTCTTCGATGTATTACATGTAAAAGTATGTATTAGAATAAATTTATTTTAAAGTAACATAAATTTTGAAAAATAAATTTTGTAATTTATGTATACTTAAAATATTTAATGATGTATCACATTTAGATCAAATAAAATTAAAATTTATATATAATTTAAAAATTTTAAAAATTTTCTGAATTTGTCAAATATTTCTTTCTTTTATTAACTTTTGAAACCTTTATTTATTAATTATTTAATATTAAAATAGTAGTATAACAAACTAATTATATTATTTTTACAATAACAAAAGATTAATTTAACTAATATTAATAATATTAGATATAATAAATAGATTTCTTATTAAATAATAGATATTTACATTTCATTAAATAATAATAATTTAAAAACTTAAGTAATTCAATTTTGGATAATTTTTCGCGTTTTCTCGGGAAAATCAATGTAATTAATTAAAATAATATTTAAAAATATAGACTTTTGTTATTATTTTTAAAGTTTCTATTATAAATATATGTAAGCAAATAAGAAAAAATGAAAGTGTAAAAAGCAAGAAAATTGTGATGAAGTAATAAATAATGATTATAAAGAGTAAATATAGAGCAGATGCTTGTTATTTTAATAATCTATAATTTAATGATTTTTGCATTTAATTTATAATTATTTTTAATATCCTTGTTCTCGTTGAATTAATATTTGATTTGCAATCGATCTTGTATAAATATTTCGTATAGTCTCGGGGTGCGTATGTTAAATCGATGATAGTGTATGATAGTTTGATCCAGGAAAGTCATATAAGATCCACAAGTCGAATAATGGGTTGCGTATGGAGTTTGAGATTGTCACTCAGCAGGCACAAAACTGAGTAATGTTATTCGAAAAGATATCATTTTTCTCCATACCTTAGTCCATGTTTACTAGTATTTTTAAATTCATTGAAATTTGTATGACTCGTGAATTTAACGTGGTAATTTTGAAAAATATCTTGAGATATATTAGTCTCTTAATGGTTTCAACTACGTAAGAAATATTTGTTTACTAAACTACCTAACTTTTTTACTTTATTTTAAATATATTTTTGAAATCTGAATTGTTAGAAAATTTTAAATACAAATTATGTATTTTAGAGTCTATTATTAATTAAATATAATACTACATTTTGGTATACTATTTAATTTTATTTTTGATAAATCGTTGTATATATTTAAAACTTTTTACTTTCTTAAATATTAAAAATTATAAATTTTATTATTAATTAACTTTGTGAAATACACTTTTTTAATTTTTCTTTAGCTAAATATTCATTACATTTTAGTATTTCTATTAAATTTGTTTGCCAACCTTATTTTATTTTTCATTGTATTTAAGCCAGTCACTAATCTTGTAATGGTGAATTATTTAATTTTCTTTAATTATAAAGCTAATAAAATTAATTATTTAAGTTTATGTATTTTATCCTTTTCTTTTATGTAAATAAATAATGAAGTACTTTATTTTTCAAATTATTTCTTGGTCATTATTTTTTTTTCAACCTCTATAATTATTTATGTAATCCTAAGATTCGAATAATATTTTAAATTAAAATTTTTGGGTTATTTATAATAGCTGTTGAACTTTCATTTTTACAAAGAAATTTATTAGTACTATATTATATTATTTTATTATAGTTTTGATTTGTAAATACTAAACAATTGATCAGAGTATTTTATGATCAAATGCAGATTTCAACCAACTTTAGATTTAACTAATTTAAAAAATATATTCTAAATAAGTTTTATTTTTACTATTATTACATATAATAATAATAATGACAATAATAATAGTAACAATAATGTATTATAATTTTTTTTATTTTTAATTTTTGGTTTTGGCTAATTTGTTATAATATTGGATTTTATATTTTTTAAAAGTACGAAATATTTAAAATATTTAAATGTATTTAATTAAAATTGATTATTATTTTTATAAGAATTTATTTTATTTTTTGAACATTTATCCTTATATTTGTAGTTCATACCTATTTTCTATATTATTAAAATTATAATTATATATATATATATTGTAGAAGAATGTTAAAAATTGATTAAAAGTTTTTTTTAATAGTTAATTTTTTCTGCGTTTTTATTAAATATTATTATATTAAATACATCTACGTTAGTCTGATTTCGTATTTTACTATTTTATATTTTATCTTAATGGTTATTTCGAAGAACTATTTATACCTGTAATTTATATTTGAAAAAATTAGAATGTTTATATGATGTCTTTTGATAGTAGTTTTTAACTATTTTTTCATTATATTTAAAAAGATTGCTTTTTAATTTTTTAAATCGTTCATAATAGAAAATCATTATTCTTAAGTGACGTCGTAAATGAGCTTGTTACAAAATAATTATTATAGTTTTACATTCAAGGAGATTAAGTCTTTATTATTTGTAGTTTAATTAATTAATCAAAACTAAGTATTTTACACCAACTAGATCTTTGCTTACTTCAACATACCAATAAATCGAAATTGATAGATTAAGGCAAAGCAAAAATCTCATTTTAATCTCAATAATTTTGATAAGTTTAGAATATAAATAAATTGCAAGATAGATCACATTAAATCACGATATAATTTTTCTCGTCCTGCCATGGCGAATAAATATAGAAATTCTAAAGTAATAGAATATTTTACTATACCTCCGGGGCAATCTTATCTAAATGTTCTCCTTGTTTCGAGCCAGATCCCTTATAGGGATTCAATATCCTCATCGATTCACAATTATATGCTAAAGGCGTAATATCTCGTTAGAGTGGAAATAGAGAACACTCAAGGTAACTCTATGTGCGCTGAATGATAGGAAAAAAACAGGATGGAATTTTCTTGTCATTTTGTGTTTTTAATTTTCAGTTATATGTTTGTAAGGTATAAGAGGTGGATAGCGACTTTGCTATTAGAATGCGTAGATCAAACTCTCAAGTTCGCATTGTATTTTTGCAAAGTGTTCATTCAGAAATTTTTTACGAGTTTACGTAAAATTTATTCAATTTTTTCAGAAATATTAATAAATGTAGTTTGTATAACACAAAGTTGTAAATATTTTTAATATTATAGTTTTATCTTTGAGTATTATGAAAAGACAAATCTAGAATATAAGTTTACAATATTTAAAATTTGGTTTTGAATATATATATTATATTTAGTATTATAGTTTATTATAATATTATAAATTATGGTATTTTTAATGAAACATCAAGTTTTATTTCAAATATGTCTTAATACAAAGTACAGTGTTATCGAGCGTACATTAAATGGACGTAACATAATTAGTAATTCGTAATGTTCCGAATGTCGAGAAAGCGAACGGCTTGTTACAATTTATTTAATTAACAGTTGAATTGACCTTGATAATTAAATGATTCATTTTTTTCTCCTGTATACTTGAATCACTTTTCAGATTGCCATCTCAGTTGTTAATGTTTATAATACCATTTATATAATCATGTACATTGATTAACCTAGAATTAAAGAGTAATATATTTAAAAATACTTATATATATTAATACATAAAAATAGTTATATATATCTTTATGTATTGTTAGATATGCTAACTTTGTTGATAAAAATATTCAAACGAAAGTTAAAATATTACAGTCATAATACAAAATAAAGAAATTTATAAGAAAAAATTTATTACAATAAATTTTAAACCCTAATTTTCAGATTAATTTATTTGGTATATTAATGATATATCTAGTCCATAAATTAAAAATTTTTTAAATTATTATATATGTAAGATTTTATTCTAATATTATAAAAAATATAAATTTCTATTAAAATATAATAATTAAATATAACAATTATTTTTATAACATACTATTAAATAAATATTATATATAAGTATAATATTTTAGTGTTATGAATTTTTTATTTTGATTATTAAATCTTAATAAAGAGTGTTTCTGAGAATGTAAGCTAGTATAATTTAAAATAATTATTCATTGAATTTTTTTATTTGTAAAGAATTTATTAAATTTTTTAGTTTTAATTATATTATTCATATTTTTTTACATAAAGAGATTTAAATAAAAAATAATTTATGATTAATAGAATTATGCAAATTTATTCGTTAACATATTTGTATTATTAAACAATGAATAAATTAAAGTTGGTACATTATTATTTACATATAAATTAGTGTAATTATTATAAAAAATTCATTTACTGCAATATTTAAATAATATTGTCTAATTTAGGAGAATTTAATATTTTATTATTTTAGTTTCCTTTTTATGTACCTTTATTAAGCTCATAATTCACTTTATATTATTAATTATGTTAAAAAATTATTTACAGTACATTTATAATTTTTAATAATATTGTATATTTGAAAAAATAATATTATTAAAATCATTTTTTATATAATTTTTATATAATACTTGAACAATAAAATATGTAAAAAATAATTTTAAGTAAAAACATTTTTACAAAGATATAAAAATGATATATAAATCGTCGAAGTTTAGAAATATAAGAAAAGCTGAAACTAATCGTGTTATTTACATCAAGAATTGTAAGAATATGATCTAAGTGAGTGTAAAATATAAAATACAATAGTCAAAGTTAAGGGTAAAGGTAAGAAAGCTAATCGGAATGTATTATGAGACGAGTTCAGTGTGACGATGTTTCGTAGACGATGAAGCTGTGGATCGTAAGATGTCACGGTTATAGGTACGAATTCAATCCTCTCCTTCCTCGCGGTCGACAAGGTCGACGCGTGCGCGCGTCGGTTAGTCAATTTGTACATGCGCGCTTTCAATCGGCTACGACTCTTGAAGTACCTTACCGGCAGTGAGTTCATCGTCCTTAACAGTGGAAGATCTACCGGTGATAGCCAGGTACGCGAGCCAGATATGTTGGCGACTAAGGAGGAGAGAACCGAACACGAGTCAATAAACGATTGAACTCATTCCAAAGAGATTCGATTTCGAAGAATATTAGGAGTAAAGCTCGCAATTTATTTTTAGAATCGATTAATGGGTCCTTTAACTTTATGAATGGAGCTCAGTATTGCGAAATAATTTTTCGCTGGAATCCCTTCCATTTTGCAAATATATTCTGATGTTCGTGTTTTTATGCTTTTTATCACTCTCGCGGGTATCGTTCTGTCTGTTTAAACTAATTCCTTTTTAAATCACTATTTTCTGCCTCCTGAACAAATATTTGTTCTAAAATTTACCATAATAACTCATGTCGGTAAAAACTTTGACAGTATGAATTTATCATGTCCTCAATCTTCTTTCTTTCTCTCTATTTCTCTATGATTACTCAGATTTTCATTTTGAATTTACTTCGTTTTTCATAAATAATAATATATATATATTACAAATTAATGTACAATTAGAACTTGTTATTAAATACATTGCTAATTTTTAAATTTTACAAAATTTATTTGCTTAAAAGTTGTTTTTTACATTATTTTTGTCATATTAATTTTCAAATATGTTGATGCAATTGAAATATGAGTGAATTATTAAAAACTGGTTTATATTTAATATTTTATCGTTTTCACATATATAAAATAATATTCAAATTAAAAATTTAATTCAATACTTTATAACAAATTAAAATTTATATTTTATTTCTCTTAAACAAGAAAATGTAAGTATGTAAATAATTGATAAACTTATTTTTATAATTTTTCATAAGGTATTAAGTACTTTATATAAAATTTATGTCAAATAAAATTATGTACACATACGTAGATGAAGGTGACACAATTTTCTTCGTTTTTCTTACTACTCGGATGGATGGTGAACTCTTTACTATGTTATGATGTTCCATGCAACTTCAACACCATGTGCAGTTGTTGGATTCAGGATGATGCAGATTTCACAAAAATGGATATAAGTTGTACTGGTGTGCCTTTTGCTAGATTTCCAGGTAATGTTTTATCTTATTTCATTTTCTTAAAATGACATTTCAATTAATTATTAATCGAATTTGTTTAATATCATTATTTATAGGTTTATTAGATATTTATATAGTATTAAAAAACTTGGTTTAACTAAAACTTAGTTTTATTAAATTTTAATAGTATAAATATAAAGAATTAAAATAAAATATAATAACTAAAAAATTATTATTCTTACTAAATAATTAAAATAATACATTATATTTTTAAGTATTAAATTTCTTATATTACTATTTACCAAAAATATTGTATTATTAATGTAAAAAATCAATAATAGTTTTAAACATGTGCGTTCAATATTAAAAAGGAACAATAATTAAAGTGAATAATTAAATTAGTTTATTTATTAATATGAGTTTTATAAATATTTCAATTGTATATGCTATAAATAGTTTTATTTAAGTACACTTCATTTATTATGTAGGATACAAATTGATTTGACTATAAAATAAGATTTATTTGCATTCATCTTTGGAAAGATAATAAGTTATGAAAAATTTAATATGTTGAAAGTGATTTTGATATGTGGTAAAAAATCTTCGATAAAAGAAAAAAGAAAATTTTTGTTTTAAATTATTCAAAGAATAATTTAATACTTACGTATGAAACAAAAAAAATATTATGTAAAATATAAGGTAATATACATTTTTAGATGTCTCCATAAGTTATGTCGCACAATTAGATGTCGTTGGTTCGAATCTGCAATTATTTGACAATGAGGCCCTTGCCAGTGCATCCGGAGTAGAAGCACTAGGTCTTATGAGTAATCAACTGATGAGTATAAGCGAAAAATCACTTTTGTGAGTACCAATTTTTTTAGAGATATAAAAAATATCATATTTTATAATAGAAAATTAACTTTTTTTAAGTTTCATCTATTCGAAAAGTTACTTAGATTCTTTTTAATTTATATTCTTGGTATTACGAATAAACTATACAATTAAAATTTTTAAATATAAATTTATCTGTACAGTATCTAAAATTATTATTAGTACTAAACCATGCTAATTTTGAGCACACAATATTTGTCTCGAATAAATGTAAGAGCTAATAATATTTGCACTCGTCAATCATGCAGTTGAATTTGCTGCATTTGGCTCTTCGTTCTTATATATACATATTTTTTTTCAGCTTTATACCGCTTGATTATTTACTTATTTTTATTATATGTAATAATATATTTTAAAGGGGTTATACTTAACTTTATTTCATAGTTTTAATATTGACTACTACTACATTGCATACATCAATTAGAATGATTCGTTTTTGCAAAGAAGCTTACGATAATAATAATATAATAATAAAATAATAAAATTTACGATGACAGTACTTATTAACACTGTGGGACTAACATTCCTCATTTTTTTACAGTCAAAATTTTTTGAATCTATGTTTACTTCCTCATTTTGGGTTTATAAGAAAGTTCAAACAATTCTTTTTTAAAGTACTTTTGTATTTACATTTATAAAAATCATTATATTTTATTTTCCTCACCAGGATGTTCTTGCCATCTTTGAAAATACGTTGTATGATTTCCTACTAGACTTGGCTCTTATTTTTTTATCGGGATCTTTGCGCAGCTCATATTGAAGTAGGTTATGCACTTTAAATTAAAATAAAGTAACATTTGAGAAATAAAGCTCGATAGATTTATCTGTGATGAATGAATAATGAAAGATGAATCTAATGTAATGCATTCGAAATTTAACATGATATTATTTTATTCAACATACTAGCCTAATCATTTTGATTTTATTGAATATTTGGTAATTTTAAAGTTATTATGTAATAAATTAATATAGATGACGTGATATCATTGTCAGGTTAAAATTTTGATATTGATTATTACATATTATTATGTACTACAAATAGTACATATTAATACATTTCTATAATATTTTTTTTATTCAGGGGTGTAAGTAATAGTCTGCGCTCCTTGGATCTAAGTTATAATTCATTGGAGGAGATACCAATTACAGCTCTACAAGATTTAAAAAGACTAAATTGGCTTAATATGCATAGGTGAGATAAAATATGGATTTTTAATGAATTTTAAATAACTTCTATATATATATATTCTTGGTTATTAAAATATTTCTCGTAATTACGATTTAACCAATCGTCTGAGTCTATTTTTTCGTGTATTTTGTTTTTTATATATTTTTCTTTCAGTTAAATCATGCATTACATGAATTAAAGCTTAATCATTCAATATATTTTGCCAATTATAATAACTAAACTATAAAAAGAAAATTAAATATATTTTAATTTTTTAATAAATGTACCACGTACATTTATCTTTATTTCATTTTAATATTTTCAAATATTTACACTTCAACGTCGATCGAAATTTTTTAAACCATTTATATACATTCACACAATAATTTAAAATTAATCTTGAATCTTTAAGTGCAATTTTACGAAATAAAAATTTTATGATTTACTTCTGAAGTTATATATCAATTTTTCCCTTAAAAATGAAAGTATTATATTTATACAGAACCAGTATTGTTTTTAAAGAAACATCAAGAAAAAGTAGATATTGAAAAATTAATTAATGTCATTTTGTTAGACCTAACTTTTTATATCAACAATTTGCTTTAATACCTTTGATAGAGTTATTATATATTACTTATATACAATTAATTCTGTCTTCAAAAACAATAATAATCTTGCGATTACTTTCTTACATGCTAAGTTTTTTTTCTTTTGTTCAATTGTTTATATATTATGTATTTTAATATTATGATTTAAAGTAACTTACTGTAAAAAGTTAAATTTATTTAAATAATATAATAATTCAAAATTATTAAAGAATAAATAAAATCTGATAAATATTTAAGGTGAAGTGACTATTATTCAAAAATTTTATAAAAAAGATCAATATATAACAATTTATTGAGAAAGTAAAAATTTTCAATTCTGAATTGAAAATTATTTTTAAGTTTCCAAAAATACATTAATTACTGTATTATATTTATAGCAATATTGTTTTAGCTTGTAAAATAATTAAACAATATATTTCAATATAAACGTTAAGAAGGTGAGCTTAGTTACTTGGCATATATTTAAATGCCTCGTCTAATCTCAAAATAAAAAAACTCTTGTAACAAATACAAATATTTTACGTGTGATGAAAAATGAAATCATTCAAAAAGGTATCGAAGCAACAATTGTAATCTGTACAAATTGAAAATATTTTAAATACTCCTAAAAAATAAACGAAACGTGAAAAATGTCGGGAAACAGTTTACTCTGGCATAAGATGAATGAAAACAAATGCGCCACGCAAGACGTCATATTACCATCGCCTGGTGCAAGTGTAAACAGTAATTATACGGACGTATCAAGTGATGACTTTAAATATTCCTATCTATTTTCGTTTGACGCAGCAATCATCTAACGACATTAGAAGGAGATTGGGGTTACGTGAGCGACACACTTTCCAACGCCTTTTTCGGCGACAACTCGATTGCCGTCATACCCAGAAGTTTCTCGACGTTAGCCGCCCTTATCTGGTTGAACCTCGACAACAATAATATCGAAGAACTTCGGGAGGACGCCCTGCCTCCCAACATCGTTACATTAAGTCTCAACACAAATTTGCTTAAGTCTCTACCGAGTAGTTTAGCAAACCTTAAAGATCTCACTTGGTTGTATCTGAGAGGTAACGACATTAGCCACCTCGAACTTCCCAACTTTAAGAGCACCAGTTTGGAGATGATTGATCTTAGCGACAATTGTATTGAGAGTATGAGCTACGCTAATTCTATCAACAGAACTCTGCACATTAAAGATCTTAATCTTTCGGGTATTTTTATAACATATTTTTAATATTGGCAAAATGATCGATCAAGTTACACGTATTTTATTTTATAAAATATCTTGATGCATATATTTTATATTTTGGATCAGTTTTAATGTTTATTTTGTAAATTTTTTTTAATTTTACATTAGAAATAGACTTTTTGAAACTTAATTTTTAAATATTAGACAAAATTCTTTTTGTTTTGCAGTATAAAATGCATTAATAAAATCTTTTAAATATTCAAAGAAAAACATAAGAATAAGAATTTAATTCAAATTTTACATTCTTTTTCATTGATTTTAATTTTTTTAAAAACGAATTTAAATTTTAAATGTTTCACTAGCTTTTAGTTGTATTTAATGGATTGATCTCTTGAATATGTTATGTAATTATTTAATAATAATGATGTAAAATTAATATTTTTATGAATAATATCTTTTATTTAAAATTAAATGCTAATTTTATATGAAAATTTTTAGTTGGCTAAAATTTAAATACCTCTCAAATTAAAATATATATTTTAAATGCCTTTTTTATCCTTGAATAATCAAATATATTCGCTTAATATTAGTAATAAAATATATAATTTATCTAATGCATTAATTTTTTATAAAATAATACATTATGAGTTATATTTTTTCTATTAAAAATAGCAATTGAAAATAAATTATTTCACTTTTACATCTTTTCAATTATAAGGGTATTTTTTTAAGTTAAATATGAGTTATCCTTAGTTCTAGTATAACTCAAATAACTGTAGCTATTCTAGAAATTCTATATAACTATAGAATTTAACTGCAGTTAAATTCTTGAGTTAAACTATTAATTCATCTAAAATTAATTTTTTAATGTATTGTAGATACATTTATATATAATATTTTTATATTCTATATTTTTATAGAATAAATATGTACAAAAAAATTTTAAATTTAATAGAAATTTTATAATTTTTATAATAATATCAAAAGTGAATATATTAATGTTTACCATTAATTTATGAGAGTTATGTATGGGTGATAGGTAATCGTCTATCCAACCTATCAAAGGATATTTTTGCCAATATATTAATAAGACGCATCCATCTTTCATCTAATGGTATTCAATCAATGGAGAATGGAGCATTCCATGGACTCGAAGATACCTTGGAGTATCTAAATCTTGAGAGCAACAAACTTACATCTTTACCTAGTGCTGTTAGTTCTTTGAACAAGATATCCTATCTGTACTTAGCGAATAATGCAATACACGATCTTTCAAACGACAGCCTTATTAAGTTTGATCAAGATTTGAAAGCTTTATCTCTTGCATCCAATGGTTTCGAGGCTATACCTGTCAATGCTCTTACCGGATGCATGAATTTACTTCATCTTAATCTTGGTTATAACAAGATATTCAGAGTGGAACCGGGAGACTTTGATTGGGCTGAAAATCTCGAAATACTTTTGCTTAGGAACAACATTCTGACGCATCTCAAGCCTTATACTTTTCGAGGTTAGATAAATTAGAAATTTGTGTTTTTAGTGAAAAGTTGATTTTACACAAAAAAGTTTTATTTCTTAATAAAATTACTAATTTTTGATCTTTTAATTCAAGATTGAAACAAGCTTTATATACTGTAATTATATTAGCATAATTTTTATGTTTGCGATTAATGATTTCAAATTTTCAATTTAATTATTGATTTATTTAAAGAAATATATTAATATTAGATATTTATAATAAATTTAAAAAAAAATTAATATTTAATATATTTAAATAATTATTATTTTATCGTTATATTTTATTAATTTAGTTTTCAATATCTTAACAAAAAATACATAATTTTTTTAATATCTTACATACAAAAATGACAAAATTCAAAATAATAATCATTATAAATTACATTGAATTATTTTAATATTATATGAATAATTTATAGAGAATTTACCTAAAATATAATGAAACTTAAAATATTATTAATAGGAAAATAAATATATATTGAGAAGATAAATTTGATTTAAACGTGTTACTTATTTAAGTTTTAATTAAATTTAGTATTTTTAAGCATTTATCATTAATTAAATTACGATATTTAAATGTTAAATTCATAAACTAATATGAACATAAATTAAAAAAATAAATTATAAATAGGAGCAAGCAGATTAAAAGAGTTGAGCCTATCATTTAACCATTTGGCTGATATCGCTGATGAAGCCTTTAATGGTTTGGAGGATAGCCTTGAGATCTTAGAGTTGAGCTTCGCCTTCTCCACGGATGTGTTCCCACAACGAGCACTGCGATCCCTCCATAGTCTGCTATGGCTCGTTTTAGACAACAACAACTTCCACATGATTGAGACAACAGCCTTCTACTCGTTTCAACAGCTTCGCTACGTCAATTTGGAATCAAATCGCTTGCACTATCTGCCCGATCGCATTTTTTTGGCGGAAGTACACGAAGAGCTGCGCGACGTTAAACTTGGATATAATTTCCTTGAAGGTATTCCTGAAAGTACCTTTCATAATCTGACAGAGCTAAGAGCATTGGACCTTACCGGAAATAGAATCAAATTGTTGGATGCTGATTCGATCAAAGATTGCCCAAGGCTAGTAACAGTGTCGCTTGCTAATAATAGAATTTCCTCCATCAATCCATATGCACTAAGTGGTCTATATGGACTTAAATTTCTACATTTGGAATTTAACAAACTCACTCAATTAAATTTTGAAGTATTCTTTGACAGGTGATATGTTATATCTTATTTAACACTGTATTGCTAAAATATTTTATGGTTAAGCGATATATTTTAAAACTGAACTTATAATGACAGCCGTAGTCATTCATTGTCTAAGGAATTACTGAATTTAGAATTTTATCAAAATCAATATACATAGATATACTTCGTTGGAAAAGTCGACAATTTTATCTCTAAAATTAATTTTTTAATCGCGTAAAGTAAAAGTATTTAAATCTTAATTTATCATTCATTAATAAATTACATTTTCATTTGTTTAATGTTGAGTTTTTATTGAGTTCGGAGTTAAAAAAATTACAATAAAAAAATCACAGTTAAAAAATAATTAAAATTTTATATTATAAAATTAATATTTATATACATATAAAGTATTAGTTATAAAGTAGAAAGTATAATATAAGTTTATTATGGTTACATATGAAACTTATTGAAATTAAAATTAATAAAGACAAATTTTGTTATTTCCTAATTATAATATGTTAATTCATAATTTTTTTTAAAATGTGATATTTATATTGTTTTTCATTGAATTTCAGTAATTAAAAAATGTCATTATATTTTAAGTAATTATCATATTTAAAAAATCGTAAAATTTTTGATTTATTAAAAATTTAATGATTATGTAAAAGATACTAACGTATATATTTCTATGTATTTGTATAGCGGCAGTTCCGATTTTACATTGAATGTATCTTATAATTCAATTTCAACTCTGAATCCAAGCTTTGCAATGATAAATTTAACACGACTTGATTTGAGCTTCAATAATATTTCTCACCTGACTGCTGATATTTTTATTAACACATCAAACTTGAGGACTATAAATTTACAAAATAATATCTTATCTATGATTGAACCAGGTATTTTCAGTACTCATTTAAGTTTTATAAAATAAAAATGATACTATTTGAAATAAGAATATCTTAAATTCTAATATACTAATATATTACAATATATGCATTACATATTCGAGAAATATTTATAAATATACAGTTACTAATAGTAAATAATTATAATTATGTTAATAAAAGTTAAGATATTTTCATATAATAATAATTAAAAATTATTTTAAATATTTCTGCTTGTAAAATTTTTTGGTTTACTAGATTTATCAATTTTTAATATTGCATGTTATTAAATAATTTGAAATATTGCATGAATATTATTTAAATATTATTTGCATATTTTTATTTTTTAGTATAATTTTGATAATTTTGTTTTTTTCCATTATAAATATTTATTAAACATTTATTACTCAATATATTTTACTTAGTAATAAAATTAAAATTAATAGAAATTGTCTAAAGCATTAAAATAATTTCGTAAAGAAATAATTTATTTAAATAGACTAAACTGCATATTTTAGATAACAAAATTGAATAATAATAATAAGTTATTAATAATATTAATAATATTTGAGAATATAATAATTTATTAAATATTTTTATTTGAAGAATTACTAATTAAATGCTAATTTTAAGATTTATAGTTTATAGTTTATAATCGTATATATTGTTTACGATAAGATATTTGAAAATTATTGAGATCTCTAATAATTTTTTAATTTAGAAATGGATTTTATATAAGAGTTTTGCTTTTTTTAATATCATTACGTTGGTTATTGTTTTCTATTATTTTCTATTAGTTTTTATTACGTTAATTTATATTTGTTAACACATCATATTTTAATGACTGATTTTATAAATTTATCGTGATTTCTAATATCTAATTAATTTTTTGTTTAATTTTTTATATTTCTGTTTTTATTATGTACTATAAACAAGAAAAACTATTTATTTTAAACATACACGAAATACAAATCTCATTCAATAAGATAGTTTGTATTTTAACTTTTTTAATAATAATAATAAAAATTAACGGTTTAAAATTACAATTTTATTCGAAGGTACGTTTGCATTAACGAACTTAGAAATTTTGAAACTATCGGATAACCGCATCGAATCATTGCGAAAACAAAGCTTCAACGGTCTCGTTGCACTACAGCATCTCGATCTCTCCGGTAATGTTCTTGCTCAGTTGACGAATGAGCAATTCCGCCATCTGCGAAGTCTCCGAGTATTAAATCTGTCGCATAATCGACTGCGTTCATTGTCACGAGACGTATTCACCGGTACGCGGCTTGAAATCCTGGACCTCAGCTGCAATAAGTTTACGGTTGTTCCGTCTGCGCCTTTCCTCGACGTTGGCTACACATTGCGGTGAATACTTTTTTACTCCTTAATAAGGCATTAAAGAATTTTTCATTAGCTCTGTCTATATAGAATCACAATCATAATCTTGAAGGCAAAATATTTAAAAAAATTTTCATATAAAGAAATATGCAAATAATTAGGAAAATATAATTAATAAAGTAATTTGTGAATAATTACTTAAGATTTACAACATTTTTCAGACAAATATGTAATTAAATTTGTATTTAAAATATTTAATATTTTTGAACTATAGTATTTAAAAAAAATCTCCTTAATTTGGTATAAATTTAATGCTATTTAAATAAATAAAATAAAATGAATGAATATAGAGTTGTTGAGTTTGAACTTTAAATACATATCACTGATATAAAATATTATGAAAAATAATATGTTAAAATATAATTTAAGATGATATTATTATATATCATTAATAAAAAATAGAGTACATTATAATTTCATTATCATTTGTAGAAACATCGATCTATCAGAGAATTTCATCGATCATTTAGATGCCTCGTCTTTTCCAACTTCACAACTGACAGCATTGAATCTTGCACATAATCGTCTGCAAATTTTACCGGATAATTCGTTTGTTTCACTGGCGAAATTAATTGTATTAAATATTTCACAGAATCATTTACGGGCAAATTTCAAAGAGGTATTCCATTACCTTCCCGATTTAAAAAAACTTAGCTTGGCCAACTGTAACTTTAAGAATATTCCTCATTTACAATTAACGTCGCTCAATTATTTGGACTTATCTCATAATAATATTGAAGTTATACGAGAGAACGAATTACAGAATTTTCGTAACTTCAAAGTTTTTTTATTGACCAATAATTCGCTCAGCTCAATAGGTGGATTTAAATTGGATTTATTAAGGGAACTAGATATCTCAGGAAATCCAATTAAGGTAATTTAATTTGTTATGAAATACATAGATAATGATACTGCTGTTTTTTTTGTCTTTTTAATCATTTTTAGTCTAAAGATATACCATTAAGAACAATTTTTTTATAGTTTTAGTAGTATAAAAATTTTATTCAGTTAATATATTTAATTTTTAAATAAAAATATCTTTTTAATTTATCGAAATATGAATGTTAAATAATAAATAATGATAAATTAATTTTAAATAAAGATTTAATTAAAAAAAAATCAGAAGTTATATTATTAATATTTAAAATATAATTGATTTAGGTTTTTTTTAATTATTTTGAAACTTTTAGTTCTTTAAAATAGATAAATTTTACAAAAATTATATAAAAATATTTTATTTGAAAATATAAAGTAGTATTCAATTAAACAAATTTTTCAAATTAAACATTTAGATAAAAAAATGGGTATTAATTTGAATGCGTTGACTTAAAATATACATTATTTATCTCGAATCCAAAATTGTAATCAAATGAGTAACAAACAGAAATTTGTTAAAATGCAGGAGTTGTCAAGAAATACGTTTTCTGGATATCAACGACTGGAAAAACTGAATATTCGTAATTTAAATTATATTTATATAGTCGACAAGTATTGTTTACAAACTTTGCGATATCTTAAATATTTGCGGACGCAAACGTGGCCGAATGTAACAAACTTTCGGCTCCGTGATTTGTTGAGTGGTCTACCGTTAAGATATGTTGAGATTCAAGTAATGGAGCAACAACTGACCGATCAGCTGCATCGGGCGTTTACGAAGCAACTGAAGGAGCTCAGTATCACTGGACAGAATCTGCGTTTCATTGAAACTGACGCATTTGCGACCATCGAGGGCGCTGAGCTTGTGCTTAGGATTAGAGACACGCAAGTTCAAAGATTCCAATCCGATATATTTCTGTCGCTTACGAAGCATATGTCCCAGCTTACCCTTGACCTCAGGAACAATCATATCAACGAACTCAGTCCGTCAGTTATTTATGGAAATCTATCATGGGAGACCGTTGGTACCAATATGGTTTCAGGTAAGCGTTACTCTTGTCCATAATTTTTAAGTGTATTATTACGCATCACATACAGACTATTTTAATTTCGAACTATTTCATAGTTGAGTAATTAGAGAATTAGTAAAATCCATGAAAATTGAGAAAGAAAAATAATATACATATATATAAATAAATTATATAGATGTTTATGCAATCGTATTCGTTTAGTTTAAGTATAGCATTTAATATTAACATTGAATGGATATAGTTGATAATTTATGAAATTCTTTTCTCTTAATAATACGTAACTTAAAATTTGTAACTGAAAATATAGATATATACAATTTCATAATTACGTTTCATTTATAAATCATATAAGTATATGCACATGTGTATAGGTTATTAATTTTTTTTTATCAGATAAATATTTATAAATATATAATATTAATTTAGTTGGTTTATTTATTAACGGTAGCTGATTGAAATAAAGTTAAATATATTAAGTACGAAATACATTTATTTATAACGTATTTTTAATTAATTATCACTTTTTAAATAGTATATATTAAAAAAAAGATTAATAATGAGTTAAAAATCAAAATTATTCAAACTTAAGTTTTATTAAGTCTTTAAGAAAATTTATTAAAAAAAATATTTTTAAAACATTAAATTTTAAAACTTATTTAAATCAAAATTACTTTCTTTTATCAATTATTAACGTTAAAAATTAATATTATGAGGTAAAATAAAATAAAATTGAAAAATATCACTTGATGTATGTATATTTTATTCCAAATCATTTTATGTTTGATACTTATACAAAACTTTGTAGTATAAATTTGTAATACGCACATCTTTAATACGTTTCGATATATTTTACAATGATAATCAACTATCTTACAGATAACGTATGATTAGTTTACATGGTACAAATGGACACTCGAATGCCCGTTACAAATTATATCGCCAATCTTCGAAATTAATATTAAATCTATAATATGAAAAATATTAGAACTTTCAACGTAAGTTTTTTAATATTTAATTGAGATAAAAATAGCTGATACTTTTTACTGAACATTTAAGTAATTAATATTAATAAAAAACTTAAAAATGAGATGGCTATCCCGAATTATTTTATATCATTAAAAAAGAGTCTTTACAAATCATAATCTATACACTTATATGATGTATACATCGTATAGATCTATATGTTTATGTATATGTTTTAAACATTATAACATATTTTGATAATATTTTCTACATTATCAACAAAAACCTTCTGAAGAACTTTTATGAATTTATTCGTATAATATTATTTCAGAAAATTATTATGAAATTAAATATTTGTATAACCCGTATTTTCAGTATGACTTCACTAAATATTAACACGAATTTAAAAATATTTTTTTCAAAGCTGAAAAAGAAAACAAATACTCGTTTTAATAATTTTTAATTCATTACATAATTTAAAAAATTTTAAATATCTATAAAATTAGTATAAGTATTTAAAAAACAAAATTTTTATAATCACTTATATTCGTATTAGATATAGATCGTTAAAAGTGAATAAAATATGAACTAATTTTCACATTTTCATAAATTTCCATATATGAACATTTATTTATTACTCAGAATAATTATTAAGACAAATCTTAAAATAATTTTTATTTAACCATAATTTAAAATAATATTATATTAGTATAGCTTGGGTTGATTACTTGCACTAATAACTGACAAAAACAGATTTGACGAGCATTAGCATAATGAAAAATTCATCAAAAATCTGATTTTTTGTTTTGAAGGAGTAAAACTCGATGTTTCTAGTTCCAAGATTCTCGGATGCCGTTTTAGTGTACCGCTTGATAGAGTTTGTTGTAAATCAGAAGCTCCGTTTGAATCTCTTTCATTTCCTCAGGTGGACTGCAGCTGTCGGGGAACCCCTTGGAATGCGACTGTGAGATAGCGTGGTTGTCGCTATGGCTACGTCGGTGGTTGCGCGAGTCGCGTCAAATCCATACGGCTTCCCAGTCGGACGCACGTCAGCTACGAACTATTGCGGGTCGGGCTGTTTGCACGGAGACGACGCAGCTGTACTCATCCGATCGGGCTCTTCTCAACCTCGGTGCACCCAACACCGCCTGTCAGGCCTCAGCCCTCAGTGGCGCCCCCGGAATCCGAGTAGTCACACCCGCTCTTACAGTCCTTGGTTTTCTCTTTGTCGCTGTGCGCTAGTTTCAGTTTGCTCAGTTTAGGAGATTTCTCTTTTTTTCCTTCTCAATTTTAACTCAATTTACTTTGTATTTATTCAAAATGTAGCTTAAGGAAATAATTTATACTGTTCGGCATATCTCGAATCAATTTTTATTCTTTAAGTAGAATATCGTGAGGTATTCAAGATTCAAAGCTCCAATATGATTATAAAATTTAAGAATTATTATTTCCATATTTGATTTTGAGTAATGCCTACCTATATTGGTAGGTATGAATAATTTTATTATTCAATCTTGCGTTGCTAAAGCGAAAGTATCATAAAATTCTAATAGTCATTTAAAATAAATAATACACATTTGTTTGACTGATAAATTGTTGCGATATTAATAATATATCAAATCAACTACTTAAAAATTCAATGCTTTCATTTGAAAGATAATTTTCTTTTAACGTACTCTATTCCATTTTAATACTGTATTTTTAAGTTGTATTTAAAAGCTTTTTAAGATTTATATACTTGTTTTTGAGTATCTTGTACGAAATAGTTTACGCATATAGAGTAATTCAAATAAGATTAATAAAATCGCTGAACGGATCATTGATTCTATGATCAATGAATTTGAAACTCACGATTCATATTTCGTGTTTTATTTGACTATTATAAACTGCTTCTTCCTCGCGATCCTATTTTTGTCATTTTATTATTTATTTATATAAACTTTGTTTTTTTCAATAAATATATAAAATCGTACAATCTTCATAAAATACAACAAACACGGATCTAATTGATTAAGCTATATAATTCAATGATAAGAATTTTCGACTTGATTAAAAAAATCCGCGCTTTGCGAACTTCGGAGAACTGGACCCTTAATAGGCGTCTCTTTTTTCGATGGAGTGTTGCGCATATTTCCTTTTCCCTTCCCTTCTCTCTTTCAGATATTGTAAATGAGGTAAAAGTGTAATCAAATGGCCGGTGCCTGCGTATGCTGTAAACAGCCTTCGACATTTTCTGGCCAGTCGCACACATTTTCGTTCGGATTAAACACAAGATTCACTGGACAGGGCATATGATGCTTGCGTTCACCCTCGCACATATAGTACATTGTGCAGTCATTTTTATCCGGATGATAAGAGATGTGATTATCCTCTTCCTCGCACGTTACTTCGTTAGCTGAAACATAAATATTTGAATATAAATACGTTTGTTTTTTGGTACATCAATTGCGTTCTCGATATTAATGTATTTGACGAGGCAAATTGTTAATAGAGAATTTTTTATATAATTATATTATTATTATCAAATCAATTATAACTATTAAGATAAATTCCTTTTTTCTATTATTATAATTATATAGATTATTAAATAGCTGATTGTAATAAAATATTAATTTTAGTAGTAAGACTGATAAATTAAGAAAAATAGATGAACTAAGATGAACTATAGGTAAATAATATATATGGAACTAATGATTTGAACTATTTGTATTACTTATTTATTCATTTATTTTAAGCAGAATAATGACTAGGTTTTTTCAGGAATTTTTTAAACGTATTATTAAAAAATGAATAAGCTAAGTATAATAAAATTATAAATATCTTAAATTTAAATAAAAATTTAGGTTTGAATATACCTTTGTATTATAATATAATTTTTAATATAATAAAATATATTGCTATGAGTTCATACATGTAAATTATTATACATAATAAAATATAATAATATTTGTAATCTTAATAAAAAAGGAATTTAAATCATTATTTTGTAATTCAGAGATAAATATTTTATATCGTTAATTAATCATTAATTATATAATTTTAATTGTATAAAGAACTATAGTTTTTTTTTAAATTGAAACCGTTTCAGTATTATAAGTATTGATACTCGTTATAATATTATAATGTTTAAATTTTTTTACAATAATTTATAGAGTCTAATAGCAAAAGATTTAAATGATTTTCTTAAAAATAAAATGAAGTTGAAGATTTTAACGTTTTATTTCAACTTTGTTTCATTTTTTCTCAAAAAAATTATACGAAATTATAAGAAATAATTTTAACATAGAATTAATTATAATTATAAGTTCAAATGATATTATTACAAAATATACTTTTACCATCTTTGAAATAAGTGTATTATATACTAATATTATATTCTATATTTTTAATTATGTATTATATATTATTTTAAGAATTGAGAAAAAATAAATGCATGTTTAAATATTTTCCTGGTTGTGAGTATTAATAATATTTGTTAAATATGCGTAACAAAATTAACTGTAATAATTTTATAAGAAATTTTGTATACTGTTATATTATTGTATATTGTAAAAATTAGAATTTGTGTGTAAAGTAATGAAAAGTTTATTAAAAAAATTAAATATTTGTTTTTTTTGTACATAATTATATTTACGTATTTTTAATTTATAAAATAGACTTGTTAAAATTATAATACGTTTTAAAATTTTTTAAAATTTATTTTGTATAATTATTTAAAACGGAATTGATATATCAGGCTATAAGATAATGTTTAGCTTTCATAAAAGATGTAATAACAATATCGAATTTGATTGTAGAATAAAAATTGCAATTTATTTAAAATTTTAATTAATAATACTTTTAAAGAATGTATATTTTAAGAAAATATTAGCAAATTTATAATTCAATATTATAAAGATTATTTGAGTTTTATGTCAAAAGTCCAATTTCAACTAGTTTGTATTATAGTATTTATGAGCTATGATATAAATACGTTAATTTTGTTATAAAAATTTACCATCAAATATTAAAATAAATATTTCTTTAAATAAAGGTATATCTAAGGCATTTTATAAATATATATTATATTTATCTTATTCATTTATAATATTAATTAAAGTATAAAAAAAATTTTTTTAGTATTAATAGTGAAAAATTTGAATAAAAATGATAAAGAAACTTTTTCTGTTTTTTGAAATTTTTTTTATATGACAGATTAGAATAATAAATAAAACATATTTAAATTATAAAAGTTAATATTTGAATAAAATTTTAGAATAAAAATAACAAACGTCTATATTATGTTAAATTAAAGTAGTATATTTATGATTTATGATATGTCCTAAAAAATTAATTTTTTTAGCCAAACAATGTATTAAATGTAATTAAAATTAGTAATAGAGTTAAATATTATTTTTATGCAGTTATATAATCTTTCACTACATTTTTTTTGTTTGAGCTTTATATATAATTTTTACGTATTTCTACTACAGATATATACGCCAAAAAATGAAATGATTGTTTTAATGACTTACGGTCTTTAGTTGTATACTTTCCACCGCGTACATTATTTTCATATGGCCCTTCAAATTCGAGCTTTACTGTATAATTTTGTAATTCTTTCTTCATCGCCTTAATTAATGGAAATTTGTTGTTACCACAGGATCCTTTAAAGTCATCCATATCTATTGACCAAATCATAATACCTCCGAAACCTTCTTCCGTTAGCCAATTCATCTGTAAACATTTATTTTCATTGCGTATTGATTGCAGTTTTACAATTAAATTTTTTTTTTTGAATAAATAACATTTAATGAATTTATACGAACTAATAAAGTCGTATTTTTAAATTTTTTTCTATAAAAGTAAATGAATGAATTTCATTTGATAAGTTTATATAGGTTAAAAGTATAATAAAAAACTACTTAAGTCACTCAATAAAAATGAAAGATATCAAGACTATTATTTAATTACTTTATTAATGAGACTCCTCTCGTCATCAAAACCGACCCATTGATCATCCTTGTAGGCAAATGGTACTTGCTGTTCACTATCCCACACTAATGTTGTATTATCCTCGTTAAGGAAACTGCAAACCTATCGAAAAGTTTATAATTTCCATAAATTATATTTTATTCCGAAAGCACACAAGAATAATTACAATTTCTTGAAATTATATTAAACATTTATTAGAATTCTAAAAATGTACATTATATGCTTTAATTAACATTAATGAATATATAAAAAAAGAATTGTAATCATATAAAGTAAAAAATTAAATATTATATAAAAATATTATTCAATTCATTTTTTCTTATTAAAAAATAATAAGTATAATTTAAAAGATCTAAAAATATAATATATTTATATTAAAAAAAAGACTAAAATATTTATGAAAGTTCTTGAATCATGTTAATACGTTATATAATATAAATAGAATTAGGTACTTTAGTGTACTTTTCTAATTACAGCTTTAGTGTACTTTTCTAATTACCTCGTAGTACGAAAGGAAACCAGGCTCATTAGTAAAATTACCAGCCAAACCACCGCCGGAAGCCGGTGCACCAATGTCAAATTTTGCTTTGTCAACGAGTGTGAATGATCTTCCATATGTTGGCATTCCAATCATTAGTTTTTCTTTCGGTGCTCCTTGTTTTACCCACTCACGTGCACTATAATCCTGTAGATTTTATTTTTTCTGATTCGTATCTTTTTATATTTTTACAGATTCAAATTATTTTTAACGATCTTTAAATTTTTTTCTAAATCGATAATTAAGTTCTAATGATGGTAAAACACTCTAAAAGATTTTAAAAAAAGACAAATCGTTATTCAAAACAGTTATTAAATTTGATAATCTTTACGTCAATTTTTAAAATTTTATATTTTATAAATTTTTATATCCATTTATTTTATATATATTTATATATGTTATATATACATTTATATATATTTTATATATATATTGTAAACTTTTTAAATATAATAGATAACTTAAATATTGTATAAATTATTAAAAAGTAGCCAATATAAAAGCTATATTATAGAAATATCGTAAATTTTTGGAATATCAAACTTCACAATTACTTTTATATACTTACTTGACAATTACTAATTTATAGCTTAATTATTAATTCCTAAAATTATTGATAATACTATTTTTAAAATTTTACTACATAACTACGTCGCTTTAGAAAGATTAAATTCACTTGAGTAGAAAACTAATATCATTTTATTGTATCGAATAGTATCTGTACGGTACTTTTATTATACGTTACATCATAAGTTGGGATATGGTAAAGACAATTTGTTGTCAACCGTATAATGTCGTGAGAACGTGACATACTTTAGTTTTTGGATATGATATAAAGTAAGTAGGAATAATTTTACTTTTTAATTTTTTTGTTAAAAAAAGTTAACAAGAAATGTAAATCAACCAATTTTATTTTTTTAATTTTTTGTATGAATTGACGAATATTTTTTTTAGTTTTTATTAATCGGAGAAAGCACTTACCACAGTAAGTTTCTTTTGGTAACTAGTAGCACTTTCTAGAGGGAATAGGGGACTGTTGTGTCCAACCAATCTCTCCCATTGTCCGTGAAAGTCGTAAGTCATGACATTTATAAAGTCTAAGTATTTAGAAATCTCGGGTACGTCGTATCTAAAAAAAATTTCATACATTACATGCAAATTCAGTTAAAAGCAAATTTAAAAAAATGTTTGTTTTTAAATATTTATATATTACTCATAATATAGTAAAATTTAGGAAAATATTGTTATTAAAAATAATGTATCGAACAATGATGAATCTTTAATTTTTATGCAGTATCAGCTTTGATTGTAAAAGAAATATTTTTGTGTAAGTTTGAATTAATTTAATAATATTACTAAATAAATACTTTTATTTGTACTTACCCTGCAGCGATTGCTTCGAAACTAGCTGGAACAGCAGCTGAAAGAATAAGTTTTGGTTGACCTGCACTTTTGGCTTCTCCTTCGAAGGCTACTCGAAGTTCTTTTAGAAGATTGACATATGCCGTTCGATCATCAGCACCTCTAAAATAAATAATAGATCATTTATATTATTATGATTATTCAAGCTATACATTTTTACTACCTTCTATACACAGTATTATCTGAAATTCAAGAAATATTATAAAAATTGTACAAACAATATAAATGTTTATTTTTTAATACTTTTTTATTGAAATTTCATTGGATAACAAAGCTAGTATTTTACTTTATAAGAAAAATTTATTTTTAAAATAAAATTTAATTTGTTTTTCAATGATGCAATCAAAAAATAAATTAAAAATAACGTTTAAACATAAGCGATAATTACCGTGGATATTCCCAATCGACGTCTAGTCCATCAAATTTGTATTCTCGAAGGAAGTCGATGGCTTGGTATACGAATTGATTCATTCGGAATGTATTACTTGTTAGTTCTTTGAACGGTGTTGATCCAAAAGCCCATCCACCGATAGCTAGAAGAATCTAAAAATGAATAAATTGATCATACATTTTTACAATATAATTTCTGTGTAATAAAAAATGTTCTATACCTATTACTTGTTATTTAATCAATTGTAATTTAGTATTTTTTATCATTGAATTTTAAAAATTTTATTTACATTCGTTACGATTACGATTTAAACAATTACTGATTTTCGATAATTATATTAATTGAAATATTAGTGATAATTATAGATGTACAAAGTTGTATACTATATTATAAATTTTGAGAAATACTTTAAATATTAAATACTAAAAATAAATCAATAGAAAAATAAAATTTAGTTAATGATAAGTCGTGTAATGATAGATGCACATAAATATGAGATATATATATAAGTGAATTAATTTGACACACTTTTAATGCGTATTAACTACACTTTTAACATTAACTACAACATATATTATCTTGTCATTCATTAAATGCAATTTTTCAACTTTCTCCTAATGTGAATGGGTCGAAATTTTATTTAAAATGTATAATGTTTCAGTATTTTTTTTCCATATTATATCAAGAAAAATTACTATTTAGATATATATCTTCTTTCACAGATTAAATACATCATGTATATTAATATATGCATGCATGTGTGTATGTCTGTTATCATTTATTGTTACCTTCATATCAGGATTCTTTTCGCGAAGTGCTATTAATCTTTCGTACATTTCAGTATCCTTTTCACTACTTTCGGATAATAGATGATTTTTTAATGTTGCAAAGGCATAAATTACATGTGTGCAAAGGAAGGCATCAATGTCTTCTGGCATGAATTTGCCAATGCTAGGCCTCTTGTGTGACCAATTTGTTAAATAACAAATTGTTTGTGGGTCTCGTTCTAGAATAAAATAAATAAATACATAGATTGTTATAATGTGAAAACTTATTCATTATTACCAATCAGTTACAATAGTTTTATTGATTTAAATAAATTATCATGTGTTTAACAGTAATGCAAATTTTATTGATTTACATCTAATTTTTTAAAAATTAAACTCTTTAAATATAATACAAAAATATTGTTCTAATACTTACTATTAAAGTTATTTTATAATTTAATTTAAATTAAATTATTTAAATTAAATTATTTAAATTAAATTAATTAAATTTAATTTAATATAATGTCATTTAAAAAAGATATTGTTATTAAACTTTTATTATTAAATTATAAAATACTTTTTGGATATTTATTAAATAGAAAAGCAATATTATATTTGCATTTACGATTTTATATTTTTATTTAAAATTAAAAACATTATTTATTAACTATGGCAAAGAAAATTATTCGTGAAATTAGAATATTTATAAAATAAAAATTTAATGTAAGTTTTTTAGATAGACTTTCATAAAGTTATAATTCATGTAATTTTTCTTAATCTTTTATTATAAAACTATTCATCAAATGAATTATTATAAGTTTACAATAATATTAATAAAAAAAGAGTAAAATAAATGTAAATTATAAAAACTGATTGTACATTCTTTGCGTTAAGAATTTTTTATTTCAACATAATTATTAGCAATCACGAGGATAAAAAACGGTTAAAAATTATTCGTAAATGATGTCATACGGCTTTATTGGCACAATAAAAGATATGCCTATAAGAAGCGAAAATTTGATGTTAAGAGCGTGTCCAAAATATTCTCCTAATGCACTTCTTTTAAATAAATGGTTTGCAAACACTTACGCCTCGATACTGAGTTAATGACAAGTTGCGTGGAAGGCTTCGTAACTTTCTTCGCTTTGTTGAGTACTTCTGTTACGGATATCTTGTAGGGTTCGGGTTTCTTCACAGCCACCTCTGTGATCGTTGACGCCACAGCGCTCCAATCCACATCCTTAGAGTTGCTACCGCGTGAGATACCTCGGAGCTCTTCGCGTATCGCTCCAATTAATGGATATTTTACATTTCCACCACAGGTAGTACCATTGAAATCATCCATATCCACTGTCCACACCATAGCTCCTAATGAAATTTCATAGTACAGAATGAAGAGGTTTGGCCTTCTAATTAAGCTAATAAGTTGTTCTCGATTACCTTATAAATGGTACTATCGTTAAGAACACATTTTGAAAAAGATTCGAAATATTAATTTCATTGAGTTTACATTAGTCGTATGGAAACTTTTTTAATACTAAATTTTTTATTTGTATTCATTGTAATATTCATAATAGTTACAATAACAGAATTAAATTATTATTTAATGTTTTTAAAAATTATTGCTATATGTATGTGATATAAATATTATCATTTTTTGAATTTTTCATTGAATTATCTATAGATAACTATATTTGATCTAAAAAAATTTTTATGTAAAATAACTTCTAAATGTATAAAAGACTTATTCACTATTAATTGTTATAATTATAAATCGTTCAAATTCATTATAATATAAAATATATATTTTAAAAATCAGATTTAATTTGTTTGAAATAAGAAGTTACAATATTATATTTTCTTATATTTATTTTGGATATTAATATTAATACCAGAAAAATTTATATTAAAAGAAAATAATATTATAATTTATATTCTATTGGATATGCTATATATTTAATTAAATTAGATATTTTTAATTGGTAAATTAAGTTAGATATTTTTAATTAGATAAATTAAGTTAAATATATTTAACTATGAATTAATGTAATTTATGACTAAAAGATCAATTGTACAAATAAAACTTTCTTAGCAATAATATTAAATTAATAACGTGTACACGAATTATATTTCTCATATATCCTCGTTGAAAAAATATTTTTGTTTATAAAATAATAGTGATAGAATTTATAATAAAAATATGCAACGAGTCATAAACACCAAGAAGTTAGAATCTGAATGGTCACGATCTTTCTAAAATGAAGCATTAAATTTTTACGATTGTACTGTACCTCCGTATTGTTTATCTTTGAGCCAGCGCATCTTGTTTCTAATGGATCTTTCGTCGTCAAAGCCGACCCACTGGTCGTGATGCACGAGGTATGGCACTTTCATCTCATTGTCCCAAATATAGGCGGCACCGTTCAGTAGCATCTCACAAATCTATACCGACATTTTTTAAGTGTTTTAGTGCTATCATTAAGTTTTCTATCAAGCATACGCAATCCGTGATTTTTTATTTCTTCTTTTTAAAAGAAATTCGCTAAAATAAATTATTGCTTTATGCTTTTTTATTTTATGCTTAATAATTGACAATGTTGCTGGAATATTTCAGTCAAAAGTTTTCGACGATACTGTATGTTTACAGATGCTGATAATATATTTTAAGAAAATATTGCACAAAACTTCCGAAAACATTTAGGAACATAAAAATTTCGGAATATAAAAATTTCATAATTCTAAGCATTATCAATAGTGGGTTCTAATGATAATCTACAATATCAAACTAATTGGAATTAAATATGTGCATAAATGTATATTTGGATTAAAAATTTAATATATAGATATTTAATTGAAATTAAATTAGTATTGCAATTTTTGGATAAATTAAATCCTGTTCATTCAAGTAGTTCAGATTACTTTAATTTTATACATATATAAGTATATTTTAGAAATAAATCGATAAAAAAGTAATTGATTGTAGAAAAGAAAAATTATTTCCACTAACTAGAATATCTATAGATTTAATTGAAATTAATAATCTAAGATTAAATATAAATGTATATTATTTCATATGAATAAAAAGAAATGAAGTTAAAAAATGTGTGCCTGTTAAATATTTTTCTTAATAATTATTATTATATTTTCAACAATAAAGCATTTTTAAATTTAATTTCATAATATTAGTACTATAGAGATAAATAATTACTAGAAATTAAATTATATTTTTTTCCATTTGTTAGGTATTAAAAACTTTATTAGATTTTATTAAATATGTATTGTAATTTTACCTTAATATAATAATCGATTAATTAATATAAACTATTTTTATTAATTTAATATTCTATTTATAATGCACATTATAAATAATTAATAAAAGAAGTTTTATATAAAATTTATTTTTCTAACGATCGATTAATTTTTATTTCAAAATGTAACGAATTACGTACAATGTAAAGTATAAAATTCATTATTTTTTTTTAAATTAAATAGACAATTATTATAATGTATCCATTTGAGTTTTTAAGTCGAATAACATGTATGTATGTATGTATGTATGTATGTATGCATGTATGTATGTATGTATGTATGCATGTATGTTTGAAATGGTATCATCAGATTTAGTAGATTTTTTAGTAATTATAATCGATTTTTAAATATGTTATCACATAATATATCGTATAATATAGTTATAAAATATCTAAGAAGAAATATCTATATTTTATTTTATATTTATAATATAATATGAATTAATACTAGACTTTTGTAATTAATAAAATACATTAAAAAATAAATATATAGCTATATTTAAAATGTATTTTGATAAGTTGATAAAAAAATTATGACAAATCTGCCAATAATAAAATTTATTGAAATATCATATAAAGAAAGAGGATTTTCAACCGAAGTTAGTATTGATAAATTTCATTGCAATCCAAAATTCTTTACTAAGTCATAGTTGAGTCAAAACAAAGGATATGCAACGTTACGATACAGATATATCGAACGAGTCAATGATGAAAGGAAATATTAATATTCTTTTATGAAAATAGTTACACTTTAAAGCTAGTATTAAACATGAGATTGCAAAGTAGAGTAGTGCGTAACTTACCTCATAATACGCTAGAAATCCCGATTCCTTGGTGTATTCGCCGGCTTTTCCACCGCCGCTCGCCGATGAGTGAACCTTGAAATTGTCCGGGTTTGATAGTGTGAAGGAGCGTCCATAAGTTGGCATACCAATGATCATCTTCTCCTTGGGCGCGCCAAGTCTCACCCACATCGAGGCCGCGTTATCTACACTCAGCTGTTTTTGCCACTCTGAGTCCAAGGACGACGCGTAGAGCGGTGCATTATGCCCGGTTTCCCTTTCCCACTTTCCGTGGAAGTCGTACGCCATTAGGTTTATGAAGTCAAGATAACTAGAGCATCAATTGGGAAATGCGCAGTCAGTTTTTCCTAGTAAATCTTCGAGTTCTACTTTGGCGCTTTTGCTTTTCTTGTTATGAAAGTTTTCATACAGTTCGGTATAAATAAATTACGAGTCGAGAGATTTTTTTACTTTAATTTTAGTATTATCTTGAAATTTAAAGGATATTTATACCGAGTATAAAACAAATATAATTATTATGAATTATTGAAAAACTTGTTTAAAGGGAAATATTAATATTAAATTTGTAAATTAATTAAAAATTACAAACTTAAAGAATCTAATGAAGTTTTTTTCTCAAGTCGGATAAATTTTATATCTAAAATTATATTCTCAAAAATAAATATAGAGATCGATACAATGTTTTTTGAAGCTAACTTTCTCATGTTTATATTATTTGTTATATTTTTACGTAGTTTTTCTAATATATTAACAATTGGAAAATTTTTATAGTTCGATGTATAAATTTTTACCGTTAATTTAATAAAATATATTTTATATTAGGCGCAAGATTTATTTTATGTATCTTTATTATGAATGGTTATTTTAAAATAAATACCATTAAACGGATTTTTTGACGTATCAAAATAATTTCTGTAAATATATAAATCTCATTAGTGTAAATTCTTCTATAAATCAGATAATTCATTAATATGTATCATAAGCGTGATAAATTAAGTCTAACGTAATTCAATAGATGGCATCTTAATTTAAATATAATTTTAGACAGATGAGAATTAATTTATTACCTTGTAACGGCAGGAACGTCATATCCGCTTTTTACGTTATCCGGTCCCACTGGTACAGCAGCTGTAAGTAAAAGCCGCGGCTTTTTACGTTCCTGGGCTTCAGCTTCAAATGCTTCACGAAGTTCTATAAAATTCAAAGGTATTGATTTATTATTATCATAGTATAGGACTTTTAATTTTAATTTTTTATCAAATCTTTATGATAATAATTGTGTACATATTTAATAATATTGTTAAATTTATTCGATTTTTACTGAATAAATTAATTTTATTAATTTATTAAATGATTTAACTTTTGAGAATATAAATAGAAATATCAAAATATTTTTTAATTTTTTAAAATATTGATATCAAATAAATACAAACATGGCTAAAGAAAATAATAGAAAAATCCACGTTTAAGAGTATTAATTATTGATAAAGTAAATTTATAAATGTTTTATATTAATATTTATTAAGATTTATTTGTTATTTATTTGATTTATATTTTACTTGTTTATAATTTTCTTACATGTCTTTATTCTATTAAACTTATAAAGTTAGATTAAAATAAAAAATTTTTAATATTTTTTCATAAGTATTTAGTAAATATTAATTTTGATATTCAATTGATACACCTGTATATCATTTTTTAAATTTATAAAATTGACAGTTACTTAATTGAAAAATATAAGATTTTTCGCTCGTAAGTAAAAATAAATTTAGTGTCATGGTTTTCTAAATAACTATTTC
The DNA here is from genome assembly GCA_018907195.1 of Dolichoris vasculosae. Lineage (NCBI taxonomy): Eukaryota > Metazoa > Arthropoda > Insecta > Hymenoptera > Agaonidae > Dolichoris > Dolichoris vasculosae. The sequence goes on along the minus strand of JACCHY010000002.1, from coordinate 4,128,394 downwards.
AAAAAGAATTAAAATTATTAAAAGAAATAAATTAATTATTATTATTAAAGTATTAAAAAAATTTTAAATACTTATTAAGTTGAAGTAATTTATGGGATTTATAGATCGTGAAAATTTAAAAATGTAGTGACACATGTTTTTTAGTTTTTTTATTGTTATGATACATATATAATTCTTCATAATAAACGATTCATTTATTATAATATGTAATTTATTGTTAATATGTTTGTTATAATATATATTATGTTTTAAATAAAAGTTCAATTTTATAATTGAATGTTCAATTTAATTTATTTTTCATTTGTATTTAAAGTTAAATAGTAGAATAATTTAATTAACTGTGTATCCATAATCTTATTTCTTTCTGGAGTATATGCATAACAGTTTATTTCTTAACCAACTATAATTTAAAGTTTATCCATTGAAAAATATGTTAATATATTTTAGTAAAATACTTTAATTTTTAAAACTGTATTAAAAGTTAATTTATATATAAAATTTATGTTATAAGTATAATAAGAACGAATGAAATATTTTATTTATTATTATCATTCTAATAACCAAAAATACCTTTAAGTAGCAAGACAAAGTTCTTTTTGTCATCACCACCCTTTGGGTATTCCCAATCCATATCCAGTCCATCAAAACCTCTTTCGCGAAGATATGGTATGGCACTGTAAATAAAAGTTTGTCGTGCATATCTTGTCGAAGCTACGTCTTTGAATTTCTGTGTACCAAATGACCAGCCACCTAAAATATTTCAAATAAATTTAATTTAAATTCATTCAAATATAGAAATATATTTTGTAAAAGAATAAAAGAAGAATAAACTGTACTTATATTTTTCATAAATTCACTATTTAAAAAAAAAATTATAAATTAACTCTTTTTATTACCAATAGCAAGAAGAATTTTCAACGATGGATTTGCCTTTTTCAGACCAATAATTTTTTCATAAAGTCCGATCTTTCCATCTTTAGTCTCATCATTTGATTCAAAGCTGGTCAATTTATTTTTTTTGAGCCAACCAAAGGCGAATATTATGTGTGTGCATAAATCAGCTTGAATATCTTCTGGCGTAAACTTCCCAATTTTTGTACGGTACTGCGACCAGTTCGTATAGTAACATACGATCTAAAAAACAAAAACAAATTGAAAGATAAAACAAGGAAAATTTTATATAACTTATTGACAATAAAAAGTGATAATATAATAATCTTGTAGATGATTTATTTATTAACTTTGTATATAACAGTTTTAATATTTATGATATTAAGTATGTTTATAATAAGTACAAAATATTATTTCTATATATATTTATAATATTATTATAATTTTAATATATTTTAAAAATACAGGGTTGTTTCGGTAATCATTTTATATCAATTTTACACGATGAAATTATAATAAAGTGTTTTTTAAAAAATAATTATTAAATAAAAAACGTAAATTATTGAATTAAAAATTTTAAAATATATCAAAGAATATTTTTGGAAAATATGATAAAATTAAGTAATAATTTTTAGAATCAAATTGTTATAAATCAAAAAAATTATATATTTAAAAAAGTGAAAAAGGTATTTCGAGAAAGTTTGACCGCTGATTATTGGTGTACGATTATATATAAAACTTATAAAAGTTTTTACAGTATTTTAGATACGAACATTTATTTATGAATAAACAACTAAAAGTTTTTAGTCATAGTTGCTTTCTCTAACAAAAAAGACAATCCATATAATTTAGAGAAGTATCTTACGAAAAATTATTATATTTAGAGTATGTATTTTAAGAATTTTTTGTATAAAATTTAAATAATGTAAAATTATTTGGTTTTGTGATATTATTCATCGATATGTTTTATAAAAATAATTTATATATACTTATAAAATATATTCATTTATTGATATTTTGAATGCATTATATAGAATTGTGAAATTAAATATTAGTGACAGGTATTTATTTCTCCAAAAATTTTTTTATATTTAGTATTTGTATCACCTAGAAGCTGAAGTACTTCATATACACATCTTTAAAGTATTATTTGTAATTTTTTTTCAAAAGTATAAAGTATTCACTTTTGAACTAATATAATTATAGTTTATAACTCGATAGTATAGACATTGAAAAATATAATAGAAAAGGAATACCACGAGCTTTCTTGTGCGCGTTTCCAAGTGAAAGAAGTGAAAGAGATAGTTACTGCGTTACTACTAACATGTATATTATCATTTCAATAATATTGCAAAAAATTGTGATTTAAATATCAAGCACTGTTTCAGATATTTAAAAAGCGTTTAAATAATTTTATTTAGTTAGAAGAAAGAAAAATCAAAATCAATGCACACTAAAATGTATAATATATATTTTATAAATTTTGTAGTTTTTTATTTGCTTAAAAACTTATTACACCACATTATTAATTATTTTGTCGAGATAATATTTATAAAATATTATAAAAATCCTCTAGTAAATGAATAAAGAAAATCAAATAATTAAATTTCAATATTATATTATATCTTATGTAATATTAAATATTATAATTTTTATTATAATAAAATAATAACCATGATTGATTTTACTTTAAATGAAATTCTTAAAATAAAAAATTCGTTTTTACTTTAAAAGTTTATTTTGTATTAAAAGTTTTTACGAAAGACTTATTTAAAAATTATCAATATTTATGTAATGTTAAAATTTACGTTACTTTTCTTAACACGAAAAATTATATAGAATTATTATATAGATTACCTTATAATCGTCCGTGGCTTTGCCGGGGTTCAGTTCATTCTTTGTGCTTTTGTTGCTTATACGATTGCGCGTTACTTTAAATCTATTTACACTAGCTGATACCTCTTGGTCATTAGAAAGCGAAGGTCTTGACGTTGTTGGTCTACGGAATCTCTTTCTTATACCTTCATGGGAAAGAGAATATTGAAAATTTAGTCTTTCTTATTTCACTTTATTTCATTTTATTATATACTAAATTCGAATATTTTGAATCACTTAAATCATGGTGATTTAATAATTATATAAACAAAGTGTAGTTATATTAAATTTAGATACGAACGTTTGAATATTTTATATTATTTCAAATTCTAATTCAATTGAATATTATTTTCATTTGGAAACTATATTTTTACCGACATAAAAAATTTTAAATAATACGAATATAAAACAATATGATAGTTTTTAAATATAAATAAAATCATGTTTGAATAAATGAACAAATATTGCTTGTTTAATTATAAATAAAATTTTAGATTTATGTTACAGAATGCATTAAAAATTGTATATATTCTTGAAATTTAGAAATAAGACCTGTTAAAATTATGTTTATGTTTAAATAAAAAATTTAATTATGAAATATTTTATCACTTAATTTTTTTAATTTTAAATAAAAATAATATTATAAAATTTAAAAATTTGTTTGAAACAAACTCATTTATAAATTAGAAGTTTATAATAATAAAATTATTTTAACAATTTACTTTAAATTATATTATCTTTTTTCAATTTTAAAAATTTTTTAATAAAAATTAAGATAAAAGTAATAATTTTTTAATTTTTAGTCTTAAATATTAAAATTAATTATTATTCTTTTTATAAAAAAAATTAAAAAAAAATATATATAATAATAATTCTAATAATGAACTTTCAATAATTTAGATATTTTAAAACAAAAGAAAATTCTTTAGTGAATAGTAAGATATCAATAATATAAAAAAATTGGTAAAACATAATATTTAATTTATAATGTCCAGATAATGTCATAATATACTACTACTACTACTATTAATATATTAATATAATTTATATTTTTATTAATGACAATATAATTTATATTTTTATATTGTTATAAAATAATTTATATTTTTATATTGTTATAAAATAATTTATATTATTATAATTAAGTCCAATGTTTAAAACTAATTAATATTATTTTAATATATTATTTTAAAAAATGAACGATAATTATGTGAATTATTTTTTATTATCAAAATGAATGTAAATAATCATAAATAGTTTGTATGAAATCTTGTAATGAAGATATATAAATTTATATTTTAATGATTAATATCGTCTTGTACACACTTGTATTAAACATATATAAATGTAAAATATATAAAACAACACAGAATTTAAAAATAAAAAATTATTTCTTTTGTTATATTATTTTTGGAATAATTATATTATACATTTTTTATATAATGAAATAATATTCAAATTAATGTATTTTGTACATATTATTATTGTAATGTTTATAATAAATCAATAATAAATTGAATTTAGATGATAAAAATTAGATGTATAAAAATACATTACTAAACGCAGTAAAAATCCTTTACGCTATCATAAAAATAGGGGTATAATTAAGTATGAAAGTAAAATGAACAAACTGTCTCATGTAGTCACATAAAATACAAGAATGAAAGGTTAACAAAATTTGTAAATGTTGAGTTCTAAAACTTCCTTTTAGTTACGAACTTACAGCGAATCCTCGGCAGATGAATTACTTCTCTTAAATTGCTCACGTAACCAAAGATCGAAAAGGATGAAAACGGATACGAGAATTTAAATATAATACGGAAGATATAAAATTTTCACCTTCTACTTGACCGACGAATCCCAGTAGTCCGATGATCAGGCAGATGAATAATAGCGCCGTTGGCGATCTCATCACCTGTAACTCAAAGAAAGTTAGATAAGTAGGATCATTGCTCCATGAGAGTTATCTTTTTAATTTTTTCTATTTTTTTCTTTTTTACTTCTTAAGTTTTTAACAATAAAGTTTATAAATAACTTTATTTCATTCGTTTTTATTTTTATTTTTAATTTCAATCTGCATGATGCGTTTTTTTATTACAAAAAAGTATAGCAAAAGGTAATTTAATTCTTCTTCCGATACACACGAGGCAAACGAATTGTTTTACGGTCAATTATAAGGAGAGAAAGCGTGGCAGAAATTTCCACTACGTTCGTTGAACGGAAAAATGGAAATTTATTGGTTGAATATCCTTTATTTCGATGTCCTCGACAACATCCAGTGAGTTGCTACGCCTTATAAGTTCTCGTTTTTATCGATGAAATTCTGTTTACATGAGATTTCGCGTCCGTGATTTTAATCCAGTCAGTCAGGAATAACTTCTGTTCGACAACAAAAATTTTGTAATTCCGCTCAATGATAGTATGTACCATGTTAAAAAACTGTAGTAAAAATTAGAATAATAAAGAATTTTTTTTATATATTTCAAATTCGCTTGTTCTCTTATTTTATATTTAATGAACATACATATGTAGTCTTTAAATTCTTGTAAATTCTATATGTGATAGATTACTACATATTTATAAACAGTTTTTTATTAAAAATAATTAAATATAAGTTTTTGAAATTACAGATATTTAAAATTATGTAGATAATAATGATATACATATATAATTAGATAAATAATACCTACGTCAAATTTTTAATCTTTTTAAAAGTGAATCACATACTCTTTAATATTTATCAATTGTCATAAATAATGAAACTGAAAATTTAATAAGATAAAATTTACATGATTATAAGTGTTTTTAATTTACTTAATGTTTAACGGAATTTAATTTTTTTATTCACAATTATATCTAATTCACTACAGATTGACAACATAAAGTTGAATATTCAGTTGAATATATAATTGTAAAACAAGTTATCTATTTTGATATATATTTCAAAATATTATTATTAGAAATTGTAGGATAATCGTAAAATAATCGACAAATTAGAGGTTTTAACTAGTATGTGGCATATAATCATCGGGTTGAAAAAAAAAAAAATAAAAAAAATAAAAAGCTTGCGGTAGTGATCGAGATGTTAAGTTTGGGCCCTGTCAGACATTTACATACTGATTTGCATACGCTGATAGATATTAAGAGTGCGATTCTGTACGCATGCAAACGTATGTCGCACCTAGCGTTCACTCGCGCATGTCACTTCTTTTTCTCGATCCTTCTTGGCCTTGGCATTCTAATCTAAGAACAAGGATTTTGCACGAATTCCTCTATGTGTTCCATATAGAGATGATATAATTCGTATGATCCCACTTTTATTCTTATCGATGTTATTGGCTTTTAATGTTGATATTTTGAATATTTGATAGCAATAAGAAATAGGACGATAACTGTATCTTCCGCTTTTGACTTTATTTTTCTGTTTCTGACTTAAATGGATTTCTTATTTTTCCTTTTTTACCTTTCTTTTCTTTTCAAATAAATGTTATTTGTTTCATATTTATTACTGTTTTTATAACATAATAAATTAAAAATTTTTTACTTGAAGATCATTATTTCGATTAATTTTATTTTGTAATGTTTCTGTTATTTTCATAATATAATGTCTTTCTTCAGTTTAATATTTATCACTCTTTATAAAATTATTTTTTTCTTTACAATATTGCGTCACTTATATCAAAATCTATAATCTTTAATAAATTGAAAAAATTATTGAAAATCAATTCAAGTTAATTGATTTTAAACTTATTTAACGCTTATACTGTATAAAAAGATAAATTATTTAGATCAATATTGAAATTAATTTGTATTTTTTTATATATTTCTTTAATTTTCATTTTTTGCGCATTATTAATTAAAATATAATGTATTTAAAACAAATAAATAGAGGTTTGAAAGTTTGGTATTTAAATTTTATTTTTAATTTATATATTACAGGTGCTAGATCAACTCTTATGTTAATATTAATAATAAAATATAATATTTGCAGTTTTAGTTAGAAATTTTATCACTTTGTATTAGTCAATGTTGAATTTAGTATAAATCTAAATATTATATATAATTTGTATTTATTACTTACATTCTTCATTAGTTTTATACAAAAATTGTTATATAATAGCTATCTCATAACATATGATAATTTTTGTGTTTTAAAAGAGTTTAAAAACAATGTAATACTTTCAAGTTTCATGACTGTATTTCTTTTTAAAAAATTATTATTACTTAGCTTTTATTTATCTGTATATTAACATATTAAATTCGCTGCAGTGAATAAGTCAAATAAACACTGATAGTTAATTTTTATTTTTTCTTATACTTTACTGATGACTTATATTTTCTAATTTCCTTTTTTATGGATTTAGTTTCCGCCTTTTTCTCTTTTTATCTTGGTACTTATTGCATAATCAGTTATTCGAATATTAGCCATTTATTTTATTTTATATATTTATTATTACTTGTTTTATAATTATACTAAAGTTTAATATTATTTATTTAGAATAGTTTTCATTACATTTTTTATATTAATTAAATTTTGATTAAAATTTAGTAACTAATTATTGTTAAAAATTGTATTTATAATCATTATTTTATTTGAGAATTATTTATTTTCTTTAGTATAACTTCTATAATAAAATAATAATTTTGCACAACTGTTAAAAATTTAATATTTTAGATATTTTTTCAAAGTAAGTTAATTAATTTTATAATAAAATTCTTAAAATAGGAAAATATTTAGAAAAATGTTTTTTCAGAGTTAGCAACGATTTATTTATTTTATATTTTTTATATGAAATATTAACAAGAATAGTTGAATTTGAGCCATTATAACATATATTTTTATCTAATTACTTAACTAAATTTTAACTAAATTTTAGAGATACTATATCACAAAAAGCAAATAAAATATACGAATTTTGATTATTTTTTACTTAATTTCACAATTGATATAATATTATTAAAGGTAATAAAGTCAATTGAGCAGTAAGCCTTTGTATGTATTGTTAAAAGACTTTTATACGTAGTTAAAACAAGACTATATTTTTTATATTTAAGGAAATTTCTTTACTTATCGTATACTGTTTTCACATTTTAATTTATTTTTAAATATCAAATATTAAATTTTATTATGAGTAATTATGTACTTGGTATCTAAAACTCATAGAATATAATTTTAATAGTAATGTAATCTATTTTATTTCTCTTATTATGCATAATAATAAAACATATTATATTTTACCTTTTTATTTTTCTTACATTCTTGAAATTTTTTACTCATTTAGTTGTAAGATCTATTAAAGAAATCATAAATAAAGAATCGTGAATACTTTTATTAGATTTTTTGAACAATAAACAATCATATATGTTATTTTATATATGTTTTTATATAAAAAATATATGAAAATAACGTTTAGAATAATTTATATACTCAATATTGTTTACGAATTAATCATTTACGAATACCGTTGATTAAAATATTAGAAAAAAATTATAATTAAACAACGTCTAGTCACAATTGTAAAAGATGGTGCACGAAGAAAAATAATTACTAAGGGAGAAAAAATGAACAAGAGAGATATGAAAAAGAGGAAAAATAATACTCCGAATTTAGAGACTAGAGAACAAATAGGCAAGTTTAGAGTATGAAAAGAAATAGAGAGGAATATAGGAGTCTGCGAAGCTGTACACAAGTTTACATTATGCGTATGGATGTATCCTGCGAGGCTGGTTCTTTGCAGCTCTTAGACATCGTATTCGAAACTCGGTATCATAATTACACGCGTTCTCCTTCTCGCTCGTCCCACTATTTCTCTCTCTCTCTCTCTCTCTCTCTCTCTCTCTCTCTCTCTCTCTCTCTCTCTCTCTCCGTCACTCTCTCTTGCGCTCTTTTTCTCGAGGTCGGGATTATTATAGAGCGCGCTGTTGCAGTTAGTCGTCTCGACAGCACACCCAATCGAGTCTACGTACACGCACTTTCTTTTTACTTTTTTCGCGTTATCCTTTATGATTTATTTTTCAATTTTATCTTATTTATCTTATGAAAGCTTCTTCTTTACTAAAAACTTGTATATTCGATGTACATGGAATCAAAGACATTCTATGGAATATATGGAAACATAGAATTTTTAGTCTACGTTCTTTAATTGTAATAGATCTACCAGTTAATCGGGTTAAAAGTAATGATGAAATAATTCCATTATCTATTCTGGATAAACTATTTTAACTTTCCTCTCCCGGATACTATTTACTGATTTGCAGTTTTAAGTTAAACACTTAACCTACTTATGGTAAAAGTGCGAGGTTTAGGATGCTTAGGTTCGATATCCGGATATTTAAATATTTTTCTTCACGATCATTAATAAATCAAATTTAAAAATCATTTATTAAATCTGTATTTCATCGTAAAATATAAAAAAGTATAAAGCTATAGTATTTTATATATAGTACATACAATTGAAAAATATAGCTATAATCATTTTATTGAGTTGTATAGACATACTCGAGAGATCCAGAACGTTTATTTTATAGCTTCAATACATTTTCAGATATATTGAAAATTGATGTAAATTACTTTTTAATAAATAGAATATTATTCATTAACTTCTATTATAAATTTAAAAAAGATATAAATTTTTGCATATTTATTTTTTGCTAATAAATAATTTTATAATATTGGAGTATATTCTACAGCATTTATTACAATATAAAAAAAATACGTCTAAATATTTATTAAAATTTCAATTTGTGAGATATCTTATTTAATTATTTAAAACATAATAGTATTTAATGCTTGGCTATGAATAAAAATATTTACGAAAGTGCTAGGTCGAAAATTTCAATATTATATTTGTTAAAATAAATTTTCTATATTTAAGTATCAACAGTACAGGATTGTATATTTAATTAAAATACAAAAAAATGCTAGTTAAAAATTACTGTATAGTACAGTCCAGTTTTGGATTATTTTTATGTAAGGCACTTGTTTCAGTGTTAACTATTGATATAAGTATGAACGGTGCGAACTTATCATTAGAAAGTGAGTCTTGCTTGGCCGACTAATTCTATCCGGTATTGAATTTCGATTTTTGCATAGTTGTGTCGGGTATATAACGGTATTATAAATAACGCCACTGCATGCATCATTTCATTCGGATCGTACGTTACATTCTATATAACGCACATCTGCCACCATGACATTTCACTCTCTATAATGCAAACAAGAATATAATTATAGTTTTGCATCTTGCTTTTTATTTATTATATCTTCAGCTTAAAAATGTCAAGTACACTAAAGAAATTTTTCACTCGATTTATTGCGAATGTTTAGTTTTTATTTCATTAAGAATTTGTTACTTGGATTTAATTTTCCTTATTATTATTATTATTGTATTTTTTCCTCACGTTTTATTTGAATGACTTTGATATATATGAATTTATGACACCAATTTTCTGAAATGAAAGGGATCCGAAATGAGATCTTGACTGTTCGGAAATCCTGTTTCCATTTTAGAATGTCGGAAAGTATTTTTAACACTCTAAGTCTCTTATGAGATCATGTTTTTTCACTTCAATAATTGAAAAGAATTAATTGAAATTATATCTCTAATTACCGCATATGATTTGAGATTAGGAGAGAATTAATTACATGAAGGCTCTTTTCAAATAAATGAGAAGCTTAAAATTTGAAAAATTGTATAGTCATATATACAATTATATAGAACAAAAAACATAATTGTAATTTTCGAAAGTTTAAAAAAAATTGATTTCTATATAAATAGATTAAATTTAAAACTTTATTATATATAATAGTAAAAAGGAATTTATTTTTATTTTCTAAATATTTAGATAAGTAGCTGTACAAATATATTAAAATATAAAAATATATTATTACCATCATTAAAGTTTTAATTCAAGTATGACTGTATGATCATTGTGTGATATAAAACTTATTAGTGTTATTTATTATTATTTTAATTATTTGACTTGTAATTTTAAGTTTTAAACTTATGTATCTAGTAATTAATTATTTTTATTGAAAAATTAAAAGTCATATATTTTCAGTACATATTTATATAGTTATTATTTTTATAAAACATTATTTTTGTATGTTAATTAACAAATTTTAATTATAAGTTGAAATAATAATTTAAGCTTATAAAATATATAGTTTTAATTCATAGTTAGCACATTTCAAATTATAAAGCAATGAATACCGCAATTTTCCAGATTTTAAAAGAAAATTTATTTACATATCAATAGCATTTTAAAATATATGTCTAGTAACGTATCAATATAAATTTCCCATAAAATAGTTATTTACAATAATAATTTACATTAATAAGTAAACGTTTATTGTGAAAAATCATTGAATTATTTTAACTATTTTGTAAAATATTTTTTTAGTTAAACGCTATAAGTTTGTATTATTATTAATTATTATATAATAAATTTATTTAATTTAAAAATATTTTGGAATTAATCGCTATAAAATGAAAATTCTATGTATTTATTTTTAATCAATATTAATGAGTGTTTAATAAAAAATTAGTAATTTAATAAAGAATAATTTAATTGGGTTATATATATTAAATTTATATATAGCATCAAGCTTATTGTTAATACAAGTATTTTTATAACGTAAGTTTTTAAACAATTTTATTAAGATTTCACTATAGATACTTTTAATTATTTTATTTTATGTTCATTTTACATTAATATTTTTATTTTATAATTTAACTGATTATATTTAATACATAAGTCATTTTTGGAATTTAAATTATTTTCAACGCGATTAAAGAAAGATTAAAAGTAATATTATCTTTTATTATTTTAAGCTGAATACATAAAGTAAAAAATATTTAACAATTATTTTAGATACATTATTGTATAAAGTACAATATAAAGTAAGTAAAATATAAAGTACAACTATAGAAGTGGCTAAATATATCGAGATAATACATTGCATTAACGGGCATATACACTGAAATATTAAAAATATAAATTATCTCATAAAGAATTTATATTTTTTGAAATTTTATTTTAATTATTTCTCAATAATTAATAATTTATGCCTATATAAACAAGCGTAGTCTAACCCATCTTTACTGTTCAACGTACCCCATAATAGAAATGATATGGTATGCAGATATTTTGCTAAGAAATATCAAGCAATATATGTTTAAATAGCTCGATAAATATATAGTTGTTTATCAACACGGGATGTAACAATAAAGTACTTCAAGTGAAAAGTGAAAATTTAATTAAGCCTCGCGTCTTTCACTCCATTGCCATTCAATTAATCATCTTGTAATATTGATGCAGTTGAATATCTACCGATGAAATAAGTTACAGAGGGTAAATGACTTGTATGTTATCATATAAATAAATTTTCTAATGCCGAAGGCATTAAAATGTTGTACATTAATAAAAAGCTTATTTTTTAAGCTGTATTCTTATAGTCGTGTCAAAGTGAAAAAATTTAAAAGTTTTAATTGATTCGAAACGGTGTTATATAGTCTTTTTTATCGCTTAAGTAAGGAAACAATTAAAGAAAGTTTTAAATAAATAATCAGAATTATTAAATTATTAAATTATAAAATTGAGACTTTTATTAGAAAATGTTGGAAATAGTATTTGAACTTGTTGTTTTATTTAAATTTTAACATTCATCACGTATATTTTATAACTTAATAATATAATAAATAAAATTTAGGACTAATTGTGGCGTAAGTTTTTTGTCATAAATTTATTACAAATATTGATTTATGCTATCAGTGACTATATAGATAATTAATAAATTTCATAATATTTTAATAGTAAATTTAAATACAAATAATTTTAAATAAAATAATTAAAATCATTTTGTAATTAATAATTTAATATTCAAAATTCAGCCTGTAAATATAAATACATTTAGTTTGAATACATTATATATATATAAACCTAAATACAAACATGGGATCGCAAGCACATTCACAAACACGTTATTTTTATTGGAAATAATATTTAAAACATTCATGTAAGAATATTGTAATTTATCTGGTTATTAAAACTTAATTAGCCTTTTGATTCTATAGTTAACTATAGTGAAATTCAATTGTAAAAGCACAAACTTATTATACTTTAGTGGATACTTTATAGATGAAAAAATGCTAGAATAAATTAATGTATATGGAGATTATAATTATAATATATATATGGTGTATAATTAAGTATAAATTATATATAATGCAATAGATGGGGTATTTTATGTACTTTTATTTATCTACATAATATTAAGAAAAACATTCATTGACTACATGAATTTAGTATTTACAAATTATTTGATGATTATTACCAAAGTTTATATTTCTGCATATCTCTAGTACAGTCCATAGTAAAAATTTTAAAACATTTTTTATCATTATACCATATTCATAGGAAATTGGTAAAACATATTAGTTTAAAGTAGTTGTTTATATTATTAAACATAATATATTATAATTAGTATATATATTATTAGTGAACGTTGCAAATTATAAAGGAGTAATAAAAATGTAAGTTATAAATTATTCTTTGTTTATACACGTAAGATATACTGTAACTCATTACTACAATATAAAAAATCATTTTCATATATTTCAAATTTCACCTTATGAAATTACAATTACTTTTATAAAAATTTATATATTTAATGTATTTATATTTGTATTTATATATTTCTAAACTATTTATATAATTACATAGCTGATGAAGTTACAGTTGCTTTTAGAAAACTGCAATTTTGGTAAATTTTATTACATGAAGTTCAGACTATATTAAATAATATACCTGAGTCGTAAAAAAAATGAAGATTAAGTTATTATTTAAGTATATTAAAAAAGCGCATATATATATATATTAAAAAATTTAATTCTATTTGTAAGCAAAATTTTGCAATTATATTAAAAAATAAAATAATAAAATTACTTAAAATTATTTAACCATAAAATTTAAATTTGAAAATTTGATGAACTTGAGAAATTATAATTATTAGGAATTCAATAATTTTAAATTTTATAAGGATATTATCATAATTATAAGAAAATATAGTATTTAATTTAAAATAATAGTAGTAATAGAGCTACATACACCTTTTTCTTTTTATTAATAAATTATACTTAAATGTACTTTTATATTTTAAAAGAACAATGAATTTTATAAAATAATAAACAATTTACAAATATATTTTTATGATGCTCAAAAATATATGTACAATAAATCGCTGACTAAGTACATCTCGTTAAATTTTGTCGATATTGGTAATAGAATGAAGTATTACAAAGATTTTTCAGTGATACATACATAGTGCACTTACTTACTACTTTTTATAATTTGTCTGTTAGTATTAAATTTTATAAATAAAATAAGTTATTTGATAAACGATAAAAGTAATAAAAAATAAAATCGATAATCTATTTATATTTATAATTTATAAAACTTTTTCTTTAAAATAAATCTTATAATTAATTTCTTATTACTTTATAAACGTGATTGATTTTATTCGACATTGTTTTACAAACAATATGTTTAAAAATAGAATTATTATAAAATCCATCCTACTTTCAGAAAAATTTAATCAATTTAATTATATATTTTCATTATTTTTTTGCATAATTTTAGTATTTTTATTAATTCAGAAATTTATTATCATATTTCAATGTTAAAGTTTAAATTAAACATTTTGATTTAAAGTGAATACATTACAGATGTATATAAAATTACATGTAAAATATAAATTATATAAATAATTTCGAATTAGATATAAAAAGTTCGTTTATTTTAATATTTACAAAAACAGATTATGGATTTTAATGATGTGTTTACGTAACTATCTAGATAATAGACAAAAAACTAAAAAAATTTTTTATCGAAAATATTGAAATATCTAAATTATTTTGTACTATTTTGCAATAACAAATATTATTATTTTTAAATTGATTCTTACGAATATTTTGAAAAAATTTGATTATGTTTTCAAAATATTTATTCTTAATTTATAATAAATATATATAATAAGTGTTTACAAAAAATTTAATTAATTATAATTTCAAATTTTTTATAATTATATTTTTAACCCATATTCTTAAAAATATTTTGAATGCATTAAATTTATTCAATACATTAATTTATCAAATTTTAGTTATTTACATAACATCTCGATATAACTATCTTCAGATACGTATAGTTTACTGTTAGGTAATATTATGAACAATAAAAGTATAGACATTATTGTTAAAATCTTAAATATCAACCGATTCCAATAAATATAATAATGAACTTCTATTAAAAATAATTTAGAAATATAAATTATGAAACTGAAAATTAAAAACTTTTTAAATTGTGTCAAAGACAAGGCTTTTCTACTTGCTGTAATAGATAAGCTTTTCTATTTAGTTATTATTCTTAAAATAGTTTAAATTCATTTTTTAAAATGTAATGTAATTATAATTTAATAGATTAGTCATAATATTTAACATTAAAAAATTAAATAGAATAATACAACAAAGTTTATCATTTGGTCTTACAATAAATTGAAGACTTTCCTACCGTAGAAATTATTATAATAATTGCTCTTTAAAACGTATAGTACTTAAAAAAATATATAATAAGTAGAATTTTAAAGGAATATAACAATTCTCATAAAATTAATATTTTTTTAACTACTCTTCTATTTTAAAAAAATATAATATTAATATTTAGTTGATAACAAATGATATTAATTATTGATTAACTTTATTTACATTTAATTCAATATGTACACATGATATATATATTAATAATTTGTATGAATAATTTGAATCGCTTTTTTATTGTATATAATTTTATAAATTGAATCTATAGATTTTTTAATTTTATATATATATCTCTTTTTTATTGAAAATGCTGGATTATCTTTTTTGATAATTTTTTCTAAAGGTGTTTTTCTTTTTTCACTTTTGCAAATGGCTTATCGTTATTTTATAAAGCAATAGCATTTGTACTTTTATTTTTTGTCCTGGATACCAATCTTTATTATTTACGATAAAGAAGGCTTTAAAAGTCTGCTTAGAGAAAAGACTTGGCGTGATCATTTGAAATAACAATATATATATATTTATGACAAGATTTTGTTAAATACATATTAATCAAACGTATGCATTGAAGATAAAATATTTTTTTTTTAATAGAAGCTTACTAATATATTATTTTTAATATGATAGAATCATAAAATATATTTCAGTTCTAAGTTCTAAAATATTTGTCGAGTAAACTTGAAATGTGTTCATAGATATATATAAAAAAGTGAAGTTAGTTGCGTTTAAACGAAGTATATTCTTATTTTAAAATATCATATCATACAATAAAGAATTAGATTTTTTAACAAATCGTTTATACAATGAAAACTAAATCTATAAATCACTTATTTGTTTATCTATATAATATTAAAATATCAATAAATATCTATTTTAATATTGTAATATATATATTTTATTGCAATTATTCATATTAGAATTATTACAAATATTAGGTCAATAACTATTTATAATATGTGGTTATATCATACGAAAATTATGTTAGTAAACTTTCAATATAAGTATTTACAATCTGAACTTACTTTTGTACACATCTGTTCTTTACTAAGTAAATAATTATCGCATTGCAATTAAAATTTTATTCTTAAAGTTATTATATTATTTTATTATTAAAAAGGACTTTTAGTAATATTTTATAATTAGAAATCATTTCATACAATTTAAATACATTTAAATTTAATAAAAAAAATTTTATTAAATGATCCATATATTTTATTAATTATAATAATTCGTAATTATTTAGTATAAATATTTTCTTTACTTAATATACTTTAGAATTAAATAAAAAAATATATAAAATAAAATTTTTTATTAAATAAAATAATTATTAAAAATATATTTTTTTTAAATGATTAGTCACTTATTACAAATAATTTTTTGTAAACTTTCAGGTTCATAATATACTAAATCATAGTTTATTTATAAATTAGAAGGTCTACCAATTTCTTGGATTGATTTTATTTTCTATTTATTTTGATTTTTAGTATTCTTAATGAAAAGCATTTTATCTTCAAGTGAAGTGTGAAGACTGACTTAAAAATAAAAATAAATTAATAAAATATTATTATTTGTTAACTAAATAAATAATTTTTATGTATTCTTTAAAATATTTTATATGCTAATTATTCTTAGATATAGAAAACGTCACTTGACACATTTTTAAATAACAAATAAATTGATTAAATTTCCATTAGATCCCTACTTATTCGTAAAAGTTATTAGCAATATTATTATAAAATAATATTTCTATCATAAAAGAAAAATTGTTAAGAAAACAAAAATGGAAAGCAATAATATTTGTTGGTAAAAATTTAGGATCATTTAGATGTGAAATGAATATTAAAAAACATTGCTGTACAATACAGCCAATGATGTACTAGATTTACGGAAATAAAAAAAGAAATTCAGAATATGAACAAGTATACATATTACAGTAAATAATTGAATGCATAATCATTATATTCCTAAGAACGTATATACGGTTTGCGATAGTAGAAAAATTTTGATTAATAGTTTGAGATATGGATTTATTAGTCAAAAAATTTTTTTTAAATAAATTATTAAAAACTATGAATATTTTTATAATATAATAGGAGATTTTTATATAAATTGATATTTATCAACTAATTAGATTTACATAAAATTTGATTAGTTACAGAAATTATAATTATATTATCGTTTTAATACATTAAAAAAAGTCTGTCTTTTTTGTTATTGTTTATTTATGTATTTATATCGAAGTAATAAATATGCATTTAGTAAAAATATTTTATTTATATATACGTAATAATATATTATAGAATAAAATCGTATTAAATTTTTAATTACATAAGAAAGTTAGTTTAAATATAATTAATTTTAAAATAATTATAATATTTTAAACATGATTATCATCCATATTTTTGATAGTCTTAATGGATATATTTTATTTATTCACTATCATAATTAATTATAAAAAAACTTTAATTAATAGAAATTTTTATGCAAAATAATATCTTTTTTGTCTATTGTTAACACAAAATTATAAACAATACCTAAAATATGAACGAGAAAGTACTCATTAGTCTAAAAATTGATCTTTGAGGTACTATCAAGAGCTAATTCTATACTTTTACAAGGTGAGTAAATTTCAAGTATTTTCCTGTTTCAAAAATCTAAACTCCATCGATGCTATCATTTACAACAAAAAATTATTGTCGATGCAACTTTTTTCGTCATATTATACACGTGTTGAGCACAAATTTAGTAGACATGTGCACAATTATTAATGAATCTTTTCTATCTACGTCTTGCGGGTGCTGGATATATACATCTCTAATGTGAACTTCATTTTAAACAATAGAATAATTAATTATTAATTATAATAAATAATTTATTAGAAATAGATAAATATATTTTAATATAAGTGATTAAACAGCTTTCTTTTATAATTTATATAGAATTTATCTATAAATTATAAAATGTGATACATTTTTTTCTATCGTTTCTCTTCGTTAAATAAATAAACTATGATTATTATTAAATTAAATTAAATAATTTAACACTTTTTAAAAAAAAATTTTTAAAAAGTAACTTTTTAAAAAATTTACCATAAAAATTAAGTAATATTATATGTAAAAGTTAAGTTTTTTAGAATTAATTTTCTAAATATAAAAAATGACCAACTTTTTTACTCATAAAAATAGAAGGTCAGTTTTTTAACAGTGATTTAATTAGAATTTATTAACTTCAATATAAAAAGATAAATTTGTTAGTTATTTATAATTAGAAATATAAATATGAAGAATATAGTAATATAATATAAATAATAATATTTGTAAAATATTTTAAGTATACGTTATATACCTTATTCAGATATTCCATTTATTTAATTATATTCAGATACTATCATTTATAATAAATCATTTATGATCAGACTTAATAATTTGAATTTATAATCAAAAATGTTTTTTATATTTTTATTCTTTTTTTTAAACATATTTTGATAAATTTTTTTAAAATATAAAAATGTGTATTTAATTACATAATTTATACATTAAAAAGTTTTAATAGAAAATAAGTTCTAATACTTGATGTATGTATTGATTATTATCAATTTAAAAATTTTATTTTTATTAAAGTAAGTTTGATCTGTTTTGGAATATTATATAATTTTATTTTTATTAGATTCATGCTAAAAATTTATGGTAAAAATAATTTTAAATAGTTTGAATTAAAATATTTTATTTAAGTAATTTTCAACTTCAAATTTAGTCAAATTATATAAAATTTATAAGCAATATTATAAAAAAAATTTTTATTTTACTATTATATATTAATTATTTTACATATATTGTTAACATAACGATAAATGTAACATAGAATTTAGGAATATAATCATATATTTCAAATCAGTATTAATGTTTTTATTAATATATGCTAATGCTTAATGTACAAATATTACAAGTTCTCTAACTCGTGTAATAATCCTTTACAGTATTCGGTGTAATTTCAATATCCAACAAACTCTCAAATATCACATTAATTGGAAGTAAATACTCCCTATTTTTATTTGTAGTAAGAAGTATAAGGATTTCAAAAAAGAAGTTTCAATTCAATGATTCTTAAGCTACTTAGATTACTATAAATAATGCACAATCAAAGAATATACTCATCTTTACTACTTTTATGTAGTAAATTCTTATTTTAATATTTAGAAATATATATTTTTATGTAACAATTGATTGTATTATACAAATTCATATCTTTTTTAAACAATTTATAAATTATGTTTTGAATAAATTTTTATATAAAATTTTAGGGACGCTTTACTATATTTAATTAAACCAACATTGTTTATTTACAGAAGAAAATAAAGAATTTATGATTATCTATATTTTGATAGTATGAAATAAAAAGTACTTTTTAATTTATCCTACATGAATAATGAATTATAATAACCAATAATAAATAATTAAATGAAATGTTACTAATATTTATTTTCTAAAATGTTGAAAAGGTTCTTTTAATAAATACGCTTTTATTATGAAAATTAAATTTACAGTATATTAATAATAAGAACCATTATATTCAGCTTTATTATTAAAAAAAATATTTTAAATGTATAAAACTTATTATAATTGGTTTATGTTTATTTTTAACTATTACTATTTAGGTAATTCGATTATGAATCTTTCATATTTTTAGTTATCAATAGCGTAAATTAATTTTTACAATATATATTATATATTAACTGAAAGGAAACATTTAATCCACTTTATTGTAGTTAATAAATTTTAGTTTAATATCTTAATTGAGTGAATGAATTAAAATAACAAGCGGGATGAAAACATTGTTAAAATTAAATCAAACATAATTATCTAATAGTGAATGTATCAAATGGTACAAAATACACATTTACATATATAAAAACAGATCTTTTTTGAATTCATAAATTCATTCATATGTAGTTAAATGAAAAAATTACAATAAGATTTTAAAGTTACTAATTTTTTGTATTAATTTCTTGAGTAATTGCCCTCTATTTTGATATAAAAATGACTATTAATTATCCGTGCAAACCCAACTATTTTATATTTATTCATAATAAATTGCTACATATAAATTACATTAAAATATCTATCGATTAGTAAATAATAATATTTATAATTACGCAATGTTTAATCGATTTAAAATTTTTTCGCCTTGGATAAAATTAATGAAAATATATGAATTATCTTTTACATAAATTGTAATTTAAAATATATTTTCAAGATTATATAAATTAAGTTTATACGGTACATTTATGATTAGTAACATGGTAATTTTAGAAAATACTTTAATTATATATATATATTTATATATTTATAGTTTTCTATATATTTTACAAATTTTACAGTTAAAATTAGATATAATGTACAATAATATATTGAAATTACTTTAAAGTAAAATTTATTAAAAATGCATACTTAATTTCTAAAGTAAATAAAAAAGGTTTGATTTATAAATTCTCTAGCAAATTTGTAGTCCTTTTAAGAATGAACATGGTTATTCATTTTAATCGATTGACTTTGGTTCGATTTAAAATATTAAAGTATTTAAAATAAATATGAAATCGAAGACAGAAGGAAGTATAGCAAATTTGCCTAGTGGCAAAAATTGCCAGAAAAGCGAGCAGTTCAAACTGTCGGCATTTTCAAAAAAATACCGATGTAGATTAATTATGAAATATGAAAACTAATAACTATTGTTTTTTGTCATTTTTTAAAAACTGGAAAAATGAATACATATAAAAGTTAAATCTCATAGATAATTTATAAATAAATTTATATTCACGTTTGACATCTCATCATATTATGCTTTTTCGATAAATATTTCTGACTTTTTAAACACAGTTGGAATGTTTACTAACGTAAATACTCTATATTAATAGTTTTAATTCAATTTAATCCGATTATGCGTATAAATCGGCAATTTTGTTCAGTTAGATGTTATGATTATTTACAATTATTATAGTTATATACAATTTTATGATTTAACATTCATTAAATATAGTGAATTAAAAAATTTTTTCAATATATAAATACAGCCATTTAGTTAATAGTATAAATGGATATAAGTTAATTAATTGATAAGTTAATGAAAACAAGTTACATGTTTAAAACGTAAAATAAACGTAAAATATTTTTAAAGAACTAATAAATAAATAAGTAGGTTTGAATAATATTTCTTTTATAATAAAATATTAAAAAAATTTACATTCAAAGAAAAAAATAATATAATAAATTTAATAGAAGAATAGAATAATAGTACTTTATATTGTAATTATAATCACTTGTAATATATTTATATATTATTTTATTTTAAGCCGTAAAAAAATAGTTTTTAAATTGTAATAATAAAATTTGATTCAATTTAACTTAATTCAAAAATATTTAAAAATTTTTATATTGATATAAAATTTTATTTGTAAGTGATTTATATTGTATTGACTACAATAATTGTAATATTTTCTACATATATCCATATGCTTCAATATTATCTAAACATAAATTAAAAATATCGTTTCAGAAATTGTCATAGTTTTATTAAAAATTAAAAATGTGAACGATTATAATATTTTTTAAATAATTATAAACATACTTCTTGTCAAACTAATTGTTACGATCAGTTTTAATATATAATTATAGTTTTAATTAAAATTAGTATTAATGTAATTTAAGAGTACTACTAAAATTCTAAAATTTTTAAAAAATTTTTTCCCTTATAATATTATTTTGAAATAAGTATTCAATTATAAAAATAATTGCAGCATAAGTTCTGGATATTTTTAAGTCAAGTAAACTTCATTTTCATTTGAATACATTTTCTTTTTATCACAGTCGCTATTTAATTAGCTTTTATTGAATAATGATGGAATGTAAATTGTTACAATGATTATATATAATTTAAAATAACTTCAGATTTATAAATGAGTATAAATAATAAATCTTTACCTGTGTACGAGTTTATCAAGGTATTAACATTAACTTCGTTTTCGTCTTTTTTCGTAACATGTATTGATTTGGTAAATTTCACTTTTTCTATCTAATCTACAATTATTGTTTATAAAAGATATTTTGTTAATTTACTTATATAATAAATGAACATTTTATATGTATAATTTAAGTATAACCTTAGATCAAAATAAAAAGCGATTTATCGAATAAAGTTATATAAGAAAAAAAAATAATAGAAATTGTAACGTGTAGAATTAAACGAATTATTTAATATAATTTTCTAATAAATATTATATTATTCATTATTTGAGTATTTTATTCATAATATGTTTGTAGTAATTAATTATTTAAATGTTTGCTATTATATATTTAATTTTTACGATCGAAATATATTATTACACAGATAATACAAATTGTTGATTATGATATACACTTTTACTAATATAGTTACACATAGTATAATTACTTTTTATTATTTTTTACTGAATTTTATTTTATTAAGTTTGATCATAAAATAAAGAAATATTAGATTGTAATATTGTTATAATTTACATCAATTTATCAATAATATTTTCATTATTTCAACTAAGATTGTTTCATTATATTGTAAGTTAAATATATAATATTTGATAAAATATTAAAAGCATTGTATAACATAATTAAAAACAACTTTTATAATAATAATAATTTAAAAACCTAAAAAATGAAACGCAAACAAAAAAATATTTACACTTATTTTAGATAAGTATATGTAATTATTTATATTATTCTAAATATTATTTCAGTAATATTTTAAGATATTATATTCTATCTGATTTTCTTTTTGTGATCTCATTATATGAATTAAAGAATAGAAAGAATATATATTGATATAGTATAGTTAAAAAAGACTTGATTTTAATATGCATTACTATTTAAGTAAATATCTTTTTTATTTATGTCGACATGTAAGAATTTGATATTAGATATTGGAAAATAAAAGCGATTATATAAAATAGAATTGATTTGAAACATTAAATTTATTGAAATATATAATAGTATTTTCAATATTTGGAAAAAAAATTTATAATTTATGTTCAAAACTAAATAGAAAAATGTTTAATGATCTATTTATTATATAAGTAAATAATATTAGTATTATCTATTATAAATTTGAGAATATTTTTTTAATTATAAGCAAAAATTTATAGACAACTTATTAATTTATATTATTTATATAAAATTATACAAATATAATAAACATTTTATAAATAGTTAATAAGAAAATTTATTTTTTATTCATGTATGAAGAGCAGTAGTAGGATTCATTTAAATTTAATTAAGATTGATGTGTTCCCAAATATTATGTTGAAAATTATGTTTGAAATGAAGAGCTCAATAATAGAAATACAAAAGATGAATAATAATAATAATAAACTAATATACCGCTGCATGACAATACAATCATTGGTCCTTGTCCGATTATCGAAGTTAAGCAGCATGAGATACAATAGGTATTTAAATGGAGTTAACCGTATATTTTTTCGGTATTTCATTATGATTAAATTACGAATAAATGAAAAAAATTAATACATTTCAATTATGAAAAATTCTTCTTCATATAAATAAATAAGATTTATTTTAATTAATGCCAATTTTACTTAACCGAATAAATATTGTTGAAATATATTTATATGAAATATTCTTAAAAATTAAAAAAATTAATGATGATCTTATTATTATAATATTTAAAACTTATATTATTTAATGCTATTATTAAAATATTAAATTAGTGAATAAATTGTATATATATATATTACAAAAAAGTTTAACTGTTATTTTCATCATTTTTCATTATACGTAGTTATGTTACTTATAATAATTTAATTACTTTTCATTTTTAATTTAAACTTTTTTATCGTCTAATTGAAAATATAAAAATTTTGCTTCATATAATTCTACCCAAGTTTCCTTATTTCAAGCGAAATGTTACAAACGCAATAATAAGTTTTATTTTTTTCTTCTTTTCGCCGCGAGTTCAAGATTTTTTGTAAGATTTGTTATGAGATATTGACATGTAAAAGATAGGTCGATAAGTCGATATATTAAATGACCTACATATAAAGTGATAATTACTGAAAACTTGATTAGTCATTCTTGCTTTGTTTCGTGCATTTGGTTGAGTTATCGTTACGTTATACGCAATGTATACGAGCAAAAGTAAAATGAATATTTATGCGAAGATTGCGAAAACCATTGCGATGTATCGATTATACTTAAAATGACGAATTTTGATATTTTTATGAGTCATGAGTTTTAAATTTTTTAGTTTGTTTAAAATTTAAATTATATAGAACAATCATTTTTAGATATCTTACAGTAACTCCTGACGATATGATGAAAATATAAAAAATTATATTTTTCTAGACAATTGGAAAACAAGTATTTATTATTCAATAATAATTATTAGAATTTTATGCATGTTATAAACATACTTGTAGGTTTATAAAAAAGTCATAAATATTTTACTTCTATAACATTGTTGCATTGTGAACAATATATTATAAATAATTCTTTCATTATTAAATATTAATACTGTTACTTCGGAATAAGTTGTCTTAAGTTTCTAATATAAATTTTAGAATTTAATAATATAGAATTAGAAATGAACAAACTTGTATAATTCAGTAAAATAATAATGTAGAGAATTATATTAAAATGTTGCTTTACCACAAGATTAATAATAGATAATCAAAATATAAATTGAATAAGTTTAATTTAATGAAATTTTGATTAATTTGATTAGTTAGGATACATTTTTTAATTTAAGATAATAACTGCAAGTATAAATTTAGATATAAACATAAATTTAAAATTATCAAAATATCAATTTTACAATTGTCAGGATATTAGAAGATATAAAAAACATAATACCTTCACTTATGAATAAATCTCAATCGATATAATTCTACCATTTGCTGGCAGATTTTCAAAAACAGTATACGTTTTAAGATTTTCTCCATTCGCCGGAAGCAGTCACGCGCCTCCGTGGCTTGACGCCTTCCGGCATTGCATGTCTCCTACATAATAATAATCACTAGCTACATACTTAATGAGCCTGAAAGTTCAATATAACATTGTTTTATTTAATTTCAAAATCAGATCATTTCGCACATATCATTTTTTAATCCATTTATAATCTCTCTTGTACTAATTTGAAACTCATATTTACATACAAATAAATACATGCGCATTTAATGATATTAGGTGAAAGAAGAAATGTTCAAAGGCTAAGATAAAAGGTATCGATTAAATTAACCTTTTTTAACGATTAATTAACAAATAAAATTAGATATTATTACAATAATTTTATTTGTTATACATTTTATATTATTTAAATTACCTTCAAATATTTTTCATATAAAATAATAATAAAACTTAAATATTAAATATTATAATTGTGTAGAATAATATTTTTCAAGTTTAAATTGTAATACCGATTATTTCCTAATACTGTTGTACATTTTCTTAAGAGATGAAACAGACATATACTGTGAGTATATAAATATTTTTGAATATTTTGTGATATATGAAATACAATTAGGTACAATTATAAGGAAAAATAAACTTCATTAACCATATTTAAATAAAAACTGATTTGTTTAATTTTTAATTTTATGATGAATTATAAATGTCACTGTACATTATAATTTATTATTTTTTTAAATATTAAAAGTAGAAATATGTTATTCTTTATTGTATATAAAAATTAATAATTAATAATTTTGAATTGAAAATTCGATAATCTGCTCATTACAGATTCACTGACATTAATTATACAATTTGACAATAAGTTATGAAAGTATTATTTTTTAAAAATTTATTTTACATTTATTATGTGAAATAAATTAGGATTAAAAGTGAATTCAATTTATAATTAAAATTATAAAATAAATATCTTATATATGAATTTAAATATTTTTAATATACTAATAAATTTTTTTAATGATTCCAAAAATGGATTCAATTTTTATATTTTTACGTAACTTTATTTGAATGAAAGTTTTAAATTATTTAAAGTTAAGTATAAAAAATTATTATTAATATTATATATCAAAAACAACATATATTTTTATAATTAAAACAATATACATTTTCATATTATGATCATTATATAATAATAAATTTACATAGAAAACGTATATGTATAAAAAGCAAATTTGCTATTTGAATTTGAAATATTTTTTTATATTTTTTACATATAAAAGAAAAATATAATAATACTTATGTAACCAAATAATATCAATTTATATTTTATAGAAGTGTAATATAATAAA
This sequence comes from Dolichoris vasculosae, assembly GCA_018907195.1. NCBI lineage: Eukaryota > Metazoa > Arthropoda > Insecta > Hymenoptera > Agaonidae > Dolichoris > Dolichoris vasculosae. The sequence continues at coordinate 4,101,742 of JACCHY010000002.1, read as the reverse complement.
ATATTTAAATTAGATTTTTAGTAAAAATAATCATTGCTAATAATTTAATGAACTTTGTGTTCAATAAACCAAGAAAATCAGTATTGCAGAAACGAATTATATATTTTAAAAATTGTTATTATTGTTTTATGAAAATATCTAATTTAAAATAATTTTATATATTTCTGTATATTAATTCGTGTATTTATTAAATTTACTAAATTTTGATTATACTTTAGCATTTTATTCATTAAAATATTTCTGAATCATCACAGAAAATTTAGGAAATATATGATTCGTTTTTATGGTAATTAATTTGAATGTGTTACATCTTTAAAGAAAATAAACTAGAAAACTAAGTTATGTATGAAATTTGATTTAAAAAGTTATTAAATATAGAATTAATGGCTAATTTGAATTATTTAAGAAATTTTTAATAAAGTAATACAGTTTCTTCTTAATTATAAAATTATTTCTTTGTGTAACAACTAATTTAGAAAAGAATTATATAATTAGTTAAATAAAGAATAAAAAATTGAATTAACTCTCTATTAATATATATTAATAACTTAATAAAATTATATAAGCAAAATATTTATAGATTTTAATTTTTTTTTTAAATTTTCATTGATTTATCTAATAAGTTTAATTGTATCATCTATATAGATATATTTAACGATAAACTAATATTAAAATGTATCTTATATTTATCCTATAATTTGAATTCATGAATTTATGTACATAAGTTTATATTAACATGTATCCCACATATTTTAAATTATTAATATTAAGTTTAAGGAATAATTAATATAAAGTATTAAAATTTGTTTAAATACTTCTTTTTGAAAATAATAAATTTTTTATTTATTGTACTATCTATATTGCAATCATTAATTATTAAGGAGAAAAGTTATACTAGATGCAACTTATTCACAATAACATTTAAAAAATTTGATGAACATAATATTCGATTTTTTAGTTATAAAATTGACTTTCCTGGTTAGTTAAGCTAATTTCTTATTTTACTATAAATATTATTTGCAATTATATACTTTCTCTGCAATGAAAACAGAATTTTCAAAGAGTTTCCTTTTATTGAAAAATTTTTTATAGCTTGTTATGGTAGATTATTACGTCGCTATTTTTTGATAGTTTTAGGATCTTAAGTTAAGTTGATGATATTAATTTTAACATGAACTATTAATATTAATATTAATATTGTAAATTTAAAAGTTTATAATGCAAAATACATATTTCAAAACCTTTCTGTATAATAATTAAAATATTGTAGTAAATTATAGGAATTTCTAATAATCATTTGATGAATTATAATATTAATTAAAAGTAAATTTAATTATTGGAATTATTTTAGTGAAACAATTTATCCTAAATATATAATACTTTAATATTATTACAGCGTCATTGCTATGTGTAAAATATTTTTTATAGCTTGAGATTTTTAATTTAATGAAAATAATTAATATTTTATTTTTAAAAAAAATTATTTTTATAAAAAAATATATAATTTTTATTTTGAATATATTATCGAATAATTTTTTTTTAATTAATAATTTTTTTAATTTAAAAATAAACTATATAGAAATCATAATTATGTATAATATTTAGAGCAGTAAAACTTAGATTTCACTCACATTGAACAGCAAAAGTTATTTTTATTACGTTAATGTTTAATGATTGTTGCAAGTTTGGTATGTACAACTAAATCCTTTCTTTCTTTTTTATTAGTTTGAAGACTTTCTATTTTACATAGCAAAAAGAACAAACATATATTTAATTTCACGTGTAACTGTCACACCTGTATATCTTGGAGTATGTAAATCAGTTAAAATAGAGCAATTCCCCTCTATAAAGAAACTCATTAATCAAGTTCATTCGTAGTAACCTAAATTCATGAAATGATACTTATAATATTGTTGCGAATTTTTAATTCATCCATATGTATACACGAACGCGCGCAAATGTCCGACTGTGTTTTTTGAATGAAAAAAATTGCAGGCACCTGTTAACTCGGGCCGTTCACTCGGCAGCTCCGCTCGATAACAAGTGGTGGTTTTCTTCTTTCCTTCTCTCTCATTTTCTCCCTTTTCTCCATCTCTCTCCTCATTTCTTGGGCCCGTGCATTTACGCACACGCATACGTGCATCTGAGCGGACGGAATTCTTACGTGAGTCTCGCTCAAGATATTGCGAATTGCCGAAATTACGCGAGCTGTCCGTCGCGAGGTTATCGCACGCGCTCGACGAAAGTGAGAGGACTGCCGTGCTGAGGGAGAATAAGGACGCGGAGAAAGAGAAAAAAGGGAGCAGGCCCGTTACGAAGCCAAAACAAGTTTGCGGCAAACAATGTGAGTTCGCGCGCCTGCACGCGCTCGATACGCATAGTTTGCTACTCTTGCGCCGGAAGAAATTTCGCAAGGACTTGAACACTATCTGTTTTCTCGTTTTCTGTAAGCTTATTAATTCTCATCTCTTGTCTCTTTTACTTTATTTTTATACGTTTATGAAACTCGATGGGTAGCATTTAAAGTTATGGATCGACGAATTACTTTTGTAGCGATAAATTGACCCTGACAAATCTCAAACCCTTTATCCTAAATTGATTATCTTATTTTCTTATAAAAATACTTGCTTTGTCTTAGGTAAATTTATATATACATATAAAATTATATTTGTACTGACGAGTGTTTAAAATTTATTTTTTACAAGTTGCCGAACATTCTATGAATTTCTTCTAAATTTTTTTGAACGTTCTATCGCATACTTCAAGTGTATATATAATAACAATTATAATAATACTAGCAAATTCATACTTTCAATTATCATATTTTTCATTAGATTTTATTCACTTATATTTATTCTTATTTTATTTGCTTTATCGTGTACAACTTTGCCGATCAGTTATAATTTTATATTTAAAATCTTTTGTTCATTTGAAAAAGTAAAGATTATTTTAAGTACATTAGTGATATTTTCACTTAGTTATATATTTAAGCAACAAAATCGAGTATAAAAACTGTACGAAATTAAAAAAAGTAAACGTGTTTCTATTATTTTATTAAATTATAGAAAACTTCAACTGAAAGATATTTTATAAATATTTTTTTAAAATTTAATTTGTATGAACATTCTTTTAACGATTCTTTTAAAAATGAATTCTTTTGATATATAGATATTGGCAATACCTTGTTACTTATTATTTTTAAGGTTTAGAAGAAAAATTTATATTATTTATATCAAGAAATAAATATATAGCTCCATGCATTACGATAGTAAAAATCCTTTATTTCATGAATGAAATAATATTTATATTTCCATGCGTAAATGGAATACAGTATATATTTAAGCATGAAAAAATATACTGTACTTATACACATTTATAATATTAATATTAAAAATAGGTGTTACAAGTATTGCGTATAAAAAGTCTTAATTTGATTGTATTCGCAATCGTTAATAATAAAATTATAACATAGCCTTGAACTTTTTTTATCAGTACTGCATTTATGCAATGCGTTTCTAAAACTATGGGTAACATCTTGGTATAATAACTGCGAAGATTGAATTTGTATATTATTAATAACTAAATCGTTTAATATTTGAATTTTTAGCTATGCAAATTTTTTCGATGCCCAATGATAGACTAAAAATATTATTTAATGGAAGTTGATAATATTAGAAAAATTATTTTAGAATAAATGTCCCTTATGAAAAAATTTTTACTTCCAACGAGTTATATTTATATATCTTACAAAGAATTAGTAGTCAGAATTTGAAAGAACATATTTAGCTTTCCTTTTAAACGAATAATGTAAAAATGATTATATATGTAAAAGTGAAGTATATATGTATATCGCAATAATTATTTATTTCTAATATTCAAATTTTGTTTTTAACTAAAAATAATAAATTTAAAGGGTGAAGGTTATTTTAGTCGTTTAAATTTACCGTATACTTTTAGAAGTATAAGCACCCTCAGTTATTGGATATTATGCTGTAAGCTAGAAATATAAAAATTTAATACAACAGTGATTATAATTTTCTTATTTTTCTTGCCAGGGATGTGGTATAAATCTCATTATAAAACAGCAGATGAGTGGAAATTTCTCGCTTGGGCACTACCCAAAACGGCATGGTCACGTAAAATCAGTCTATAAGTTTGGCACGCGATCGAGACTCCCTTTATGACACAAAAAGTCTGCGGAAAGGAGTAAAATATGAACACCAGCACAGAGACGGACCTCCGTGTGTTTGTTGGCCAAAGTTGATTAAAAGTAGCCGTTTGCTTCATGCACAAATGGGCATAGAACGTTTTCTCGAGTTTCTCGCAAGAGCGAAAGGTGTTTACATAATGCGCGTGGCGACTTGACATCGCGCTGTTCAAAATCGCGATAGGGTTTTTCCAATTTCTCATTAGTTCGTACCTGCAATAAGCTAATCAAACGGACGTTTCATTTACCAGGTTGTCCATTTCATATTTCAATTTTAGAAGAAAATACTTGTGTCATTTATTCGAGATAGCACCTTTATTAGTAGACATAAGAGAACATAAGCGGAAAATGCTAAAAGTCGTTTTAGAAATTGAATTTTCTATAAATTTTTTTTGTTCAATTCAATTTTATTTTAATTAATTGAAAATATTTTTAAATTATTTGATTTGTCAATTCTTAAATTTTTTGTTATTAATCATTATCTGAAAGCTTTTGTCAAATTGGACCTCAATTTTTAATTATGTATGATTATCGTATTAAATAAAATTAAATTTGTAACGATAAATTATGTTTACGTATTTAAATAATTTTTGTGTTGATTACTTTAAAGGAGTATAAGATTTGATATTTCTAAGTAGTAGTTAAAATATTTATTAGAAATTTATTGTTTTTTGTATTGAATACACATTTAAAATCTAATGTCAAGAAGAAGAATTTTTTTTTGCAATACAAGAATTTATAAAAAATAAATTTCAGCTATTTAACTATATTTAGATGTATAAAATATTTTATACAATTTTAATTATTTAAATTTACATTCACGTTTATAATTTCAGGTTACAATTTTCAAAAAATTACAAATTATCGCGAATATTTGTAGTATTAAATAACTTTATTGAAATTTTATGAAAACATCATAAATATTGTTTTAAAAACTCGCTATAAAAGATTTTACTTACAAATTTTTTATACAAAGTGTAAATGTTATAAAGGATTTCGTAAAAAATTGCTGGAAAAAATACCGAATGTTTAAAAAACTATTCTAAATTTATATTACAAAGAAAATTACATGCGAAAAATAAGACCTATTTATACTGGTGCACAATCATATCATAATGTTATGCTGATCACATATATCGAGGGCACAAGCACTTTTGTGGCAGACACTTTTTTCGAAATCAGTCGATCGACCTTCCATCCAGGGGGGCCGACGTTCAATGAAACTTGCGCGCAAATGCAGATTATATTCAGGCAATATTTCGCAATATTTTTCATAGTGCATTTCAAAACTTCCGACACATCATAATAAAAACATAAAACAACATTATTACACACACGCTTCAGCAATGACGCCGACAACGCAAGATGAAGTCAATGATCTTTTTGAATACAACCTAATGCTTATGCAAATACTATTTGAAATATTTATTTTTTAATCATTTTGATGGTATATTTGAACGAACTATTATAGTAAATCTACTGTTTTTCCATTAATGTAAATAGTCTTAATAATTTGTTTAAATCGATTTTTGAATTATTTTATTCTGTTTTCGAGTTAGATTTTTTTACATATCTATTAAAATACGCTAAATAATTAAAAAAAATTATTATTATTTTTTAAATATTATTTATAAAATAAATATTATTTTTTTAAATTGTATTGTATATTCTAATCGATGATTCTAATGTATTTAATTGACATCTACATAAGAATACATAGAATTAAATTTTTTAAAATACATTTATTTAGGAGATACCTAAATTTTTTTGACAATTTTTTTCACTTACCTAAATTTATGAATAAAAAACAAAATTTTGTAACATTTTTACAGTAGGAGAGAACATTTTCAAAGTTTAATTAATTAAAAAACATGAATTAGTTTCTGATATGTTTTATATATATAGTATCTAAGTCGTTACTTGTTTATATAAAATTTTAAGAAATTTGAATAATCATAATACTTGATTAAGGGTAAGTAATAATAATTTATCAATTATCTAGGTATTTGTATAATATAATATTTTATAAAAAATAAATAATTTTATAAAACATTTATAAAAAAAATATAACAGAATAAGAAAAGTTATAAAAGAATAAATAACTTTTAAATACAACTTACCACTTTCACCCTCATGGTATCACGTCTCCAAGATTCAAAGGTGTAAAAAGGAAACGAAATTTCTCACCGTAAATTCAGAAATTTTCAATTAAAACTTCAACACTGCACAATGTCAAATAAATAGTATATGTAAGTATGCAGGTGTACTTAAGTACTTGTATAAAATCGAGAAAGAGAGAGATAGGCAGAGCTAAACAATAGAGAAAATATAACGAAGAAAAGAAAGAATATAGGAAAGAAATGCGCGTTTCAATGATAAAAGGGATTAGCGCAAGGAAAGCATGCACGAGATGATTCAGTGCGCGATCATCCGGCGCGCATGATCGTTTCTTCGACTTTTCTCTCAGCACTCTCGAAAGACTTGTCTATCGCTGACAGCTGTTCAGGAAATACTGAAACTATCATTCTCAAATTTAGTACGGTTTGCCGCGCGCTCTCGCTGCCCCCCATGTGAGCTACGGCAGTGTTATAGACAACAATTAAACGCCTTTCATTTTAACTATAGTGGCGACACCGCTATGCCTTCACGACGTGCGCCGGCGTGCGCTCGTAAAACCAAAGAAAGAGAGAAGTGGGCTGGCCAATCGGCGATAAGCTAAATGAGAACGCGAGAGTGAAAACGCCAATCCTATCGTACATGGCTACGAGCGCTCGGTTAGAATTTGCCCGACGACCGCGCAAGAAAAGAATATGCATGCTCCTTTGATTATAACGACTACTACTACAACTGCCACGACACCAAAGACAACACCAATGACAACACTATTACTACACTACTAAGATTACTGTTGTCAACAAATTCGAATGGGCTCATCAACTCCTGAGGACGTCACCACGGTTGTCCAATTTTTCTTCTATCTTTTCTTTTCCTTTTTCTTATTTTTTTCTTTTCCTTTTCCTTTTCCTTTTTTTCCTTTTTCTTCTTTTTTTCTTTTACTTTTCCTTTCTTTTCTTTGCCTTCTTCTTTTCAGCACCTTCTCTACCGTTAAGCTGCTATTTATCGATACTTTTTTGTGTCAGTTTTTAAATATTTTCCTATAACCGAATAATTGTATTTTGTCTTGTGCAGAAATGAGGAGTCATCTAAAAGTATATCGAAGGGAAAAGTCGACGTACTTTTACCTATTTCATTGAAATTAAAAAGATGAATGATCAAATGTGTAAATTTTAAATGGGTTTAAATCATTTAGAGTTTTCATTTCAAACTTTGGATTTTTTACGTATATTGCAGAAAAATATATAACAATGTAAATCAGATATTGGTAGATTATTTATTTTTTAGCGAGCAGTAAAAATTGTTATACCTTTGCTAGATTTAGAATTCATAGCTAAAAGATTCTGAATAATAGTAAATTTATCATAAAAGCTTTTTAAATACTAAAACTTATTCGAAAATTGATTTTATTGTTTATTAGCTTTATTATTTAATAATTAAATTGATTTAAGTAATATTATACTATTTTATGTGGATTTTTACAATATGGATGCTCGTATGAATCCGGTAATACATATATTAATGTGAAATATATTCCATACTATTTCAATCTATTGATTAGTATATTAAATAAGTTCAATGAAATTATTTATCAAAAATATTTTCAACTGTATGATTGATTAATATAGTCACACAGTTTAATAATTTGTTACGTAAATACAATAAAGTTGGTAATATTCTCAATTCAATATTTTTAACACTAATGACTATTTTCTAAATATTTACTAAATAAAACTTACCTTTTCATCATTTTTTTTACAGATGCATAGAAATCTAATTATTTATGTATCGATAATTCTTGTTAATTAATATGTTCACAAATCACATCTAGATTTTAATATACCTAAATCAAGGAAAAGGATTTTTTGATATTTTAACTTTACATTCAAAATTTTATATGTATAATAATACAACTTAATCATTTTATATCAAATAGAATATATTTATTGTTATTAATAAATAAAATGTATTCAAATTTTTAAATTTATCTTGTTTTAAATAACATTAAAAACATTCAAATACAATTGTAATTTATTTTGAAATTTAATTAATAAAAGATTGTTATCATATTTTATCGTGGTAGATTATCATATTTTAATTAATTTATTTTTATGACTGATAAAAAAATTCCACTTTTCAAAAAAATTCATATTTTTTATAATATTCTTCATAATTTTTTATTATTATTTAAAAATCTGAAAATGCTTTGAATAAATTTACTCGTATTTATTTAATATAAGTGAATGATTTAAAGATTATAAATATTTTGTCCTTAGAAAATTTTTATTTTATTCAGTCATGAAAGTACAGTTTTTTAAGAATTAATTTCGAGTAAATAGTTATTTTTAGAATAATAATTCAAATATCTATTGTTTGTTAACAAATTTTAAATCATTTTGGACATAAAAATAGTTTTAAATAAAATATTTATTATGTAAACTAAATTTAACTATGTATTCTAATATTTTTTAGAATTTTTTTTGCTTCTTTTTTTAAGCAATATAATAGATAACATAATTATTTTCAATAAGTAATTTAAAAGATAAATAACAAGTAAACGAGAGATTTATATATATAATCACAATTAAATAATTTGAATGTTGAGCTCAAAAAAGAAATTTAAATTTGTTTGATTTAAATATACATAAATGGCAGTTGATATTATATTTAAGGTGAAGTGAAATACTATATTATCGATTATATTTATTTTTATACATAGTAATACAATTAATTAAATATTTAATAAATCATATTATAAATTTTAATATCCTGTCTAATACTTGGGATTAATTTTTAAATAATTAATAAAGCTATAATTTTCATAATGTTTTTATTGTTGTTTGTATTCTATGTTTTTTTATATATTTCTTAATTATTTTGAAATAGTCTTATAAATAAAATCATAATATTTAAAAAATAATGAAAAATTGAAATTTTTTCACATCACCTTAATTTTCTTCTTTTATTTGTTTTAAAAAGAAATACTTTTAATGCTAGAATTCAAGTATAAATATTGTAATACTTGAAAGTAACATTATAAGTTCGGAAGTCATTTCTCTATTCAGCTCAACGTATCCTATATACCAATCTTTGCGAAAACGCTTTTTTCATAGATACAATGAGATCGACATGTACAATAACTTCTTTAGCTCGATTAGTAGTAGAAACAGTAGGCAAGTAGTCAGACATTCTTGCTCATCGTCGAGCACAGTATCATCAATATTGTAATTATGGTTGAATCTCACGAAGATACATATGAATAAGTGTTTATACCTATGAATTTATGTATATGGGTATGTTCCTCTGTGTCTACATATGTATGCATGACAGAAAAAGTAAAAGAAATATAGGTAAACACTGTACAGCTTTAAATATACGACAAAATATTTTTATAAGAAATCGCTCTTATTTTACATCTGTAGTAATTATCGTGATTTAATTATTATAAAGTAATATAAGTGTAAATTTGAATAATCTTGATCGATAAAATTGTCGTATATTATTTTAGCGCTTATACGAAAAGAACACTTTAGTTTCTTTTATGAGTTTTCTTTTCTCTTTTATTATAGTGCAACTTGATATTTCGATATAATAATGCACATAATATAATATTTATAATTTATTGAAAGGCAATATCGTAATTATTATTAATAGTAATAACTGAATTAAATTAAAAAAATATATGTATTTATATATAATTCATTGGCGCAATATATAGCAAAAACAAAGAGAAAACAACAAATATATTCAAAACATTACTTTTGATGCACAAATAAATAACTTAATGCATTTTTAGAATCTAATATAATATTTATAAAGTAAAAATCACTAAAAAACCTTTAAGAATTTATGTTACACGGGAGATATTAGAATTTATTTTCGTAGCTGTTTTAGTCGATCTAAATGAGCTGTGTTAATAAAAGTAAGTCTCATTGTTGTAATAAGAACTTTTCAAGAAAAAAAAAATTAATAAAAATACAAAAGTTTATGATTCTAAACTTTTGCTTAAAGGTTAATGATACATTGACAATGACAAAAAATATTATTTGTTGCTTTTAATGTTCAAAGCTGCGAGTCGACTTTACTATGGCGTCGACGTTTACTTTTCTCGTTTAATCTGTTTCCTTTGATTTTTAATGGTGCGTATGAAATAAAAGAATCTTCAACATATGATAGTTTCATTTATATCTTCTTATACCTTTGGCACTTCTTCGCTTAATTCTTACTTCGATTCTTTTAATAACCATACGCCTAGCTGCATAAAAAATAACATCCGTGCGTCAAACTAAAATATAACGGCAAAAATTGTAGAAAAAAATTTGAACTTGATAATCTAATCTTTGGTTCCTCGGACAATGGTTCTGAATAATTCTCTTCTATTCTTGCCATTCCGCTATCCACAAACTGTAAGCTTTTCTTAGAATTAATTCGAATTTCCGAATATTGCTCTTATCTACTAGTAGTTAGGTTTTTTAAATTTCTAGAAACTTAAAAAAACGCTCATGCCTTACTTATTTCTTAAATTCAGTGTGATTTCAACCGACGCAAAACTTCACCGAGTTATATTTAGCTCTATTTGACATGCACGCTCAATCGTTTTAGTTTATCTTGCGCGTCATTGAACTCTATCTTTATTATATTACATAATCACGCACTTGCCCTTCTCAGCCCAAGGGTTGTTCTTCTTATCGGGAGCATGAATTAAAGGATCACTTTTCTCATTTTCTTCTACATATTCGCGCATTCTGTAAGAAAAGAAACAGAGGATCATTTAGTTTCCTTTAAAACAAAAGTTGAATTTAAAATTATATATAATTAGTTTTAAAGAATTCAATGATATATTACATAGAAGAAGTTTTAATGTGAAATTCGAACAGATTTACATTATTTAATTATATGATTTGGATTAAAATTAATAATTAATAATTAATACATTTTTTTATAAAGAATATTTCAATATAAATTCTTATATTTTAAAATTCTTATGTATTTTTTTACTTATTTCAACACGTAAAAGAATTACAAAAATTTTAATAATTAGTTTTTGGAAAAATTATTTAAAATTTAATATTGAAACTGGCTACTTATTTTAAAAATAAAAGAATGTATGATTGAATTATTTGCTATTCACGAAAATAAGATATCTTTATAATAATACAGAAAATTACTATGTAAAATTCTTTAAATTGCGTATGATCTATAATGTGAAAACTGAACTTTCAGATCTTGTTTTAAAATTAAAAAAAATTTTAATAATAAATTTATTATGTTATTTTATTTATATTAATTTTATTATCTTTAGTTTAAAAGGAATTAAAAGTTGTAACAATTGTAATTATTTAATGAGTAAAAATATTTTTATTATGTGTTCAGAGCTTTTTTAAGCGATTAATGAAAAATTTCAACGTAACATATTTTTTAAGCAAAAATAATTGTATATAACAAAACAAAATAATTATTTTAAAATGCAGTATGATTAATTTATAGTAATATAATATTGTAATTTTTATAAATTTCATTGAATTAATACATTATAAGCAACATTATCATTTAGTGTCCGTTTTTTGTTAATTTGGAAATTTTTAAAGTATTTACCGTGGATGCAGATGTTAGAATCATTGGGCTTAAACAATTAATTTAAAAAAATTATGATTTCGTGCCACAAATTGCATTGGTAAATATATATGAGCTATAATAAAATACAGTTATATGTAATATTTAATTAAATTTAAACAAGTTTTTTTTAAATATACGGTAAAAATTAATTAACTAAAATCTATCTATCTTTGTGAAATCTGATTTATAAGCAAAGAATAAATTAGACAAAGGACAAAATAAAGAGAATCTAAAATTCTATTGAAAAAATAAAAAAGTATAAATAATTTAGCTCAGTTTTGGAATAAAGCGTTTTGTATATACGCGAGTAGTATGGTTCATCGACACTCTCGATCTACTTTCTATACGACCGCATGGAAATGCAGTGTGCATGGACTGCAAGAGACGCTAGGACACACGCAATGTTATAGAGAGGTAGAAAAAAAAGGACGAACTAATAATAATCATTTTATGTATTTGGACAACTTGGACGGATTCGCTGAGAAGTTTGGTAGGAGAAGGTTAAAGAAAGGTACGTTAATCCGAGTACCTTAATTATATTATAGTAGTAAAATTAATTGGGCTTTTTGGCCCGATCTAATTAACCTTATTTTTCTGTATTTATGAGAAAGATAAAAATAAAATTGAAAAGGTAATTATCATGCATTTAAGAAAGTATTAAAATATTGTTAAAAGATTACTTTCTTTATAATACAGATTATTTGGGATGTACTGAGAAATATTTACCCCAAATAATTTTCATTCGATTATTTGAAATAATAAGTACCGCGATAAAAATATTCTAAAAAGTTCTTCTAACACTTATTATTATTTTCAAAGATCGAGCATCTTATCCGAGACGTAATTGTTTGCAATGCTATACGTGTATTATGTTTTAACTTACGATCAATTTAGATAAAGATAATTTAAATTATTTAATACTAATTTTTACTTAATAATAATAATTAAGTTAGAAAAATTATTGAAACTTATTTTAATGATTATATTAAGCGTGTTTTAATAAATAAATAAATAAATTAGCTTCTATAATATTTATATTATCTTACTTATCATATTATTTAACCAGTTTAACATAAATATGATTCGCATAATATATTTTCCTAAATATCAATAAATAAACCAATTAGTAAATAAAAAAAATTTTACATAAAATATATTGATTAGTTTAACAGGTCAATTATATATTATTTTAAAGAAAGTTATAATCAAAGCCATTATAAAATACAGTAAAAAGGATATAATATTATAATTACAGCATTTAATTGTTGTTGGAACTGTGATTCAATAAAATTCTTTAAATCAATAAAACGTGTTATTATTCTACAAAAACTTATTTTTTTATTGTTTTTTTATATAAATCGATGATATTGATAGTATTTTATTCATTTCTTGATGTTTTAATTTTTTGTATATAAATAAATTATATAAATTAAAAAGTTAAATACATCGTTAAATGAGGATATTATTTAAAACAAGCGAAGATATATTAAAAAGAAGAATTTATAATTGAAAAGTATAATAAATAAATAACGACATTTGAATAAAATAGTTTTTTATATTACCCTTTTTCTTTATATAAATAAAAGTGCAAAAATTTTATCAAAAAATTTGTTCTTCCGTAATAAATTCTCACAAAAAAAAATCTTAATTAAAAAAATATAAAACAAATAATCTGTAAGACTGTGATCATTGGATATAGCAGCATATTAGTCATAAGCAATTATTATATGCAAAATCATTGTAAAAACAATATATTGTATAAATATTGTATTATTGCGTTCAAATAAATAAACAATAATAAATAAAAACAATTCGGTTCGAAAAAAACATGTTTGTTTATTCGAACTACTGGACGATGTACGACGTAGAGAATCCTAAAGACTTTTCTAAAAAGTTAAAAAAATATAAACTTATAATGGAAAAGATTTAAAGACGTTATTATGTCCATATTTCAAGGTTTTATTGCATGCAAAGAGAAGATCAGAGAGTGACACGTAGAACGAAGTGCGCACTCGTAATGTAGGTTGAGAGCAGATAGTGATGACTGATCTACTTAGAAGCAAGCGGAATGTTACGAGGCGCTGGATCAAACGACGGGGCTTCGTTTAATTTTTTATCTCCTTCTTGTGCGCTTTTCCGAGTCGATGATCTAATTCGAAGTAGCATTGCCAGATTGCGGCAGACGTCACGAACGCGAAATGGGTGTCGGACCTTTTCAAAACTATCGCGCCTCTTGCTCACTCAGCTGCGCAGTTACTCTTGTGGCTCTCTGTAATTCTGCCAAACATCTATCTTCATTCTTATAATGCGCTCTGCGTATTCCTTTATTACTCTACTTACCTTAATTCCTTCCCATCTCTCATAAGATATCGCTCTATTTGAATTCTTTTTCTCTAAAGAAGACAGAACGTATTGAGAGAAAAAAGAAAAACGTGTTGTCTTTAATTGAACTTCGTTATCGGAAACTTTTATTTTATCGCAATGATTAATAGTTACTTTTTTTATACTTTTACAAATATTTTTTATAATTATAATGAAATTACATTTCGTTGTGATTGATCAAACAATATTTGAAGAATATCGATCAAAAGAATATTAAAGATACTATTAAAACGATACCTTCGTTCTTTCACCACAAATTATTTACTAGCTCGATAATATTATCCAAATTTTCTAAATTTAAAATAAATTTATTTATACTACCGGATTCATAAAGTTAAAGTAATTAATATAATTATTCAAAAATATAATTTATTTTCTCTATTAAAAATTTTTCCAAAGTTTCATCAAAATTTTATTTTGCATTTAATTTAGTATAAAATTTAAATTTAATTGTTTCAACGTAATTAAAATACATTTTTTATAAAAAAAGGAAAATTAAACTTATGAGTCTTAATCTAAATCAAAAAGTAAAGGACATAAATAAAAATTTACAAATTCTAAAAATAGTTATTTTTTTAATTTATATAAAATAATAAAAAATATAAAATTATACAGATTTTAATTAATAAAAACTTTATTAGTAAAAATTATTTATATCTCGTTATTATATTTTCATAAATAAAAAAAATTAATTGAATATATATATATTGAAATCTAATAATTTCAATAAATGTAAGCTTAACATTTAAAATACTTTGATTTAATTGATTTAGTAAAAGTAATAATTTAGAACTATAAAATACGAACGAATAATAATAATAAGAATATATATTGTTATATTTAAGAAATTATATAAATATTCTAGATTTATAAATAATTCAAATTTGACGTTGTAATTTTTTGTGTCCTATGATACCATTTATTACCTGCTCGCTAAAACTACCATTCACTGTTTTTTATTCTATTATATGGATTATGGCTTTAGTATTTAATAAACCTATTCGAAATCATAAAAATTAATGCATGACACGATCGAATATTTTTGTGTAAAATTTTAAATTTTATAAATATTTAAAAACTTATTTTTAATTGATTCCAAATTAAAATGTTTAAATATGTACATTAAAAAATGATACTCAAAAGTTTTATACGGCATACTAGAAATTGAATAAAATAAATTATTACATAAATATTATGATCATAAACTTGAATACAAATTAAAATTTCTTTAATATAAAGATGCGAATATCATTAAATTCATGAATTACACGAATAATATATCAATTCTAATGACGATAATATAATATTGATTTGAAATTTCTTAAGTCCATTTTCATAAAATTTTATTCAATTTATGACTCTTTCGTGATGAAAAATAAAAATGGTAGTAGTAGCAACAGCTCAAATCCGGCTTTAAGTAAAGCTAGTACGCGATTCGAATCGGAGGCAAGCAGTGAGCAATAGCAATGACAGCAGAAAACGGGTTCAGCTGCACTTCAGCGCTAATATTGCGTTTTCTTCCTTTTTTCACATTTCTTTCTCTCTTTCTCTCTCTTTCTCTTCCTCTCTGTATTGATATGCAGCTCTCTCACGAATATATATACGAAGAAGTTAGTGAAAGGGAATTTCAACGACGCGGCGCGCGCGAGAGGATTTGCGTTCAAGGCAATGTATATGCTTACTTGTTTAAAGGAAGCTTTCGGGCTTTGTTCCTGTATAGTGTTGCACTTATAAACATATATATATTTACGAACAGTTAATAGTTATAATATATTTCCTTTTTAAAAAATATTAAATAGAATATCTCGATATGTTTCACTTTTTAAATTAAAAGCATAATATTATAGAGTTTACATAGATCTGATGAGTTAAGATTACATAGATGAGTTGACTGTTCACTAAACATCTTAATATGTTTTTAAATTTTTGATATTTTTAAATAATTAAATATTAAAATGTATTATATATTAGAAATTTTATAAATTCTATTATAAAATTATTTGTATTCTATCTTTTATATATGATTGTATTTTAATATTTAATATTGTAACAATTATTAATTTTATTTTTGTTCTGATTTTTTATATATAATTTTATACAAATACAATACGCGAGTAATGAAATTTCTATGGGTATAGTAAGTTTTATAATTATAAGTATGTAATTTCTTTGGAAACTTATATTTTAATTTTTTTCATCTCTTTTCCAAATGGTTGAAAGGTTATTTATAAAGAAAAAATGTACATTGATAAGTAAATATACACCTAAACTTTGGAAAGCTGATCATAATTACATTTATTACTTAACTATTTACATGAAGAGTTTATGATTACATTTAAAGACTGTATGGTATTTGTACTACATGATTTGATAAAAAGATTTTACAGCATTAACATTTATTAATAAATAATTTTATTTTTAACATGTTCAATAAAAATAGTATATTTACATACTTTTAAAAAGTACGTTATACTGAAATTTAAGTATTGGTAAGTAATGATATCGTTTGATTTTAACATTAATATATTATAAAATTTTTTAATTAAATAATCATGTGTAATAATAAATCAAAGAAAATACGTTAAATTTAATACAATATTCTTTATAGAACTAATATTAAACTGTAATAAATTAATTTTTTTATTTTCTATGTTTATTACAAATAGTTTTATTCGAGTTAGTTATTTTATTAATGTAATCTAAACAATCAAATTATATTCAACTTATTTGTATATTTAATAGGTTGTTAGAATCAAATTAATTAAAATTTCTTTATAATTTCTTTATAATATTTATATCCTTAAAATTAATAATCATTAATTTAGATAAAGAAAATTATTCTTAAAGTCTTTTATTTTCTTTAAAATTATTTATAAATAAAATTTATTTAATTCATATATATTTACTTTTTTAAATAAATACAAAATATTTTTAGCACATTCATGTACATAAAAATACCTTATCTAATTTTTTTTATATCGTGATAAATTTATTTGAATAGAATCTATAGAATTAAAAAATTTTATAATTAATTTTTTATCTAACGTAAAATTAAATAAAACAAACAAAAATATTCATTATCGTGTAGATGGACAGTGCAACTTATTTATCTTTATTTTAATGGGAATGGTTCTCGTTGATCATATTTATAAGGATTCATAATTTGATTCTATACTTTGGAAAAAGAATGCAGCAGGAAACCTTTATCAAATGTTGAATATAAAAATACCTATTGAACTTTTATAATAACTACTCAGTATATTATAATTATTGGTATTTATTCTTGATCTGTTTCTTTAAATTTAAATTTTTTTTGTTAAGTTTAAGTTTGATTGAACAAACAAAAAATTAAGACATTTAGGCTATAGGACAATGATAATAAATATAATGATAATTAATTCTATATTCGATGCAAGGAACTCATTAAATCAACGCGCATTTGCAAGAATACTTTTCCATTTTGATTTTAAATAAACGCCACATTAGATGAATTTATAATAGTGTATGAAATTAAAAAAATATGCACTGAGAAAAAGGGAAAAGTATCAACATTGTGGTACGAATATTCATATTTTCAAAATATTCTTCAGGTTAAACTATAGCTTTTACGCTAGATAATAATGTAAGTAATGAATAGAACGTTTCATATTTACAGTTCGTGAAGCTTATATAAAGCATGATAAGATATTTTCTGCGAATAAATATCTGAACTAAAACTTTATTCATTGTACACATATGAGTATCGTGTGTTTATAAATACAAACGTTGTGTATGTGTATATACAATTGCATTTGAGTTTATTCAAATTTGATGATTACATTAGATATTTTGTAAAGTTAATCATATTACATTTTATCTAGTATACTTTTTCCAGTAAATCTTTTTAATCAGTTATTGGAATAATAGAATTTATTCAGTTATTTGATATATTTTTATTACAATTATAAGATAAATTTCATAGACATACATACATGATATTTAAATCTGTTAATAGAACTGTATTTGTATTATATACATATATGAATACGCGGTATTTAATTTTTAATTTGCCATATACATTAAAAATTGGAAGATAAATAATGAAAAATATTATGAATGATTCATAAATTCATGAAATATATTTATTATTCACTTTTTTTATAAAATGATGTATATGAAATTCAAAAATAATTTTTAATTAGAGATATATTAGATATTTTAATATGTATTAAATGTTATAGTATCTAAATGAAAATAAAAGTTTTATATAATGATTTTCATGAATATTCTATTAATTAAGTAATTTATAAAAATCGTGTACAATTATGTTAATATCTTATATGTATATAAGCTTGCATTATACGATTATAATTGAAATATTCTATATTTTTCCATATAATTTTTTTTTATTTTACAGTATAGACGATTAAACTTAAAAAAATTATTCTTTTCCTGTTCATCAATTGATGTATCGTAAAACTAATAATATATTTTTTTTTATTTGAAAAATTTAGAAATCACGTTTATTTGTCATATTTTTTATAAGGATGAAAAATCAAAAACAATTCAGAAAAAGAATATTCAATATTAATTTAATAATATATTTATATACATTAAATTTATTGAATAATTAAATATGAAATTTACAATATTAATCAAAATAATAATACATTAAAATAAATATTAAATATAAATCGTTATAATTTTATTTTGTAATCTAAAGATATTATATAAACTTATTTATATAATTTTATTTAATAAAAAAATGTGTGGTATTATTACTCTAGATGATAAGTATTAATATTTAAAAAATTGCTAATTAAATTACAAAAGAATTAAATATAAAAAATAATATTAATCGTGAAAGTTTCAGATGCTTCCAGTTTTACAGAGTATAATTACAGAAGTACAAGATTCATTCTGAAAATTTGATTTTACTATACAAGCTAAAATAAACAGAATAAGATAGCACTTTTTTTACTTATTTTGAATTTTTGTATCTTTACATGTGTATAAGTATTAAGTATAAGAATTTTTTAAAAATTTATCTTATAATTAAAAACATTTTTTTCAATTTTACTAAATATTTTAAGAAGTATTTTACTAAATATACGATACAGATTATATAAAAATATTCACAAAGGATAAGATTATTTATTGATGAGAATAATTTTTATACAATAAATTATTATCTGCGACGTGTGAATTTTTATTTCAATCATTGAATCTAATAAACAGAAGTATTTTTATGAATTAATTTTCAAACAAAATTATTCAAATACAGGGAAACAAATAATTTCAATTTATTATTGATAAAAATATCTTTACAATGTTAATAAAGTTTCGTTTGTAATTAATTTTACATTTTTTGTTTAAATAATAGTTTAGATTATGCAAGAGCGTTCCATGATTTCTACTTATACATAAAAAACAGAACTTTTTTATTCAAAATTATTTTTTAATGTGCAACTTTTAAAATAAATTATCAAACACTTTTTATTTTTAAGTAATAAAAGTTGAATACCTGTAACTTTTGAATTGATGTTATATGTCCAAATAGATATTAAATTTAACAGGAAATTAATAAAAGATTTATTCAGATTTATACATTTACAAATAATATATATTAAATTATATAAATACGATAAATGTAAATCAAAAAGATATTATTTTATTTTAAATAATATTTAAGATATTATGATAATAATAGTTAGAATGAATTTAATTTTTTATATCAATTCGAAAAATAGTTGCCCATAAATCTCATTTATTATATATTAAAAATATAAAAATTATATGATAAATAATATCTAAATACACTATGCATATATATTTAAAATATAAAAAAATATACTTTTCTTTATTATGTAATAATTTTATGAAATATCTATATGAATATTTACATGTATCTGAAAAAAATAATGTAAATAAAAATATTTTTTTAAAATATTAAACTTATTTTAATTTTTCAACTATTTTTTATATAAACCTGTATTATATTTATTTTATGTTTTTACCTGGTTTCATTTTTTCTAATATTTTTATGTAAAATTTTCAATATGTTAATAATTATATTGTTTTCATTATTTTTTAAATAAAGGTATTCATATCTATGTATTCAATATAAAATAAAAAATATTTTCATATTTTTATAAAATTGAATCTCGAAAATAGTTGAGAATTAAATTCATGCTAATTTTAAATATGAAAATACAATTCATATCAATAAAAATATATAATTAATTAATTTACAATATACAAGAGAAAGTTACACATCAATTTACTATCAAATTTGAAATGGATTTTTCATTGAACTTTTCTATGAACATTGATTAGAATATAAGTTATAGTATAATTCAATTAAGTTTACTGTTTTTATATTAATCAAAAAATTATAAACATTATAAGAATAATATCTAATTCATAAAATATGCTTATCAAAAATTAGTTTTGAAATTATATACCAGAATAAAACTTAAGAATGTATTGAAAGTTGAAATCTGCGTGGAGGTAATGGAAATGAATTTTGATCAATTTGAAAAAGCAGATAGTATTCAATCGAACTAGGTTACAGACCCAATATTTTTATGTTTTATTATTTATCAGCAAAATATTATTTTATCATATTCAAAATAAGGCGTTGACTATAGTTTATTATACAATTTATCTTACATAAATATAAGAAAGTTTAAATTCAAAATTTATATTGTTCGTAGGATATGGAATGTTATTACACCCACTAAAGCATTGAGTTTATTTATTTATTATATCCTACATATTTCTAGAAGATAATAAGAGTAAAAAATGATATAAACTTTTTATTTTATTTTTTAAAAATATAATTCTAATTTCTATATATTTAAATTATAATAATTATTTTTATTTATACCCAAAATAATGACGGAACTCTTATCATGTGTGTGTGAAATCTTATTTTGAAATATGTATTTTATATAAAAACTTACATCATTGAAACTAGTGTTTTAAATTTCTTTTAAACTTCAATATCTTTTGAAAGTAATGAAAATAATGGGTTATAAAATTGATCTTCAAAGTATAATATGCGCTAACCCACAAAAGAATGAACTGGTATGCATTGGCAACTATCGCAATTCTGAATCATTAAGTGAAAAAAATATCTTACAGAAACTTAATGAGAAATAAAAGTGAAACAGATTTAAATTATATTATATTATATTGAAATTATTAAATAATTTAAAAAATATATATTTTGTAATTTTATAAAAAAAATTAATTTTTTAAAATATATAATTCTTATATTGATAGCATTGATACTGTACTAAAAAATCACCAGATTAATAAAATTATGTTCTTACGTATATACATAATAATCACAAAAAATAATTTATTCATAAGAATATGACTTCCAAAATTATATATAATTAATTTCAAATACATTAATGATTTTTCAAAAAAAAGTACGTGAGTTTATAATTACTATCTAATTAACAAAAAAAAATATTCTGAAGTGTTTTTTCCAAAATTCTACAATACATCTACTTCAGTTTTTATTTAATTGTAAGACCCAATAAAAAATTAATTAATTACTAAATGAAGAATAATAGATAAAAAATGAAATCCATATTAAAAATTATTAGAAAATGGATAATACAAGAGAAATATGCTCGCTCATTAATAATATTTATAATAAATCTTGAATATCAATATGATATCTAAATACTGTTGATAATTTTGATTTATGATTTTGAGGAAACTTGAAAAAAAAGAATTAAGATATTAAAAACGTAAAAATAATATAAAATAAAATAGAAATTATTTTATTAAATATTTAAGGAATACATTAAAATATAGTCAAGAGATTTTAATTTATGTAATCGAAATACACTTTTCAAATTCACGATTAAATAAAACTAAGAAGAATGTATATATTAATCAAATTAAAAATTTATCTAAATTAATGGTTCGATGATCACTTTGTAAGAGTCTATTTTATTAAGTTTAGGCATATAAATATATCTTTTACCTATTTAAATTTGTAGACAGGTAGACGGTATTATAAATATATGTATAAAAATGGGTATTATATATTTAGAACTGGGAAGAGATATTCTAGGGCTAGTTTATTATAATTCAATCACATAGAAGCCTAGAAAATTACCTAAATATGTTTATTTAAAAAACATTAAAACGAGAACCATTTTTTTTAAAAATTTTACTTAATCAATAGAATACTTTTAATAAAATATTGGAATAAATAAACAAAGTGATAATTAAATTTTACTAATTTTGTTATCATATGTTAAAAAGATTGGATATTAAATAAAGACAAATTTAATAAGAATAATATAATATACTTAATTTAATTGTAATATAATTTAATAATTTTCAAGATAATTTTAGAAATATTTAATTAAACTCTTAAAAAATAATAATTAAATTAATGATGTTTAAATTTAATATTTTTTAAACCATTAGTAACTATATAAATAGTAGATAATATATTTGAAAACTATTTAAAACAATGATATTCGTAACTATAAATGCAACAGAAGATTAATATTTTCTACAAAAGCGATATAGTATTTAACAAAAAACTATTTAATTACAATTTTAATTTTAAATAGTAGGTAATGAATAGTGTTGATAACATCTTGGTCACTATCTGTGGACTCTTTCTAAAGCCTTTATTTAAAATCATACATCTTGAAGTGATTTATGTGTAAGACAAGGAAAAATGCTTGCAAATTAATTTTATCTAAACAAAGATGACTGTTTTTATTATAAGGAATAAAATAATAATTTTTTTATTAATAAAAACAAAAATTACAAAAAATATAAATATTTTAATATTGCCAGCAAGAATATGTTTATATAGAAAAGTTATACAAAATTATAAATTTTATTGTAATAAATAAAAAAATAAAGAAAATTAATAATTGAAATATAAATTATATATATTTAAATGACAGTTTACTTATATTGATACACTCAAACGTATTGTTATAATCACGATAGAATTTCGTTTAAATAGAGAACTTCTTTATATCATAACTAAATAAGAATTATAATGACAATTAAAACAAAAATAAAAAATAATTCTATTATGTAGTCGTAAGTCATGATTTTCTTGGTGATCAAGGTGATCGAAATACGTTTTATCCGTTGATCAAACTGTAAACCAATTTGCAATATCTACTACACGGTTATTGTTCGGCCGGAACCGACTACAAGGAATTCACCTGAGTGGTGAAAAATGTTTTAGCACAGCTGTTCGTTCGACGAGATTATATGTACGCCTTCTAGTAGGACCTTTCACTCTCTCGTGGCTTCTTGAACACTACTCTCATCGGCACGATTACGGCGAAAGTTTTTGCCCGACACCCGTCACCGCCATCATCGTTGACTTATCTATTTGTTATAATATTTCTATATCTTTCTATCTTCTCTCTTTTTCATTATCTTTTATTCTCTCTCTTTTTTATTATCTTTTATTCTCTCTCTCTTTCTCTCTCTCTCTCTCACTCAAATTTCATGTTGTTTCTGAACTCTATTTTAATATTAATAAATAGAGTAGAAAAAAGTTTCGCTACAACTAAGTGAATATGCAAATAATCTTTCAAGCATCTGTATAATCTAATTTAATATTTTCTGCAGTTTGTAAAGATAAAATAAATTTTTATTCTTTTTTCACTTATAATCACGATTATAAGCTTAAATAACGACTTTGTGAATTTATCTTGATAAAGCAAATATTTCTCTTAAAATAATTATTTATATTTAAATTTATTTTGTTAGAAGATTCAAAATATGTTTATTGTTGCAAAAAATCTTGTTTTTTATTATATTCATACAGTCGTACTATAAATTATATAGAATAATCCATTATACTAAATTAAACATTTTTCTACGAAAATATACATAAAAATTTTTCATTTCAAATTCAAATAAATTTGTTGTTAATTTTATAAAGACAAAATTTTATAAAGATATAAAAATACTGATTATAATATGGGATATATAATACGTGGGATTTTTATATATCTAATCAAATTTAAGAAATCTGTGATATCATTAACAAATTATAAAGAGATATAAAAAATAATCAAAGTAATTAATTTAACACTATTTAAAGTTATGAAAGTAAATCTAGAACAATTCTATAAAGATTTTAATTTTTAATGAAATTTAATCAACTTTTGTGGATTTTCTTTGTGTATAAAAAGTTTCATATTTTTAAAATTTTCATTTTTACACATAACATGTGCATCTTCCTTAAAAAAAATTAGAAATAAGTTTTATAATTTCTAAAATTGTATTCAATATATTGTATTAAAAGAGTCAATAAACATTAATATAATTTATAAATTCTCTTATAAAAAATCAATAGCCAGTTATTAATATGAAATGCTAATATCTATTACTTTGTAACTAAAGTAAATTCATATATAATTAAAAATGTTGAAGATTATAAAAATAATGCTTCCTTTGTTTTGAAAGAATTAAAAATTGATAATTACAGATATTTTTTTAAAGATTTGATTGATTATCATAAGAATTTACAATTCATAATTCTTCATTAATTTAAATTTTATATTAATTCTCATGAATTAAAAGCCCATTATTTCAGATAAAATGGTTATATTTAAAGAGTATAAGAGCTTCAACAGAAATAAATTTCATTATGTTTATAATTTCTAATAATTTTAGTATATTTTTTTATAGTTTTATTATTATTTAGTATTCGAATAATTGGTTAAATATACAACTATTGTTTTTTATATCGCAATATTTCTACAAATATATTTATAAAATGAAGCTTTATTAAAGTTTTTCTTGATTTGCTTCTATACTTTATAAATTTTCATTGAATAATACATAAAAAATAAATTTATACAAAACTATTATAATTTTGCCTTTTTCCATCTTACTTAAATTAATTTTATCTAAAACTATTTCGTTAAAATAAAAAAAACCATTGTTTCTGTATATGATAAAAAAGGAATATGTATTAACGAATATAAAAACGTTTAAAGACGCTAAATTACATACATTTAATGAAGTGCTCAGTGATGTGCTATTAAAATAACTGAAACGTGACACGTACTTAATTATGTAAAAATAATAATTTGATGTAGCGACTTAACTCAAAAAAAGAAAGAAAGTTTTCACATTTTATAAATTAAAACCAATGGAGTTGTCTTTTTGAGACATGTGTGTACGTATATACAAGTGACATTTGCTGACGCGAATGAGTGATGGCAATACGCGAATCAGTGATGAAAATAAAATATAATTCAATTTCAATAATTTATAATAAGAATGATATTTTTACTTTATTACAAATTTTTTACTATCTATTTCTTGTTATAGGTAATATGTACTGTTTAATTCAAAATATTAATAACGTAATTTTATTTTGAATACAATTATTATTATTATAAAAAAATGTGCAAAAAATAAAAATTAAACTATTGATAATTAATTCTGCTTTTATATATATATTTATATATTTTGCTATATATTTTTGAAAAGAATTTGTAATTTCAAATATTTATTATTTAGTTTTTTTTATTCTGAAAACTATAAAAATCATTTGAAAAGTATTTATCAAATATTTTTAATTTACTGTTATAATAATCATAGTTTTGGATCTAATTTCACTACATATTATCTTATATAATGTAAAATTAAAAAAAATATTCTTCATAATATTAAAAGTAATTCATATATAAATAAACAAGATTACCTTAATTATTATGTTTTATATTTATTCTAAAATAGATTGTAAATTTTCATGTTAATAATAATATTAATAATTATTATTTATAGATTAAAAAACAAAAATAGCTTTAAAAATGATAGAATAGATTTTTTATACAGATTTTTGAAACATCAAAAATAGATATTTAAATATTTAATCATAATGCTAAAGCTAAATTCTACCTATAAGGAATTTGCCAAATTAATATTTAAAAGATCGAGGAACAATGAAAATTTAATAATTATTGATTATTAATAATAATATTATAATTTATGTTGAGGTAGTGAATTGTAAATTAGACTAATATATTAAAATAAGAGAAAACTTTAGATTCAGAAAAGAAATTTAATTTCTATTATATATTATTGAAGTATAATATCGAATGTAGTAATACAAGTTCTATTGATAGTAATTCAAAATTTGTAGATAATTAAATTATACAAGATGAAATCAATAAAAAAATCTATTAAATAGTTATGTTATAAAATTTATATTATAAGATCAAGAAATAATTTAATACATATTCAATAAATAAAAGAAATAATAATGAAGTTTTGTTATGAAAATTAAAAGGATGACTTCCGAAAAATCTGAATAGTCTGATAGATGGATTGGCAATATGATTCGATAAACCAAATCTGTGAAGGTATCGTATTATACAGTTAAAATATTTCTTTAATAATATTATTTTTAAATGCTTTCTTAAATAAGGAACTACATTCTTAATTTATTACTAATTCAATGTATACTATAATTTTTTCAAATACAATTGATGAAACGATGAAAGAAGAATTAATTAAAAGACTTTAAACAATATTATTTGAGTAGAACTAGATAAAAAAACTGGTACATAATATTTTTAATAAACATTACTTAAATGAAAAATACATAATAAAATAGTAGCAAAAAGAAATAAGGTTTTATATTAAATGAATGAATATGTACGGTAACTAAAATTAAAAAGAAGTCTGATAAGTGCTTGCTAGTCGATGTATGTTAAAAGTATATAAAAAGTTTATTAAATCCCTCAAATATTACAAAAATGATTCCATAGTAAATGTTTTTACTATTTTAAAAGTAAAAAAGATTTTACAGCTTATATCTGACACTGTTTTTTTCTATAGTATTTAGCATTTATCTTTATAAGAGATTAAGAATAGCCCTGAATCTTGAATAAAGGCACTTCATGCGTTTATTTAAGTGCCATTATCGAAAAAATGTTACGATTATTATTGTAAAGTCTTATATAAAATTATTACAATAATTAAAATATTTATTTATATTTCTTTATATTTTCTATTTTTAGGTTTTAAATTTAGATTAGTCAACAGATATATAAATTGAGAGAACAAAAATTTAGAATATAAAACTATATGAAATCAACATGAATTAAATTTTAAACGTTCAATAGTATAAATAATATTATTTTTCTTTTTAAGTCATTAGATAATAAAATGTCTAATTATTTATAAATTAATGATTAAAAACATGAATTTATAAATACTTTTAACATATTTATAATAGAAAAATCTATCAAAAAAATCACTAAGTTATTGAAGAAATACAAGAAAGAATCTAATTTAGAATTAAATGTTTTCATAACTATTAACTCTATTTGTATTTTTTAATATTATATAATATCATTGTAGTTTATTATGATAAAACAGTCATAGAAGGAGTACCTTTAATAATATTGTTTATGTAATCAACCATTTAATTTAAATAATATAATAATTACCAGATTATCTATGCAAATTTTTGTTCATGTACTAGGCCTAATAAATCAATTGCTCTTTGAATAGATATTTCAGAAGCAAATATGAAAATAAAAGCATTGTACGTGCAACTAAGATGAATGGCAATCTTATACGGCTTAACATAGAAATACAAGGTACAAATTTTTTTATACCTTTTCTTCAAAGCATTAGTATGTGCACCGGTATATTTACATTTGCACTGATTACGATGTTGGTACGAATAATAATTTGAAAAACAGTGACTCTGCAATTTGTTTCAAGTACTTCTACTATACTATTCCTATCTATTTCAGCTAGCATGAAAGACTTTCTTTAACGGTACTTTATTATTTAGGTTCGTAGTTTCAATGACTGTTTTTCTTATAGCGGTAAATATTGTTTTAATTATTTATTTCATAAAAAATAGTACTAGATGAATGCCGTAAAAAGATTTCTATTGCTTTCTTTATTTGTTAACGATGAACTAATATTTTAGGTTTATTCATTGGTAAAACATTTTGGTGAGAACTAATTTTAGGAAGCAATATAATTATTCACTACAGCTTTAATGATGTTATGACAAAATCATAGACATATATTCAACAAATACTTTTATAGGTAGATTTTTCTTAATTTCGACAATTTTATATTGATATTAATAATTATTTTTAAAATATAACATTATGAATTTAAAACTTAATATGTATCATTTATGTCTATATTAATTAAATTTTATATTGTCTTGAACACCAACATTATTTAATTCATTTTTAGAGAACTGAGACAGTTTGATATATATACACATATATGTTCCATTTTAATAAAATGTTTAAAAATATTATATATTTTATAGGCTCATTACATTTATGCGTACGTTTACAAAAAATTCAGAATATTCTTAATCAATTTAATTTTAATTTATAAAACTGTATTTATTAAAAAATAAAATAAAAACTAAAATAAAAATTGTCGATAATTTGATTAATATAATTAAATTTTATGTGAGTTCAATATTATTGAAACTTAATAATTGAAGCTATCATTGATTTTAAAATTTGTTTTTTGGCAGGCATATATATATATTTTTTAATTGCAATACAAAATTTCTATTCTAATAAACTTTTTTCTTAGTAAGGGTATATGTTTTATAAAATATCGTTTTGTAAAAAATTATCGGTATATGAATAGGTACGCAAAATTATTACACATATACTTTTCTTAATTAAACAATTTAATTACCTTTCTTTGATAATTAGGACTTTGAAAAATGTAAAATTTCAGATATGTTGGAACCTGAATATAACTTATGAACCATATAATTTAAGTCAAATTAAAGGATACAATAAAATTGTAATCAGCCTATTTTCATATTTTTAAACGATTTAATATATTACTTTTAAATAGTTTGAATAGTCTGATTACAATGTGAATACGAATGAAGTTAATTTTGTTTTTAAAATTATAAATAATTTTAATTTTGTTAAAAAATAATGTAACATATTAAAAATACTTTTTTCAAAATTTCCTGATTCATTTTTTATAATCTGATGTTAATAATATTTATTAAGAATATTAATAGATAAAATAACAAATTATGAAGACTAAAAATGATATCAACAATTTATATAAATAAAAATACATAGTTAATTCCATATTATTTTTAATTTAAAAATATGATACGTTCATCGATTATTTATGGTTAAGATTATTTATTTGGTATTTTTATTTAATTACAATAACTTTTATATAAATAGAAAATTTTTTAAGTAAAAGTGTTTTTATTTAAAAATTTATGATACTAAAATAGAAATATAAACTAAAGATAAGTATAATCTTATTATAAAAATTAACATTTTTTTATTTGATAAATTAGAAAACTTTCTAGAGCTATAACAAAAAAGTTTAATATATATTAAACTATTTAGTGTAGCAGATTAAAATTAATAGTACAATTTAAACAAAGATAAATATTATAAATATAAATCGATAAATTTTCATGCCATTATGTGTTTGTAGATATGTATATTTTTAAATGCTTTTGAAAATAAATATTACAAATTAAAAACATAATATTTGCATTTTGAAATGATAAATTACAAATTATAAATTGTAATATTTAAGAATACAAATAAAGGGTAAATGAGCCTAGAAATGTCCTTAATTTGTTTTAGTAATAGCATTGATTTTCGAACGATCATTTAGTCTATACAGTTTTTCAAATATATCAATAAAATTTTTTATAATTAATTGTCTAATGTAAGTATTTTATTAAATAATATTAATAGAAATAATTAGTGCATAAAAATTATCTTATGTTTTATTATTTTCATGATATTCAAATGAATTAAATGATCGCGAAGATAATAAATGACAATCAATTTTGAAAAACGTCAAATATATATTTATTTTTTTTATTTATTTTTCTTTGTTAAATCATCTAAATCATTTTCAATAGTAAATAATAAATGCTTAATTATTACTCCTTATTATTATTTGGAAGTTTGTGCGTTGATTGAAAGAATAGAAAGCTTGAAAAGAAAGCACGACGGTTGTCTACAAGACGGTGTTCAATTATTTGGCCTGAAATCCTAATCAGAAGAAATACCGAAGGTATTTGCCTCACTTTGTACAATCGAGTCTCTTGACATGTGTTTGCCATCCCGATATCACGATTCAAGTTTCACGTTAAATCCTAAGCTCAACATCCTCGTAAGAAGAGAAACAACAAAGATGCTCATAAAAAGAAAAAAGGGAGAGAGAGAGCGAAAAACATGGAGGCTGTCGCACTTAAAATTGTCTCATTGTATAATGATAATGAAATACGATAAAAAAGAAGAAAATGAGGGAGAGAGTCGATGCGATTAAGGCGTTCGTGAGGGAGTGTGGCTTCTGCATATACTCACGCGGCGATGCTCTTGGAGAGAGGCCATCGGTCCATGTTGGCCTGGTACTTCATGTTCTCGATCTGTTTTCTTAATGCGTCCTTGTCCATGTTGGCGAGTACACTGGGATCCATGGTTACAGTCGCACCCCCCCGTGAGTCGCCGCCGCCGCCAGGGAACGTGTAGCGCTTACGCCTGTGCAAAGAAAATCAATATGCCAACATCGCGCATGTCATGTTCGCCGTGCGCGATTGTAGGTGCGCGCAGGCGACGTTGCCGTGGCTGTCGCCTTGTCATCGTCGTCGTCTTCGTCGTCGTCTTCGTCGTCGTCGTCGTCGTCGTCTTCGTCGTCGTCGTCGTCGTCGTCGTCGTCGTCGTCGTCGTCGTCGTCGTCGTCGCGTCTTCGTCGTCGTCGTCGTCGTCGTCTTCGTCGTCGTCTTCGTCGTCGTCGTCGTCGTCGTCTTCGTCGTCGTCTTCGTCGTCGTCGTCGTCGTAGAGTTACAAGTGACGTGAGCGCCGTGCTCCGCACATCTACATCACGTGGATCATACGTGTTCAGAGTTTCAGAAATCGAGCGACTTTGTATTTTTCTTCTCATATTTATCCTTCTCTCTTCGTTTCTCTATCTCTCTCGTTTGATCCTCTTACTTTGACTCGGCGAATAGAATGAGAAAGAGACAGATGATTTTCTTATATGTCCCACCAGGAAATTAAATTTAAGGAAATTTTTTGGGTGTTTCAATTTCTTTTTATATTCGCTTAAAGACACTTGTTGCGCATGATAAAGATCATTCTATTTATTCCGTTGATTTTTCCAGAACGCAGATTAGAGATTCGATCAATTTAGCTTCAATTTAGAAAAATATATGCTAATTTGAGAAGCAATATATTTTTTAATTTAAGCTAATACATTGTAAGTTATAAATAGAATAACCTTTTAATTACTGCGTATAAAAAAATTTTATTATATTTTTTTGTAAAAAGAAAATATTACTCTAAATTTTTTTGTGTCAAAATTTATTTGATCATAATTTAGGAGTCACATATAATGTATTATTTTAAAACAATATTTATAGCCAAAATCTGCATCATCGAGTTAAAATAAACTTACAATGAGAAATCATATCTGAATTATCATTAATATTAAGTCTTAAAAAATTAAAATTATGCAATAGTTTAAAACTAGATTTAAAATGAAAAATGGTAAATAACTCAAAATATTAATCTTAAATTTTTAGATGATTCAGTATTACAGCTGTACATTAATTAAATCTACTTCATTTAACGAAAAATTAAGTCTTGCCGTATATTTTTTATCATATTTTATATTACATTTTTTAAAGAAAAAATCATAATTACAAAATTAATAATTAGGCGATGCTTGTTTTGGAAAAAATTAAACTTTAGTAATATTGAAAGAAATAAACTACAAGATAAACAATATTAATTTAACTAAAAATGTATAACATAAATACTAATAAAAAGTTAATAAAAATATTAATAACATTATAGAATTTATAACAATAAAAATTAAAAAATACCTATCGTATTTACAAAATATAAAATCAGATAAAATAGAAACGAAAAGTAATTACAGAGAACCAAAAACTACTAACTAGTGGTATGTATAAAAAATTAATGATAAGATACTAAAAATTAACTTCAACAGAACACAGAAAGTTGATAAGTATAAGAATATATATCACTATAAGATAAAAGTTTAATCAAATTACTCAATTTATTAATAACCACTTCAACATATTATAAGACCAGACGTGCAAAAAGGGTTAAATAAAACAATTAGATATTATTATACTGCAAAAGCATGATATTAATTATACATGCAAACAAATTCTAGAAAGTGAATATATGTAAAAATATTAAAATATATGTAATGAAAATTATATGTATATATGAATTAAGAAATTAAAAATTGAAGACTGTATATAGTGTATAATAAATATAATAATTAGTCAATTAGTACCATAAAGTTTCAAATTTTCTGTATTAATTTTCTGTATTTCAATTAGAAATTTGAAACTATTTACATTGATTATTTATAAGGGTATTTTAACCATTAACTTTTTTTTAAGTATATTATAGTAAGAATTATAAATTAAATGGACTGTTACAAATTCAGAACAAAATTTAGGATTAAGTGAAAGTTAAGCTACTCCAATTAAAATGTTGTTAAAAAATTGTGATAAATAATCAAATACAAAGTTAAGATTCTTTTATAAAATCAAATGAATTATAAGTAGTATCAAAAACACTAAAACTTTAAATATCATACCGACAATTAATGTACTTTATATTTATAAATAATACATGAAATATCTATTTTTGTAGTAAAAAAATAAATAATTTTTAAAAGTTTTAAAAATACTAATGAATTTGAAATAAAAATATATTTAAAGCTTATATTTTTATTAAATGCAATCAATGAAAATGATTGTAATCTTTCGATCAAATATTAAAATAGATATTAGTTAATTTCAAATTACTCTCTAATATTTTATTATAGATGGAATGTGAGATTCGTAGAGAGTATATTTTGTCAAAACAAATTATATAAATTCTAATCACATGCAATAGAACAATGACTTTAAAATAATAAAAATTAAACATCATTTTTATTTACATAATTTACAATTATAAAATCTTCTTAATATAAAAACAAGGAAAACATAAAATGAAATTGTAGAGTAAAAAACTCAAGTATCATAGGAATTTAAAAAAAAATACATATACACAAGCATGCATAAGCAAATAATAATAATTATGGAATTTAGTGATTAATTAAAAATACAATAAATAATTCAGATTTTTTCTTTACAAAATTACAATTATAACAGCCATTTAAATTAATTTATAGAAAACTGTAATATAGTATTGTATTAATATTTATTGATTGTATTATGAATACAAATTATTCTCAAATTACAAATAATTTAAAAAAATTTTGAGATTAATATATGCATTCTATATTTCGAAATATTTGAAATATATTTGTATATTATTTTAAAAAAATATATTTAATATAACTCATTTGAATATAGCTTTTTACTGTAAAGATACTCGATATAATAATCAGAGTAGATATATAATAATTATTATTTTATTTATAAAAAGTTACCTTACGATTATTTCAACAGTTCTTTATTAAATTCTAAGTGAAATTGAGATTTAAGCTACTGAAATATTTTTTGCTTTTTATTTTTTTTCAAAATTTTATATACAATTCCTTTATATTTCATTGTAGTTATAAATCTGTTTTAATCTACATATTCTAATTACTTAAATAATATTGCCTGGCTAATACATAATTTAATTACTGATAAATTTTAGGCTTTTTCTGTCACACTATTTTCAAACTATGATTTGTTTCTTATTTTGTTTTAATTTGTATATTTTTATAAAATTATTATGATTCATCTTTAAATACTTTAAAATTTGTCTTTATAATAAAATTAATTTTATGCTATCGAAAATATATTGTTCCATTAATTTTTAATTCTTCAATTTATTTTTAATTTTTGTGAGAATAAAGATATTTATTTATTAAATATAATGATTTTTAATTATCTTCCTGAAGCAATTTATATTTTACTTGTCGCATTAACGTATTTAAATCATCTTAACTGTCTTGTATACAAGGCTATATTTCTAATTATGATTTAATTTTATTGTATGGAATTAATTCTAACTTATCCAAACACACTTATACTTGTTTTATATAATTTGTTCTCTTTACGTAATTGAAGCTCCAATTAAATAAAAGAAGTACTTATATGTGATTTTGCTTACATTTAATAATAATTAAAAAAATTTTTGTTTACTTTTACTATCTTATACCTCATCATTATTTCAATAACATTATTGAATATTTAAATTTCATATATTTTTTTCTGAATTTTTCAATAAAAAACATTAAAGTAATAAAAACGTATTCAATCGATAATTATAAAACATAATGAAATAATTTTTCCATATAGATAGTTCAAAATAAAAGATGAATTATAAAAATAATATTCATTTATTTATTTTGTTCTTTAGTTTTGAAAATATTATAAAATTATAAGATTTTCATTAAAATATACACAAAAAATGTTTTTAAATTGTTTAAATTTTTACCAAATCACAGAGATTATATATTTTTTGGATTATTGTTGTATTATAGTTATATATGTATATTATATTATATTATTTATACATCATATTCATGATATTATGAATGATATAATAGTAGAAGAAAAAATAAGTAAAAATAAATATATTTTTATCAATTACTTAAGAATAGAAGATATAAATTGAAAATTATTTTTTTTTATAATTATTAAAATTTTATTGAAAATTACAATTTAAAAAAAATTTTATTCAAATTTAATATTAAAAGATATAGACATGGAATTCATATAAAATGTAGAATGTAAAAAATATATATATAATAAAAAAGAATCAAGAAACCATATATATACAAAATTACATAGTATTTATACGATTGAAGAATAATCTAAAATCAAACAACCTTTAAATAAATGAAAAAGAAACAAAAAAAATTAAATTAGACTTTCTTTAGTTTCATTATTATTCTATACTAATTAAATATTAAAATTACGATTTATTTAAATTATTTCTCATAAACTAACATTTATTCGATATCTCTACTTATAATTTCCTTCTAGATCTTACTATCATATTCTTTATTTTTATATTATTATTAACCATCTTTTTGATATAAAAAAACCATATTTATCTATATTTTCTAGTTTGATATAGTTATTCATAATTAATTTGTTTCTAATATTTTTTCTAAATCTACGAATTGTATTAATTATATCCTCATCTTTATTTTAAACATATACTCTTCATTGTTTTTTTCCTATATTTTTATCGATTATTTTCATCATTGAATTTTTTAATATATATGTATTTTTTCAACATATTATATATAATTTTCCAATCCTATAAAATTCATGTAAATTTATTTTATGATGTTTTTTTATAAACTATTTAAAACTCATATCATCCTTTTTAATTTAATTACTTTTGAATGAAACTTCTACCTGTTTTTATTTTCTATTTAATTTTTTATTTTTTCGTTATACTTTATAAACCGTATAGTGTATTTGTTGTTTTTTTATTTTTTAATAGAATTTTTTTTAATTTACATATCCTACAAAAAATAGTTTTTATAATTTTTCTATAATTTTATTTCTTAATAATATGTATATATATGTATTTCTTTATTTTTCAAATTGTTTTACTTTTTTCCTTTTGTCTCGAATAATTATTTTAAAAGTTTTTAGTATATAATATATATACATGTATATTAACTTTTACTTTTTGCTCTCTGATATAATAGTTTGAAACACATTTTTCATCCTTTATATCTTGATATTTATATATTCGTTTTTACAATTTTTTCAAGTTTAATATATTTTGTTTTTAAAAATATTTAATATTTTTATTCTGAATATTACCTATCTTAAAAAGTTTTTTCATTCATTTTAATTGTAATTGAGCTTTCTTATTTTCTTTGTATAACCGTACCTGACAACTTTCTGATTGCAATATTTTTTTTTATTAGGTTTTCATAATTTTATTTCAATCAACATATAATATAAATAGATTCATTTATAACCTTTATGATTTTAATGTGTATCTTGTATAATATAAAAAAATTCATCCTTTATTTTGTGTTCAATTTGAAAAAAGTTTTTTTTCATTCTCTAATTTATTTAATTTATATATATATATATATATATATATAAATGAATTTCATATCAAACGTAATCATGTAAGATTAAAACATTTAATTTAAAATACAAAATTTCTTATCTTATTCGGATAATTTTTTATAATTTAATAAAATTGAATATTATAATTTTATAAATCATAAAGTATATACTATAATTCCGAATAGGAAATTACTTTACACTTACAAAATAAATGCAATCAAATTACAGATAAATTATATTAATAATTATATAAAATAAAATCTTTTTATTACTGTTTAATTATGCAAATTAATTTATTAATATACAATTACGAAATAATAAAAAATTATTCAATAAAATATAGATACATATATTTACATTTAACTATAATAAAAAGTTTATTCTAATTTGTCGTATTTGTTTAAACTGCATTTATTTATCATTTTAATGTTTTATGAATTTTATAGTTTGACTACTTGATTAAATAAATTTTTCTATTAATACAATTATTATAGAAATATTTCTGTATATTTTTTAATATTATAATATTTTATTACGAATCACGAATATTTAAACTATTTTGCAATTATATAATATATCAAAATTATAATGTTATTAGTATACTCATAAACAAAATCTATTTTCTTATATGTAATATCTCTCTTTACGTATACAATCTATGATTGTATTATATATTTTATATATTAAAAACTGTATGAGCCTCTTTTTTAACTATTTAACGTCGGATTACAAGTAAACCACAATGGTATACGCCTTGGCTTCCGGTTTTATGTCGTCCTGGATGTCGGTATGCGGTTTTATCTATTTTCTAATTTTTTTCTATTTACGGTTTTTCTACTACATTCCTTTTATACTAATGGTAGCGTACAATTTCGAAGTAGACTATCAATCTTCTTAAATAATCATAGCTACATAACAACTAAGAGAAAACAATCTGGAAAAATTTATCTATTCTAAATACATTGATATGTATACTTCGTATGTAAGAATCAAATAATCTTAAAAATTATTCTTTTGTTGAAAAACTATATTATAATTATCTGATCAATTTTTTATTTATATCAAGTTTTGTATCTTGCATACCAATCTGTTAAATTTTATACGAAACAAGTATATTGTACATTTTTTTAATTTTTATAAATAATATAGTATGAAATATTTTTAGATATGAATATTCTTTAAAAAAATAATAAATAATTTTTCTAATATTTATAATTTTAAATGATTTATTTATGATTTATATGTATAAACTTTGTATTTGAAGTCTATAATTTTAAAAAATAAAAGTATAGATGGAGTAAAAATTAACATTTTTAGAAATTATATTTTAACTTTATGGTAATTATAATTTTTAATATTTACAAATTATAGTTTAATAGAAGTAAATATTAATTATTAGTTACTGTTTTATTTTCTTGAATTTAAATTCCTTATGTTGTAATTTTTAAGTATGTGCGTATCTTTTTTATTACAATTTTAAAATTAAATTTATATAATTATATACATTATTTTATTTTAAAAAATTTTGATCATAATAGTTTAATATAAATCTACTTTATTTTTAATTCAATTTAATTTCTCACTACAATATATGTATTCAATTAAATAATTCTGTAATTAAATTTAATTGCAATAAGAATTTTAATTTTATCGTTTTCAATAAGTAATTAGTTAAAAACTAAGAATTACTGTAAAAATTCTGTTTATTATTCGATTTTAATATTACCTTTTGTAATGGAATTTAAAATCTCACAATAGTTTCACACAACTTTTGAAATATTTTTCAAAACTTCTTTCTAACTTATTTAAAAATGTATTTTTTTTACAATTAAAATATAAAAGCATCTACTGATATTACGACTTACCCTTTAGTGAGTCAAACTAATTCTGAGTTAACTTGACTCTTGAAAGGATTCGCAATTCGTTTACGGAAGCCTTGCAACTCTTAACAATTAAATTAAGCTTAAATGGGTCTGATAATAAAAAATTTTTATACGATTATTTCTATCAAAACTTGAAATTAAGTGAAATAAAATTTAATTAATATTTGAAAATATTAATTATATTTATGTTTGAGTTAAATTAAAATTTCATACAAGAACATTTTTAAGAATAGGTAAAAAACTAAAGTGGATTATATAAAAAAATTAGTAATGAAATATTATTTTACAAAATATTAAATATAAAAGAGATCCTTTTTAATTTTATTTTATTTTATTTTAATGCCATTTTGATAATTAAAATGTATTATATTATAAGATGTATTTTATTTTAGAAAAATTGTTACGTTCAAATTACCCGCTTAAATATTTTTGTTCAAATGATAATATTTGATGACATACAATGGTATTTACATTTTTAGTTTTAATCACATTTTTAAACAAAAATATATTACTAAATTTTTAAAAGTTTGTAACTTATATATTAAAATTTCAATAACATAAAAATTTATTTAATATTAGCACGTAATATAATTGATCTGTTGAAGTTATATACACACATTACATAGGTATTTTACTATATCAATACTAAAAAATCATCAGAAGCAAACATACAATACATAAAATTAAGCACAAGTGCAGAAGTGTTTATAACCTATATTTATGTAATTGCACGTATAACTATAAAAATAAAATAAGTGTTATTTATATTTATAATTATAAATTGCGTGTTGTATAATATATATATATACTGGATTCTATTATGGATGAATCTGAGAAAAAACGATTAATGTCATTAAAACAGAAGAGACAGGCATTTAGAATGCAAAAACAAACAATACATAATAGTTTAAAATTTATTGTAAACAAAATATAAATTTTTAAAATATTATATTATAAATTAAATTTAAATAATTAATATTATGTTGTAGGATAAGAACAAGTCAAATAAGAAAATTTTATTTAATGATATTGTAGAAATACAAAATTCTGAAAAAAGGATAGAAAACATTTCAAATAAAAAAAATACTCTTTTCAGTAGTGATAATGAAGATGAAAAACAATTTCACTGGAATGAAGAAGATTTTGATGCAAAAGCAAAATTGAAACAAAAAGTTAATAATTAGAATATACGATATAATATGTATTATAAATTTATAACTAATTTTATTTTTTTAGTTACTTAAGTTACAACCAAATGTTGGTAATGATAAAAGGTTTATTCTTGATGAACGTTTTATAAACAATGAAGATAAAATTGACAGAGTAACATTTGAAAATAAAGATGATAAAATCAAATTCGATGAAAAAAAATGGCAAATTAATATTTTAGAAGATGTAATAAAAAAATCCATTATGTCTGATAATTGTAATAATATACTTAAAAAGTAATTGTTGATAATACTTTCATTTAAAATAAATATTTAAACTATTAATATTAATGAGTTACCTAAAAATATTTTAGAAAGCATACAATGATTAGATATGATCCTACTGCAAATAATCATCAAGATTATGAAGTAATTATTGAAAAATCAAATGTTGATAATTGTAATAAAAAGGAACAGAAAAAAAAAATTAAAATAAAAGAAGATACATCTATACCAAAATCAAATGAACTATTTTATGATGTATCTGAATATTTAATTCAAAGTTTAAAGCCTAATAAACAATTTAGTTTATTACAAACATTTGGTCATAAAACCACAAATATTGGTATAATTAAATTTTATAATTCAGTTAAAATGTTCAATCATAGAATGATATATTAAATATTGTTTTTATTTAGACAGTTGTAAAAATCACTTTGATAATAAAAGTGAAAATTGCACAAGTTTTCAAATTAATTTTAATCCTAAAAAATTCAAGTATGACTCTTCTGACAGTGAGAATGAAGAAATGAATGAAAAAAATGTTATTTCATTACCAGAAATAACAGAATCTGACAAATTTCATGGAAAAATCAATGGACGACTTTTTTTTTATGATAATGATACTCGTTTTGATGGTAAGCAAAGAATTTACAAAAATGTTAAATTAATTTAATTTCAAAATACATTTTATTTTAAATTTAAATTCTAGAAGCTAGGGACTTTTTTAAAAATTATTCATCTCACGAGGAAAATGTATTTAAATATAAAAGATGTAAATTAAAAGAAATAGTACGCTCAAAAATTCGTAAAAATTTAAAGAAATCTACTCCTTGGAATAAAAAGAGAATATGTAAAATACAAAAAAAGAAATAAGAAAATAGTATGATATATTTATATATTTTTTACATTTTAAATTGTCACTAGCATGTGTATTATAAGTTTGTGTATAAGTATAACATGTATGAATGTATATATAATATATATATAAATACATACATAATTTGTTATTCTATTTTAAAGATTTATAAAATGCTTTTTAATCTTATAACAAAAAAAAGAAAATGACACTAATTAAAAATAAAATAATAGTACATGTTAATTGACTTTACATTTACATAAAAAAATCTAATTTAATAAAGTATGTAATTATACATTTTTCATATAATACATGATATTCAGATTAATTTTTTATATCAAATAATGTAAAAATTTTATCAACATATATTTTCTTAATATAAAAATTTCTGTATTATTTATGAATCCCTACGATATATCTTTTCAAGGAGCTTGAAGAATAAATCATGAGGAAGACCACGTGAGATCTGTTGAATATGCGTATTCATAAGATTGTAACTTTCTTCTTCATACACTGAATATGTCAGTTGCAATCCTAAATCATTATACAGTTGTTTTACTTTAGCAACTTTTTCTAGGTCATCAATGCCATAACATTCCTAAAAATATTTAAAAATTTTGAATTATTTATATAAAAATTATTACAAATAAAAAATTTTAACCTCTAAAATCTTTCGTTGTGCTGGAGTAGCACGTTGTAAAGCAACAACAGTTAGCCATGAACATTTTCCCTCTTGAATATCTGTTCCTTGCTTTCCAGTGACCTGTGGATCCCCATAACAATCAAGGTAATCGTCTTGTACTTGGAATAAATGTCCCATTTCTAATAAAATAGTTTTAGCTTGTCTATGCATTTCTGGATCTTTTATTCCAGCCTTTTTGAGAAAAAAATATTCAATAATTTTTAATTTAAATATAAAAATGAATATTGTATATTATTAATGTAATAAAAGATTTTACAAAAAACATAGCAAGTTGAACTGGCATGACGAATGAATAATAGCCTGTTTTGTATTTGACGATTGAATTATATCGATCCATAGTAAAGAGATTTAAATTTGGCTTTTTACCAAATTTTGTTGCCAATGAATCTAATGTTTGTCCCATTGTAGTTTTCAATGTATTCTGTAATTGAATAACATTTTTTCATTGAATAATACTGTAATATTAATAATGATATTAAAAAAATAAAAAAATCGTAAACTAAATTAAAATTAAAACAAAAAGCTTTGTATTTTACTTTATAAATTTCACTTTGTTTTAAAACTTTATATAACTTCAATTTTAAATCAACAAATAATTAAATGATTACAGGAAATTTTTCTTTACTAGAATATCATCTACATTTCATTGTATTTTACAGTTTATACATTAATGATGATTGAATGAAATTAATTTTTTTAACAACTCAACTAGTTGAAACATATTTTTTATATAGTTCTTACAATAATATAAAAATAGTTTTTTTAATAATACAACATTTATAAATTAAATATTAATCAAGGGCAAATTCCTTTAATAATAGTGCAATACAATTCCAACCTTTTTAAACGTCTCTATAAGATCAAGATAGTATGGTTTTCCTTTGAAGTGTAGGTTTAATAATTGGTAAGTTGCTTGTTCTAATAAAATACCATCGTTTATGGCACTTGAGCCAATATTATTTTGTAAATACCAACAAGGTTGACCTCTCCGAGATGAGGCATGATCCATGATATCATCTAGTATAAGGTAAAATGCCTGGATCTGCAAATATAAAAATTCATTGAAAAAACACGTTTGTTATATAATCATTAGGAAGATGAATGCTTTGGATTAATAAATAAATCCGAAAAAAATATCAAATTCGATTATTTACCATTTCGACACACCATCCCAATATTCTTGCCAATCTGATGTTTTCTTCAGTTAATTGATCCACAGGAGCGAGTTTCCTATATGAATAGACTAGTGATAGAGCTCGGTTTTTTTTGCCACTTGGGACATTATATTGGAGTACCTAATACAAAGAAAATTATATAGAGGTGAATGAAATATTAGATTATAATCATTTATTATGAAGAAAGAAATAATAAATAGTTTTATTATTTGAGATATATTTTTTAAATGATTATTGGTCGATTAACAATGTTTTTAAATGTATTAATTGTTAAATAATAAATTTCAACTTTTCATATATTTTTTTATTTTATAAATATACATTATCCACTATTTTAATAATGTGAAATTGCGGATTTAAATGTGAACGAAATCAAGAGGTCGATCGCTGATTTTCAATCGATGTAGAAAGAATGAATCTTTAAATGTGAGATCAGCGTCGTCTAAGAAGAGAAGAAAGGGAAGTGTTGATGTGAGAGAATGTAGATTCGTAAATAAATTTATATTATATGTCTTCATTATTTCCGAACACTATTTTTCATAAAAACAGTATTTAAAAATAAAAAATATGATGAATTTACTATTTTAAGTAAAGTTACTATTTTAAGTTAAAATTAAGTAAACGAGTACAGAATTGATAACAGAATATTCTTTAAAAAAAATATACGAATCAATATTCTCTTTGACTTCAAATAAACTTTATTATATTAATTTTTTAATTTTAGTTTGCTAGTATTATTTATGATATGCACGAATATTTAAATTGAAAAAAAAATTTACATGCGAAAATTTTACAATCACAGCATTTACATTTTATATAAATGTATTTAACATTCATACTGTGATAGTAAATTATTAAAAAAAAATAATAATCTAAATATTGTTTAAAAATTTTTTCACAACTTACTAAAATAAATAAAAATTTTTAATTTTATATACAACGAATGCACTTTGCATACATACACAAATAAATATTTTAAATTAATAAGTACTATGTTTACTAATTAACATCCTATATAGAGTGAATTTTTTTATAATAAGCTAAAACGGATATTTTCGTAATGAAGACATATCTGCTTTCAAAATAAATTAGTGTTTTTGAAACATATTATAAGGCACATAAATACTTAAACTTTAAAATAATAATTTCATTATAGAATACTTTAATTATATTTGATAATTTGATAAACTGTTCTTTTCGTATTAATATTTTATTTCATACATTCTTTGTATAGGCAGTTACGAGGAATTATGCAAAATATTTGAAAATATTTTACAAATGTAGAATCAGCAATGTACAATTTAAAAAATAAGAAAACAAAAGCAATTACAAAAAAATTGCATACTTTGGCCAGCCATTTAGTTGCATCAGGAGCATCAAGGTGTCGTCCAGCTTCTGTAAGATCTCGAACGACATCAGGCCAAAGTGCCATCATTTCCCGACTCTCGTCTCTTGTGGTAACCCAACTGGTTTGTGCTACTGAGTGCACATTACGTTTAGGGGTTGATCTATTAAATAAAAATATCCATAATTAACTAGTCCTATAATTATATGAATATTCAAGATCAAAATGTGAAAGTTCTAAGATAAAGTTTCTAATTCCAAAGCGTCATTTAAGGGAGAGGAACTTGAAAATTTACAAAGTATAAATTCTAGCATTACGAAAATATATTGATTTATGAAAAATCATTAGTGTATATATTTGAAAGAATTTATTACAAATATATTGTATTGATAGGAATGTATATATTTTAAAAAACTCGAAATTCAATAATACAATTTCTTAAACAAGAAATACTTGTTTTACAATTATTGCTTTTTTTAATAAGTTAAATGATATTGAAGTAATTGGTAATATATTTAAGTAAAAAAGATATGATTGATAATAGTGGTTACATAATATTTAATATAATAAAAACAATTAAGTAGTACAAAAAAATACATGCATAAAATAAATTATTCATTAATACTAGTCAAAATATTAACCAGTAAAATTGTTAAATTAACGAAGTATACATGAAAAAAATTAATAGTATTTACGTTTGCGTGAGTAAATATATGAATTACTTTAGTGTTATAACAATAGAAAATGTTATATCAAGTACATTAATCTGAATACTGAATAGATAAACATTGAATTATTATAAATGTATATATTTTTATGTTGTTTATTTTCTTTAAAAATGCATACAATGTTATTTTTAAGAAATTGATAAAATCATTTTTTTGTATGAATTGAGTTAGTTTTCATAAATTTAACTAGATTTTTTGTTAGTAAAGCATTGAATGTGATTATGTTATCTTTTTCAAATAATAGTAAACAAAGCTAGTTTTAACATTATTAATCATTAAATAATAAAAAATATAAATATAATTATTTAATATATGTTTTTTATCAGTAAATTTTATTAAAATTTTATAC
The DNA here is from genome assembly GCA_018907195.1 of Dolichoris vasculosae. Lineage (NCBI taxonomy): Eukaryota > Metazoa > Arthropoda > Insecta > Hymenoptera > Agaonidae > Dolichoris > Dolichoris vasculosae. The sequence continues at coordinate 4,056,872 of JACCHY010000002.1, read as the reverse complement.
TGTTCTTTAAAATAAAATTTTTTGTGTATTTTACATATTGAATAAATTAAAATAAAATATTCGTTAATGTGTGTGTGAATATAATTGCTATTTGATAATTATTTAAAAAGAAAACAATGATAATTATTCTGTATATTAATTTTTCGTATAATATTGTCTACCTAATTTTATTTTATATGTTTATTTTATTTTATACATTTTATCATTTACAGATTAAATTTATATAATTGATACTTTCATTTATTTTTATTTGTGTTAAACAAATGTAAATCAATTATAAAAATTAAAATGATTATAAATATAAAAAAATCTCTATTGATCGAGAAAAAATGAGTGTTTGCAAAAGAAATTGGCGTTGGCAAAGACGAAGTGGAAGCGTCTTATTGGAGAAATTAAACATTGGAGCGTGGGAGCAGTATCGCGAGTGATTGTGTTCATATAAAGCATAAAAAAAATTATTATTATGTTATATTTAATTGGCTGTCTTTTCAGAAGTCCTCTTTCAAAAATTATATAATTTATTTTTTAATATATATTAAACAATTTATTAAATAAATAAGAATTTATCAAAAAATAATAAGTAAAAATGTGCATAATGCAAAATTTCAAATCAAATAAAGTATTGAGTTATATTGAATTACATTCACATCGAAGATTGAAAATATACTATACTTTCATGGAGACTTCTAAGTTGCTAAAAAAAACTAAGAAATAAAGAACAAAAAGTCTTCGTAAAATTTTTTATAATTATATGTACAATTGATTTATTTCTGTGCAATAATTTTTTATTTTACATTTTCGTTACAATAATTCAAGCGTGTTTAGGCAAAAAAATATCGGTCAATTGTATTTCAAAGTTTTTTTAAAAAATAATTTATCGCAAAAACATGTTTGCATAGTGATGTTTTGTTACAAATTTAAATAAATATGTACATACTTTTATAGAAATTTAAATATAGGTAATTCTTATTCGATACGCACATTAAAGTACTTTTGTATAAAAGACTTATTCCAAGCCAAAGGTAAATGTTATAATGTATAAAGAAAACATAAAAAGGCCATATATAGAAAATTTAAAGTATAATATAATTAGGTTTATGATAATACATACTATATTTTCTTATAAATTAATGTTTATAATAAATACTTCGAGTAATACATTTTTAATGTCAGTAATATATTTACACTATATTTTTTAATACGAAATATAATTTGTACATGAAATATTATATATTAAAATATTTAATCATTCTAAAAATGTAAATTTATTATTTGCACAACTTCTTTTTGTAGATTGTATAAGCTATTTGTAATATTGTTTTTAAAATAATTAAATTATTGTATTTATTATAATATATATATATATATAAGTTAACAATAAAAACATTCTTAGTCGAAAAATATTTCATAAAATAATTAAAATTAAGGCCTACATGTTATAAGGAATTCCTAAATTTCTATTTTTTATTTTTATATATAAATTAAAAATTTTAAATTTTACTACAAGTGAATATAATTTTAAAAATATTTGTTTGTGATTTTTTTTAAATTTACCAACAGAAGTAAAAGACAATATGCAAAATTTAAATATACCATATTAGTTGTATAATTCTTTTTTTTTTGCTTTTCAAAATACGTAATCATGTGATAATTAAATAGGGCGCTTGGATAAAATAATAATGTAATCTCGTACAATAAGTACCATCTAGTTGTTGTTTCACGACAGATGCATTCATATACTAGAAAATAAATTTATTTGCGTATGTGACATGCAATTACACGCACAGTCATTATATTGGGTATGAGATATCCAATAGATCAATATGTTCATATTTTTAATTAAACATTAAAACCTTCTATATATAAATTCAAATTATCAAAAAAATAGTTAAATTTTAATTTATAATTTTGTATAAATTTATTCGTATTCTTATGTATAATTTCTTCTTGTTAAGTATAAAATATTTTATTAAATTCTATTTTGTACATTTCTATATTGCAAACTTCTATAAAATATAGAATTTTGTATTTTAATATTTGGTTTTGAATATATTTCGATTGATTATCATTATTAATATCTACATTTTATAATTGTAAATAGGAAAATCTGTTATATCTCTTTAAATTTCACTGCTTATATTATAATTTATACTTATAATTTTATTATTTAATAAATTCAATAAATTAACAAACATAAGTTTATAATTAAAATTTTTATTTATGTGAGTAATCAATGAAGATTACGACTGTAATCAATTTAAATTACACTAAATTAAACTTGTAAATAGAAACTTTGAAATTCAAAAATTGATTTCATTTTCATAAAATATTTCATAAACTAATCGGATTATATATATATATATATATATATATATACATTATAAACACAAATCAATTTATCAGTATAAAAAATAGTATCATTATTAAATTATATAATTAATGAATTGTATAATATAAGTATAATATTATAAATTATTCGTTATTATTTGTTTTATTAACTGCAATTCAATTAACATACATTTTATCAAAATCTTCATCTATTTAAAGATTATCGAATACTTACTTGTTTTTTTTATCCGTTTTCTCAAATATAATTATTTTTGTGTATTTAATATGTATTGAACACTTGACATTAAGAAATACACAAATTTTCATATTTTAAAAGATTAATTATATTAAAAAAAATTTTAGTATATATTTTAAAGAATATCGGTATAAAACTTATCAGATATGTCAAGTATTTTGATAATTATTTAACATTATAGATTGTGGTTTGTACTTTCCATAAGGTATAGCTGTAAAAATCGAAATATTTGATATTTCTAAATTGAAGGTGAGATAATTGTTTTAAAATATTTTAATTAGCTTTCTAAAAATTGATGTTTAACTTTCTTTTTTTTATAATTCTATGCATACGTATAGAAAGTGCTATTAGAATATATAACAAATCATAAATCTGTGAAAGAAAATTGCAAGGATTTATACTGAATTTCAAATAAAAATTCAATTAATATTAATTATTACACAATTTAAGATAGTACGAAAATATATAAATAACTTAGAACAAAATTATTATTATTTATATTAAAAAAAACCTTGTGTGAGACTTATTATTTGTCAATTTTATGTTTATATTTTAGTTGTTAAATTTTCAGAATATAAAATAAAAAAAATAATTGTAACACTATATTGTAGATTTATTAATTAATAATAAATGAAAATATCTAATTTATGTATCAGATTCATACACACTAGTACGAAAACAATAGTCGTAAACTGTATATATATTTATTTTGTAATCATATAAAAACGTATGTTAACTTTTATATTTGTTAATAATTATTTTCGTTTCTAAGTTTGAAGATTAAGTAATAACGAATTCTTGAAAGAACGATGCGATAAAGTAAAATAAAAATATTGATTCCATAAAACTGGTTTCCGTGTAGATATGTGTATTATCATTATTTAAATTAGCAAGAAATACATTCATTTGTTTTATTAATTTATATTTTTACATAGATAAAATAATAAAGTTATAAAACATTGATTAACACAAATATAAGAAAGCAAAATTTTAATGCAAGTTTTGAAAAAAGAGAATTAAAAAAAATGGTTTAAAGCATAAAAGTAGGATTTTAATTTAAAAAAAGAGTATATTTTCATTCAAGTATAGATTCATTCTTTGCGGAAGAAAAAAGAAGCGTTTGAAAGAATAGTGCATCGAATGAACAGAAGTCTCAAAAAAAGAAGTAAAAAGAATTTTACCGAAATTGCCTTTGCACAAATTCTTCGGTGGCGATGGACGTAGCCTTGACGACATTGGAAATCGTTCGCTGTGAGTGCTTGAAAAGATTTTGGACTAGGAGAGTCCTAAGCAGCGAGGAGGTGCACCTCTGGATCCTGGATGTCATCCTTGTTTTTTGGCGTACGCACGAGCGAACACGTACGCACTAACGAATTGACGCGTCACTTTACCCTCTCTTGTTCCGCCGTGCTATTAACGAGTGGCTCGACGCTGATCACCCCCCCTTAACAATAGATGACGAATTTACTTATTCCTTTTTCTTTTCGTTAATTATTTCTTCTTCGGCTTCTGGATCCTCAATGTGTAAAGTTGTAATCTCGCGGGTATGCGCAATGATTTATCAAAAGCTTCGGAGTCAAGATTCAGCGCTGGTTTAACGCACGTATTACCTTTCGACGTAAATTATATACCAGGTAGTTATGCTCCACTCGATGTAACCTTTGAATCCCACTAAGTGGCGCTCATCCTCGGCGGGAAGTAAATAAAACTCCTCGAACTCAAACGGTGCCCGTTGATAAGAATTCTATAAGGTTTTGCAAAGCCTTGTATAATAGTTCGAGCATTTCTTTTAAATTATTAATATATTCAAGATTGGATTCGATTAAGAGAGAAAAATTATGTACTGTCTTCAGACTCAAACATTTAATTTTTTAAAAAATGGACAAAATTATCACTTTACTATAAAATAACAATACTATCTAAATTACTACTAATTACTAATACATACTAATCTAATTACATTTAACATAAAGTTTATGTAACCAATATCTTTCAGTTAAATCATGCTAGTGTTGATATTTAGGTCAATATTGTGATAAAATATTAATATTTTAAAATTATTAATTTGAATTTGAATTTTTTTTAAAGTTAATAACATTGTCCTAATGTATTTGCATAAATAACTGTTAACATTTGTAATTACATTTTACAACATTTTAGCTAATATAAGCTTGAATATATAAGCAACTGTTCAAAAATATGTTTATCCTTTGTTCAATTTATTTATTATAATAAAACCATTAATAACAAATTAGAGATACATCTCTATCATTAATTTAGGGTTTCATAGTGCACAGTCTATTATTAATATGGTGTATACACATATTTTTAAGAATTCATACATTAACAAATAAAAAATGTATTTATTTTTTAATTAATTTAATAAAAAAATAAACTAGATAACATTATAATAATTTATATAAGTGTATAATATTGTGCTTAATGTTTTTTTTTAGAAAAGTTATGAGATGCATAATTATTAAATTTCAATTCATAGTTTAATATATATTTTACCCTATTAACATTTTTAATATTATATTCATTTATGTATTATTTTATTAGAAAAATAAAAATATGTTAAAAATGTTAATAATAAATAGTTAGCAATAAAATTTAATGATTTATTTTGAATCAGTGAATATCATCATATAATAAAAATATTGTGAATAATTAATTAAAATTTTATAATATAAATTAATGTTCTTTAAAAACATAAAAAAATTTTTTTTATAAAAAAAAGTATGAAAAAATGAGTTGATTAAAAAAAATTATTTAAAATATTATCAGAACATAATTAAAAAATCTACATAGAAATTTGTTGTATTTCAATATTACAAACAAATTACAAAATCTTTAAAGATAAAACATAAAAAAAATTTTCAAATAAAATTTTTTTATAAATGACCTAAAATTATGTTATTTAAAATTTAATTTAAGATAATAATTTCATATATTCTATGAATTATGAATGGTATACACATCTTAAAGTTTAAAGGTATTTTAAAATAAATAAAATATTGATTTTTAGTGATGATCAACAATAAATCTCAATTTAGTTACATGTTAGAATTTTTTCATTTTTTTCTAAATGTACAGATTGTATAGAATTATTTTAATTTATTTACTATAAAACTATAACAAGCTATAATTTTATTCCACAATTTACTTTTGATTAGTTACATAATTTATTTCTTTGCTTTACTCGATGGAGCAGGTAGCCTGTACTTTTCTAATTCAACCATAGAATTACCGAAAGAATCCACATGATAACAGAAATACTCTGGATTTTTATATTCAGTAACTTTTGAAGCACCAGCAAATCCAACAGCTATAACATAAATTTAAAAATATAAAAAATCTCATTAATACAAGTTTTTGATTCTTAAAATTTTAATTTTTGAGACAATACAATTTCAATATTATTAATATATTTAAAAACTAAGTATTATAATTAGAATAAATTTTCTTAAAATAAATATAATTTTGTTTTAATATACAAATATAAACCACCTAAAAGCTTAAAAAAGGTTAATCTTCTATTTTTATTATAATATAACAATTTTATATTTAAAATGTTCAAATAACTTGTTAAATAGTGTTTAAAGACTTGCATATAATAATAAAGTATCTAAAAGTTCCTTTAGTATTTATGATTATTTCTTTTCTAATGGTGATCAAAATTTATCAAATGAAGTATACATAATTAAAAGTAAAATTAATATTTATTTAAGTAGAAATATTAATAAAGATTTTATTGAATTAGGTAAAATCATAATAAAATATTTATGTAGTTAAATGTAAGTTATAACTTACGTGTATCAGGAATTTTTACAACAGTATCACTAAATCCTTTTACATCTGGTATTTTGGAACTATTATCTTGTGAATTTTGTCTTTTTACATTTTTATTAGAAATACGATTTTCACCACATATAATAATAGATCTCTATAAATATTAAAATTATAAGAAATAAATATTATTTATATTTATCCGTAATTTTAATATTTTAATTATTTTTATGTTAGATTTAAAATAAATTAAAGAAAATAATTAGTAAAACATTATTTGCACTTTCAAATATTAAGTAGGTTATAAGTAATTTTATTATTTGAAATAATATTTTAAAGAAAAATTCCTAATTAATTACATAATATATATAAAAGTATATAAATAAATACCTGTAAGACAATCTGCTTATAAGCAATCCGAAACATTTTTATTCTAATTAACTTAAAATTGTTTCGATAAATCGAAATATCTATGTGTATAAAACAGCAAAATAAATCCACATAGGCATTTTAGTTTCTTATTAAGGTTCGGTCACGTTTGGTTAAGAATATTAAAAACAGTTGTTGATTGGCAGTAGTTATATAATATTTTCAGCTCATCGTACATAATTTTTCTACAGTTTCCAAAGATATAAAGTACGCTATTGTTATTTTTATCATATGTTTTTGGTTTTTTTAAAATAATTTGTCATACTATATTTATCAAAAATTTACTTCATTTCAATATTTTTATACTATGTAATACACAAAACCTTTTAATATTATATAAATTTTATTTAAATTTTATTTTATATTATTTATAAAAACATAATACGTAATTTACCTAAATTACAATAAGTTTGAAAATTTATTAGCAAAGTACCATGATTCGACTTACTGATATATATTAATATAACCTAAAATTTTATCGTACAATAATTCATTTTAGATAATACCATGAACGCAATTCAAACTTTATTCAAATATGAATATTTTGCTAAACCCGAAGGTCAAGATCCTGTTAATAAAGTAATGGGGCTTTTAAAAATGGTACTTCCAGTAGGATTTTTTGTATCGTATACAGATGTTATGCTAATTTCTAAATGTACATCTATTGGACAAATTTTAAATACAACTGGTTATTGGATTGTACCTTTAACTGGCATGTGTTTATCATTTTCTTCAGTTACTTATATATCCACTAAGTTAAGAAAGAAAGATGATATGATAAATTATTTTTTTGGAGGTAAGAAACTTTTATAATAAATATATCTATTCTTAAGCCAAGAGGTATTGTCTTCTAATTTTTAAGTAAGTTTTATTTAACTAAATTTCTTTTAATACGAAAATTGTTTATAATACTTATACTTATATTTTAGTTTTGTCATCTTCTTATATTTTGCATAAATGGCAAAAAAGTTTTAACATTACTTACACTGTAACACTTTTAATGATGTATTATGCATTTACAAAAAAACATGGTGTATTTTCATTTAAACCAAATCAACCAGCTCACAAAAATAACATATTCTTTGAACGAAATTTAAATGATGTAACCCAATATAAATGGTTTAGTCCATGGAGAAATGTTCCGTACAAAAATTATCATCTATCATCGAAATATAATTTAGATAGGGAAAGTTATTATATAAATTTTTAAAAATATATATATAATGTAGCAGCTTAAAAAAAATAAATAAATCATATTATATTAATAGTTACCTTTATTTATTCTTTTTTAATATTAAAACCTTATAATTACATACAAAAATTTAAAACATTTACAATAAAATAAATGTAGAATGTGTTTATAACAAGTTAATCTATTACGTTAAAGTTTCTCCTTTTGTTACCTGAAATTTCAATAAATTTTGATATAAACATATATTTTAAAGAAATTCAAATTTAAATAAAAAAATTCCTCTTACACAAGCTTCCAAATATTCAATTCTTCGTTCTAACGTTGTCAATTTCTCATTTAATACTGCTAGACGAGATCTACAAGACATATCTTGACAAAAAAATAAACAATTAATTAATAACTTATTTGTAACATGAATCATTATTTACACAAATTTACCAAATGAATTAAGAAAATCTGTAATTTTTTTAATACTGCCTGTAATTACTTCTATATACTCTCGATTTGCCCAATCTTGTTGAATTTGTTTTTGAATTGCTTCTCGATGCGTGGTAGACATGATAATAAATTTGATTGTATTTCTTAAAAGTTAAGAAAAATTAGAATAAAATACCAGTATTCTTGAGAAATAGTTCTTTATTACAAAAACAAAGATGTCAAAAGCGTACTCTAGTGTGCAAAATATGTATTAAAACCTGTCTTTCTACTCATATTTAATTTTCAATTTATTGCATTAGAAGCTGCTTACTATTTCTTTTAATTAGAAAATATATGAATATCTTCCTCCGAATTAAATATTAAGAATATTAATGGATAATAATTTGGAATGTAACTATCGATGGTAGAATTTTTAAATTCAGTTTTATTATATTTGATCTTATAATTATATTTTTGTAACTATATATATTCTCATCTAATTCGTATATAATATTTTTTCTTATGTAACGTTAATATCAATTTAAATGATAATAATATTAAACCAAAATTTAATTAAAAATTTTATATTTAATAAATTTATATCATATTCTAAAAATCAATTGTATCGGTTAATATTTATATACACCATATGATCTCTAGAAATGAAACAATTTTTATGTATACATGTATGCATATACGGATTCAAGGATTTGGTAGGAGGTAGCGAATGGAGTAGTATAGATGTTTAACTATCTTTTGTATTGAATTAAGTTAAAAAGTTTATATAATTATATTGTTTTCAGATTGATAATAAAAAACAAATAAAATTTTAATCTATTGTTATAAAAGATTGCAATAAATTGTAATCTATCTTTAATAATACAAATTTACTGTTAATATATTTTTTAAGTTTTTAACCATAGTAAATAACCTTAGTAAATAAATTATGATTTCATATATATATAATTATTTTAAATATTTTTAATAATACAGTCAAGTTAAAAAATTATAAATTAATTATAATTATAATCACGATATATATTTTAATATAAAAGTAATATTTTTAATTCAATAATCATGTAAGTTTTAAATATTTATTATACAATACTTATATTTTTAAAATTAGTAATTATATTTATTTTAGATTATTATTACAATCAGTTTTTAAGCCTGTCAATTATTTAATTCATGTTATGATTTGGGAACGATGTTATATTCAAGCAGTTCGATTGTTTTTTGACTATTCGAAACATTATATAAACAGAGGCAGAGGAATAACATTTATTGAATATAACATTAGTACAACGTAAGTTTCTTTATTTAAATTTATTCTAAAATCAATTTTTAATTTGATAATTTTTTTGGATAGTTGCCTAGTTTATTTATATTTATTATTCTAATAAATTTTTGTATATTATTAATTTTTATTAACTTGTAATACGATATTTAAAAATGAATAAATTTCTTAGCTGTGATAAGGATACATATTTAAATTATTTCTTATAATATATATATTTCATTATTTTTATCATTATATATTTAAAATAGATGGAATAATATCTTATAAACATTTAAAAATAAAATCAGTTTCAATAAATTTTAAACAAAAATTCAATTTGTAAAATAAAGATTTAAGATACAAGATGTAAAAATGTATTTAACAAAATTTTGTAAAAAATCTTTATTAAATCTTTATTCTAGTTATATATATATATTAATATAATAATCTGAAATTTTTAAATAATACAAATTTTATACAAAACGTAAAATAATTATAAATATAATGAAAAACTTTTATTTTATAACATTTAAAATATCAAATATAAATCTTACATTTAAATTAAAAAATAATGAATATTTATATTTTGTTTTATTGTGGATGCGAAAGTTATTTAAAGTTTTTATCAATATAATAAAATATAAATTAAAATATAAAGTATTTATTTAATATTATGAAAGAATCATTAACTTGAAGTTTATTTAGTACAAATCAAACTTCTGTAACATATATATTGCATAAAAAAATGATTTCAACATCAAGTAACTTGGAAAATAAACGATATCAAAACAAATTAGTTTTTGAAAAATCTCCTTATCTTTTGCAACATTCAACAAATCCTGTTAATTGGTATCCATGGGGAGAAGAAGCTTTAGATAAAGCTCAACAAGAAGATAAATTAATATTTTTGTCTGTTGGTTATTCTACTTGTCATTGGTGTCATGTGATGGAAAAAGAGTCTTTTGAAAATCCTGATGTTGCAAAAATTATGAATCGATATTTTATAAATATAAAAGTAGATAGAGAAGAAAGACCTGATATTGATAAAATTTATATGATATTTATTCAAGTGAGGTTTATTTTTGATATCATTGAATAAATAAAATAAATTTATATTTTTATATTTTCTAAATTTTTATCAGTCAATTTCAGGACATTGTGGTTGGCCAATGAATGTTTTTCTTTCACCAATTACTTTAGCTCCTATTACTGGAGGAACTTATTTTCCTCCAACTACCAAATATGGTCAACCAGGTTTTAAAAGTCTTTTGGAACTTATAGCGTTAAAGGTATATTTTTTACTGTGAACTTTAAATTTCTAAATTTTAATATTTTAATATTTCAATATTTCAATATTAAATATCAATACATTTTTAACAAAAATATTATAAAATTTAATAAATAAAACTTTAATTGTTTAATTGACTATAAATTATTCAATATTTATCATTACATTACCAAATAAGTATTTTTTAAATTATTTACTTAAATAGCTTCAAATTATGTAAAAACTATTGAAATTTATTACATTTAAATCAATTTGTGTTTTTAGTGGATTCAAAGTAGACAAGAATTAATTGATTCTGGTTCCAAAATTTTTGAAATTCTCAAACAGTCATTGGAACCTAAGACTTTAACCGAGGTATTTATCAAATACAATCGAATAATTTATGTAAAAAATTAATTATTTATTAATATCATGAATTTATTTAAAGAGTAATGTTCCAACACTTGAATGTGCTAATACTTGCGTCAAACAATTAAGAAATAAATTTGAATCTGAATTTGGAGGATTTTCAATGGCTCCAAAATTTCCTCAACCAGTTAATTTTAATTTACTTTTATTAATGTATGCAAGAAATCCAACAGGAAAAATTGGTAAAAAATGCTTAGATATGTGCTTATACACCTTAACAAAAATGGCTAATGGTGGTATTTATGATCATGTTGGGCAGGTGATATTCGTTTTATTTCTATTACCTATTAAAATTCAGATTAAAATTAATACTTATAGTTATTTTTAATAATTATATGGTTATGTCATTATGTTAAATCAGAAATTAAATTAAAAATTACAATATGTAAGTGTATACTGAATTTTATAATTAACGAATTCTGTTCAATTCCTATGATTATAAAATCTTATTATTAACTGTATAAAATATATTTTGTTTTTTTAATGGCTTAACTTTAAAATTAATCAGTTTTTTTTAAAGATAATTTTTTAAATTTTTTGTAGGGATTTGCAAGATACTCTGTAGATGGAAAATGGCATGTTCCACATTTTGAAAAAATGTTGTATGATCAAGGACAACTTCTTAGAACTTATGCAGATGCTTATTTAATATCAAATGAATTATACTTTGCCGAAATAACTAATAATATTGTTACCTATGTTATTCGTGATTTATGTCATACTGTTAGAAAATTTTTTTAAAAGTTTAATCTTTTAACAAATATATTTTCAAATGAAACATTTATTAAAATAAATTATTTATTTTAATAGGAAGGTGGGTTTTATAGCGCAGAAGATGCAGATTCATATCCAACATATGATAATAAAATAAAAAAAGAAGGAGCATTTTATGTTTGGAAATATGAAACAATAAAATCTCTTTTAAATACAAAGATATCAGATAAACATACTGTAACATTATTTGATATATTTAGTTATCATTTCAATGTAAAACAAGATGGAAATGTTGAAAAACATCAGGTTTGTTACTATTTTAATAATATTATATTTCTCAATGAATTTAAAAGCATTTTTTCAATAATGAAAATAATAGGATCCTCATGGAGAATTAACAAATCAAAATGTTTTAATAATTTTCGGTAATGTAGCTAACACTGCCGAATATTTTAATTTGAACATTGATACTATAAAATCTTATCTCAAAGAGTCTCTCAATATACTTTTTGAAGAACGTAAAAAAAGACCTAGACCTCAATTAGATAATAAAATTGTTACAGCTTGGAATGGTATAAATAAAAATATTATGAAATTACTTTTATATATTTATTGATTTAATTATTATTTATATATTTCCAGGTCTTATGATTAGTGGTTTATCAAGAGCAGCATCAGCTTTGGATAATTCTAAATATGTAGAATATGCTGAAAATACCGCTAAATTTATTGAACAATATCTGTATGATCAAAATAGTAAAGTATTGCTTCGTAGTTGCTATTGTGATAAAGAAAATGAAATTCAACAAATAAGTGTACCAATAAAAGGATTTCAAGTAGACTATGCTTTTGTAATTCAAGGATTGCTTGATTTATATAAGGTTAGTTTCAATTCTCATTGGCTTAAATTTGCTGAAGATTTGCAGAACATTCAGGACAATCTATTTTGGGATGATGAAAATGGTGGCTACTTTTCAACAACTAAGGATGATACCTCAGTGATTTTACGTCTTAAGGATGGTATGGAAATTCTTAATTTGACTTTAAAGACTTTATCCACAAACATGTCAACATATTTTTAGAGACATCTGTCTAAGGTCTATGTTATTTCTAAAAAAAAAGTTTATATAGAATTTCACTGTGAAATGGTTATTGATATTATAATACAGCGTACAAAGATGTGTATAATAAATTTATTAAGACTTGTCATTTTAAATTTATAATTTTTTTAAAGATAATTAGATTTTATTAATTATGTTTATTTATATGAAAATTATGTAAGAAATTTTTATTTATTGTACAAAATATAGAGTAATTTAAAAAAAACCAAAGAATTTCAATTTTCTGATTTTTATCATAATTTTTTCGTAGTTATGGTAATAATTATTGTATATTCAAATAAAAATTTTATTATATTAAGTACAATTAATTAAAATTATTAATGTTCAGTAATATGATAGAAATGTAAGAAATAATATATTTTAGTAGTAAATATTTTATTGTAAAAAATGATCAATATACAAAATATTTAGTACATTAAAATTTTATTTCTAGATCAAGATGGTGCAGAACCATCTGGAAATTCTATTGCTTGTGGAAATTTGATAAAACTTGCTTCCTATTTACATCGAACAGATTTGTCTGATAAAGCAGGTAAACTTTTAAGTTCAATGCAAGAGATATTAACAAAAGTACCTGTTGCATGTCCAGAATTAGTAACAACTTTAGTTAGTTTTATTGATTCTATTACACAGGTGATTATTGCACATTTTTATTCAAAACTATTATGTTAAAAATTCTACTTCAATAAAAATAACTGAAAAATTATATTCATTCAATATATTTAAAAACTATGTTTTAGATTTATGTAGTTGGTAAAAAGAATGCCGAAGATACTAAAATGCTGTTAAAAGTTGTGCAGAAAAAATTGCTACCTGAAAATATAGTAATTTTGGCAGATGGAGAAAATTTAAATAATTTTTTGTATCATAAAAACAAAGTTATTGATAAAATGAAGCAACAAAATGGACGTGCAACTGCTTATGTTTGTCATCATCATGTATGTTCACTACCAGTTACGGATCCAGAACAATTAGAATTACTACTTGATGCAAAGAGAATATATGAATATAGAATGAATGAATAAAATGATATTTAATAATTTTAACTCTGAAACTTCCTGAAAAATATTTATTTCTAATATATTATTTCTTATGCAATAATATAAAAATAATGTTAGTGCTAATTAATTAAAATAAATATGAATCTGCAGTAGTTTTTAAAAAACATAATTAATTTTTAAAGGAATTTGTTTTTATGAGTTCAAATTTTATATTATCTTATAGGAATCTATGTATAGATTGCGTTGGTAACAACTAAAATATTATACTTAATGTACAAAAAGAAAAAAATTATTTACTAAAAAAACACATGACTTCAATAAACATAGTGATTTTGAAATTCTGTGTTTAAATTATAATGAATTTATTAGATTTTAATTATATATGTAAAATATGTTTATATAATATGAAATAAAATATATTCTTGCAATTACGGTATTAAAAAAATATACATATATGTTATATAATATGTATCTATTATGTTTAATAATAGCTTCAATGTTAACTTTATACTTATTTTTATGAAATATGAAATTGAAGATACTCTATATTTTTCTGGTATCTCATGAACTTTTTTAAATATATAAATGTAAAACTTAAAATGCTAAATTAAAAAGTGTGACAGTATTATATTAAATTTTGAAAGCTCATTTATGAATATTTTTTACGATGATAATTTAAATTTTTACAAATTGTTAACTGCACAGATACCTTTTATTATGCAAAAGTAAAAATTAATTATAAAAAAATTAATTATAGTTTCTACTGTAATTATTACAATTTTTCATATCATAATCATTGCAAATGGGTTATTATATAAAATTAATACTCTTCCTGATATAAAACGAAATATTTCTGCACAAGTAATCGAATCAACCAAACAGGGAAAATGCAATTTGATATCTTAGATAAATCCAACCAAATTGAAGAATCGAAGAAGAAATCAACAAGATATTATTTAACGAATTGTCAAAATCACGTACCACCATTGACTACCTATGGATGAAAATAAAAAAGAAAAGAGAACAGAGCTGATTGTGGCGAATTACTGTAAAAAGGATGACCCATAGATTTTCTCTTTTTAATATTAATATATTAACATTAATACGCAATTATAGATTAGAAACATTAAAATGGATGACTGGAAACATTTTTCTCGTTTTTTGAGAGACTTCATTTAATTTATCATATACTCATTTGTTTTAATATATCGTTGATTTATATATTGGCTCGATTGTATTTATGAAATCTAAAATTTCTTTGATAAAAAGAAATTAATTGATATAATCAAGATCATTGATATTTTGAATAGAATTCATACAATATTTCTTTTTATTTATAAATAAACGGGTCAAAATAAAAATGTATGTTCAAATATAAAATTTATATATTTCAATGTATAGTTAAATTTAATCAAATATCTAAAAAATCTTTATCTGTTATCATTTATATAACTATAAATGCATATTTGTATTATAGTATTCCTACTAATTTTCATTTATTTTAATACTATTTTATCGATAAAATACACATCATTATGAGAAAATTAATATTTAATTTGTAATAATTTATTGTATAAATGTATATAATTTCATGGTGTTTCAGAAATTCTTTTTTTATTCTAGATATTTTTACAGTTATCAGATTAATTATTTTATTTATATATTATAAAATTATAAAATTATAAAAATATTTATTAAATAATAAATATTTAATAGATTTTTTATAAACTATTACAATAGTTTTTATTTATTTAAAATTTTTTACCAGTGCTCTTCTTGTTTTTATAAAATTTATATTGATTTGTTATATTAAAATATAATAAATTTTCAAAATCTAAATTCCTTTCGAAAAAGGATATATTTAGAAAACGGAGTTGTAAAAAACTTACGCGGTTTGTTTACCCTATTCTATGGTTATTTGTATTCGAATGAACTATATAACTAAATATATATTCTTAAAAGTAAATTTAGAATATTATTACATAAATTGTTAAGGGTAGAATAAAAGAGCTAAACCTTGTATATACAAATATTATAAACGGTAATTTTTCTCTGTTAAACATTAATAAATTTATTTGAAAACTTATTTTAAGCATAAAATATGTATTATAAAAAAAATGAATACATTATAAAAATATTATCATTAATTAAATTAAGTAGAATTACAATTTTTAACATATATTTTCCTTTCGAATTATTTAAATAACTCTTAATGGTTTATAATAAGATAATTTGTCAAAAATTTTTATTTATATTATTAGATATAAATTAAATTTTTTTTTTAAATTTTAAAGTTTAATAAAGAAATTAATAAATATATTATAGCTAATAATAAAGTTCCTAAATTTTATTATAATCTAAAAAAAATAATTATAAAAAATCGTATAAATTTTATACGTGATATATAAAAAAATGAATGTCTTTCTACTATAATTTAATTATTATTTTCTCCACTCTTTTAGTATACATGATTCAAATTAAATTTTTTAACTAAAAAAATAATTTAAATATTTAGAATTGAATATATTCTGAATGTCAGTATACTTATTTAATTTGTAAGCTACACCGATAAATTTAAGAAGTTACAATTTTTATGAAAATTATAAAAAACTAAAAAATTTAATTCATGGTCGCGCTCTAGCTTGTTCATAAGCTTTTAAATTTATCTAGATTTGACATTTTTAAAACTGCATATAATTTATTTTTAAAATGAAATATTCTGAATATAATTTTTAGAAACTGTTATTTTAACAAATGAGAATTTTTCTTTAAATTTAGGTAGAAATATATAGGAATTTTTATTAAATATAAAAACATGAATTTGATTAAATAAATTTGATTAAATATATAAAAAAATTTAAGGAAACAAATTAGTTTTTCTAAATAAGAGAAAGGTTTAGAAAATTCAATAGATTTTTTTTTTCATTGTATTTAAGTTTGATACAGCAAATTCTATAATTGTTTTAAAATAAGAATACAGTTTATATTAAATTACTTCAAATTTATTAATATAATTTGAATCATGAGTTCCTTCAAATGTATTAAAATTAAAAAAAAAGAAATTTTTCTTTTAAAAAATATGGAACTTTCAGGAAAAGTCATATTATTGGATTAATAACAAAAAAGATTCCGTACCTAAATACATCATTTTTTTATTAAATAATCATGAATAAATTTTTTAGTTTTTGATAAAATCTTTATATTAAAAACAACCAAATTACGTTCTTCCAGCAAAGTAAGGATTTATGAGTTAATGTCTTTACTCAAGAGTAATTAAGTGAATATCAGAGATATCTAAAATTATGTGAGATATCTAAAATTAAAAGTGATTTTTTTACAAATATTTGACGATGTATCTATAGTTATTAGGCGAAAAAATGCATCTTTATTTCTTTCTTGAATTTGTTCTTGAAAAACTTCCGTTGCCGCGCGCATGTCGTAGCCGCGCAATTACTCCCGTACCTATTGATAGAAAAAGTTAAGAGAGAGAGAAAGAGAGATCTCGGTTGAGTCCAGAATAGTGTGTAGGAGCACGAAGCAATACGGGGCGCATGCGTTTCCCTCCAACCCCGTACGCGTGCCTGGCCTTTTCCCTACAGCTCTCGGCCACCTCCAGAGTTCGATGTTTCTCCCCGCTTTCTGTTTTCTTTTCCTTTCGCGTCTCGCACTCTTCAGTCGCCGGTCGACGTTGCGTCGGGTTTCGTTTTTGTTTATGTAATAGCGCTTGAATCATCGAGAAAGGAAGAGAGAAAGAGAAAAAGAGAGAGCCTTTAGCCAAACGCAAGCCGGACTACGCCTCTAAGGTGCACGTCGCGACTATATAACCCGCGTATAAATGCGGGAGCATCATCAAGCTGATATGTCATTGGGGAGGCTCTTCGCGACCACTGGAATCACGACCGGCCCGTCCTCAGAGGTCTAAGGCCACCTCTCCCAACGATGAGAAACTGCGCGTGACGGGTGAATACACTAACTCAAGGGACTCACGGATAGATAGAAACATAGATAGATAGAAGAGGGATAGAGAGAGAAGGACTGAGAGAGAGGGGGAGAGAACGAAAGATAATTACGGAAGCAGGATGTCGCTGCATTATCATCCGCAGGGATACCGCTACCGTTCCGCGACGAGAACGAGCGTCCATGGGCCGTGCGAGCACCTCGGTTCCGACAGCGACGTCAACGAGCTCAGCGACCTGGAGAACGACGAGGAGGCAGACGAGGAGGATGATAGTGACGAGGAAGATGACGACGAGGACGGGGAGGACGGGGAGGACGATGATGGCCCCGAGCTGCCCTACCCAGGTTTTGTACCCGTAGCGCTGCGATATCTCGATCAGAGCACACGACCGCGCAACTGGTGTCTCGCACTCATCACCAATCCATATCCTTTTTTATCGCTGCGTATCGTACTCTATGGGGATCCTTAAAAAATGCGAGGATCCACTTATGGTACAGTTTTACACGATAAAATCATGAATAGAATCTTGTCCGTGTAAAAGTTACTATGGCGCATTGAGCCAACGTTTATTTTAGTAAGTCTTATCTTGGTCAATGCTCCGCTTTACGATGATTTGATTTTAAATTTACGCATTTCACTACGAGGCAATGGATATTACCTTATACTCATAATTTAATTTTCACTGGTTTATGTATGTATGCATATCATTTATACTTGAATAGTAATATAGATTAGTAAATAGTAATATAAAAAATATTCTGTAAAAGTTCATAGTAAGAGAAATACATTTTCTTAACATTACTTTAATCACGAAAGTGTGATTTCCACGGTCAAAGTTTATGTTAGTAATTATTGTGTTCTGAAAAAATTTAATTATATCGCCGAAACATTTTTTTTAAACTATAAACTTTACTCTGACAGTGATTGTAACTTAAATTATTTCATAAATTTTTACGATATCTCATAGAATCCATTTTTTATATTAAAGTAACTACATAAATTCAAAGTACAAAAACTGTGTTTTTACAAAATCGCTTTTTATTTAATAATGCATTTTAATTAATTATTATTAAATCATGAAGAATTGTTAATTGATAAATAATTGATACAAATTTAATTTTATATATCAGAAAATCAAAAAATTTGTGAAATAAATTTATTTGTAAATGCAAGTTTTATTATTTGAATTTTCATTACTTTGCACACTTATTCGTTCAATTATTATTCATCACTAATGAGTTAAATTATTTATTATTGTTTTTAAGAGACTAATTTTTTATTGTATTTAGTTTAAATATCATTGTACTATATTTTTAAAAATCTTAATTTTATCATTTGTAACTTATCTTATTTATTCAAATTCCCTCTCAAAAACTTATTTGTAGTTAATTTCAGATATTTTATTGTATTTTAATTTCTTGAATAATTGAAAATTTTCTTAGAAAATAATGTGCTTTAATGTAAATTGAAACGATTTTTACGTATATACCAGATCAATTATTATTTTCCAAGTATGTTGATTATTTTTGATAATTCTACATAGTTATCTGTATTAGTTAGCTTTAAAAGTCCTTTAAATTCATTATTCTATAAATATTTTATGAATTGAATGTAAATTAAAATGCACCTTAATATTTTTTCAAATATTTTAAACTAAATTTTAACATTAAAATATTAATATCACTATGATACACAACAAAGCTTTAAAAAAAACTTGTTTTTCGAGTTGAAAATAATATTATTAAAGAAATATTTTTAAAAAGCAATTGTTAAGATAATTTCATTCAATAATTTCAAAAAATTATTGCATATTGAACATAATATAATGTCATTTTTGAATCGATAAAGTTACTTTTAATATAAATTATTTTCACGTAATTGAAACCAAAGCTTTGTTGAAAGAACGATACAAAAGATTTATGTACTGTGAAAACTGGTTCAGAATTCAATTCAGTCATAGCAATGACTTCAATTTATTAGTTAGGTGGATATTCTAGGACCATTTGGTGAATTAATTTAGTGCATTAAAAAGGAAGAAGTGAATTTCTATCTCGAAAAGTGTATTTTTGAAAGATATAAGTACGGTGAAAATCTTGCAAAAATCGGAGCTGCACATGTAAAATCTAAAATCTTATTGGGCTTATGCAAGTTTGTAATTGAAATTCATTATTTGTTTTTGAAATTTAAGACTGCTATTTATTGCTTTCATTTCATGAGAGAATGGAATATGAGTATGTAAACGAAAGTACTGACTTTCTAAATTTTTAAAACATTATTTTATTAAAATTCTATAAATAACTTTCATAAATATTTTTGATTAATATTATATACAATAAAAATATATAATAATATCATTTTAAATACGTAAATAGTAATATCTTAACAGATTTTTTTATTTTTATGTTGTTTAGTTATATTATCACATTACTTTTATAAATGTAATTTATTATTTTTATCATAAAAAATTATGGTGCTATCATTTTTAACGACTCCTCAAATTTTTAAATAATAAAAAATTAAATATATATACATTTTTTAAATATTTATTTATACTTAAAATATTATTTTAATATAAAACAAGCAGATAAGATAAAATTATAAAATATGAAAACAGTTTAAACAGTAATAGTAATTTAATATTTCAATATACAGGAAATTACTAAATAATTTTTGTAATAACTAAATAAAATTTTAAAAAATAATTAAATAAAATAGTTAAATGAAAGATTACATTAGATCATTTATTATATTTTTAACATTTTATTTGATATCGATTAAAATTAATTAAAAAATCAAATACTTAGTACACGATAAATTCAAGATTATAATGTGTCAACAGAGTATGGTATTTTCTAGTTGAAAAGTAGGTCATGTTTTACCTTCTTATTTAGATTGTCTCGATTCAAAATCTATCTGCATCTACGCTTTTAAAATAATTGAATTCTTTTAAAAAATATATTTTTATTTCTATTATTATTATTTATTTTATTTAATGATATTGATAGATTTATAAGTTAGTACTTCAATATGTTAGATAAAAATAAATATTTTTTAAATATTACAATTAATAAATCTAAATGAATTAATATTTTGAGTGCTTAAAAAATGTTTTAAATTTTGATGGGAGTATATGAAAGAAATATATTTATTTGTAAATTAATGATTTAATCAGAAAAAGAATCTTAGTTTTCAAATTTATTAGTAACATTCAGTTATAAAATAAAATGATATCATACGTTTATCCTTTTTTTCTTTTATACAACCGAATTCGGTTATATACATACAATTGGTTTTATTTGTAATAAGAGCAGCAGTTCTTGGGAATATTTGTGACCTCGGACAAAAAAAATTGAGAAATAATTCTTAGCGCTTTAGCGTCTTTTTAATTTGTACCTACTTTCTTTCAATATAAAAATTTAAAAATTTTAAATTTAGTCATGGTTTCTACGTTTTCTTATTCAATAGAGGATTAATATACATTTTTATTTAAAAATTTAAACTTTGTAACTATATTTTAATAATTTTATAAAAATTCTATTATATTTAGGTTATTTCTCAAAAAATAAAGAAAATTTATGAGAATTATGTCATATTAATTTTTAGTTTTTTAGTTTGTTATTAATAAAAAATAATATAAGAAAGAATTGAATCTGATAAATAAGATTATATGTTTTTTTCATATTTGTAGTTTTCATTCATAATTTTTTATGATTTTTTACAAATGAATGTTTCTTCAATATATTGTGCAGATTAAAAAGAAATTTTAATGCACGTGTATTTAAATTATAAAGAGACTTATACTTTCTTTTATCGGTTTTGAAAATAAATTAAAAAGTAAAGATCATTCGATATCAGTAAAAAATAATGCTTTAAATTTTCAAATATTCATCAGATACAAATATCTAAATCAGTTTCAAATTGTCTCGCATATCATAATTAAACCACTGTGTTGTCATTACCAATATTTTCGATGAATTGAAAATTTTGTTCATCTGTAAGGTTCATCATAGAATAAGCAAAAGTAAAACTTAAATACATCATTCGGGTAAGAGTTTTTCTGTGTTAGACATGCGAGAGGATAGATAGTTTGTGAATTTTAGGTGCAAAAGTTTCCTTTTCGTATACGTGAATTAGGAGACAGCCGTTACTAGATCTGCGAAGCTGATTGAAAAAAATTGAGAATAAATTTTTTTTTATAGTTCCATTGTTCCAAAATTATTTGGTTGACAAAGTAAAAATTTTGTCATCTTGATTTTAGTCTTAAATCCAGAAACTATATAAATTCAAAAAGACGGTTATTTCTCAAGAAAATAGTTATTTTCCATGATTGAAATTCGATCTCTACATTTATTTTTCATCATTTATTTTTTATGGAACGAAAATTTTGAACTTTGAAAGTTCTCATCAAGCTAATTTCAATAATTTATGATAACTGTATGACGTTATTTAACAAATAGACCTTAGATTTCATAATATAATAGTAATGTCACAAATTTATGATATAATACAAGATTATAATATAAATTTGGATGAAAATTAATTGATAATATTATAATTATATAACAAATCATTAAGTACGAATTTCTTCAAAATAAAAATAACCCATATTTTTATGTTACCAAGATAATGAAATTTTAAATTACTACCTATTAATATATTCATAATATTGTAATTGTTATTGCTGTTTATAAATCTTTTAACTAATTTAAAATAATAATGAGTTCAACTTAATTAACATATTAAACACGCGATTCTAAGTTATAAAAATTTAATTGAAATTTAAGTAATGTATTTATAATACTGAATAAAATTTTTATTTTAATGGCAAATTTTATAGTGTTAAAAAACATTATTTTTATATAATTTTTTAATTTTCAGATAATATTTAATTTTATCATAAATTTTTATAATCGTAGTATATTTATATTTTGGTTTTAGAAAATTTGAAATCTAAATAACATACGACTAAAGTTTTAAATATGCGAATGAAATTTGAAACAATATAAAATGGTATCAAGGGAGTAGTTCTTACAAATTATTTAAAAAATTTCAAATCATCTACATAAAACTATATATACATATAAAATTAGATTAATGAAGAAATTTGATAAAAATTTATTTGATAAAAATTTATTTGATAAAAATTTATAATTCAGATTAAAATATAATATTTTATAAAATATGAAGTAGTTTTATTATATTTTATATATATACATAGTTATTTTAATCTGAAATTTTCTATGAATATTATGAATTAATTAGTTTTCTTATTACAAATATATTTAAAAAAATAATAATCTATCCTACGAAGAAGTTTCTTTTGCATATTTATTGTTTATTGTTAAAATACCTTAATTTTCATATACATAAAAGTAATAGAAAATACTGATTCAAATATTAATTACAAATTTTTATCAAATAATTGAACGTTAAAACTAATAATATATAATCATTGACCAACTTTACATAATGGAGTACTATCCTAAGATATGGTATGCATAAGATAATTTAACTTCATTGTTCGAAAATATAATTTTATGCCTATTCTATCTTAAAAATATTTTTCTTTCATTGTGCAATATATTATAGTATTTAAATTTCAAATCATAGATTTGATTATAATAAAGTTTACATAAAGAAAAGTTTATAAAATATTTCATTTAGAATTTCTCTTTTACTTAACTATTAAGATAAGTTTACTTTCATGCATGACCTTCAAATTATTTTAATAAACTGGACGTCAAATTTGAGTGTCCACAGAAATGCCAAGGAAAATCAGTAAAATTTGAGATATAAAGGCCACGAACTGAAAGTCTCATTGCTGTGAAAAGCTTATTTTATAGTTCCGCGAGTAATAAAAATTTATGATTTTAGATTAATGCAATTTTACGATTCTCTTACGGTGTTATGCATGCTAATGCATCGACACCCTAAAAAGTAGCTTATCGGCAAGTAAACAAGATCAATATTTTTAGGTGTGCGGTTGTGAATAATAAAATCATATTATTCAAGATTATAAGAATAATAATGACATATTTGGTCAATTAAATAAATGATTCAAGACGATTTATACTATCTTCTTTTAATACAAAGAGTATTATTGCAATAGTAACAAATGACTGTATAAATTATCATAATATATATTCCAATAATAATATAATAATCATGATGAGATGAATTCGTTCGTTTAGTTATCTATTATTAATGTGCAATACATTGTCAAAAGAAAGATTTTTATTATTTTAAATTTAATATATTATAAAAATAGTATTTCAATTTTTAATTTGTACTTCAATACTAATTTAATTTAAATATTTAATAAATATCGTAAGATTATTTATAATTTTTTATATACTTAATATTAAGCGTAAAAATAACTAAATAAAAAATTGGAAATTATAAGTTCAGTTTAATTTCAATTTTATGATCAATTGTAGGCAATTTTTATTTTTAAATTTTATGATTTTTCATATTTATTCAGTATCATTAAACTTTTAAGTACTTTAGTTAAATATATTTTAACCATTTATTTTTAAATTATTAAAGTCTAATAATTGAGTTTTGTAATTGATGAATATTTAAAGAAATCTCATTTACTACACAATAAATATTCATTCATTTTATTTTTGAAATAAAAGTATATACAGTAAAATTACAAAATTGTAATTTGAATTTTTATTATTTCACAACAAATTTAAGCTTTTTAAATGAATCTTTGATAAGAAAATTAAAGAATCTAAATATTGATATTATATTATTGTATCAGCAATTATTATTTTTATAATTTTAATTAATTATAATTAAATGAATTTAAATATTATTTTTTATTTTAGTGAATTGTATATATCAATTATTATAAATTATATGTCAAATTTTCTAAATTGGAATGATAAATTACTTTATATAAACTTTAAAATACAATTAAGTAATATGTATACAAAATTTCTATTATTGTATTATATATATATTTCCTATTGTATATTTTTTATAGAAAAATTATTTTATGAAAGAATATCATAATATTCATAATTCAATTAATTAAATAATTTATATATAAAATCATTCAAATTTAATTCATAAATGATAATTTTATAAAATATATTATCATTAATATACAAATACATAAAAGAATTTTCTTCAAAATTAATAAATGAATAATTTAAATGTTTAACTTTTGTCTTTACTATTTATTAATTTACTTAATCTGAAATAATGATAGTATTCTGAAAAAAATTCAGAAAATAAAATTAGAATAAAAATAATTTTAAATATGGTTAATATTTACAAATAATTATTTTAATCATGTAGCTTTTATCTATCTGTTGAATATTAATTAGATTCTTGTGTAGAATAAAGTTTGTTTTTAAAATATATTTTAGTATTTAAAAATAATATGGATACCTTAATGATACATTAAAGAATTTTATTCGATATTGATATATTGAATTTATATTTAATTTAACACAAGTTTATAGTATTGATATTAACTAATTATTCATCAATAGATTACGTTATTGCACTGTATATCATCATATTGTGAGTAAGAAATAAAAATAATAAATTGTGCTATTTAATATTTCAACATTTTTTAATAATATAAAAAATTAATATTAATAATTAATGATCAAAAAATTTTATTGAATATATTTTTAAGTAGTAATTTAATTACAATAATGAATAGTTTTTTACACCATATTAGATAATACTGGATTAATATTATTTTAGATAATATTTTTGAAATTTGATGATTTGATAATGTTTTCTTTTACAGTAATTACGATTTAACATAACACAAGATAAAAAGTATTAAAATATGTACGATTAATAAATTTAATATTATTATTAATGCACAAATAAGTATGAATATTACAAAATATAAATTTTAATAGTAGTATTGTTATAATAAAGTATTTATTGAATTCTTTTAAAAGTATAAAATTTGATATATAAAATTAAAAAATATGCTTTTTTGTACTTTCAATTGGTAAGTAAGATTGTTACAACTGCAAGTTTTTATACATATTTTAGATTATAAATTATTATATTTTTTGATAATCACACTTATAAAATAAATTATTAGTAATACATATTTATTTACAAAATATTGTAGAAGTTTTTCAATTACAAAAAAAGTCCATAGGAGATTTAAAAGCTGATAATTATTAGATCCTTAATAATCTGAATTATAAAAAATTTAAATAAATATTAGAAGGTAACAGTTTTAATCCAAGTTCATATATATCATCAAAATATATCTGTATTTGGTAAAAAATTTTATATTTTTTTTACCGAAACTCTAAAAAATATAAGAATTTTGATTCGATCGATCTGTTAATAAATTTTAGTAATCTTAAAATAAAAATATTATCAAAATTAAGAAGAATTATTATAAAAGTAAGATTTAAAATAATATCCAGTAGCTTAGATTTTAATTGCTTATTTAACATACATTATTTATGAAAATTAATGATAAAATTTAAAAAAGTATGGAAGCATATATATTATTAGCTGTACAGTTATATTTGACCTTTGTATTTGAATTGATGCGAGGTTAACATGAAAAACCAATTTCAACGACATCCACGTAACGACTTCGTTGAAAGTGAGTTCCTACGAATGGCACAGTATTTACGGCAGAAGCAAAAAGGTTCAAGATGGATTGAATCATAGTTCACGTTAAGTGATTTTGGAGCGCCTCGTGACCCAACTTCTCTTCCTCGGATCCGAGTTTCTGGCGCTTTGGCGTTCTAAATGGGTCATTCATTGACCTGCGCGCGATGCATCTACTAGTCTGGAATATCGCGCAAATTTTCCTTGTCTACTTTTCTGCGTTGTCTTATGGTACTTGCGTCTATATAGATCAAAATTGAGTAATACTCTTATTGTCGTTATGCCTCTTCTCCTAATTTGAATTCTTACTTTTATAAAATCTTTTCTGGGCTGCTACTTTTTTTCAAATGAATATATATTTTATAAGGATTTTGGTAATTTTTAATGTTCGAAAGTCTTAAAAATATAAACAAAAGAATTTTGGTTATAAGATCTGTGATTACGTAAATGAATTAGATAATAATTTTACATCTTAATTATTAAATTTAATTAAAAAATATAATATATTAATTAACGTTTTCTAGAAAAATTAAAAATTTAAATATTAGGCTAATCAAACATCTGTGAAACTACTGATATATAATCAATTTTTCTAGATAAAATAATTACTAATAATTAATTTTCTAAACGATGAAAACTGACAGAATATAAAAGTACAATATAAACCTTTTACTTCAATGATATTACTCATAAAAATTTTAATTTACGTTACCTTTTATAATACAATATTTAACTCACTGAAATAGGTAGACACAATTAGTTTTCGTCGTTTTATACCTCTAAAATACATTTTAATTTTATTATAGTATACTAACTATAAATAATGATATAATAATACTTTTAATATATTTAAACGTATAAACTTATTAAGTTTCTTTTATATTCATAACTTAAAAATATTTATTCAACTTTGTACTAATATATTATATTTAAAATTTGATGTAATTTAAATAGTAAATTAAATGTCTTGAATTATACAGCGTTTAAAAGAATTCATTTTATCATAAAACATGAACGTTTTAACGTATATAATTTAAGTAGATTAAATTAAATTAAGGTTACATATAAAATAAAAAAAAATTTGTATAAATTGTTAAATCTTTTTCTTCTAAATAAAATATAAATTGATATGTTTGATTTCTTTCATTTGAAATTTGTAGCAGATTAAAATGAAATTTTTTTTTTAAATATTTATATTAAAAATATTCATTAATTATCTAGAATATCTTATATTATACACAATTTCAATTATGGCTAAGTAAACAACATTTAAAACTATAAAAATTAATTAAATATCATCAAAATAATTATTAAATAAAATACTACAATTACAGAATGTAGTTGTATTATTCAGTGAATTATTAAATTATTTATTTTAAATATTAACTGTTTGTTTCATCATTATTATATTACTATAACTTTTTAATATAGAACGTATTAATTATAGTTTATCAAAATTAATTTTTTAATAAATATATAGGCTGATTACTGTTATTTATGATAAGTGAAAGCAGAGGATGAAATACTGATTTTATATTTAATTACATAAATTTCTGAAAATTACAACGTCTTATAATATTATATCTAATATACCATAAAATTCATCAAAGCAGTATAATTTTATATCATGGGCATATATATTTTGTCTATTATAAAATAATTAAATCCTTTTTTTTTAATATATAATATATATATAAAAAAGTATGAATAATATATTAGTAATTAACAATTATGAATAACAAGAGAATAATCAAAAAGAATCAGTGTAATTATTTATTTTATTTAAAAACAGAATGCATGTAATAAAATTTTATATTTATTTTCAAAGTCTGGTAACTTATTTGATTATTTAATTAATATAATTTGCAAATAATCATAGGATTTTTATAAACTTTTTTATCAATTCATTTAAGTTTTAATAATAATATTGAATTTTTAGATCAAAATAATAAATAGATTTTTTAATATTATTCTATCTTTCATATTAAATGGTTATTTAATAATTATCATTCATATTATTTGAATAAATTATAAATAAATTATTCAATAATTGTAAATAAAATAATCGGTATTAACTAATTTAATAATCATCTTAAATTAATACATGTACGATATTTTACACTAATGTTTATAACTGTAAAAACTATCAGAAAATGGTGTTCCAGTTTATTGAAAACTATTCAAGAAAATTTAAAAAAGTAATCACTTTTAAAATTTTCAAAACTATTTTAAAAAATTTAGAGCAATTTTTCAATTTTTTCTTAATAAATAATGATATACTGACAAAATAACTGGAAAAGGTTAATAAAATATAATTACAAAATTGTATATAAAATAGAAGTAATATAAAAGTGTAAAAACGATTTTTTAATATAAAATATTATAGTTAATGTCTTTTGATAGTAAAATTTTTAATTACTTATTAAAATTATTTCTATAAAAAATAATTATATTTAATAAGAAAAATGTTAAAATTATACTATAAAATAATTTCTCATACGACATATTTAAAAAATCTAGTATTAATGAAGCTCAATGATAAGTGGTTTACTAAATCGCAAGCTTGTTAATTTTCTGTGTCAATAAAATTAAATACTGAAACATTAAACTGAATTTAGAATCATAAAATATTTTAAAAGGAAAATAAAAATATAAGTAAAAGAAAAATGAGGTTGTTTGAATTAGTCCAAAGTATTATTTAAATCAACAACAAAAGATCACGAAAAAACTCATGCAGTACACATTAAAAATTCTTCAATTTGCTGTAAATGCTCGTTTCCGAGTAATTTTAAGACGCTTTAATATTGATCAATTACATTCAAGTGCTTTCGAAAGTCAAATGAAATTTTCACTACACTCAAGGAACATGCTGATTCGTTTTAATTCTAGTGAATATACACACGATTTTTTTTAATACGTTTACTACTCTCCTTTGCTAAATATAAATTAATTTCACTTTGGCATTTCTTTAGTGATGAATATTTTTGCATGGTAGTGTAATTACCGTGTTTAAGAAGTTTTATTATGACTCTTAGGGGGTTTTCATACATTTATAATAAATCACTTTCGAATAATTTTTAAATAAATATTTAACAAGATTTTAAAAATAGATCTAATTCAAAATAATCTTGGTGAATTTAAATATATTTTAATAATTATATTCAATTTAAATTTATGTATATAAAATTATTATTTGTAAACTTACATCAATTTTTGGTAAATTTAATTTTCTTTTGTAAAAATTTATGAACTACATTCAATTTATTAACGAATAAGAAAAAATGTATAATTAAAATACATATTACAATTATGTTAATATTTATTTTTATAGTATTTAAATAGAACATAAGAATTTTAAATCATCAATGTAATTATTTGATCACAATTCAAATTTTAACTTATAACAACATATAAATATAAACAAAATTGATTGTAATATAAACAACATTGAAAGTGAATATGATTTTATTTTTTGAAAATTTGAAATTTTTAATATCTGCAGAGTTATATACCTTTTCAAGAATTAATTTTAAAATTCATATAATTCTATAGATAAATTGCAAATAGTAACGTATAATCGAGTATCTTTCAATGTTTATAGAATGCGGAATGTAGTTTTATCGTGCAAATTGTACCTTACATGAAATAATTTTTAGGATAATATCTCATGATAGCTTTCCAAGTCAACAAGTTATAGTTAAAACGGCTATTAGGCATTAAATGAGATATTTTTAATTTTTATATTTGTAAATCATAATGCTACTCTATGTTAAAAATTATATAATATACCAAAGGATCACTGGATAAATTTGTTTGAAGTTAATTCTTGATGCATTTATAAATTTTATTACATATTTGACGTATAATTAAAATTATAAGATTATAAAATTATAAAATCTTTATTTAAACAAAGCTGTATTTATGTATACAAAAAAAATATTGTAAGTTTGATGATACTGCTATTAATATTTCAAAACTAGAATTAAAATACATTACATTGTAAATAAACTCTTTAATTGATGCTTTAAAATAGAGGAAATACAATATTTTAATTATATTTAATATAATTTTCATAAAATATTTTAACTTTGTATAATACAGTAAAATAAAACTAGGTAAATTGAATTCAATTAGTATAAAAGTGTGTATAATAATAATAAAATTAATAATTAGATAAATAGTTTTTTATTGTAAATAACAAAGTTAATTGTTTAATAAAAATAAATCAACCTCAAGAAAAAAAAGCTTATCAAATTTTGTAACATTAATATAAATTATAAAAATATTTTAAAATCAAACTAAGTTAGTTTAGATAAAAATCTAAAATAAGACCAATTTTTAATTTAAAATAATTCTATTTAATTTTAAAATAATTAAATTCTTATTTTAAATTATTAACGCAAAGACTGAATACTATAGAAAGTTTGTACTTTGTACTCATATGTCAAGTATTATAAAATAATACATTATTATGCACATATACGAAAAGTAAAAAAGTGCATTCAGATATGATTGAAGCATAGGTCACAAGACAATTTCAAGATTCCGTGATCGTCAAATTTGATTACAAGTATAAATTGGCTGATATATAGACATAACTTAACTTGTTGATAATATTCAAAGTTAACCAATTGCACCTAACTGGTATGGCACTTCATATAAGAATAAGTTTATCAAATGTACAACAGGTACATTTACTATGAAGCACAGACTTTAGATTGAAGCACCCCATCCTCGATATGTATATAGATCTGCATGCCGTAACTCTTGTTGTCGCTGTTCCTATGACTTATACGTAGCATATAGTATTTCGCTACAGATAATATAATTTGGATTATACACATATAAGTTAAAATATAAAAACTTATTTTTTATAGCTGACGTTCACTACCAAATAAAAATAAAAAGTTTTTAAGCGCGTGAAAAGCGTAGTTTATGTTAGTGTCAAAAGATACATAGGCACAAAGGATATTCTAAGAAAGTCGAAATGCAATTGTGGTGTATAAATTGTAAAATAATTTTGATGTACTTGAAGGCTCACTACAGCCAGATCTTAGATAATCAACATAATTAAACGATAGTATTGCTAATTTTTAATTATTTTAACATACCTAATGGGTATAAATTAAAATGTAGCTGAAGTAATACGCCTCAGCATAAATTATATTTTTAAAATATAATAGGTTAAATGAACGGAATATCAATTTATCATATATTGAGAATTATTATTAATCAATAATTTATTGGATCATATGATTAAATTAAATATTTTCAAATATATTACATAGCTATCCATGTGAAATTGAATTTAAAATGTATGTTCAAATTTGAACATAATACAATTTAATGACTTATCAATTATTGATATATTTTACTTGCAAACAGCAAGAAATAATATTTGTATTCTTTTAAAATTTTTATTTAATTTAAAAATAAAAATTAGTTATTTACTAACAGTTAATATTATTTTTTAGAATTTTATACATTAAAATAGTATTATACTAATATTTATATTTATAATTAATAATTTAATTATTAAAATATTTAATAACAAAACTTTTTTTATTTTATAAAATATTTTTGATATTTATCAGGAGTTACATTTTTAATATTAGGTTTAACAATTGCAAATCCTTTCTTAGTATTTATAATGAAAAATATAATAAAATTAAATTATTATATACTGAATTCATTTGTTGATTTTAAAGGTATAATATCAATGTTGTTCGATATTTTATTTTGATTATTAATTTAATTATAATGACCAAATTAAAAAGTTTAAAAAGTCAATAAAATTCAATATAACATATTATATTTTTTCAAGAACTAACTTTGAATAATTAATATTTAAAAATAAATATTATTAATTTGGCTGTTATTAGAATCCAATAAAAATACCTAGAAAAACGGAATAAAATTATACTATCAATTTTTTGTAGAATCACCTATAATAAATATAATTAAAATAAATTTCTAATCTAATATTAAAAATGCTTTGATAATATATTATTATTAATATTATTATTTTTAATAATATTAAGTTATTATTTTTTTAATTATAATAATAATTTATATACAAATATCTAATAATAAATACAATTAATAGTTTTTTAATGCAAATAATTTTTTACAATAGAAATCTATTTCTAAACATAGCTTCTTAAAGATTTAATTTATTAAATTTTTACAATTGCTTGTAATGATTACAATAAGAGTTTAATAAATATTACAAAAATTTTGATATTCAATATTTATAAAATACATTAAAAATAAATTATCAATTCTTGTTTTTCTTTGTTATATTCACTTTGGCTTACATATCCAGTTTACTATAAAATTAAATATTGCAATATCCTTTTAAAATAAATTATATAATATGAATAAATAAGGTCATCCTTGTTAAATCGATCCCATATACTTTTATTGGTATCAAATAAATAAATAAAAAATATATCAATAGGGAAAAAGAATTCTATATTTGTCTAATACAGTATAATAAAAGCTAATAACTGTTCGGTTAGAAATATATTGATGTATTGGGTTTAAAATAAATAAAAATATTAATTTCCTACCAATGAAAAGAGTAATAACAAATAAATGTAATAATTATTTTAATAGTTCATTCGTTTAAATGCACTTGTAACCATAGATTATAATAAAATACTTTGATTATCTTTTTTTAATTTTCATCTTGCTTGGTTTTGTACTCCATTCTTATAAATAAGGAAACAGTAGTTTAAGCATGAATTTGATAATCGAATAGACTGGATAGCAGATGTTACTAGTCGATCGAAACAATTTACCTAAACATTGATTGTCAATTAAGGGTTCTGGAAATTACACGAGTAATTGATCTCGCAGTATGTCGGCTATAGTGCCTTTTAGTCTATATCTATATCGTGTGTTATCAATCGTCAATTATTTTTGTGAAAATTAAAGCGTCGCTTTATTCAAGTCACTTTCATAGTTTTTATTCTACAGTGGATTTTTATTATGTACCTAACATATATATTTTTTATTCGATATATTTCATTTGATCAATTTTAGAGTTAATTCTTTGGATCTAATTGTTATTATTTTATTAATAAATTTGCTTAATATTATCGTAATACTCCCTTAGATGTAATTCTTATTATAGATATCCTACAAAATCTAAGAATCGTATAATTCGTAATAATACATCAATACAGATTATTTGCTCTTTTACGATTCTTCGTTTATTTCATAAAATGTTAATATTAAATTTTTTCTGATAGAGAATTGAGAATTCTTATATGTTTACATAGAAATATGAAAGTTTAATGCATAAGTATTAAAAATTATTCATAATAAATTATACTAGCATAATACTAATTACTAAAAAAAATAGATCACAATGATTTTTTTCAATATTTATTTAAAAAAAAAAGTTAATTGTGTTATATACATTAAATTAATTATTTTATAATTTTCTAGAAAAATTTAAATTAAAAAATGAAAATTCTTGTGGTTAATTTATTCAGTTTTCAAAAAAGAAAATATATCAAATAATCTATTTATTTTATTATTGTAGATAATATCATGTATTTAGAAAATACAGAATTTTTAAAATAATTTCTCGAATAACTAAATATATACTATAAAATTTATATAATTTATTATATAAAAGCGATTATTATATTGTTTGTTTTATATTTTAAATATAAAATAAAAATATATAAATTATGAAGTATTTAAAATTAAAATAAATTAAAAAATTAAAAATTAAATTTTTGTTTCTAGAACTTTTGTTTCTAGAAGACTATTTTATTTAAATTGTGCTAGCTTTGTCGGTTTTTCTTAGAAATGTAATTTTTTCTATTTTATCTCATATTGCACCTTTTGAATCTATGAAACGATTGTCTGAAATTTTGAAAACAATGTGTGTTTGTAAAAATAATATCAAGAATAGGATTTATTTTCATTCTTCAATTTTAATAAAACTAAACGTATTTTTGGCTTTTATAGTTTTTATTTTAAACCTTGCAGTTTCGATTTAATTTTAATTACAGTTTAATAACAATATTCAGCCAACTGTGCCAGTTGATAAAATAATATGTTTTACCTTTTTACTCATTTTTCATGATGTATTAATTTAATTTTAACTTAATTATGATATTAAAAATATTTTTATTTAACAGTTTTAGTTACATAATATGAATTATATGACATTAAACACAATACATACATATTAAATACTATTTACTAACAGTAAGCTATTGTGTATTACCGTATTAAATTAATCAAGCCATTTTTGATAAATTTTATCATGTAATTTGATCTGTTTTATTCCAGAGTTTTTCATCGAATCAAAATTGTAATTGTACTATTTTTTTCAATATTAAATCTTTCATAGCTTTTTGAGTATATCTTAATTGTTTAATTCAATTTTAATATAACAAATATTTTATATTTTATTTACTTGAAGATCTTAATCATTTATTTTAAATACCATATCTTATATTTAAAATTTTATCTACATGTTATGTTTATTTAAAGTAATGTCTAATATTATTAGATAAATGATATTATGTAATGTATAAAGTAATGCAAGCAAGTTTATGCCACAATTATATTTTTATATGTTTTTATAATACTACGATTCAAATCTATTTTTTTTTAAATTTTAGATACAATAAATTAAAATTTTTTTCTTACTTTTTTGTAAAAATTATTATATTGTGTTTGTATTCTCTTATAATTAATATTCTTATTCCATAAATTATAGTATAGTAACTTTGTTAATAATTGACAGTTAACTGTTTGAATATAGTGTTATTCTAATTTTACCATATTTAATTATTTTTAATTATTAATGCATTAAAAAATCCAATCAAATAAATTCCATTAAAGATTCTATTAGCGGTTTTTATAATAAATATTTTAATTTTCATTCAAAATATTTAAAACTTCTTTATTTTTAATTTTAATACTTTATAAATAATCTCAGAAAGCATGTTAATAACAAATTTGATGAAGACGGAAGATAATGAACTGCTTGAATTTAATTTATTTTCAATATCAAAGATTAAATAATAATAATTTAAATTATAATAACGTCTTATATTTATTTAAGTTGTAAACAGTAATATTATTTCCATGTATTTGATACAATAAATGACATTATGTTAACATTATTTATTAATTGTTTGAGATTTCTTATTTTCTAATAATTTATTAATTCTAAAAAGTATTTGCTTTAAAGTATATTCATAAATCTTGAATCCAGTAATTAATTAATGTATAAATCAATTTTAGTCTCACAGATGATTTATTGCAAGTTTTCTTGATGTAATAATCTTATTTAGTTTTATTTCTTCATTTATTAATGTAATGGCTGATATTCTTTATTAAATTACTGACTTTTATAAAATTTATTATAGCTGACAATTTGAATTTATCAATCAATTGTCTATTTATTTCTGTATTATAATTGTCTCTATTTATTTATGTATTCTAATTGTCTATTTAATTCTGTACATTCGGACTTTAAAACTTTTTTATTGAAATTTTCAAATTTGAAAAAATTCATCTACATTATTTAGCAACATTATTCTATAATTCTTAGTTTTTATCATCATTCATAATAAAACTTTTTTATAATCATGTTTTCTATTTTTTTCATATTAATGATTAAACGCTGAATCGTTTTATGAATTATTTTCATGTATCTTATAATAAAATTATTTCTGAAAATTTGCTTGTTATTTATACATATATTATTTATAATTAATGTAAATAGCTTTTTGTTTTATAAAACTTTTTTGCTATATCATTATTTGAAAATTATATTTAATTATTTTAAGTAATTAAATAATTTTTTTATTATTTCATTAGTTTAAATTATATAATTACAATAACTTGATTTCCATCGCACTTATCTATTTATTATTAACTATTTATTTAAATACTTCTAAAAAAAGATGAAAATTATAATCTGTAGTTCCGAAGTTCTAAAATTTTAAATTTATAAATATATTAATTCAAGAATATTATATTTTGTATGTGACTGTGTTATATCAATAAATGTTCGTCTTTTTCTATTTAGAAATTTAATTTCTATTGCTTATTAATTATTTGCTTATATCGTGCATAATTGTTTATTTATATTTCTATTATTTAATTAAATTATTATTTATAGAATAATTTAATTTAATTAATTAAATTAAAAGTTATAATTATATGTTAATAATAAATAAATCAATAAATATTTAATTAACATAAAATGTAAGAACTTCTAAATAATATATTATTGAACAGATGATCATTGGAAAAAAAATATCATATTTTGGCATTTATAATTAAATTAAAAAGATTTAAATTAATCATGTATATAAATATATCTATAAAAAAGGTTGTATATCAGCTATTAATGAAATGAATTGGTCTGAATATATTTAAATAAAATAAAGAAATTTATCAGTTTATAAGATTAAGTTTTTTTATCATAATGTTTAAATATTCTATTATAATATTTAGTTGAGATTTAATCATGAACGCAGATATACGCTCTATGATATATGAGTAACAATATGTTTCATTATTAAATAAACGTAAAACATATAAAAAAGGTACTTTTTTCTTTATTTTTATATGTGGATATATAATAAATTATCTACAAAGTGTTTATAATTTATAACCAATTTATATATAAAATATAAATTATTCTAATTAAACTTGAAGATTATGCCTTAAAAAATACATATTTGTATTTAGATAAATTTATTTAACAGAATATATAATATTATTAGTATATTTCTGACATATAATATTGTTATATGTGAATATTTCTCTCAACTCCTTTATCTATTTTCTTATTTTTCAGTTTTTTTCCTCTTAGTCCAATTATGAAGATTTTAATATCTCAGTACAGAAGCAATCGTTATAAACGAGATAGATTCGTCGAATGGAGAAAATATAATATCTTGAGTAGAAACATTTATAACATTTATAAATTTTTATGATATTGATATATTTCTTCATATGAATTTATTTTATTTATCGTCATGTAGATAAAATATTCATATATATTTATCAAAAATAATTTTTAAATTTAGTTGAAAAATTTAATAATCTAATATTTGTAAGAAGAACATTATTTTTTCAATTATGTTGCAAATGGCACATCAAAAATCCCATTTGTACTAGTCTGTTAAAACTTATATGTAAAATGTGAATGACTATTAAAAATAATAAAAGACAATTCTTTTATGTAATATATATCTAATATTATTTCTTTAAATTAATTTTATTTAGCTTTATGTAATATTATAAATATTACAATAAATTAAAAAAATATACAAATTTTATCATAGAATATTCGAATTTCACTTATTTGCATCATATTAGAAATTTTAAACAAGATATTCAAAATTTAAGTGACAGCTGTTTATTTATTCGGTATATTGATCAAAAACATATATTCTTAAATAAAATAGAAAAGTTCTTGTGAGAATAGTTGTGAGAAATACAGAAATATATATACATATATTTCTATGTTACGTAAGCAAATATAAGAATTTATTCATAATTTTAATAAGATTGAAGTTATATTTTTTTAATTTTCAATAATATTATATATTTTATAAATATGATAAAATATAATCATGTAATTTAAAAAAACGATACATTAAAAATATTTTATCGATTTGTAAGCATTTTTCTCGATGTTTTATTTTCATAACGCAAAAAATAGTATTCTTGTGTTAATCTTTTTTGGATTTTATAAAGATTTATTACTATTATTGTTGTATTATTCTATTTTATACCGTGTGTTGTATATGTCTACAAAGACAATTACGATAAAAAATTTTTTATAGAATTTGTATATATATATTCGAATTGAAATAATGTACTTATAGTAACTTACTCTTCTTATATCATATTACGGATTTAAAATTTATAATGTGCTTGAATTTATGTGTTTTATTTCTTCTTTTTATATTTAGCTTTTTCATGAGAATACACAGATTTTACACAATTTCTTTTACAGAAATTTTTTTGTATATTTTAAAAATATAATTGTTTTTGATTGTATATATTAAATACTTATTATACGTAATTAGATAAATTATATATACTATGTAAAATATTTATATATTGAAAAATCTTTACTTCTAATTTTAAATGAAAATTTTAATTTAAAATTTGTATCAAGTGGTAAAACATTATTACTCAGTAGAAGCTGTACAGCTAATCTTATACATATAATATAGTTCTAAACATTAAAACTTTAATAGCTAATAATATAACCATATGTTTATACTAATGAAGCTATACTATTCAGTTCATTATGTCGTATTACACATTATTGATGGTCATTTAAAGTACATTTCCAATTATGTAACATTTATATATAAATAGCATTAAATAATAACATTAAAAGTTTAATATATGTTATTAATGATATTTTTATAAATATATTTAGTCCTCGCATCGGTAATTAGAATATATTTAAAGTATATTTTTATTTAAATATATAATATAAAGAATAAAGTCTTTGAACATAATTTAGTTTGTATATTTGAAAAATTAGTAACATTTAAAACATTTATTGAAATTAATTTATTGTATATTTAATCAACAATTTTATATAACTATTAAGTAAGAATTAATAACCAAAAATATATTTTTCCTAATATTTTAAATGAATAATATAACTAAAGTATTTACAATGCAATGAATTTTAATATCTTCATTTTGAGCCATGTTCTTGAAATCATTATTATTATTTTGATAACATAGAAATTGTTTTATCATTAATTAAATCTATTTATAGATATTCTATTTTAAGCAGTCATAATTATTTGATTCATATGGATAATTAGGTCATATACAGACTCTTGAGAACTATTCCCTAATTTTTATGGAATATAATCATAGAATTTTAAAAGCACAGAGAAATATACATAATTAAGAAATCAAAGAATCAAATTTATTCCAACAAATTTTAGTATGACTGCATCTAAAAAGTTTATTATTTTATCATACTTCATTACAAAATATTAACGTTTTTCTTTTTTTTCTATCATACTTTTGTTTAACTACTTCTTTCTATTATGTTACTTATAAATTATTACTTATACTTTGTTTTATAAATTAAAATAATATATTAAATAAAAAAATTTTATTATCTTAAAAGTCATTTAAAATTATAAATTAGTTAGAATTAAAAAATGACAAAACTGAAATTAATGTATCAAATTCCTTTGTATTCTTGTGTAATTTTTTAACATATTAAATTATATTATAAAATCTTTCGATTTTTAATGTAAATATTTATACTTATGAAAAAACACCGAAATAATATACGATCTTTCCCTGATTTCAGTATTGATCGCGGCCAAAGTTGCTTATAACTTCCGTGATCAAATGAGGATTAATAACCAGATTATTATTGTGTAATCGGTTACATTTGGCAAACGTCTAATTCTTACGTTTTTATTGTTTATTAGATACGAGCAAGGCTCTTAATATTTACCGTACATATTCATTGAGATGAACTGTTTCTAATTATTCACGTTATTACGTGCAAATATTTTTTGAATCTCAATATTATAAGAGTTATTAATTATTTTATAATATAGAATAAAGTGTGAATAGATACTGACTAAATCAATTTATTTACATAAGCATATTTTGTTATGTATCTAATATGTGTAATTAACATTTGTATTTCAAGTAAATTATTACTTTCTTATTTTAATTTAATTATACAAATAAGTTAAAGGTCTGATACGAAATTCTTATTCGAATTCAATACTTTTAGAAAATTAATATTTAAGTTATCGTAAGTAGAATATCCCTTTGTTAGTGTCATTTAATTAATAATTTTATATAAGGCAATTCATGAATTTTTCAGAATAATATGCTGATATATATATTCAAAAAGTAATATTACTTTGTTATATTTACTTATCCGAACAACTGACTACGAATGTTGATTACCGAGTTATTGTAACCTAGAATTACGTAATGATTGCACGAAGCTCTTACAAAAATTTAATGAAATCGTCAGTTTTTGAAAATTTTCATGCGCATGCATGAAATAACGTAATTCTGAGAGGTAGGCGTAAATATATGGAATTAAAACGTGAATCAGAAAGTGTTATGAATAAGAGAGAAAGAAAGAAAGTCCAGTTTATTGATCGGTGCGTTTCTGTCTTGCTGGCAGATAGGTAGTTGATTTTGATCTGGCGCCCTTCTCGTTAATAATGTTATTTCTTCCTCTTTTGTCTGATCTCATTTTGTTTACTCAATTGCTGCTCGTTTTCCCCATCAATGTGTCTTCTTTCTTGTTTATATCTTCTGTCTTCATACATTTCATTATTGTTGATCGTGAAATTTTTCCTTGTTTATTCCATTTATTTTTATGCTTCTTTATTTATCAACTTTCCCACCTTTAACGTTCATCAGTGTTTTTTTCCCAAAATTTTATTAGTATACTTATATATTTTTAATTATTTTATTTTTCAAATTTTTTACTATTCATGATTTATTATTCATATCTATTTTTTAGTTTATTAATGACTCGGTGATTAGAAAAACTTATCATTAAAACTTTCATATTTTAAGCATTTAAATTAGCTGTCATTATAATATTTTTATTATTAATAAAACATTTCTACGTCAGTAAATATTTTATATTGCCGATTTATATTATATTTAATTTATTGTAAACAAATGAAATTTTCAATTCTATAGATCATGACTTCTATTACTATTTTATTAATATATTAATGCTTTTTTATAAAAATTTGGTATGAAACTTGGTAAGAAAACACTTAAGTATTGGAAAATAGTTGTAGAATAAATTAAGAATATTACAAGATTTAATAGTATACGTAGTCTCAAAAATCAATTTAATATTTCAGTAATACAAAA
This sequence comes from Dolichoris vasculosae, assembly GCA_018907195.1. Lineage (NCBI taxonomy): Eukaryota > Metazoa > Arthropoda > Insecta > Hymenoptera > Agaonidae > Dolichoris > Dolichoris vasculosae. Next base: position 4,015,181 of record JACCHY010000002.1, on the reverse strand, counting down.
AAAAATGATATTGATTAATTTTATGTATTAATTTTAATATTTAATATTAATATATCTAAATAGGTACAATTGTATAATATAGCTCATAATATTGGCTTTGTATAAATCTAATATTACTAGATTAAATTAATACATTATTTTTATTTAATACATCTGTTATTTATCATTATTATTAATTTTTTATTAATATGTATAAGTTATGTCAATTAATTTTATTATTAAGTACTAACATTTATTATAAATTAACATAAAAAATATATATTTTTTTTTAAATTTACTTAATCTAAATCATTAAAAATAATTGAATCATTTTCAATATAAGATTACACACAAGTATATTAATATACATTTAATTGTAAATATTCTATTTCAGGTAGTAAGTATTAAAGATTATTTTGTTTAATTCTAAAAATAATTATATTTTTTTTTAAGATAAAGTATGCAATAGAACTGCTTTTCAATAAAAAATAATGTTCACGTTTGAACGGGTTTGATAACAGATCATTAACTGATAAAATAAATAAGAAAGACTAAATACACTACACTCTTAATAAGAGAAATTATTTCTATTTTATTTTATCACTTTTAATCTCATTTTTTCATTCGTTTCATAACTAAGAGATTAATTAAAAACTAACGAACAAACGAGTACAATTATTACTATACTCTAAGAAAACTATTGATTAACTATCAAAATACCTCATATACTCTTCAGTTATTCTAAATATAATATATTAATTATTTTAGCTGAATCTGATCATTTTCGACATTTATTGATCTCGCATAAACATTTCAATATCATAACATACTAGTAAATATTAAAAAGATACGGCGAATATGTATGAACATCTAGCTGGTTCAGTTTCTTTACTTGTATTGGTAATCCATATTTTGTTCACTATGTACTTTTCGGTCGATTGGATCGATTCTTTTCTTTTCATACAGTGACAGAAGAAAATAAAAAAAAGCTATCATTTACTTTTAATTACGAACTTTTAGAGATTTTTGGGAGTCCGACATTATCAACGTCTTCTTTTCCTTTTATTGGCTTGATGTATAGCGCAGTAGATACAGCGGATAGAATTAATATTTAAGAAAACAATTATTTCTTGCATTTTTACTACAATTTTAAAATAGATGATCCTAATAAAAGTAATATAAATGATTTTTCTTTTTTTTTCGTTGTGGTTTTCATTATTAATCTAAGACAAAAATTTTTATAAGAATTAATTTTCCTTCGTCCATCATACTTTGATTTACAGTATTAATTACATAGAATTAAAAAAAATATATTACTGGATAATATTGCTATTATTTTAGATAAATTTTTTATATTCGACTACATATATTTGGATAATTTAATTTAATAATTTATATTTTTGAGAAATATAATAAAAATGAATAAATTATTAAATTTATTTTAAATTTTACTTTTTTAAAAGATTCATCGAAATACTTCCAATATTAATATTGTAATTATTTATTCTAATAATACGTAGTTTTATAATACATAAATAGAATCCGTGAAATAAATTATTGCTTTTCAAAATTTAATAAATTAATTTGAATTAATAACTAAATCTAAATTAATTTATTTAAAATAACCTTGTAATAGACGAACAGGCTTTTCTGAAAAAAGTAAATATTTCAGTTATATAATAGATGAATTTTAAAGATAAAAGCAATTAAATTAATCAAGTAATAAGTATTTTTGCTATCATATAAAACACAATAATAAATGTAGAAAATAAATACGAAGTAAAATACAATAGTTTCTTAAATTAATGAAAAAAAACATTAGGAAAAAAGAAAAAAGTCTTTCTAAATTAAGAAAACTTACTATAATTTAAGAAAGAAATAATTTTTTAAAACTATTCGTTATTAAATAATACATAAATGCAACGCAATATAGAGTTAAATAATTAGTAAAATCAGTCTTGATTATTATTTTATGTACATTTATATTGTAAATAAAAAAAACTGGGATATATAGATAAAATCAAAAGTAAAAAAAAAGAAAAATGGACAAAAATATTTTTAGACCACATTTAAGTAATAACATAAATTACTACTATTGAATTTTCTTATGTCAGGAATATGCTTTATTAAAATAAAAATTTTCTATACGTACAATGGACTAAATTTTATTTTATAATATTTATAAAATCTGTTAGTTACATTAAATAAGGTATATTCAAAGTCACTAAAATAAGCAATTACATTAACATGGTTATTTTTTCTACAAATTTTATATAATATATATAAAGATAAATATTATCGAAGGCATAAAAATAAGATTTAAGTATATTCACGAGGAAGTATCTCGGCGTGTCAATACTTGTCAGGGTTGGCTGAATATCTTGGTGGTATAAAACTTCCTATTTTGTAATAATTGAATATTATTGATATTTATTGAATTCAAAAAATGACTGAATATTTTTTACACTTTTACCTTTTATAAATATATAAAACTATTTCATTAATATCAGATAAAATCGAATTAAAATCAATTATTTGTATAGAATAAAATACTTTCTAAAAAAAGTTTACTTTAAGCCTTATATTTTTATGATTTATATGTGCATATATATAACTTATATTATATTGTAATAAAAAAAATAATAAATCTATAAAAAAAAATAACAGAATATATTTTTACATATATTTCTCAATAATTTTTATAAAAATTGAGTTCTAAACAACAAAGTATACTTTTTAGATATTTAGAAAATTAATATATTTAATTTGAAAATAATATTTTATCATCGTTATAAATTACATGTCAATAATTACCTTTCAAAAATTTCCTCCGAAACTTAATTCTCATTAACTTACCTTTAATACTTTAAATTACTTGATTGATTCAAGCAGTATTAAGGAAAGTTCCTACATAAAAAGCTGTTTAATAAAAACTTGTAGTGTAATAACTTCTTATGTATAATATAAATTTGAATATTTCAACATTTTTAAAATTCCTTTAATGTTATTATATTCCATAGAAATTTTATTAATTTGTTATTAAATAAAATCTTTTTCTATGTTTAATACTATTACTTTTATTTAAAAAAATTATGAATTATTAATAATTTTATAAATTATTACCATTTTTTTTAAGTAAAAAAATTAGTTATAAATACTCAGTAAATTATTAAATCGAATGTTTATTCAAGGAAATTTGATATATGTATTTATATTTTAAAAACATGTAAAATAAATATTTTAGAATACAGAAAATTTTTAATTCTAAATAATAATATAATGCAAAAAATATTATTATTTAAAAATCTACTTTCAAAATTCTGTGAAGAAAATTATTATAAAATATTATTAAAATATTATAGCTATTTTAACAAAATTTATTAAATATATAAGACATTATCATTAAAATAGTGTAATTTTCATTTTTTTAATTTAATTTATTTTATAAAAATTAAAGTTTTTTCTAATAATTTATCAAATTTTTATATTTTTTATAATTTATAATTAATAAGTAATATATATAAACTAATAGACGTAGAATTTAATTATCAGAATATTTATTGTATATTTATAGATAGGTTTTTAGGTTTTGATTGTTTATAATAATTACTTTATATCGTGAGTATTTTTACTGAATATACAAGTATGCACTTTACATTTATAAAAAATAATATGCTTACAAAGACATACGATTTATTTAGTTCATTTATTAATTTCAGGTTAAAAATTAATTTTTAATAATAAATTTTAAAATAATAATAAAATTGTCCATTCTATATATAAATATTTATGAATTCATAAAAGCATTATTTTAAAAAACATTATTATTAAATATACAAAGATATAGCTAGCGTACAGATGAAATCACGGATGCAGAGAAAAGTAAAGAGAAATTTATTCGTAATATTGAATGTATATTCATATCGAAAATGTTTTTCCACCTCTTTTATTTGTTTTTAGAGAAGCATCCATTACAATCTAACAGATGCATAGTTAATAATAAAAACGGAAGATGCTTCAACCAAACATTAAAACCATATATAAACTTTAATACCAACCTTTAATAATAAATTATAACGTGAATATTATTGTAATTTAATAAGATTTATACTCAACCATTAATTCTTTTAGGAATTTTTAAATTAATTTTATACTTAAATTACTAATATTATAATAATTAAAAATCTATCATATAAATACAAACTAAATAATATCATATCCGATTCTAAGTTTAGTTTATTAATACTCATATAGCACAATGTAGTAATATTATGACAAATATACAAAATATTATATTTAAAATTTTCTATAATATGTGAAATAAGTTGATCGGATCAGGTATTAAAAATTATTAGATATTATATAAAAAGAAATTAATAGCAGCTTATGTTTTATGTATTTAAATGGCATTTATTCTTATGTTATTTTATTCGATATAAAAAGTTTCTACTACTATAATCAGTTTATACAGTTGTAATCGTGAAAATACAATTCGTTTTCTTTAAGTAATTGTAAAATACTTTATAGAATAATAATTATATCAACCAAATTTTTAATGACCGTAGTCGATACAGTTCTCTACGTATATCTAATTTATATAATAACAAAAAAGTATGTATAAATCGATGTATTTTAAGGTATATAGATAATATTATGAATCAATTGAGAAAAACAAATTTCACGTAAACACTTCCTGGGAACGATCTCATTTAAAAAGTGCATATTCATTGTATAAATGATTTTAAAAAATGTAATATTTCACGTAAAGTGAATCGATATATTTATCTTAATCAACGATATGTAGCAAACTTTTTTCGTATATAAAAACAATTAACAATCTAAGCATGCAAAGCAGGATATCCTTATCTGGGGTCGACATATAACTCTTCGCGAAAAAGACAAATTTCTTAATTCGTATATAGAACATGATAAAAGTTTGTAATTGTGCAATGTACAGTTAAAAGGCAGTTTAGTTTCCAACATAATTACATGCTCGCGAGTGTTTTAGTATTAGCTAAAAGGAGTATCAGTCTCGCATGTATGATTTCATAGTCAGTAATTGCGTTTAACTGATATATGTTTCGGTGACCACTCAAACCTAAATATTAATTACACTGGTACAAGCACTCGGTGGAAGGAATCGATTAGTTATTATATTCGATAAACTCTAGACACATACAATATTGTTACCTTCTGACACCCGTAACGAGTTAACACTTTTCACTTGGATTATTCCACGCACATGAATAAATAGACACGCCATATTGTAGGTAGATTATAAAAATTGTTTGAATTAATTATCGTTTTCTAAAAAGTATTTCATTTCCTCAATAATTAAAATCAGCGACAATTTGATTTGATTCAACGAATTCTTCTTTATTAGATGAAGATTTTCTAATATATCTGTTAGAGTTTGTTTAAATTTTACATGCATAAAAATTTCAGAAAAATTTCATGTTTGATAAAGTAAAATTTATTATTATAATTTCAGTTAATCAAATATATTATAGTGAGCCATTTTAATCGGTACACAAAAAAGGTACAAACTTTTTATTTAAAATTATTTTGAAATGTGCATTAAAGTTTACTTCATTCATTTAAACTATTTAATACATTAATAGAATTCAACAGTATAAGCGTCATATTATGCCAGTATAAAATGTAAAGATACTATGATGGATCATAAATAATATTTTATATAGATAAACAATTATATATAAAATATTGTACATTTTTAAAATAATAAAGTGATAATAATAATTTTTAAAAGAAAAATATAAGTTAATACTCACCAATAATTAAATTTGCAGTATTTAAATTGAAATTTTTGGTTATTCTTCATTCCAAAATTACATATATTTCTTTAATTTTTTATGATTTAATTTTTAAAAATGAATAGTTACAACTGTAATTTGATCAATTAAATTATTTTAATAATATTTTTTTTAATTATCTGTATAGTATATTGACTTATGATTGATTAAATAATCCAAATAACTTTGGATTAGTAGCTTAGTTTTGACGATGTCAGTTTGAGATTTATTGCTCCATGTTCATAGATGGTATTTATATGATAAAAAAAAGTATTCAAAATTTAAATGTAGTTATTGATAAAATTAGAGATGATTTTTCTACGAGCAGTCACCAGTACTTATTTGCTTCTTATTCCAGAAATGGTAAATATTCAGCCTTTTCCTCGTCTAAAATAATTAACAAAAAGTTCAATTTCTTAAACTATCAATAAATATAATGACTCAGATACAGACTAAAACTTCAGCTATGTTAATAATAAATTTGTTATTACAGTTAACAAATAGTCCTTTTTGGCAAAAAAGGTATTTTTTAAACTTTATTGTAATAATCCTTTAATAAAAATAAATGATATTTTTATATATTATTTATTAAAGATTTATGTTATAAAAAATATATACATATATGTGTGCGTTTAAATTAAAAAAATTATTTTTTATTACTAAAAGTACATTTTTTACTATATAAAACACAAAATAAACAAATTAAGCATACATTTTGTTTTAGAGCATTCTCTTTCTGTTATTTTTACTTATATTATAAAACTAGTAAAATAAGGAAAACTAAAAAAATTGCTGATTATTATGTGATTTTTCTATAAAAAATAAAATTTTAATTTTGTAATCATAAAAATTTGTTACTTTATAATTTTTAATAAATAAAACGGAAGCAGTAAAAAGTTTGTTTATTCGTTCAACACAAAATCAAATATTTTTTCGAATCGTAGAGTTTTATTTTTTCGAGTGAATTTGAACATTTTTCAATACTTATACAGGGAAAAATAAAAAAAGTTCTAAAAAAATAAGTTTTTAGGATTTCTTTACATTTTAAAGTTAAATAATATAATGTTTCTAATTCACTTTATTGGATTAATAAGATATATCCAATGTCTTATTTGCATTAATTCTTTAGATTTGGATATTTTTTTGAAAATTTACTTCATTGTCGAAGAAAAACTATTAGTTTACCAGCATACATAACATCTTCGAAATTTCTTAGATTTCGACTCCAATTTCTTCGACAATACAGAATAGAATATTTCTTAGAAAGCAACATATGTAATAGTCTCTTATGAAAATATCATAAATTTTTTAAAATATGGTTTAAAATTTGTGTACATTTTTGTACATCTGATTTATATTTGACGAAATTTTCGTGTATCAATTCTTCATATATTGATACCATGAAATTTCTAATATTCTTTAATAATAGAATTTTGCATTTAAATGTTTATAGTTTATTCTGTATGCTTGTGTTTTGCTATGTAAACTAAATATTAAGTTTTTGTAAAACAAATAATTGTATTAAGTCTTTCAATTGATGATTGAGATCGATAAATATCAGAATGCAAATTTGCTTTCAAAGTTAAAGTAATATTTCTTTCATTTAAAGACCTTTATAGTATTCAAAACTTCTTATAAATGCATAATTCATGAGAAAATTGAATTAAAATAAAACAAATAAATTTATTAATTTCCATTATATTAAAAATTCTTTGATTTATTAAAAATTCTTATAATGCTTTGATAACTGTAGTCAAGTAGATTTATTGGTGTTTCATATTTTTGGAAAATTCATATTTTTGACTATAAAATAAAAATTTTTAGATTTTGATACAAACTTAGCAAATTTAGATATAAGAAGAACTTTTATATAAAAAATATGGAAAAACAGATTGGTTTGACTGCTTATTTATCCGAATGTGTTTGTCTACTTCTTAAAATTCTAAGAATCTTATGGATCACTAACAAACTATTATGTTGTTATGTTTTTGATAATTTTGCTTATAAATTTTAAATTTTAAATGTATATAAAATTTTAATAAAAAATATGTATACAAAAATTGAAGTTATGTAAAAAATTAATATTTTGTATAAATAATATTATATAAAATAAATTAAGAAATAATCTATTTTGGTAAATTTCATTTTAAAAGTAAGAATATTTATGATGAAATTTCAGCAAAATAAAATATTTCAAAAAAAATAGTTAATTTTATTTTATTATTCAATTATTTTCTTTTATTAAATAATTTTATTATTTATTTGGTATAATTTAGTCTGATGCTAATTATAAAATATAAATAAGTGATCCAATACCAGCTTGTTGATTTTAATCTATCTCCATCATTTTTAAATATTTTTAGCAATGTATACATTTATTATTTTTGTAAACAACTTATAAATATTTGGTAAATATAAAAAATATCATACAAATATTAGATCAAATATTTTCTGAACGAATATAATAGTAAATAAACCTTATAATATTTTACATTGTGGGTATAGCATAATTTAAAAAGGAAAATAATACAAAAATAGTAGTTACAATTAATAATTTTTTATCAATATACCGAGTGAGAAGCACTTTATTTTATTATATTCTGTTATTTGTATTATAAAGTATTGTTTTATCAGTTATATTTGTAAAATTTTATAATTTTATAATTATTTTAAACAAAATTATTGTATTATTATGAATTTAATATATTCTAAGAATTAATAACATTCATACAATTTTATTTCATATTTGATTCATGCTTATAAGTGAATATATGTACATAGATTATGCATAGAAAAACAAGTTCAATTTTTTTCTTTAGTGTCATCAATAAAAGCAAAGCGTAACAAATACAGTAAAGCAAAGGAAGAAGAGTAATCGACTGAGTAGAAAGATTACTAATTTCTCAATATTATTTGTGAGAATATATAATCTCAAATTGTTATATTATAATTTACTGTATTTTAAAAAGATATTAGCCTATGGTTATATCGCTGAATTTCACCAATACCATATAGGTTTTTATAAATCATAAATTTATTTCATTCATATTTTACTTCCTTAATATAATTAAAAAGATTATAATAAATATTTATTTTTCCTATTTCTAACTTAATTCCTTTAATTAATTTCCTATTACTTAATTAAAATTATTCTTTTATATATAATATTAGTTTTGATATATTCATTTTTACTACATTCCTACTTATTTTCATTATTATAATTATGGATCTTTATATTTTATACATTTTATACATATATTAATTTCAAAATTTTTATTCTGCAATTTATATTTATTTTTTTGATAATACATAAAATATTAAATTCTGTAATGCAATAATTAAAATTGAACAAAAGCACGATATTTTCTAATGCTAATCTTCTATAATTTTTTAAATTTTTATAAAATAATTATTTTAAATATTAACAAGATTATTCATATTACCAATTAATTTATATTATTATTATTATTTACTTAAATTTAAAGTGAATTTATCTAAATGTATATAAGGTAATAATTAATAAATTTAAATTTACATTATGTTTAATATTTTTAATTATTTTCTCTTTCAACGTATATCACTTCAAATCTTAATATTTTATATTATTACAGTTTACTCATATCACAATTAATTTTTAATTTATTAAATTATTTCCTAATAACTTTTGAAATATTGATTTAAAATTATTTTTTCTTTCAATTATAAAATACTAAAAACTAATTAGATTTCATTTAATTTGAATTTTATATGTACTTAAATGTTGTTTCTTTTAGTTTTTCCTTTACATCGTTTTATTCACTTATAAATTTTGTTTTTATTATAATTACTAATATTTATAACAGTTAGAACCTATAAATTAAAATGAATAATATCTGAAATTCTGTAAGCATATTTTTTATGAATAAAAACTTCTTATTTTTGAAATTATTATAATATTTTTTATCGTGCCATTGATTATTAAATATTCAAATTATATTAATAATATTTTTATTTAGAAAATATGTACTTTTAATATTCAAACTATTCATAGGAATGAAAATGAATGCTTTTTGATTGTTTTTAATAATAACTGAATGAAAATACTGTTAATATATTATTGGTTTGAAAAATTATTTTGAATTTAGTTTTTTTTTAATATCTTCTATAAAAGTTTATCTAATGATGGGATAAAATCATAAAATAAAATGAATCTTACTTTATTTAAACTCTTTTTTCTGGCTAAATTTAATTTATCTTATAAAATGTGCTCTATATTGATATTGAAATTCTTTTTAGCTTTTTTTTTATTAAAGTGATGTTATATTAATCAATTACAAAAAATAGAAATAATTTTGTACTTTACTTATACAACAGATATATACTTAAAATATTGAATCCAATAAAATAATTTCAATAATCTTAGTTCATTCTTTTTTTTAATATGATCATCATAATGAAAAACTATGTATTTAATATTTAATACTTAATAATTAATTAATGTTAGTTATATTAAATTATCTAAGAAATTTTTCTAAGAAAAAAATATAAAATATTTATCTATTCTTTTAAGAATAAAACCTATTAATTTTAATAGGTTTTAATCTTTTATAATATTTATTTTACAAACTTGAATAAAGCTTTAAATAATCTTATATACATAATTATGTATATTATAAATACATTAAAAAGAAATTTTTGAAAATTACATTCAAATATACAAAAAATTATAAAAACTATATACATTATAAATATTTATATTATAGCTTAATGAACTTTATTACTTTATATTAATTTTTTTTCTCTAATGTTATTAATATTTTATTGTGTGTAATCAATTTTTAAAAGATCACTTATTTAATACATAAAATTATATATCATTTATAATCTTCAATTAAAAAAAAAGTTTTTATTTTTACAAAAACTCTATAACTAAATAACAATTATAAATGTTTAAGTTAAAATATTAATAAATATAATACTAAAAAGTGTATTGTTGTAATTATTTAATGTAGAGATCTTATATTATTTCAGTGTATATAAAATAGTAACTTCTTCAGTGTATATAAATAATAAAATTCTTAGAAAATTATTTAATAAACTAAATTGATATCAATTTATTTTCAAGTTTCTATCAAAACAAATGATGTTAAATTTCAATTTATTGATATCATATCGATATATCACATAATCGAATTTTTTGACTTAAAATTATATTTATACGGTTACCATTCTTGTATAAATTTTGTATTCGCAAGATAAATGAAATTTTCTTTTAATCTATTTTTTAAAAAACTTACGTGTTATTAGGCATGTTTTATTATGCAGAACACTTATTTTATCTTTCTATTTTTCTTTTTAATAATATAAAATTTAAATAGTATTTTTTAATCTTGAATATAAAAAAAAACTATTATTTTATACTATTATTAATAAATATTTATTTTATTAAAGCTAAAATTATAAGATGTATGGAACACAAATTTTAATGAAACATATTTATAAATTATATGAATATAATTGTTTCTTTTGTATTTTCATGTTTTTTACTTATTTACCATTATTTTAATATGATAAGTAACATAAATAACACAGAACATAATTTTCACTATTTATAGTATGTACTTATACTACTACATAATTATTTAAAATTACTATTCGAGAATATTTGAGTTTAATTATTGTTGATTAATCGAAATAATAATCCAATAATATAATTAATTAACAAAAATTAGTATAAATAAAAGAAAGTAACAAGAAAGTATTATTAAACTAACTTCCAACTAATAAAATTTGAATGACAATTAATTACTTATATATGCTTATTTATAAAATTATATTACCATACAATTAAAATATTTTCAATTTAGAAAATTTACAAAATTTACAAAATTTGAGAAAATAAGTGTTTGTATATTTAGAATAAGAATATAGCATGAAAATAGCTATAAAACATCTCCAAAATATATTTTGTAAGTTATTGTAATTTAAAAATTGTATACAATATTGTCTATGAAAAGTAAATCCTATAATATTTGAAGGTAACCGATTGATTATATTATTTCATTATTTATATATTTTATTGCTTTAGTTTATTTACAGGGTGAATAAAAAAGTTAAAGCTCATTGCTTTCACAATTCAACTAAAAATAATAAAGCAGGTTTTATATGTTATGAATTTATTTTAATAATCACAAAATGTTTATGGATTTTTCCTTAATTTAAAATATTTATGAATTACTTGGTTTGAAAGAATAAGTATGATGGTCATTCTGTTGAACTGCATCACATTGGGAATGTATCAGCCATGCGTCGACGATCAGTGTGTCACGAATCGTTGCAAAATTTTACAGGTAATATAATTTTTTCATTTTTTTTGTATTAAAAAATTATTTGAATATATATTTAAGATATTTAGATAATATTTTTACATTCAATTTTTGAACATCTAAATTTTGAGAACATTATTAAATTTGATTTAATTTAGCTTTTTGACCTTTCTTAAGGCTATTTTTAAGAAATTAAATTTTATTTTGTTAATTTTAACACTACTTATTAAAATTGCTATTTAAATTATTAATTAAGAGTTATTTATATAAAATAGTTATTATATAAAAGAAAAAAATAATTTCTTTTAAATTATTTTAAAAAGATAATTGTGTTCTAAGGTAAACCACTTATTTATAAACATATATTGTATTTACGTAAATTTGAAATTATTACAAATAAAGCTTATCTGTTGACGAGTATGCCAATAGGAAGATAATAATGAAGCTGCAAAAACTCTTATAATAGTTAGAAGCGAAAGCTATGCTTAAAATGATGGGTTTTTTGGAATGCTTCTCAAAGTATCTTAATAGATGTTAATTGTCGTACACAAATAATAGAAAATACAAAAATCTTAATGGAAGAAAGATCGGAAGATTCACTTTGCTTTTAATTTAAAACTCATCCGCGAGTAATTAGTATTAGAAAACCCCTATTTTTCTCTCTTAGCTCTTTGAATCCAAGGAATTGCGAAAGCTGTTATATTAGAATCATTAAATATTAGCAGTATAGTAACAATCAAATAAAATACAGTTATGATTAACCACGCTTGAGAGACAACCATCAACAAATATTCAATACTCTTTATAATTTATATATAATGGAAATTTATAATTAGATGAAAAAACATATAAAAAATGAAAAATTTTAACATACTTTTGTTGAAATAATATTATTTTATTAAATATTAAAACAATAATGCATGTAACTTAATACAAATTAAATCGATGAAAGATATAAGAAACTGAAAATTTTTTAAAAATACTATTGAAGTATAATTTTTGCATATTATAAAGCACTTTCCAAAGTATAAAAATTCTAAATAAAGTTATAAAAAATTATTAAATTCAACTAAGTGAAATATAAAGTATTTAAGCTTTTGTAGAATAAAACAAATATTATAAGACGTATAGTTATTATCTATACTATGCTTTATTTTATGACAAGCAAATATCGTACTTTTATGGAAGCGTAGCATATTTTAAACATAAGAGAATTTTGATTTCTATTTTATTTATATATTTTATGATATAAAAGATAATATAAGTTTCATAGCTAGTCTGATGAAGATAGACTTTTGTTTGTATCAAATACAATAATTCTTATTTTTAAGTACCTTAAGAAGACTATAATATACTATATAAAGTTATATTAAAAATTTTTATTAAAATATTTTTTTATATTATTTTTAAATTTAAGTTTTATTAATTGTTATATGTTAAATATATATATATATATATATATGAGAAATTTCCTAGAAACTCGTAAAATTTATTTTCAATACATGAATACTAAAGGGTATACCGCTAAAAACAAATATTTTTTAGAATTTAATAAGAATAGTATTTTTATAAATGTTTTTTTAATATTTAATCATTGTATATTTATTTGTAAATTCAGAAATCGTGATTCGTAAGTAAAGAGCTGCTTACTTTTTTATTACTTAAATTATTTAAACTTTATTGAAATAATATGAACTATGGAATACTAAATGAATATAAATGATCAAATATTTTAGTCATTTATAAATTTGTAAATAATATTGTTTTCCATAAATATAATACAATAAATTTTATTTTAAAATTAATATATAACACTTACCCATGATTTTAATATTTTTACTAATCAATATATTTTAATCATTTAAATTTAATAATGACTATATATAGAGCTATATCAATATTTAACTTTTAAAATTATAAAAAAAATTGAAAAGATTAATGTAATTAATTAAAAAATTTTATTAAATAATAAAAATTAGTTTCATAAACATAGATGGATATAAATTCAGTTATAAAAAGTTTTCAAGATAGATTGAATAGTATAAAATAAAAATAATAAGTTAAAATATCAATAAATAATTCTCGTAATAAAGATATAATTTGGTTTGGTCAACTAGAAAAAGACATAATATATCTCTTTTTGTTTAACTTTACATAAAATAACTCAGTATGGACAAATACTTATAATTATTATCAAAAACAAAAATAATATAATTTTAAAGAAGTAACTTATAAATTAAAGGTAAAATAAATTATAAAAATCACAAAAAATATTTCACTATTTTATTAACATCGTAATAAATTAGATTTTGATTCCGAAACTATTTTTAGAATTATTATTACTGATTTTAGTCCAAAAAGCTGATAAGTGATTAAATGTTGATAATAAAGTATGTATTAAAAAAAATTGAAAATTTTGAGAATCAATAAATTCAAAAAGTATACATTTCAAATTATTTTATAATTTGTTTAATAAAATAAAAATTTGTGTATATAAATAATAATAATATGAATAAATATAAATCATGAGAAGAGATTTTATTATATATGCATTTGTATAAATTTATATAATTTAATATTATTCATAGCAAAGAATAAAAGCCTAGTGACTTTAAAACTTGAGTAATCAACTAAATAAAAAATGCATATATGTATATAATCATAAATAATAAAAAAAATTCACAATTAGATAACACTTATTGAAGTAGGAAAAACACTAGGAATTTTAATTAATCAGGAAGTAACAAAATAAATAATAACTAATAGATAATAACTGTAATAATGTATACTTCTAAATTTATATTAAATTTTTGTATTTTTTAACTTGAAACAAAATATCATAAAAAAAAAAAATTATATATGATTTCTAATTAAAACGTAAAAGAATAAAAATTTAGTAGTAATAATAATAACAATAATAATAATATTTAAAATAATTATAAAAATATTAATAAAAAGGCAATTTAAACCAAGCATCGTTAGAACTTAATTAAATTTATATTTCTTGTAATTAGAAATGATTTGACTAAAATATTAGGTGAATAAATTATTTAAATATACTTTTATGTGCTTTTTAAGTATTAATGAATACTTTTTGTTAAAGTTAATTAATTTTTCAATTATTTTTATAAATTAATGTAATAGTAGAATATATAATCTAAATAAATTCGACTACAAAGCCGGTATTTATAATAAAATTAATAAGTTAGATCAAAATCAAAATAAAATAAATTTCAGATAGTTCAATAAGTACATATCGTCCTAGCACAAACTATTTTAAAGTATATTATTACAACAGTCAATTTTTAATTATTGAATATTTAACTACTGCTTTTAACTTAGTATTTTTAAGCAAAAATATTTATTTTATTATTTACAGGAATCGTTATATTAATAATAAACTAAATAAAATCATTTATTGAAATTTATTTTTGTAAAAAAATTATAAATAGTATATAATAGAAGTTAATACATAGAATAACAATCAAAATCTTATTTACTCTGGAAGATTCAAAACAGGATTTCATGTTTGTAAATCCACAGAGAAAAAACAAATGACGGCAGAGTCCAGATACGTATATGATCATATACGATTCCGCAGTTAAAAACTCCATTCACCTTTGTTACTAGATCATAATGAATCTGTAAGCTTTCATTCCTTTAGTGAATATTATAACATAGATAGTGTTAACTCCTTGCTATTTACTAGGTAGTGTTTATTTTATTAATTATTAAAATAAAGCGACGTCACAATTTATGTATGTATCATAAAAAAATTTTATCAGTTTGATTTATTGTTACTATATGAAATTAAATAGGCGTTGTAAATCAATTAATGTATAAAATTTATATAAAAAAATCATGGATTTATAAATGTGAAAAATATATTATAATTAACAAAAATAGAAATTATAAAAATATTTAAATCCTATAACAAAGATAATTTTGAATTTTTTAAAAATTGTTAATCGTTATAATTAATTAAAACATTTATATTTACTTCATGTATAACAAAGCTTGTTTTTATATATGAAAATTAAAAATTTACATTTTTGCAAAAATAATTAATTTCTAAAATACTTGACTTATAACCTTTTCTGATATAGTATATATAGTTTATTTAATCTATAGAAGAATAGGCTAAAATAGTTTTTCATACATCAAAATTAGATTAAACTAAACTCTATTAAACGTAGCATATATTATAAATAAAAATTATAAAAACGATAAAAATAGAAAGTCGTAATTTATCAAATATTGAATTTTCCTATAATATATTTTTTATTGTTGACTAATTTATAGAATTAAAATGCATTATGAGTAATTTTTAAAAAAAAACTAAAGTTTTCTATATATAAAATTCACTTTAACAACTATCAAATAAAAAAATGTCATAATAAAAAGTAATTTACTTACTCTTAAATAATTTACAGATAGTGGAAAATTATCACATGTACTTAAATAAATTATTCATGGTTAGTTAAAAAGAACTGTATACCGTAGTAATTGGTAGAGAATATTGCAATGGTTAGCGTTTTGCTTGGAAGACAAAAATTAAATTTTTTATGATTTTTAACAATGTTTTCGTAATGTAATACATATAGCATATAAAGAAAATTAATTATGATTACATATAATGATTAAAAAGTTTGTACATATCATTTATTTTTGATAGGTTCATAATTACATTGATAATTTTAGTTTAGTATATAAATTATATAGTTAAATTAAGAAAATTCCTAATCATTAAGTATTGTAATAATAATTAAATTGATTTTAATAATAAATGAATACGTTTGGCATGTATTAATGACTTGAAAATTAAGATTAAACCTTGTTTATAATGTAATATACATCAAATTTGTAGTAGTAAATTATATATACTACCTTCATCTGATACCATTTTTTCACGATAAAAAAATTTCAAGTAAATAGATAAATAACATAAAATTACTTAAAATTAATTTATATTTTTATTATTCGAAATATATTATTTACATATTATTTCAGATAATTGATTTAAAAGTTATTGCAAACAAAAGTTAATATAGTATTAACCATAATAAAGATAAAACTTAATTCATCCGAGCATATATTGTTTTTCTTCGTGACCCTAATAAGGGTCTATAATTAACCCTTGCAAGATAAAATGTTCATACTAAAATCTGAATATTTAAAATCATGATCTCATGTAGTAAAAAATCTCACTAAATACAAACTTATTAGTTTATTTCTTTAATTTATAAAAGTCTAATTTTAGTAATAGTGTATACATTAATAATATTATAAAAATAAATTTTGTATTATTAAAATACTATTATAAAAAATTGCAAGTATATTCAAGTCTTTATATTCTTTTAGTAAGATATTTTTCTATTTGAAATTATAAAAAAATAAAAATTTCTATTTCTCCGGCATGCATTGATAAATTTACAGTATAGTATAATAATTAAAACAAAATCTTATTGAATATCTGAAGATATCATGATAGATATAAAAAAAATTATAAAATTTACAATTTTTTATGATAAATTTTAATATAAAATAATTATAAACGATAATTTATTTTTTAGGTCATATATCATAATTTTATATTTATAAAAAATTATATGAAAATAGAAATAATTTTAATAACTAATTATAATTTTATAATTAAATATTTGTTTCCTTCAAACTTTTTATAATTATATGCAATCATTTCATTGATTATTAATTAAAATTTTTTTCAAAACTTGTAATGTTTATCATAAATAATAGCTTAGTAATTATTACTATCTACTATTATTTTAAATAAAATTAAAAGAATATTTTAAATATTATTCATTTTTTATATTTTTCATTTATGGTTAAAATTGAATTATGATATATTAATATTTTTCAATCCAATCTTAAGATATAAGCATTGGCATAAACACAAATGTTTGAAAAAAATTACAAATTATAGTCTGTGGATAACTTTTCTAGTATTTATTTTATGATTTTTATTGGTAATTAATTAAAAAGAATTATTTTTTTGTAATCCAATCATTTTAATTTTATTAAACATATAAACGATAATATCTTTAGTAACCACATTGAAATTATTTAATTTCATAAAATATAGAAATTTATCAACACATTTATAATTTTTTTATTTCAGATGTTTGATGACATCATTTTCGCATTTTTCTCATTAGAAATGACGATAAAAATGGTGGCAATGGGTATGTATGGAAAAGGAACATACCTCGCTGATTCCTGGAATAGGTTGGATTTCTTTATAGTACTTGCAGGGTGAGTATTTTATAAAATTGTAATATTTTTAATTCGTGTTTATTTAAAAAAAAATTATTTTTTAACTGAAAGAATTACTAAATGTTCATAAATTATGTTTCATAACTTTTCATAATATATTGTTCAATATTTTCTACATCACGTCATATATTTGATTAAAAGCTTGAAAAAATAACTTTCTTTATATTTATTTTATACATATTGGCTTAAGGTTAGTATATTGACATTTTCATCCATTATGGCAAATATAAATTACATTTCCTGTAGAGTCAAAACAAAAATATTTCAAGCTAGTTATTTATATATAACTAAATATTCATAACAAATATAAATAAAACATATATTTAAAATTTTGCTATAATAAATAATTAATCAAAAAGTTCTTAAATTTTAATAATCATATAAATTAATAGAAAAATTATATGTCAAAATTTAATTATAAATAAAAAAATCTATTAATAAATTTATTGATTTCACAATAATATACAAAAAATATAGATTTTATATATATAAAAAAAATTAGGTAAATTTAATAAATATTGAGTCTTATTTTAGAAAAGTATTTTGGAAATATTTGAGAAATAAACATCTTTATTACCAAATTTCTCTATTAATTAATTAATTGTAACAAGTTTTTATTAATATGTATTATTATATGAAATTTAATTTTTTATTTACATTTATTTTTGCTATCCTTTACCACTTGTAAAATATAATTTTTACATTTGTATGAATATAGAGTTTAAGAACTTAATTTTGAATTAAGTTAATAACTTAAAATAAAATTCAAATAAATTGAAAAAATTGATTTAAAACGTACAAAAAATTAATTAATAATGTGATTTCTTAAAACTGATTTTGAATGGTTAAACTTTAAATTTTTATGAAATAATTAAATGAGTTTTAAAATAAATAATGTGAAATTACTTTATTATTTTATAACAAATTCTGTATAAATAAATTGTATAAATCAATTTAAAATTTTTATATTTCCTATGCATTTGGATTATTTTTCATCAAAATAAATTTTGATGTTAATTTATGTATTTAATAACTGTAAAAGCTATTTTAAAAATACAATTATATGAAAGGTATGAAATAATTATTTCAAAAAAAATATAAAAATAATTAATATATTTTTTTAAATATAATATTTGTGGAATATATATGTAAGATCAAATATCTGTTTGTTACTTTTTACTATTTTGTTTTAATAGCATTGGAATATTTAATCCTAATTGATATAGCTAAATTAAATGTTTCTAACATACAATTATTAAAATACTATAATTTCTTGAAAAACATAAGTTATATAATCTTGATGGATCTCAATTGTCAATCATCTGTTCTCATATGGATAACTATGATTCCTCTTAGATTAAACATTTATGAAAATGGATTGTCAGGCAGTAAAAACTAAATTTATAAATAAAATATTTAGTTTATAGTCAAACGAAATATATTTTATAATATATTATTATAGCGAAATATAATAGTGTTTATAAGTTTTTTCATTATTAAAAGCGATAAAATATTGTGGAAAAGCATATAAAATTTATAATATTTTTAATTGATAATTAAAATTACATTTGAAATTTTTTTTGTTCATCTTTTGATTTATTTTGTTTTTATATAATTATATATTATATATTATATATTATATAATTATATAAAATGTAAATTACTTTAGTATTACAGATTTTTGTAAAATTTCTATGAAATAATGATTATTTATGTAAATGTAAATTATTGATATTATGGATATTATGAAAAATTGTATTGCAATAAAAATGTACATATTAAAATTTTTAGATAAACCTTTTAATATTTTGAGAAATTAATTAAACTTTTTGAAGTTTTTTTCATATTTTTATGAGTTTTATGTATAAAAATTCATACATTTATATAAAATCTGAATATTGTAAGAATTTTTTTTCGTGAATAAATTTGTATTGGTATAAATCTTATTAAAGAATTGAACATAATCTTATTTAGAAATTGAAAAATATTCAGTTTATCTTTCTTTTCTAATACGTTGGATTAAATGAAATATAATAGATTAATATATAACTATGGATTTAGTTTAATATTATATTATTATTATTATTATTATTATTATTTGTAGAGCATTAGAGTATTGCTTAAATGTCGAGAATATGAATTTATCAGCCATTCGCACAATAAGGGTACTGAGACCATTGCGGGCAATAAACAGAATACCAAGTGAGTCAAACGATTGATTTATCGTATATAAATATAATTATTATCTTATTATAAATATTTATAACGCATCTAATTATAGTTTTCATAATACTTAGTTATTAGCAATATGAGAATTATAAATGGGATATCAAATGTTTTAAATATTTTAAATATTATTATATAAAGTTTTAAAGGTTTATACAAACTTTTATTAAAACTACTAAAACATTTTAAATTAAATTAATTTATCTGATTTTTAAATGAGGATATTCTTAACTTAATTTCTATGCTTATATGTATGTACATATCCAATATGAAATTAATTTGTTTTTTATTTAGTATTCATTAAATGTTTTATAAAAAATTTTTTTATAAATTCTAAAATAAGACTGTCATTTTACCTTGATAAAATATATATTTAAAAGCAATAGATTTAAAATATGAAATATATTTACAACAGAAATGTAAACAACCATAAATTTATTCTGTACAATAGAATTTAATGTTATAAAAGTTAATTAATAAGTACTATTCTGATTTGAATATATTTTATCAATATTTTATTTTAAATACTAAATTATTTTAAATTTAATAATTAAATTAATAGTGCCAAATAATTTTTTTCTTAATTCAATTTTCTGATTGTAAAGTACTAAATAACGCTTCGTGTTTATTTTACTATACAAAATCAATAACTATTCGTTTATAATAATATAATGTTATAACTGCGTAATTCAAAATATTTTAAAAAATTTTTTAATAGCATTAATAAAAATTTATTTTATTATTATATGTAATAAAAAAATTCAGTATTTATTTTTATTTATTTACAATTCTAATATACTATTAGACTTTAAACATTAAAAGAACTAACGCAAAACTTATCTTAGGAATTGAAGAAAATAGATAAATTATTTTTTATTAAAATATTTTTCATAATTAAACGCAATGATTCCATAGTTTTTAAAATAATCATCTCGATTTTAGATTCGGCTATCCCATTTTCATCATATTTCAAACAGAAATTTCAACATGTAATACAATGTGTCACTTAGCCTTATCACTCTCTGCCTACTTCATTTTTTCCTATCTCGTTTGAACTGGATGGTGAATTTGCAATATACTGCAGTTGTTTTTAAAACGAGATGGAAAGAATAAGGGTGTTGAAAGAAGGTCGAATAAAACGAGGCGACACGACCCTGACATCTGTGGATTCGCGTAATTAACCGGTTCTTGTAACTTTGATTGACACCATTGTGAATTTGATATATGTATAAATAGATATTTACACAGATCTCAGATGGGTAGTGAATGTAGTTTCGGTATTTTTTAAACTATGTTTTGTGTACCGCAGGTATGAGGATTCTCGTAATGTTGCTACTCGACACGCTTCCGATGTTGGGCAATGTGTTGCTGCTTTGCTTTTTCGTCTTCTTTATCTTCGGGATCGTTGGCGTCCAGTTGTGGGAGGGTATACTGAGACAGCGCTGTTTCCTCAAGGCCCTGCCCAACGTCAAGTATCCCGAGTGAGTCAAGGCGAGCCCTGCCGAATGCAACTCGCCCACTATTATTAATAATATACTACATACGATATACTTTGTTCTATTAATCTCTTCTTTTATATTTTAATCTTATTTTTTACTTCCTGAACTACATACTTATATAGATCTTTAATTCGCGTGCCCGTTATAATGCATTTTACTTAAAAATAATTTTTTTCTTATTTTATTTCTATTTTAGCTTAATGCTTTTACTGATTTCAACTTAGTAAATGCTTAAACATGTTTTTCTTACAGATACTGTCATAAATATTTAAGAAACTTCAGTGGATCATCGATTAATTATTAAATACTTTTAAAGTCTATATAAATTACTTTTTGTAATAAATATATTTATCTTCGTAGCTAATAAGCTTAATAAAGAATTAAGTTTATTCATTTATTAATGTTTGCAAGAACAAAACTGTAAATGAAATGCTTATAATTAATGCTAATAAGTAAACTATAAAAAATAATATGGAAATGCATTTTAGCAATTTTTTTCTGAATAAAATCATGAATCAAACGTCATGATATAATATGTTATAAAAAATGTATATAATATAAACATAAAAAAATATTATATTTATATAATTTTATTTAAATTTTAATATAATATTTTTAAACTTATCCTATTATATTTATTTCATAATAAACCAAAACAAATAATTTTTATTCAATATTTTTGAGTTTAAAAATGTTTGAAATATCGAAGTAGTTATTAAAATGTTACAAAATATTTAAACAATTTTTTTATTCAAAATACTAACATTGCTAAATATTTGTATTATATATTTAAGCGCTCAATAAATAAAAATTCTTGTTAAATAAAATATAACGATTTAAAAAAAATTGAATTATGTAAATATTTTTCTACATTTTCAAGTTAATAAAATTTATTTTTTATATTTTAATCACCAACTACATATTTAATATTTTACAGATTTAATATTTTATAATTTTCAGTTCTTTTATTTAAAATTAAAAAATAAAACCAAAAGAGTGCAAAATATTTAAAACTTTTATTTCAACGAAATATATAATTTACTTTATTCTTTTTATCGTGAATAATACTTTTAAAATCACAAAGTATACAATATAGTCTTAATAGAATTATAAAATAGAAATTTAAAAAGAAAAAAAGATCTTACTTTAGAGAATTCATTATTTACACATATTTTAACTTAATGTACATTAAATTAGAATTAATAGTCAAAATTTGTATGAGATTATTATTAATTTGCATCATTCATAAATTATTATGCAGGATACAAAAGTTTACACTTTATTTACCAAACCAAAATTACGATATACTATAATAATTTTTAAAAAATTGAAAAGTAGGTTAAGTTATATAGTCATTTTGATGAATTTAAATTAGTTAAGTAGTAGATAAATTAAATTTTCATACTAAACTCTTACAGCATATTATAGATTATATATTTCAATATTATAAATTCCATGAGTACCCCTTCTAACAAGAAATATGATATTATATAAAACTATGATTGTAATAATTTTCGAATTGTATATCATTTTTAAAATTCATATTACGAGAATTGATAAAAAAACATGAAAAATTACAACGAAAGTTTGGTAAGATAATATTCATCAAAATAAAAACTGATTTTAAAATTATCTGCATAACGATGCATCATTTAAAAGTTATAAATCTACTTGCAATTTGAGAGATTGAATAGAAAAATATGATTAAACAATTAAATATATGTACATCTACTATTGTGGATTAAATTAAATTTTTAAATAAAAAATTGATAAAATATACAAATTTAATAGCTGTTACGATATTCTAACTATTCGGTATATACCATCATCATAACAATGAATTAAAAATTTCTTACAACTATTGATTTTGAATTCAGAAATTTATATTGCGTCACAAGAAATTAATAAATTTTTTAAGTAACAATATAATCTATAGAAATTTTTATATTAGAAATGTAATCCGAATTAAACATACCTGTTTAAAAAATGGTGACATTAAAATTCAAAAATACATGTCACACATTAATACTTAGTAAATTTTTATATAGTCAACGTTAAAGTAGAAACTAAATATAAAAAAAGTATAGCAATTACAAAATTTGAAAATTAGTAAAAAATAGAAAGTTATTATTGGATCATTGATATAAAGTTTTTTTCAATTGTTAATAAAAAATTTATTAAGGAAAGATTTTTCATCGACCATGTTTCATTAATCATTTTTTATTTTACAGAATAATATATTTATAGTATTTCAGTGTTATTTATTCTACTTGTAAATAACGTATTATATAAGTAACATTGAAATTAAAATTATTTCGAAAATATGATAGCTTATATTCACATCCATATTTTACATATCTCTTTTAAAAAAATAAAATTTATTTAATATTTCTCAAAAGCTAAGTTTAAAGTAAAAAAATATTCCAACTCTAATTCTATTTTAATAATTTTATAATTTTTTCTACACATTATATATATAAACGTAATCATATGTAGTTTTTTGGTAACTCAAATAAATCTTGTAAATACTACGAATTATAAATTTATTTTTTATACGAAATTTAAAATAAATACACAAAATATGAAATTGTAGATGTTTTTTGATAAACATAAATATTGTAATACAATAATATTACCACGTATGTTAATTTTAATATATTAAATTAAATAAATTTATGGTCTGATTTGTGAAATATACATTTAGTTCTTTTTTACGCTTTTACAGTAAAATGTACATTTTAAAAAATTAATAAGTATATTCTTGTTGGGAGTTGAAATGATTAGTATTCCACTTGATGTTGTTATCAATTATTTATTTATTATAAGTATTTTAACAAGTTATTTCCGGCGTATAATATAAAGATGTCTAGCTATATATATATGACTGTCGCGTACAATGTTTCGTTATCAAAGATATAATTTGTGCTCACGACGATGTCTCTATTAGTCTTTCTAAGGTTATAAGCGCGTCGGTAGGTCCCATTCGCTTATATATACACGTTTCTCCTACTTCGTTGCCAAGCGCATTCTACCTTCATTTGTTTACCGTCTTTTAGCAATCGGGTCGGGATACTTTCATCTGTTTGTTTATAATTGTATTTTAGCTTACCCTTGTCGCTAAACCTTGCTTTGCTCTTCCTTACGATACTTTCTATTCTCAACAATTCTGTTGTTTTAAAATAATTTAATACTATATAACGGGTATTTAAAAATGAATAATTAATATTCATATTGCAGAAATCTATTTATTATATAAAGACTAAGGAATGATAAATTGTTCAAAATATATACTTAACTACAATTTCCATACAGTATGAACAATAAATAAATAAATATCCCTAATTATACATATTATACTTATAAACTCAATAGCTTCACTTATATATCACATCGCATTTGTTTTAAGTTGCGATATGTTCATGTATTAACACAGATTGTTTTTATTTATAAACATATACCGTGTTTTGGTACAATTGCTTTAATTGTCTTATGTGTGTATTATATTCATTTTCAAATATTGTAAAAGAATTTTATGAATAGTTACCGTGATTTACTTTGAAGTTAAGTTATCGAATAATTATTTTATTTGAATAAAATTTAAATTTTATATGTTCTAAATTAAATATATTCTACATATAAAGTATGAGTTTGTTAAATGAAGCTATATGTATTTTTAATCTTTTTATAAGTTTTATTTAGTTTTTCATATAAGTATAATAATTAATTTATAGCATTCGATATCTTTCTACAGCATTTATCGAAAACACTGCAATAAAACGCAAGATAATAGAAAACTCTTTAATACATGTTTATTATAACTAAATAATTATGTATGTTTTTTAAGATTCCAAATAAGTTTAAAAAAAATTCTGAAAATCTTCGTAAAGAAGTTAAATAGATAAATATTTAAAATTCTGATTTATATATAATACCTTCTTCTAGAAAACCTTCAATACATAAACATAGTACATTTTGAATTTTTTAATATTATTAATCTCTAAAAATATCCTTATAAATTTAAAAATAGTTTTAAAATATTTTCATAATTCATTCTTTTATTTTTTCAAAACATTTTTGAAATCGAATATGAATATTGTTTAAAATATATAAAACTTTTTAATATAAATACAAAAATGAAAATTTTTTGCTTTGTTGTATTATTTACAACACGTTTTGTTTAAAAATATATATTTTAAATACATATTTTTAAGTAAACGCAAAATAAATTAACTATTACAATAAAAAATATTAATTAATAAAATATTATTTAACTAATTTGATTTAATCAATACCAGTTATCAATTGACAGCTTATTACTAGTAAAAAATGCGCTCAATTATTCATTGCTTAACTATACAATGGTAAAAATGAAATCATACAATTATTAAATTTATACTTTAATTAAATAACATTTTTTATTAGGTTTGTAAATTGAAAATAGCTTTATGCAAAATAGTTATCTTACTTTATTTTTTAATCAAGACTTTACTGTTATAATCAATTTTAAATTATTTAAGCTAAATATAAAAATAATGAAAGTTAATGATTAATCTAATAATAAAATCAATGCAAACAATATATATTTTTACATATCCCAATTTTTATGGATACTGTGATTCTATTTAAGCTATAATTATATTCCATAAATTAATTAAATATCAAAAAGATAAATACAGTTTAAGTGAAAAATCATTTTCTAATTATTGAATTATTTATATATTACATTATTTAAATATGCATTTATTTTGGAATTAGATATTAATTCCAAATAGGAACAAATTTTAATGTATATCAAAAGTTAATAAGATCATTAGAAGAAAAGCAATTTTTGGGAAAAGTACCGCTATGCATTCGTGTACAAATAAATTGATAGCATTAATATTATCAATTTTCATTAATAGTAGTTATGTACAATAGTATTTTTTTATTTATTAGCTTTAGTAGAACTATTTAATGACTTTTCTGAATTATTCTAAGCTTTTAAGAAATTAAAAAATAAAATAAATTTTAAATATTTTAATCAACGAGTATAATAAAGTATATGCTACAATAATATTATATTAAAAAACGTAAAGCTTATCTTCATAACATATATATAAAAATTTTCATTTTTTAAACGTTTTCATTTTTATGTATTCAAGAACTCAGTGTATCATTACATGTGCGAGACAAATTAGTCGTATAGGCATGTGCGCATCGAGCTATTACCTACATAAATATCAAGAAATAATGCATGCAAACTCGTCGTGACTGATATGTCGATCTCGGATATCATCGTTGCTCTTGTAAAGAAATTATTAGATAAATCACTGGAATAAATTAGTTAGATCCAAATTTTGCAAAATTAAAGTAAAAACTGTCAATAAGTCAATCATTGATTGTATGATAAAAAAAACACAAAATTATTTGTAAAATAAACTTTAAAAACAGTGCAACATTGATTAAAAAAAGATTTCAAAGAAAAATCAGCTATATATAAAACGGAAGGTATTATTTTCGTATTCAATTTTCTATTTTTAACAAATGACGCGTTCCATATATTATATTTTTCAATCGTTCTGTTTGCTTTCGTATCACGCTATATCATAACAAAAGCTGTTATCAAAACATGCTTTTACTTGATATAAAAATGATACTAACTCAATAAAAATTGATTTCTTTGCTTCTTTTATCAAACTTATGAAACTGACTCGTATAATTTTTATACGTGTACCCGTATCCTTCATTTTTTTATTATATAACTATAACGAATTTATTAATAGTATTATATTGTTATTTTTACTTATATATTTATTAATTCAATTAATTAAAAAAAAATTATAAAATTTTAATTTTATTTTAAATTTTAAAAAGAATTACACTGAAACATATATTATTTAATATCAAAACAAAATGAATTCTACAATAGTTCTGTTGTACAAATATTGATTTCTAATTTCAACATTTAACAAATATTTTAACTTTTAAATAAAAAATATATGTAACTTTATTTAAAGATATATATATAAATAATTAAATATTTTAGATAATTATTTTTTTTATATTTTCGTTATTTTAATAGAAAAATTTGCAATGAGAATATTAAAGTTACTTCCATGTTAAATTAAAGTATTACAATGTTTAGTTTACAATTCCAAATATATTTTGATACATAAAATGTTAACTTTAACATTTATGTAAAGTAACCTAATAAAGAAAACTATGAATATTTTTCAATGTTGTTTCTATATAAAAATTTAATTTTATAATATTTTTTTTGAAATCACACGAAGCAATATTCTTAAAACTTTTTCACATGATAAATAAATGAAAGGCTCTAGATTTCTTTTAAAAATTTTGAATGTTTTGTCTTTAATTCATAAATTTGACATTTCAATAAAATATTTATTATGTACAAAAATAACTAGTTAAAATGAAAAATAATATAAGAAGTTATTAAATACTTTAATAATATTAGCTAATAACTATATTAATTAATTAATAAAAGACAAAAATATTGTTTTCATTTATTATTATTACAATTTATAATTTTTTATAATTAATATTTTTAATAGATTTAATATACTAATTCTTATAAATTATGTATAATATTTTCATATAGAAATTGAATTTTTTTAGTTTTATTAAAAATGTATTATTAGATATAACTAATTATTTGTTAATTACTTGTTTATTTGTTAAATCAATCGTATAGTAACCTAATCATCAGTTTAAAATTAAAGAGAAAAGAGTAGTTTTCCAGCTTATGAATAATTTAGCTCAAGCTAGCTTAATATATAATTTCTTTAAAATCAAAAACAATATAGCGGTTAATATTTAATATCTAGATTTTTGCTTCATGCAAGACAAATATAAATAGTAATCAAAAGGTTATAATTTAAAAATTAATAATTGAATCATTATGAAGGAAATAGATGTTCTAGAAAATTTTATTTCTCGTGGATGAAATCATTCTTTCAATAAGTAAAATATTGAAAGTATGTTTTTGATTCATCAATCAAATCACTATCAAGATATGACGTTCGTATAGTAAATGTATATTTAATGGAGGACAAAAGAAATGGTAAATATTAATCAATTGATGAATAAGTAAATATATTAATAAGCTATTTATCTAGATAAATAGTAGTGAGTAAATATTTATTGGTCTAAGAAAAAGGGGGGCAGTGACCGGCTGTTGTTTGGTTGTTGCAGGTTACTCTCGGACGAGTACTCCGTTCGAACACGCATTTAGTAAGCTCTCAATAGAGGACAATGTGCTACTTTTTATACATATAGATATACATACATATTTATATACTATGAAAATGTTTACTTTAGTGCACAGTGTTGGGAGTATCTGCATCTTTTGGCACTCTATCAGAACGGAATTTGGGTCTGGAAATTATATTAAAATGAAATAATAATGTTGCGACTAAATTTTTTAGCATGTTCAGTGTGTGGCCTTTTTCAAGAAGTTATAAGATAAACATGGAAAATGAACCTTACATGAATCTGTATCAATTATAAAATGAAAAATAAATTTTTAAATAAATTCTTTAAGAATAAAGAAATTGATATAAAGTAATTAATAATTAATTCGATAAAATTTCTCAATTTCCTTGTTATACAGTTTGTAATTTATTATTTTTAATGCACATTTTATATATATTTTTATAAAAGTTATTACTGCAAATAATAATTATATTATTTTAATCAATAATCAATTTAGATATAAAATAATAAATGAAATGTTTGTATTTGAAACATTTCATATAAGTGTAAGAATGACTAAATCAATCTATATTTTCAAGTAAAGTTTGGAACTATACAAAAATTCGAATGTAGATTTCGTATAATTGAAAATGAATGAATTTCATAACTCATTTATATTTAAACTGAAATAAATAGATTTTCTAAAAAAGAAATAATTCATTTTACTTGGTTGAGTAAATGATCAACACGATCGACAAAAATCGTGTGATCAGCAGAATCCTTAATAGCACTGAGTGTGTTAAAAAAAAGTCCATTGTAAAATAGAAATAGTTGCAAAGAATAACAGTGAATTTCAAGACGAATGTTTCGATGTTCCAGTTCTGACGGTGCGTCAAGACCAAACTGTAAGAGCGAAAAGGGAGAGAGGAATAGATCGCGCGCACTGCTTTCGACCTAAATAATAATGCCGTTTTCCCTAGACACATAGAGCCCTTAGAATATCGCACCAAATGCGTGCAACGCCGTCCCTTCACGTATCGGTATACTTGAGACGACTGTAGATCACGGCAATTCAACGACACTTTCTCCCGCATCTTGAAAGAAAGAAAACTGCTGTATGCGTTACAGCTATTATTCGCGTGATACATTTGCATCCTCTCTCCTTTTATTTCGCTGCTGATCAAGTCAATTCGCACAGTGTGTCCGCGCAAACATTCTACACATATTATTATTCTAGGCAGCTAAAACTCTCAGATTCTAGTTTAGAAAAATGGGGATAATACAAAAATATACTATCCATATGAGATTTAAGGATGTTCTGAGTTATATTGTTACTAGAGACATTAAGGATTTAAGAAATTTAAAAATTCTTTAAGAATTGATTGAAAAACTTTAAAATCTTCACCCAAATTAACTTTTGCTTACATATTTATTTTATAAAAAGAAAAGTAACTCAAAATTCAGTTTTCAATACAAACAATAAAAATAATTATTAAAAAAAATATAATATATATGAATCTGAATGATATCGGATAAATAATATGTAAGAAATATATATTTTATAAACTGGTTCTGTAAAAATTTTCAAAAAGCTGAATTAATAAAGCGTTTTGTACACGTGAACCGGACACACTGTGTTACCAATATTTTATTAATACTGAGTTTTTTATTACAATAAAAAATATACATGGTTTTCACATGCAGATATGATATGTTTCGAGATACTAAACAAAACAATATCAAGGCTGTTTTAGCCTATAAAGAAGCATCATAATTATACATTTTGTTATTTGTACACTGTTGAAAAGTGATTTTCATGAAAGAAAAAGGAACGTTATTTATCAAAGAGTTAATTATTTTCAATTTAATATATGCATATTTTTTATATTTAAAGTTTTTGAATCGTGATTTATTTAAATAATGCGTCAAAAACTTTTAATTTACATAAAGTTTATTACAGAATATTTGTATATATTTTGTTTATTTATTTTATTTACAAATTGTAATTCTCTTATTTTGAAATAACAAATTTATTGTCACTAAAAATTTTCCCAAATTTTAAAAATATACGATTCTATCTTATGTATTTATTAACATATTTAAAATAAATTGTATTTTTTAAAGAAAAAAAATTGGTAACAATTAAGTGTGTAAATATATAAGTAAAAATAATAAATTAAAAATAGAAGAAATATAAAATTGATATAAAATAAATATTTGATCGGTTTCTTGGGAAAATTAATCCATTTTTTATATAAAGCAATATTTCAAACAAATTAAATAAACTTATAATTGTAAAAAGAATTAGTCACTATCAGAAATGTAACCTTCTACTTATATCTTAACCAGTTATTAATTTCAGTTTAATAGCTTCTTAATACACGATAATTTATGTGTTAAATCAATATTTATAATCAATGCTTCACATTAATAAATGTAATTTTAAAAATCTATATTTTTTATAAATTTTACGAAGTATAATAATTTTTTTTATTTTATACTGCAGTGAAAGTAAAAATATGATGTCCGATGAAATTCTGTTATTTATATATTTAATATAATAATTGAAAATAATAATTGAAAATTTAGTGAATAATCAATTATTCGTAACATAAGACAAACATAAAGTTAGAAATGATAAAATTATTATTTATAGAGATTAAAATATTATTTAAAAATATAAAACAAAATTTTATAAAAACTATAATGTTAACAACTAAAATCGTCACGTGTTAAATTGACAACTTTCATTATTTTACTATTTTAACAGGTATAAATTCTAAATAATTTAGCCAAAATACATTTAGGATTTATTTTATAGTCACTAAAAAGAATATTTTCACCAATAATCTTTATAAATGTTTAATGTTATCTAATTAAAATCATCTTTTCAACAGTGTATAAATGTACACAAAATTTATATGACTAGATACATTCACTTTGCTTCTTGCTTATAAAGTAAGACGATTTCAATGTATAGTGTGTACTATTTTTCTTTTTCTGAGTTCTATAATTTCAATTTCCGTTTACCTCTATCTTGTTTTTTTCCAATACGTAACATATCAACTTTCAATGAAGCGTCTGCATATATAACCAGTTTGCTAAAAGTAAATGTGCAGCAGTTGTATTTACGTATAATTATGCCACTCCATATAATTAGTTATTAACTTATAAACTTCCTATGTAAAACTTAAGGCATTATTTATGTTATTATCACACAGCTTATAATACATACATGCTTACGACATGTATCAAGTTTTCTAGTTTTTTTTACGTATTATATCGAATATCTTTATGGAATGCAAAAACACGACAATAAATGAGAAATAACAAGGCACTACTTTGTTTCTATCCTATTGACCGCAACCCTCCCTTTTTGTTGTGGGTTGCTATCGCAATGCCTCGACCGATTGATACACATTTAGTTTTTATAATTTAAAGACTGCCTCATATTTTCAAAATGGCAATAATATATACAGTTTAGATATCTACTTTCTTATTCATACGCAAGTGTATTAACCATATGTACGCTGATCTCCTATATTAATTTTTCAATACTAAATAGTATTAAATTTTTAATTGTATCAAAAAATTTTTTCATACTAAATACTCCAGACAATAATAAAAATTACATTATTGATATACGAATATAATATACGAATAATATATTCGTATTAAAAGAAAACTGTTTTATCAAACAAATAAATAATAATTTTCAAAAAAATTTTTAAAAGAAAACTTTAAAATAGTATATTTTAACAAATTTTACTTCTATTGAAAAACTACTATTAGTGTACCATTTATGTATTTAATATTAATAAATTTTCTTTTCTATTATTACAAATATATAAGAGATACATAAAATATTTGGATTAAATTAATAAATCAAACTTGTATTTTATTGATAATACTCCATGGGTAGATTTGTATTTAAAAAATTGAATAATTAATATAAAAATGTATAATTAAATATGTATAATATTTAGAAAAATATTATAATTTTTAAAACATTTGTATGATTAAAAAATAATTAAATATATTTTTTATTGATATCGAAAACAATAATTATACTAATAAGTATATATACCTACTTTCGATAATAAATATAATTATATACTTTCTAAAGAATTTTGAAAAAAATATTAGAAGTCAATTTAAAAACGAAGACAAATTATTCTTATAAGACTTTTTTTTATTGTTTTTAATTTCTTTATTTTTCTTTTTATCTAAAATTTTTACACTTAATAAAGGATTTAATAACAAATTTAAAATTATTAGATTAAATTTTGTAATGTTTGCCTTAATTATGTTAAATTTTAATTTGTCAACTTCTTGAATCCTTATGTATTTTTAAAACAATTTTTCTTTACATAAAATTTATTAATTTTTACTACTTTATTTTTAATGTACTTAATAGTATATTGAACAAAATAAATCAATTTGAAATAAAATTTGGACTCTTTCTTTAATTTTACTTTCAAATTTTAGAAATTTTTCAAAATTTGTTTCATATGTATATTATTTTTAAGTATTTGAGTATTAAATTAAATAATAATAGTGCTAACATGTTCATTCGTTTTTATAAAAATTATAATTTTGATTATATTATATTATTATAATTTTTCTTAAGTAAATTGAATTTTTTATTATTACATTTACATTTATATATTTTTAAAATAAAATCTTTTTTTATAATGTATTACATATATTTTCTATTCTATCTTATAACACAAAAATATAACATATTTTAAATATAATATAATTATTCTTAACGTAAAGGGTCAAGAATAATTTTGTACATAATTTAATTTAAAAAGAGATTATATAATTTTATCTACATTCTATGTTACTGATATTATTCTTTTCTTATATTCTTTTAAAAATTTAAGTTGCGAATTTATATAAAATTAACAATAATATATATACTTTTAAATCGATGTAAATATGTATAACATTTTTATTCAATTAACAAATATAAATACAAATAAATCTAAAAGATATTTATATTTTAAAAAGCTCAATCGATTTTTTTCTTTAAATATTTAAATTATATCCAGAAATAATATTATTATACAAATAATTCATTTAAAAATTGAAAATACTTTTTTTGTTAATATATATTTTTACATTTTATTAAGAAATTTTATGAATATTACAAATAATAGTAATGAGCGAAAAAATATTTTATTAAAAAAAAATATTTAAAATTAAATTGATTTATTTATAAGATAACGTTACCTAATTTATCAATTTTTTTTATTCAATGTAAAACGTGTATTACTACATTTTATATTATATTTAATAATACAAATTACAAAATAGTTATGGTA
The DNA here is from genome assembly GCA_018907195.1 of Dolichoris vasculosae. Lineage (NCBI taxonomy): Eukaryota > Metazoa > Arthropoda > Insecta > Hymenoptera > Agaonidae > Dolichoris > Dolichoris vasculosae. The sequence goes on along the minus strand of JACCHY010000002.1, from coordinate 3,980,541 downwards.
CAGTAATGGCAGTTTGAAATAAATACAATTATTTAGATTGTAATAGGAATATCATAAATTATAATAGAAATATTATAAATACTTAAAAGAATTAAATAATATTAATTATTAATATAATTTCAGCGTAAAATTTATGTCTTTTTATATAAGTAACATATATATCACCTATTCAGGAAAAGTTGAAAAAAACCTACATTTCTCTTTTAAAGTTTTAATTATAAAATGCAAATTTAAAATAATGAAACGACTTTATCAATTTTTTATATAAATTTATCATCTTTATAAATTGAAACTATCAAAATCATTAAAAATTCATTTTTCCTTAGTTTTATTATTCTATAGCTAGATGTATAACTCGTACTGTCAAAAAGTAAAGTGAATGTGAAGTAATAGAAAAAGAATCTTCTAATTATATTTATACATTGTTATAATAGTAGCCTGTGGTAATTGTTATGTACATGATTGGTTGTGTTATCGAGGCAACGTTTTTATACAAAAGCGTTTATCCATGCCTGGATACTTTCCAAAAAGAGTATCTTGAAACCCAACACTCTTAGTGTTTTTTAAATAGAGCATGCAATATTTGACCTACTTTATATTCATATATTTATATACATTTATACGTCGTTTGTGAACTTTGAACTATGACATTTTTTATTTTGCTTGAATTATAAATATTCTCGATAAAACTTGCAGTCGTTAAGTTCATGTAAGTTCTGAAGCTTGAATATTTAATTGATCGACGAAAATTATTTCAAACACACTTACTCACACGCGCATGCACGCACACGCCCGCACATACATGTTTTCTAATATTTTTGTATTTTTTTTCATTTTTTAATTCTATTTATCCTTGCCATTCATTGATTTGTTTTTGTAATTATTTTTTTATTTTCTCAATTAAAGTTTCTTTTACAATACAATTATATAAAATCAAATATAAAGAAGAAAAGCAATACTCAAATATATTTTTTTAGTCAAGCTATTATATTAATATGACATTTAATTGGTATTAATCGTTAATTAACGATATAATTAGTTGGCTTAATTAAAAAATTCTCTTAAAATATGTAATCTCTATATATAATATATAATCTCTTTTTCAAACTAATTCTATCTTCCTAAATATCTTCATTTTCAGTGCATGAATCAATGTTTATTGTGCGTAACGCACTGAGTTATTCTACACTTTTCTATCAAAGTTTATGTCTAAGACTTTATTGTATTACACCGTGTTACCGTGTTCTATTCGGCGTTTGTCTATAACTAGAGGTACCATTAAATGTGAATGTTGTATTGTCTACTCTTACAATGTTTTTTATTGATATTGTGTAAGCCAACAAGTATTATTAAATTTGTAGCATAAGAAAGTATACATATTTAGCTCATAATCATTTAATTCATAAAATACTTAAACACCGTTAAACATTATAAATGATAGTATTCAATAAGAATTATATTTGATAATAATTGTTAATAGGTTAGTTAATTTATTAACCATTAAAAATAACTTTTCATTTATAATATTACTATTGATGAATTATTTAGTATACTCATCATATTAATTTTTTTATATATATCTGTACTTTACATTAGCAAAATCATAGAAGGATAAGAAGTCGTTCATTGAAAATATTAGAAAAATGATATTTAATTTAAGTTTTATCTTAGATGTAGAAAAATAAGATTTATGTTACATAATTATAAGATGAAATCACTGAAAGAATAAATCAGTCTGTACTGCGCTTTTCTATTTTAAGAAAAACATGCATTAACGTGAAATAAGGAATTATAAACAAAAAAATCGAATTGAGATAATCTATTTTATAATTGTGCTTTTAATACTTTTGTAATAGTTTACTTTTTTTAATCGAAAAATTACTGTAAATGTCAAAAAAGGACGTAAAGTAATGGACAAACGAAAAAAATAGTTGATGAAAGTATTTCGTAGCTTAATATACATATAGAGTATTTTAACCTTGACATATAAAATTTTACATTCAAATAAAATCATAATTACCATCGTTTTTATTTATCATTAATAATGAAATAACATAAAAGATACGAATTTCATTTAAAAAACTTTTACTATTTAAAAATAATTTTTATTTCGGTATAATTTTTTCTAACTTAAATTGCTATCTTTTATAATTAATTTTAATAAATACGATATGAAAATAATCTTATTTTTATCTTAGCAGCAAATATTTAATTATATATCAATATTTAAAATAACTGATAATGTATAAACTATTTCTAGCTATTTTCTCATTATTTAATATTGAAACGTATGTGTAGTTACCTAATACATATAATGTAATATTTTTTATTATAAATAACAGATAATTATAACATTAATTATTCTTTGTATAAATTAATATATGTAATCATTTCATTGCATATTCGTTACAAAATAATATTTTTAAATTTTTCTTAGATAAATTATAAAATTTAAATATGCTTTTGTAAATTTGTAAATAAATGTATCTTAAAAGTTAATTACAAAGACTAATGAAGACATTTTTTTAATACACAGATTTTGTTTTATTTAAAATAAAAAAAAATTTATCACACAATTTTATGCATTACTCTAAAAAATTATTTAATAAGTATATAAATTATAATAATATAAGATAACTTCATCAAAAATAATTTGTAACCTACAGATTATTAAATACATAACTATATACAAATATAAGAATGAAAATAATCATAATATATTTTTTGTACTTAGAATTTGTAAAAAAAAAATTTTAAGTTTTTATTATTTTTTTTTAAAGCTAGTTTATTTATCTTCGTTATTTAAATACTGATCGTACTTTAATTACATATGAAAATTATATTATTTTTAAATTTTATTATAAGCGCTTATGATTTTTTTTGTAGTTATCCATTATACATAAAAATGTGTTATTTTTATCATTTTCGAAACCTTTTATCAGTAATAAATTATCATGTAAAAACAATTATTTAAATAAAACAGGAGCTTAACGGAGACTTTGTCTTCTATTTATTTAATGTTACCAATCAAATCATCGTTAACATATATTTCTTCTAAATCCTTTGTCTTAAAAATAAAATAGATATACATGCTATAAAATCAGAGCCAATAATAATTTAGTGATTCGCAAATGAACGGGGTATATTATATTATTTTTAATTTGCTTTGTGTCCTAAGCCTCAGCACAAAGCATTTTATTTTGGGTAGATAAGTAAAGTATAGAAATCTGCGTGCGTGTGAATCTACAGCCAGGGTAATGTCGGCTGCAATTACAATTATAGAATGGAGTAATGGCCAAACGCAATTATCCGATTACCAATGCTATTAAAAAAATGGAGTCAGAGACTCAAATATAAAGCCTCTTGTTCGTTTAAGAGTATAAGTATCATAATCACTTCAGGACAATAATGAAATGATCAATACCCGAGTATTTTATTTGAGCACTATTTGTTAATACATTATATAACAACAGTTTGTAATATTTAATTATTAATCAGGATACTTCTTCGATCGGGTACGTTAGAAAATAGTCGTTGGCAACGTTTTATGTACAAATAATTTGGAGTGTTAAATCAAACTTAAATAAATCACATTTTGGCTGTCGAATTTCCAATCATTTTATAATATTACTATGCGATATGTTTTTATTTTGGTTCACAGTACCAATTCATTATTGAAAATAATATTTTGAAAAATTAACGTTAATAAGTAGAACTAATTATAGCTTAATGAATATTAAAAATGAGTGCTAATATGCTAACTAAGCACTGTATCAAGAATTTTCTTATTATAATAAAAATGAGCAATGGAATTTTATACCTTACATTAATAATAAACGATTAATTTAGACGTATTACAATGAAAATAGAAGTTGAAATAGTCTAAAATAAAGCTAATTTGACTTAAAGAAAATATATTTACAAAGTACTGTCATTGTATAAAAAATAAAAAATTTTACACTGTTTTTGTATATCAATCCATATACGTATGTCCAAGATTCGCGGCAAAGTGTTGCCATTAACGAAATACACGATAAGCATAAAAATGGCGAATTGTCTGAGCGCTGGTCCAAAACACTTATGCGTACGGATTGCGCTCGCTGAATAAATAAAAATTAAGGATTATTACTACACGGACAGATATTATTACCCTACAAAGATTTAAAGATAGGATACGAAGCTTTCAGAAATAGAAAGCGGTACAATTCTATTGGTTATGGAACTACTGCGCAATACTGACGCGAACATTTTATTTCATCGCGCACATCGAGGTAATTTTGGATAACAATATTTTAAAGTTTGAGGGTGCCAGCATTTCACTTTTTTATTTTCATGTAAACAAAACACCATTGCACATTTGTTTCAGTATTTAGAGATTAATCTGATTATTAAATTTAAAATAAAGTTTGATTGTCATGTGAATAATTTTTACTGCACATAATAAAACAGCTTTAACAATCGAGTTTTAAAAACTATATTGTAGGAATTTTAATTATTTGAAATATATTATCTTATTTTAAATTATTTGTACATATTAAATAATTTCTAAATAGTAAGATCGTCCTTATTAATAATCTTCGTACAAATTTTCGATTTTCTACTGTAATATATTAATAAAAAAAATTAAACGGATTTGCTTTTAAAAAATTTTTTAGCTTATTATAAAAGTATTTATCGAATAAAATAGATAAGTTTTTTAAATTTTTAACTTAAGTTAAAAATTGATAAATATTTATTTAAATCAATATAATTGTTCGTAATATTTTTTTTATTAAAAGATTTTTAGATCAATTTTGAAAACAAAAAAATTATGATTAATCAATAATGATTCTGAACCCATTATGATTATTCACACTAATTTTATCCAAAGTAATAACAATGTATGAATTATAATTCTCTTTTTTCTATTAAATTGCATCAAGTTTTTGCATTTAATTCTAATTTTATGCTCGTGGTCATTTTCATTACTTTTTTCTTTTTCGTAAGCATATTTTTCATCATGTATCAAAGAAGCGTAGCATTTTTTAATCTTCTATTAGTATTTAAATTCTGCTGGTTTAAAATAATAAATGAAAATATTTATTTATTCCGACATTTCACATATTATTTATAAATAAGATATACAAATATATTTTTTAAAATAGACATAAAAATGGTTTCAGTCGACAAAATTTATTATCTTAATTGAATAAAATATACCGATTAATTTCAGTCATAATTATAATTAATAATAATTAAAAAACAAAGAGCATAAATGTATAGAGCATTGTACTATGTGTTTTAATTGATTAAAAAAGTTGAAATATTATTTTTTGATATTATTTCACATTATAATTATAAATATTGTCTAAAAAGAATCGAATAGATAGAAGAATAAAAACTTTATTTAAAAATTATTGTATATTGAATTTAAATTTTTACGGTATTATAGTTATGCTTAGAAATTATTTTTGAATATATAATTTAAAGGTTAGTGATACACATTTTACTGCAACACGAAAACATTAGCTTAGTAAATAACCATGACTGGAGATTGGATTACTCATATTATCATACACTGTAACACACACACCTCAGTATCAGACATATGTAAAACTTTGAACACTACTTAAGTTATACTTATAAAATAATAAAAAGTAGAAAATGGCTGTTTTCCTTCATAAGATTATTCGTATTATCAGAAACAATAAATAATAAGTCAAATATGCATCAAATACACTATGCACCAAATCTAGTACCTCTTAGAACAATAGTAATTTGAGCGCAGATGTCATTATTTGTTAATCTTTTAGTATCTGAAGCACGTAACACATACATATATATACATACGGTAATTTATCATTTACTAGTTCTTTCTTATGAACCACCTTTCACTACACCGTGTTCATCGTGCACATTTCATAATAGACATTATTCAATATGTAAGCATATATCGCAGCATGCAACAAGACTAATGCATCCGTGCATATTCATTAATATTTAATACTTATATATAAATACCGTGTTGCCTTGCGCCGTAAAGACTATTCGAATACGATAAAGTTTTCATTACATTAATACTCACAAATTTTGCACTTGCAGCGACCTGGACAAGTATTTCGAGTATCAAGGTCAAGATTATATCTGTTCAAGACCAGATGATAGTGGTATGCACAGTTGCAGTAATTTGCCGCCGCTCAAGATCGGCAAGTCTTTTGAATATTTTGTTTTTCATGTAATATTATCATCGTTTATAATAGGGAACAATACAATTTTATACATTAATAAGATTTTACTTACATATTCTTTAATACATTCTTTCTTTTATTGGTACACTTAATTGTCAAAATTTAGAACCATTTATTAAAATTTTGTATAGAATTTTTATTTAAAATACATTTTCTTCTAATGTCCAATAAAACTCATAGACGTTTAACATTTTTGGAATTATTAGATGTGTATGTAATAACTGAATGTCAGTTACAAAATTTAATTATTTTAATTCTTATTATTTTAATTTGAAAATATAAATATTACTTAATATTGATGCGGAAAAAAAATAAAATTTTTGTTTCAATATTAATCTCAACGAATTGTCGATTTGTTTAGGTAACGTGGAGTGCAATCATACAGCATTACCGAATAATAATACCACATTCATTAGCAACGATTCATGCATCAATTGGAATTACTATTATACAGAATGCAAAGGCCAAGGAAATAATCCTTTTCAAGGCACAATATCCTTTGACAATATTGGTCTTGCATGGGTGGCAATATTTCTCGTAAGTACGAAAAAAATTCATCTCTTTTGATTTATTTTTTTTTTATAAAATACGTAAGCTGAAGTAGTTTTAAAGATCCAAAGTAAAAAACAATTATTTTTACTGTATAAGTTTCCTCGAAACTTTTCATACTTCTTTCGGCATCCTTCCTTCTACTATATGTATCACGTTTTTATTTGTACAGGTAATAAGTTTAGAGGGATGGACAGATATAATGTACTATGTGCAGGATGCTCATTCTTTTTGGGATTGGATTTATTTTGTCCTTTTAATTGTCGTAAGTTAATACTAAATTGTATATAATTTTAATATAATATATATTTCCTTCCTTTGAATACAAGAAAATTTTGAAAAAATATAGCGCCAATTTTTTATTTTGCGTAATTTATTAATAATATTATGTTTGAAAAACGTATAAAAATTTATTTTTTATATTTAGGTATTTTATAATTTTGTATTTAAAGCAAAAGAACGTGATAATTATTACAAATAACTTGTAGGCTTTATTAAATTTTAATTATTTTACTTTCAAACACATCTAATTATTGTTTACAGGAAAATATTTTAGCGAAGTATATATTCTATTAATTGAATTAAGATCTATTGGAGTAATACAAAATAAATAAAAATGTCATCATAAAAAGTATGTTTTATATTGAATTTTTGAAAAAAACCTTTATAACTGTAATACATATTGTTGCTGTATATTAATTATTTTCGTTAAAAATGAGCAGCAAATGTAAAATTTATAATATCCATTCTATACGAATTAAAATAACTCACAATATTTTTTTAAAATAAAAAATCATTGTTAGTTGAAAATGATTAGATAGTAGGAAGTCGCTAGAACAAATATTTAAAATTTTTTCTTTTGTTTTAGATTGGCTCTTTTTTTATGATCAACCTTTGTCTAGTTGTAATAGCGACTCAATTCTCAGAAACAAAGAAGCGAGAAATGGAAAGAATGCGTTTAGAACGGGCTCGATTCCATTCCACTAGTACTCTTGCCTCATCCACTAATACATCAGAGCCAACTACGTGTTATGCAGAAATAGTCAAGTAAATGATTCATCTTCATTTTGCGTATTCTAACAAAAAATTCTTATTTGAATGAAAATTAAAAAACTATATTATTTAAATAAATTTAAATAAATATACACTTCATTACTTTATTACAGAAAGTTTAAAAACTTAAATAAAATGATGAAATTCTAACACATTTTATTACTTTTTCAATGTATTTTCGAATTATTTTTTTCACTTACTATGATTTTTGATAAAATTTGATATTTTTAATTTATTTTATTTTTAATAATGCAAGTTACAAAGAATATTATTCAAAATACTAATTTTGAAATATTCTGCTTTAATTTAAAAAATGTACTTAAAAAAATTGCATAAGTTAAAAAAAAGGTGCTTATATTTTCCCTTAGATTCTAGCCTGATAATATAATAGATTTATTCTATATATTCAAACTCATAAAATTTTTAAATAAATTTAGCTCTTTTTTTAAAACTCAATTACAAAAACTGTTTACAATATTAAGAATTCGTAATATTTTTGATAAAATATACTACTTTAAATGAATGATGGACAACAAATAATGTAAGATATTAAGCATATATTATACATTATTATTATTATTTATACTATTGAAAATTGAATTAAATTTTATTTTCTAATTTTTATTACATTAGAAGTCAAATATATACAAAGATAAAAAGTATTATAGTTGTATAACAAAATTAATCCACTTAATTGAAGATAAAAGTAGGTACGTTGTAAATGCATTTGACACTTCAAATTTTCTCTCTAAACACAAAAATAAGTACGAAATAATAACTTTAATTACATAGTAGGTTACTGTTAAATAAAACGTAAATCTAAATAAAATTTTGACATAATTAAGTTAATTCAATAGTAAAATATTATCGAAAATGTAATTATATACAGAAACTTTGAGAATGGGCATAAATACATATAGAATATAATTCATGAAAACTCAATTGTCGTACGATAAAGCATTTATAAAGTTTGCTGGATTCATAAAGAGGTCGTACATATTGATTTTTCCTTAAGTGAAAGGTAGTGAATACTAACAATTATTGTTCGTTTTAAGATAAAATTAAAATGTCTATAAATTTAAACAATAGGAAATTCTAGTTCTTAACATAATTTTTAATACAGTTTATTAAACTGTTAAATGTCAGAAAATGATTTTAAGTAATGAAAATTAAAATAAAGTATTGATCTTTAAAAAATTCAATAAATTAATAGCTTTTTACCTTTTTATTTATTGGTAAAATTTTAAAATACATATTTTCTTACACAGTTTAAGTTGAGAATTTTTTTATTTATCAATGTTTATTTATTTGTATCCAATATATAAAATATTTATACAAAATTTGGTTTTTTTCAATGATAATAAATAATTATTTTGCATATAATAATTACTTATGACTAATATGCTCTTATATACAGCGATTGCAGTCTTACAGATTATTTATATTGTTTTTCTTTTTATTAAAATTACTTTTTGTGTGAGAATTTGTTACGGAAGAACAGATTTGTTGGTATCATTTTTCCACTTTTATTTATATATAGAAAATGGGTAGAATTGAAAACTGTATATAAATAATATAACTGTTTCAGTTGAGAATTTCAATGTTTAAATAATTTTGCCATTTGAGCTCATTAGCTCAAATGAAGCCTTTTTATATTTTTATCAATAAAATAAGCAATTTTATACATTCATTAATTCCTCAAAGAATGTATTTACCGAATGAATCAATAAATAAATGTTTTACTTTGTTATATTACAATTGAATATATATATATATTTTTCTTGCATTGGTATAAAAGATTTTTTGGAAGGAAAAAGAGCCGAAACAACTAATTTATCCTTAACTTTACTTAATGTTTATTTTTGAAATTATTTTACTTTATTAATCATTCTGATTTAATTCATATTCTATATATTGTAAACACAAATTATTTCCATTATGCGTTGAATGTTCTCTACCATAAATTATGGTACAATTGCATATTCTCCGATTCGTATTCAAGGAAATTTGTACTATTTACATTATTTCATAGTGAGACGGTTTTAAAGAAAAAGATTAAATACATTTAACCTGTATTATTTTCAAAATAAAGTCAGTTTTAAATTAATAACCTTTCAGTAATAAAATATAAACAATTATATCGCAGTTTTAATGTAATATTTTAAAAATAATTATCATATTTTTTAGTTGCATTAATTTTACTGTATAAAAAACTAATTTTTCTAAAAACAAAGTAATTTTTAAATATTATAAAAAATTAAGTTTACATTAGAAGGTATAATTTTGAATTTTTGAAGTATGGAAAGTAAAAATTTATATATAATTTTACTAAATTATTTTTTCATATACTAATTATTTAACTTCACCAAATTACTTAAATATTTTTAAGTCAAATAATTCTGTATTAATTTTTATAATTTTATGCTAATAATCAATGAAATACTTTCTATTTTTTTTTAATATACAGATTATATTTTTATTTTGAAAAATGAATTATCTTTAACATTATCTGATTTTTGACCGATTTAAAACATAAATTTATTAATATACTTGATAATTATTTTATTATATAAAATTTATATCAAACATGTTTTATTTAGATAATATCTTATTTCAAATAACATTAAATATTTACTAGATTAAAAGAATTTCAGTTATTAAGTATTTTAAAATACTTTGTGATTAAATAGTTAAGTAAAAACATAATTTCGATTACAAAAAGTTATTTTTCACTTTAATACAAGAAAAAGAAATTATATATTTAAAAGTAATATTGATGAATTATAAAATATTAAATAATAGTTTGATTCACCTATATTTCATATTGTTTCTAGACCATTTTTTTCACTTGAAAGTATACTTTATCAAATATTATATAATATATTAATATTCTCATCACTTTTAAAATCTATATTTAAAATATAAATAGAAAAAAAAGTACTGAACTCTGTTTAAATAAGTTTATATATGAGAGAACAAATTTAATATCTTGTAAAATCAGCCAATGTGATGTAATGCTTGAATGGTATATAATTTCAATAATTATTATGCAGGACAATATGTACAAATAGTATTTACCCTAACAAGCTAATATAAAAAATATTAAGAAAATTGAATTTTTTAAAACAAAATAGTTTCATACTAAATATTTCAAATTAATTTCATTTCTTCTTATTTTTATTGTAAATACTTTCGTTAAAACTTAAGCGCTGATAAAGTTTTTGATTTTGAAAACTATTGAACTAAATATATTTTAATATAAAAAGAAATTATAATATATACAAAAAATAGAATGAAATAATAATTAAAAAATAATTTTTAAAATATCTTAAAATTGTTATAAATTTACGATAACGTTTTCAGAATAATATATATTATTTTGCTAATTTTATTCTAATATAGAAATTATACTAGAAATAAATACACTGATTTAATAAATATTTAAATATAATAAAATAGTATATAATTATTTATCTTATAACTTATAATTGTTGATAAAAAATGAAAGTACATTCTAAACATTTTCTATTTTAATTAATAATTATTGATAATTAAAGAATTTATGCAAATTTATAAAAAATAATTCAACTGGATTATTTTGTTAAAATTTTATAGGTACATCGCACACCTATGGAGACGAGGAAAACGAAGATTAATGAAAAAATATCGACTATTTTTATACAGTAGGCAACAAAAACGAGAGCAAAATTTGTTTAAAGATTCTCAAGGTCAAGTAAGAACTAATGTTATACGATCAACAAGATTACTAGGTGAGTATTTTAAAATAAAGTATTGATTTAAAGTTAATTATATAAATTTAAGACTGTTATTTTATGAATGCTTAATATATTTTATAATTTTTATAAAAGAAAATAAAAATATTTTCAATATTTATTTTTCAAAATCTCGACAATAATTATCGAGAATATCTGTTATTGAAAATTCTCACGAATTAATTTTTACTATCTATTGTAGACAATTGAAAAATTTATTTTTTCTATTTAGATATTAATATAAACAAATTTAAAAATTTAATTTAAGAAGAAATAATTCAATAAAATATAAATCTATAGTTTTCTAAAATTTGCATCGTATTTTATATTTGAAATTTATAGTGTATTATGTTTCCATACGTTATGAATAAAATTAAAATAAAATTATGAGGATTCATGTTTATTATACATTAAAATTATTTATGATCTATTTAACGTTGAATTAGTTACATTAATATTTATATTTAGTTTGAGATTTTTAAATCAATAATTGATGTTAATTACTTTTTACAACAATTTTAAAGTAAAACAAAAAAAGATTAATGAGTTGTAATGAAAGATCGTTTCAGAATAAAGAAGATTATAACTTTATATCTAATGATTTTATTCAAAATAAGTTTTCTAAAAATTTTTGAAATTTTAAAAATAAATGAGATGCAAATAATACAACTTAGAAAACCAATATTCATGTAATTTTATAATAATATGATAAATCTTGGTATTATAAAAAAAGATATGCTATTAATTTATTTCATCAATATAAATACATGAAAAATAATTAAAAATTTCATAATTGTAATCAATTGTATAATATTGCATAAAAAATTAATTTTATATTAATAAAAGATAATTTTTAAATATTTCTCACCTATAAAGAAAAAATTAATTCATAAATTATCTTTTTAATTGATTTTATAATATACTTATAATTTTATTTATTATTTTTCTTTGAAATATATATTTTAACTATGCCAAAAAGCATTTACGATAAAATATACGTAATTTGTGTTGGAGATTTCTGAAATATCTAGGTATATCCTTATATTTAGTTTGATACCTGTATATATTTTATTTCACGTTCTGTTACATTGGATAGAGAGGAATACCCTGCATTATATTTTCTAACACATACCAATGTTAAATTCAATGTTAAAGTATATTTTTACATTGATAATCATTGTACACATTAGCTGTTTCATGAAATACATAAAAATATAACTTTGCAGAAATGTATTTGGTTATCATTGATTTAATTCGAAGTTCATTGATCCATTAAAACCCTTTGAGCAAAGTATAAGGAAATAAACTCACGCGATTTTTAGAGTACGTCAATTAGTTGTAGATCTCGGACGGATATTTAACTATGCCGATCATAGAAAGTGACGATAATGCTTATAAAAACGTAAACCGTAATGTAGAAAATATTGAGTAAGTTTCATAATAGTTCGATGCGCAGATGGAAAGCTCCATCACAGTCGATGTCCACTATTATTGGCTGCTCAGGAGTCTGAGCAGATCGGCAGCGGAAACGGCGACTTCGCGAGGGTCAACGCGATGGAAAGAGATAGCGGAACTATAGTTTCTGCTCTCGCTCCTCGGGCCAGCCCTGAGATGTCCGAGGCAGAGCTTTCTGTTCACCAATACCAACAGCGCTCGAGTCTCCATCGTAATATTTCTGTATCCAATGTCAGCGATAACAACATTAATATGGCCGAGGTACATTTTATTTTTTTTAATTACATGTACAGAATTATGTTAACAATCAGCTTGCTATGACGTCTCTATTCGATTTCAAATTTGAATAAATAATATTTAAAGCTTTCCTTGCATAATTACTTTGCATTAAAAATTGTTTAAAGAACAAAAATAAATCTTACCTTTGTATTAGGAAAATATTGTTTTTTTTAAATGTAAAACATTGAAATCAATATTTATAAGAGTATTCATTTTTTAATTAAAAGCGCATTGTAAATAAATGTAAAAATTGTAGGTTTTAATATTAAAATTAAACATTTATCACCATTATTTTTTAAAACAGAATTTTTAATGTTTTATTTTAAAATTAAAAAAATCTAATCCATGATTTTTAAGAATATTATTGTATTATAATAATAATATAATCTTTATCTATAAATACATATCTATTGCATCAAATATTCATAAGTGGATAAATTCGAAAATAAATTCTTAATGTAATATTTCAACAGCAATGATAGCTTTTGTAACAATCCCGCATTTTTTTTATCTTTAAAATATTATTTATTGACATCGAAATATATGGTTGTACCGTTGCTTATATTCTTATTGCGAAACGGTTACCCTGACACTCAAGTATGACAAATAAATTTCATGCATCGTTAAGTCCATACATACACACATATATAGAAAAACGTACATAAGTAAGATAAATTTAAATTATAAATTTTAGAAATATAATAAAAAATAACGTTAGAATTTTACTTAAAATTCTATCAAATTTTTTGTCACTATTATTTTTATATAAAATATTTTCATAATTAGTTATATAGTTATATAATTATTATATATATTATTATATATATTATTATATATATTATATATTATATATTATATATAATAATAATTATTATAGTTACATAGTTATATAATTAGTTAATTTAAATTGAGCAACATTATTAAAAAACTTATTGTATTTTTTGAGTATTAAAAGTACTGATTTAATTTTTATCTTGATCTTCAGAGTAAATATCAAAACTAAATGCACGATAAAATATGATGAATATTTATAAATTAATAAATAATTCATAAAAATGATATTTAATGATTGAAAATAAAAGTTTATTTAATAAGTATATTTTATGCAAACATTACTTTGAATAAAAATATTTATTGTTCAAATAACGCTACATGTAATAAAATAAGTCGATTACACATTGTAGAAAAAAAATACTTTACTTTAACTGTAATGTAATGCATGTAATATTTCTTTTCTTTTCTTGATGAATTAATATTAATCAATTTTACTTCAAAATGATGCATTATTAAATATTTTAAAATACATGAATATTGAATAAAAAATATTTTAAAATTGAATAGACTTGCAATTTTCATAAAGATATTGATTTATATTTCCATTATTTTTTCTTCAAAATTACGGAATTTTTACGATCTACTCAAATTTTCATGTTAATATCAATAATATATTAAAGTCAGACAATTATTTAAGAGTATTTACGATTTTTGCGAAGAAAATTAAATAATATGTATAATTATTTAAAATCTGTAAATTTTAAAAAGTTTTAGTGTTGTTGGATGAAACTGAATAACCATGCAACAAGTAAACTATTCATATTTTTCAAAACTACTGTCTTACCAAATGACCTTAAATTTAATGTAAAATGAAAAAAGAAAAAAAAGAATGAAAATATTGTCGTGCCACAGACGCACAGCGTGCTTTTGAGTCCACCTTGCATTCACCATCGACGTCGAAGTAGCGTGATGTTCAGCGACGTGATTCTCCTTCATGGCAGTAGCGTTAATACGTTGCCGAGCTCGATCGGAATGGCCGGGGAGCGAAACATTTGTTCCAGTGAGAAAATGACCCAAACCGGTGACGGCAATATTTGGTCGACGTCTCAGCCTAATAATGTACAAGTATGTTTGACTTTTTTAACCCTTTTATTCAACGCTAAAATCCAAGGTCTTTTTTAAAATTGCCCTTTTTACGCTAATTATTCCTTTTTCTTCTTTTCGCTCTTATACAGGCTATATTTCGCGCTTACTGCAATTATCTATTATAACAAAACCATTTATAACGAGAATCTTAAAAACTCATCTTTTGAGAAAAATAATTCACTCACCAAAACACAAAAATTTGAGTGGAACGTCTGTACTTTATTTCGTCTTATATTTATCTTAATATTTGTGTAATAATTACTAATTACTTCATAATATTTTAACACATTAATATCAATATTAAATTAAATTAACTAAATCTTTTAAATTAAGAAAAATATATTTTAATTTCTAATTTTTTAAAAATTTTTTAAAGGTTACTCTAATTAATTTAATTTTTTAAAAAAAATAAAATTTGGAAATATAATATATCTTTAGTACATCTTTAAAACAAGTTTGTTTTGACTTATATGAAATTAGGTATTATAAATCTTTTGATAAATATTTTTAATTTTAAAATATTAGAAAAAGTTTTTAAAATTATTATGTTGTTGCAATATCTTAAAAATAAAATTCATAATAAAAACATTAGAATATTTCACTCATAATTACTTTTAGAGATATTACTGTTATCTGATTGAAAAATATTCATAATATTTTATTTTACGAACAAAAATATAACTAAAAATGAATGTAATAAATGTTTAAAATTGTAGAAAAGAAAAATGACATCCTTTTAAAGATCATTTAAAATTAATTGATTGTCAATAAATTAGTAATTTTTATTAGTTACTATTAAAATTAATAAATTAAAGTTAAATTAAAATTAAAATTAAAGTTAATATTAAAATTAAAAAGTTAAAATTAAATTAAAATATCAAAAATTTCTTTAAAGCACAAGTATATTTACTGATAAAGTAAAGAAATTCGTTTTTGAAAGTATTTTATATAATTTAAATTAAATAATAATAGTTATTGTATAAATTATAATGAAATATTCTGGATAAAATTTAAAATCATTTTAAATAAAATCATTATTTATTATTAAACTGTTGAATGATAGTAAGCTGTGTGATAGTAAGTGTATGTATGGTAAGCTGTAGTTCAGCGTAATAGAATAAGCTAAATCTTAAAAAAAACTTAAAACTTGAATGATAAAAATCTAAAGTGCATCAATGGAATTCACTCTGGATTAAAAATTAAACGATGTTTTATCCATCCGCCTTTATTTACTTTTGCAGACCGAACTCGGTGGTAGTGAGGCGATGACATGCCAAGAATTGCTTGCATTGAGTGGCGCTCTTAGTGCGGCCCTACCCACTGGCCAATTGGCTCTCGACTCCTTTTTGAACTCGCTTACTAAAGGTAAGCATTGCGAAATAAGTCAACGATATCTCAGGATATAGTAAAATAAAGTATAATATTTACGTACAAATATTGGAGAGATCTTTTTAACTATTTATGTTTATTTACCAATTTTCAGCAACATTAAATTTCTGGATACGTCTTCGTAATTTTATAAATTTGTATAAAAATCTCGGTGGAAAAAAAGAATTATAATAATTAGAATAAAATAATAATAAATATTAATATTAAAATATACTGCAGAGTGGTTTAAAAAATTTTGCCAATTTAGGAAGATATTTCTAACAAACAACTTTTCACAACATATATTAAAAAATTTGTATAAATTATATGATTGTATAAATCAGCACGTATTTTTATCTGCTACTATATTTAAAGATATTTTAAAATTATTATTATTATTAATCCTGAAATAGCTGGAAATAATAATCGAAGAATAAACTATAGTAAAGTATGCACTAGCTGACAAATATTTTTTTAACGTGGACGGAAATAAATACAATAATACTAAAATAGCGAAATACATACAAAAATTAATAAAAAATAATAACTAAGCTGATAAAATATTAATAAAAAAATTAATCAATTTCTAATATTATAAATTAATATTTTCTGTAATCATATTTAGATCGATACACCAGTAAATAAAATTTAATCATTTTATACATCTTCTACATAAAAATTATATATGTATTTATAAAGAAAGGAAAGAAAGAGTTAAAAGATAGGAGTTGGAAGGTTCATGAAAATACACAAGCCATGAAACATCTAAGTTTGAATGGTTTTTATATTATAACTCAGTTCAAATACTTTTACAGCTTGGAACAAGGATTTTTTAAAAAGTAAAAACTATGCTATCATAAAAAGAAGGATGGTGATTTTTCTATAAGTCGAAATATACTTTTATTTTATATTTACGGTATTAAACTTAGTAACTTAAGTATATAAAGTTTTTAAAAAACTTAATTATTTTCATTCCTTCTAGAAATGCCTTATTTACTATGTTTCCGATTTACAATAGTATAATCATTAGAATTATTTTTAAATACTAGTATAAAAGCTTTTTATACAAAGGGAATTTGTTGACAGGTATAGCGGACAGACATGTGAATATTGAGGAACATTTTCAATGTGTAAGTAATCCTGACGACAACTGTTCATGCTGTTGTGAGATGTCGAATGAACACTGTCCCGAGCAAACCAGAAGCGATAGCGCGAGCAAATGGAAGAGATCGCGATTTCAGAGGTATATCAGAGCGAGTGGCAACTACTGCGTATGCAAATTGCGTTGCATGCAACGCTGGACTAAAAAGCTCGTCGATCATAAGTACTTCCAACAGGGCATACTCTTTGCCATTCTAATCAACACACTCAGCATGGGCATCGAGTACCACAATCAGGTTGAGCCTCCTTTTATTCCGAAGAAGTCTGGTTAAAATTAAGCGATCAGATGCATTTATAAAACTGCATAAGTGATTTCAATATCCAATATTTTTTTAAACAATTAGTTCGTAAACCTTATGTTTATTTATTAATTGAGCTGATTCTGATATCACTTATGCAAATATAGAAAATTAAAACATCTGAACATACAAATTATGTCAATCAAAGCATATGATATTATGTTAGTTCAATATGCCTAATATTCATAATTTCTATACTTAGAAAAACTATAAAACATACATAAAAAATAAGGAACACGATTTGAGAAATCTATTCATGCTATTTCATTATAAAACTTTTTTAATATATTGATAATATAATTTTTCAATACTTCTATATATTATTAGCCAGAAGAGCTGACAGTTGTGGTCGAGATAAGCAATATCGTTTTTTCCGCTGTGTTCGCTGTCGAAATGTTATTGAAGATCATAGCAGAAGGACCCTTTGGTTATATTAGCAATGGTTTCAACGTCTTCGATGGCATTGTGGTTGTTTTAAGGTATCATATTATTTATTTTATTCTGCAACTGAATTTTTCAATGCTCAAATAATATGTGTATATTTTCTTTAAAATATATTACGATGAAAAAAATAATAATAAAATTAACCCCAGATGAAAGAAAATGAGGAACATTACAAAAATTCAGCTATTTCATTGTATTGTTTTTCTAAATATAGTGTTATTGAACTATGTCAGTCCTTTGTGGAAGAAAGAAGTGGAAGCTCGGGTTTGAGCGTACTTAGGACATTTCGCTTGTTAAGGATTTTAAAACTTGTCCGTTTTATGCCAAATCTACGGAGGCAATTGTTCGTTATGTTACGGACAATGGATAACGTTGCCGTATTTTTTTCTCTTTTAGTATTATTCATCTTTATTTTCAGGTAAGTTCTACAAACTTTAACTTTAATTTATTATCTTATATGCGTATAGTTTATAAGGGTTTAATTTATACAACAAAAGAGTCGGCAAAATCTTAAATTATCAAAAATTCTGTTTATATAGCGAAATATAAGAAAGAACTTCAAAACATTGAAAATTATATTGTAGAAATTTTTCCAGTGATTGTTTTATCATTTATTTATTATGGATATATAACTTCTTTCAAATATTTCCTAAATGTATAATATATTATTTTAAATCTACTGTAATTTATTAAAAATAAAATCAAAAGAAGAAGTATAATAACAAATAACGATAACGTAAACAATAATTAGGAAAGAAATTGAATTCTAAAAAAAGTGTACCATATCAATATAAAAAAAGATCTCACATATTGATAATGCGATATATTATAAAAATGAGATAAAAATATCGAAACTATAAAAAATAACACATACACATGCGCGCGCGCGCGTGTTTTACTATTTTAACATCATTACTTTAATACGTCACTCACCGTGTGTAATTGGTAAAAATAATATTGGCACATTTGGGATAAACAATACAGGAATGCTTTGGTAACTTTACCTTCAAATTTTTCTTTATATCGTGCTTGATTAAGGCATCGAGTATATAACTATTATATATATATATATATATATATAATATATTTCATGTATATATGTATATATTAGATATTAATTAATGTGTGCATGATGCTTTTATTTGCTGGAAATGTCTAGCGACAACTTTAATATACGGCTACCATTATACAATGTACAATTTTATCATTCGTATATTACTTCGAATATTTTCCATTTTTAACACTACATGTTATATCAAAATGTAAAAGAATTTATTTTCGAGAAAAATTTTTTGCTTCTTTACTATCTATTTTCTAAATCGGCAATCTCAAAAGAAGTATTAAAAAAGAGAATAATACTTTATTTGTTTTTTTGTCAAGAATTATATAGTAATGCTTCTGAAGAAAACGGTTTCTTATAATATTTTTATTAAAGACAATTACTTCCTTTTTTTTTCCTAGAACTATTATCATTCTTTAAAAATATTTTATTAATGTATCGTATAAGCCTTTTAAATTAAATAAATATTTATGTGATTATTTTATATGAAGTGCTTGTTAATTTCGAGTACATAGTCAAAAAATTAAAATCAGTAATTATAGTTTTAATATAATAAAACATGATTTAAATATAAAATATTTTACTTCAAATGTAATAAAACAATACAAATATTTTAAATATCCTCTAATTTATTTTTAGCAAATTGGTATAATTTATATAGCTATATATTTATTCTTCAATTATTTGATACGAATTTTTTTATAAAACTTTTATTTGTTTATAAATTTATCAAAATTTTGTTATTGTATATCAAGTATATTTTTATACACGTTAATAGTATTCTAAATTATTTATGTGAATTATTGCTATTATGAACTTCAAAGTACCTTTACAATAAAAACAATATAAAAGAATAATTTTTATTTATTTCTTTGTGTTATTATTTATTTAGTTCATATTAAAGATTATAAGAAGTCACATTGAATTTATATATAATTTATATTATAATGTATAATTTAATGCATCACTAACTACTATAATAACAAATTTAAGTGTTATTTACATTTAAGTATTAAATATGATTATTAATTAAATATGATATTTATTAAATGCTAATAAATTAATTTATTTATGCTATTGTATCAAGTTCATTTAAAAATAAAAAATAAAATTGTATGGATAACTTTAAACAATAAAATACATATTACCAAAATTTCGAAAAAAGATCTTATTAATTTTAATAAATTTTATTTTTATAGTATTGATTAATTATACTACTTAAAAACAAATAAAAACTATTTTCTTTATAAATCTTATGTCAATATTATTTTAAATGAAAAAGTGAGGAAAATATTCTTTTTCTCGAAAATTAATATATGCCGTACAAATTTCTGCAAGCGGATGAAAGCCGCCTTGCTTTAATTATGACGCCTCGATTTGATCGTCGATATTAGACAGCTTGTAAATGTTCGTTACGTACTTTTTCGTCTTCATTTCTTACAAATTTCCTTCATTTTACTTGCGAAATATCACGTATATAAGTATTATAAGTTTAGTGCAAAATAAAGTATTAAAAATATGAAAATTATATATACATTGAATATTCAGCATATTTCCTTTTAATTAATTATTTTATTTATTCAGAATTTTAATTTTTTTCTTACAGTTCATATTATAGTTTTAACAGCAAACATTTTCCTTATTTAATTAACATTTTAATGTTCCGAAAATTTGTTCCTTGGTAGACCTTGAGTGCATTTAGTTAGCTGTGAGATCTTTCGACAATCTGTGCTGATCGACAATTTACTGTTAGCATTTCTACCAAAGTTTAAATCTGATTATGGATTGATTATTCATTCTTATTTACAATATTAACGGGCTTTCTTCTTTTCGAATGTGATTTTAAAGTTTGAATTCAAATTAATTTATGATATTTTGATTTATTAGCAGTTCGTGTATGGTTTGTGTTATTAATTGAAAGTACTATTAGTTTAATACATAGCACATATATTTGAATTAATTTTTGTACAATATTTTGTATTATAATAAGTACAAATGAGCAGCGTATTTTTTTAATTTATTTCATTTGAAAAAAAATTAATGTATTAGTATTATTTTATATGAATAAATAAATTGTATATATATATAAAGTAAATCAAAGTGAAAATAATTACTCGAAATAAAATTAAAACATAAAGAAAGATATATTTAGTAATGTCATTTTAATAGAGAAGAAAAAGAAGTTAAACCAGTACACTGATCTATAATAAATTTCAGTTAACAAAACAACAGAAATATTTTCCTTCTAAACAGGTGCTTATTCTACGTCAAATAAAACTAATACTGTTTAACAAAACATGACTATGATTTTTTTAACCACACTGATTTTAGTCGGAAAAAGGACACCCCCCAATGAATGAAGAAGTACATCGCACGTTTCGTTGTGTTGTAGTATACTCGGGATGAACCTGTTCGGTTGCAAATTCTGTGAAACAAAGAATGGCGGCTCGGACATCGAGTGTGATAGAAAAAACTTTGACTCGTTGCTCTGGGCCATAGTGACAGTGTTTCAGGTACTTAACAGGCAAATTTATCAAAAACAAAAAAGCTTTAACGAGGTCTTTTAATTTCGTTTATCGCTTAAAAAACAAAATAAATTCATATTTGATGGTCCGTATGAACAAAATTTTATATTTAGTTTAATAAAATAATGTGAATTTATGAGAGGTTAATTTTTCTTTTGAAAATTTGGAATAAACTCTTGTATGTAGTATTTATTATGTATATAGAATTTTAAGCTATTACTATTATTTTTTATCAATAATATTTGATATAGCACTTAATAATTTATGCATGTACATTTATATTAATAAAAAATTTCTAAAACTCGTAGATTTATAAATATTAATAATAATATTATATTATAATAAAGAAAGATTAATTAAATTTTTATGAATAATAAAAGATAGTAAAACATAGTTAAAAATAAAATAAAATGTTTTCGATTTGATATTTTGAATAATTTTTTAAAAGTATTTTAATATTTAAATAAACTTATGATAATAATTTAATTGCTGTTATCATAAATGATTGAAAAAGTAAATATAACGTAATAAATTCCAAGTTTTTAATAGAAGTTCTCTCAAATATGAACATTTTCAATGATAAAGATTAATTATTAATACTGTGAGTGAGAAAGATTAAGTTCATACGCAGCTCGTATGCATCTTCATCAGAATTCAAATTGTATGTTTGTGCTTTATATTAAACAAAGCGAAGGTAACGTATTAGTTTCTTAGCATGTCTTCGTTCGCAGACGGGGAAACAGAAAGAGAGAGAGAAAGAGAGAAAGGAAGAACAATGGCAAATTTTGTATTTCTTCTTGCTTTTTTATTGGTATTGTAATCTTATTTACATTCGTAAAGCTACATTACATATATATCGTCGGCGCAATAATATGGCACACTCTGCTTTCTCCTCGGACACACATTTACAAGCACACGCATAAAAATTTTTGTTTGATGCTTTTTTTTATTTTTAATAGTTTTTAAAAATTACATTTTTATTTAATATAGAAGAATAATGAAATGGCATGTTTTTCGTCGCTTTTTTGCAGAGAAATTATCTTCGCGTGCTACACATCTGTTTTCAATATATGAACTTGAGTCATATGATAAGTTGTTATATGTGTATACATAGTTGAGCTGCACTTTGGATATTTGTTTAGTAAACACATAGAAATATGTTTGTTTTTATCTTGATGGAGAAATACATGTGCACCATTGATCTTACATTTGATTGTTCCGCGAAGGTGGAACCAAAATCATACGTAAGAGCGCGCGGTATTTTCTCTGGCACGACTATCGTCGCTTAATGGTAGATGTCTTGCATTTCTTGCAAAATTTTAGTTTATCTTCTTATCAACTTGTGTATGTGGATGTATGTACGTGTGTTTTTGTTTAATTTGGTTACGCTTTAGTAGTATTATATTAAATATCAGATCATATAAACGAACTTTACCTCTTTGCGTTTTGAAAATTGTAAACTGTACTTTACTAATACAACTGTAAGATTGCTAATGCTTACAAATCTATTCTTACTATGAACTTTTTTTTTAAAATTATATACTTACAAAAGTCATAAATCACATGTTAGGCTCTTTCTAATATATTACTTTTACACCATAGCAAATACTATTACGTTTACTTTCTGGGCATAGTAATACATAATCCGAAACAAAGATTTAATATTTATAAAATTAAGCAACTCATGAAACTCATCTATTTCGATTATTTAGTTTATTCAAGGAGTATAAAATCAGTGGTTGTAAAACACCCATCAAATTCGTAGATAGTATCAATTTCATGTAAGATTTACTCAAATCTATAATAATACTAAATTAATATATTAACTTTCAAATAAAATATCTTTCTGTAATATTGATTATTATAAAAGATTATTCTAGTATTAATTAATTGATTAAATATTTGAATAAATGTAATAAGATATAGATGAAACTAAAGAAATATTCTAAAACTCAAATGAAAATTCTTTTAAATACATTTACACGTTCGGAAATTACTAAGTTATAAATTTTTTAATATATATTAACTTGGGTGAATATTTTATTTTCATGTCATATAAAAATATATTATATAGAAATTAAATAGATTTTTGAGATCGTAATATGTGTTTACAACGATCCACATTATTATATTCTTTATATTTACAAATACATTTATTCGGTAAAATATTATAAATTTAAATTCAATTTTGAAATATGTATGAAAAAATTATATTTAAATCGAATTAAATTTAATTTTCAGCAAATAATAAAAAAATCATATCAATTTCTTGCAATATCTATAATACTATTAATTTATTAATTTAATTATGACTTCAAAGTAAAAATTTAATGTATTTCTGTAGATTATAATATTTACATTGTTCTACTATGAATATATTATTTTTCATAAAACTGTCTCTTGAAAAATTTGCATTATATAGGTAATTCACAGGTAGAAGTGCGTTTGTAAGATTTTTATTTGAATTTTAACTTTCAGCTACATTGAACCACTACAAGTTAATGCAGTTTTTGATCTTATCCTTAATTTTTTCGCGTTCTATTCTTAGTTATTCTATTCTTAACTTAAGTATTCTATTCTTCTTGACCGCTTTGCATGTAGTATAAACTTATATATGCCGATGTGAATGATATCAATAATGTCGTTTATACGCTATATACACTCATAAATTATTATTATAGTATCTTGAAAATATTGTTTATTTATTTTTGCCCGTCAACTAACATTACGTAACAATGAAATATATAATTAAGAACAATAAAAATATTTTTAAATAAATACTAAAATTATAATACATATTGACATACAAGATAAAAAATAAAGAAATCTTCTCCGTCAAATAAATATTCGTTAGTAATGAACAAATTCCTAAAAAAATATAAATACCTAAAAAATTATAAATGAAAAAACCTGTATAAAAGAATTATGTATAATAATAACTAAAAGTTGGAAAAACAAAAAAGATTGATAATGCCTATATCGCATTTTAATATTTATACTGAAATATTATCCCTTAGCAAACTTTTATTAAAATCAATTGCCTACTGAATAATTTAACTCAAATATACATACATATATACATAAATATATATATATATATATATATATAATGTAGTGAAATACATACCAATAAGTTTGAAAGGGAAATATTTTTTATCCTTCGGTAGTTAGTAATTTTTTTCTTAGGTGAAGTAGATAGTACATTATGAAGCAATTGTTATATTATTAATAAATCAATTCTTTTAGAAAACAATACAAAAGAAAAATGAAAATTCCAAAATTTTAAATATCTTCAGTACAATACAATAGGAATACATTTCTATTCCTATTGTATGAAGAGGAAATTAGAAGAGTAAAAATTTATTCCAACTGGATATGAAAAAAAATTACAGCATATACAGTATACATATATATAATATACATTATTGAATAAAAGGACTATTTGTACATAAAGAGAAAATGTAGTTTTATCTTTTTTATTTTATTTATAAAAGATAATTAATAATGAATCTATTAATATATAGAGATAATTTTAATGTTATAATCGCAATTTCTTGTTACTCGTTCAAAATTCTATTCTCGCTTTAAAACCATATTTCTCGAAAAAGTCTAGTTAGTATCTTACGACATGCGAAGTAAAAAGTTCTGAAAAATATGAATGCCAAATAATTACTTTACAAGTACAATAATTCCAACATTTTAATATTCTTATAAAAATTAAAAACTATAACTAATAATTTAGTTCATTATTTTTTATGAATTATTTTTAATATTATTATTTTTACTTATATTTTTAACATTGAAAGTATACTTATATTAACTAAAATTGATTCTAATTCGAAAGTAAATTTAAAAATAATAAAAACATCTAATTATTATATAATATGAAACATTAAATAATTTTAATGATTCATAAAAGTAAAAATCAAAATTGTACATTAAATAACATTAAATATTTATAATATTTTTCAATTTTCCACAATTTTTAAGATCTTTTCCGTTAACTTATCGTAAGGTAAACACGCAACTCAACATTCTGCTATTACAGATATTAATAATTATTCTATTCATGTGACTCAAACTGAAATACGCATGAAGCTTTGCTTTAGTAATAAAAAATATTAAAATTCGTAAGGATGATAATTTTTCTTCAATAAAAGTAGATTGAACAGTATAATAATGAATACGGAAAAATGAATTTAAACTCATGATAAGTGTCATATGTGAAATTATATTTTTGTACATACATTCTCAATAAATATTGTATATAATTTCCATGTTTTATCCGAATATTTTATATGTGATATAAAATATATACTTGAGAAATTCGATCCTGCAGAATGTGATTTACTTGATTTTTTTAAAGTCACATCCTATCCCTAATATTAGGCATTTTTCGCTTAATACTGTTTGTAGAGTTCGCCCATTGATTTATATAAATTACAAAGAAATTTCCTTTTATATTTGGTACATGAATTTTGAAACTTTTATCTTTTGTATAATTAAAATAAAAATATATATTTAAATTAAGAATATTTAAATATTGACGATTAAAACTATTATATATATATTAAATATAAAAATCATACAAAATTTTGTTTAAACGATTTTTAATTTATCCGCACTTTAGTATATAATATAATTTAAAAGATTTATTTTATATCGTTACATTTTTTTCTTACAAACGTTACATAAATATTTATATACTTTTTACATTATTTTAGCATAATTTAATCTTTTTAAAATTCTCCTTAATATTATAGAGTAAAATATTGATAATAATTATAATAAGGACAAGTACTTAGAATTAAAGTTTTATTTACTCAATTAAATTTATGTTATTAAAATGTATTATTGGCTCAATTTTATTTACAAAATATATAAACGTGAATCTATTATTTTTTACAATTAATAACTGAATCATACCATAATTTTCTATTTTTTAAGTTAAATTATTTAAGTATCTTAATTATATTATAAAAGAACAATTAACTGTGATAATTTGGAGATTATCTTTACATATCAAATAAAATATACAAGATGTATAGAATAATTTATTGCATTGCATTAATTAAATACTTTCTTTAAAAAAGTAAGTTAATTTATTGCTTTGATACATTATGTGCATATTATTTAAATATTATATAATATTAAGAAAATATAAAAAAATTTCAATGATTTGTAATCATAGAAAAAATTCAATATTTGAGAATTATAATAATTTAAAATTTTTGAAAAGCATAGTTGAGTTAGTAATACATTCACTTGATTGATCTAATATTATACTATATATTTCATGTAATTAATATATAATTAAAGTATTATATAATTGAAAAAATTGTAAATATTAAATAACATATAAAAATCATATGGGCGAGCTCTGAAAAATCGTGAAATGCTGCATTCTTAAGTTCTTGGGAAGAAACAGTTGTGTACTTTAGGCCTTGGGGAATTGTATCTCGGTTGCAGTATCCTAGGGATGTACCTGTTCGGGGGTAAGTTTTGCATGTGGGCAGACCGGAGTCGGCCCTGTACCTGTGCCGAGGTGGTCTCGCGCCACCCGTTGTGTCGCTGTGATCGCAAACATTTCAACGACATCGTCTGGGCACTTGTAACCGTTTTTCAGGTATCACTGTTCCCTTTTTTCAGTTACATTTTATACCTTTCTCTTTTTAAATCTGTATTTCTTATTCTAACTCTTTTCACCTTTGTTTGTATCTCTCTTTCTCTCGCTCACTTATACTCGAATATTCAACTCGTCTTTGTCACTTCCAACTGATCTGTAATACACAATTTAATAATTTTCTAAAACTGAATCAAATCAAATTGTTTTATCATGTACAAAATTTAGTTTATTAAGTCACATAAATGCTAATGAAATATAATGCAATTTATTTTCAACTACGTTTAATAAATTTTCAAATATTTCTGAATTTTTAATTTAATTTATACTATAGTAAGTTCTTATTAAAAATAAACATTCATATTTCCATTAAAATTTAACTATTTCTTTGTGAAGAATTAATTTTCTTTATAAAAGATGTATGTTAATTAAAAAAGATAATAAATTATCTTATTCATAGTGAAACATTTTTCACTTTTTTTAATAATAAATTAATGATAAAAAATATATTTTTTCCTTTATAAAATTTATTTTATATAGGAAGAATTCATTAAAACTTTTCAAATTTCTTTAATTATTTACGTATTTATGATTAATAAATTAAGTATGTGATTATTGATATAGTTTTTGTGCAATTATAAAAATTATTGCTACAAACAAATTTCTTTCACTATAATTTTGCTAATAATGCATAACTTTCAATATTTATTACTTTTATTTACACTCATCCTTACTTTATAACTAATGTTTATATTAAGATAAAGGAAAATTTCTTATTTTTTATTTGTATTCCAAGTTCTAATATATCAAATTATATTTTTAATTTTCAGTTATAAAAAGGAACGAGTTATCAATTGCATAAATTTTATTTAAACTAAAATAATTAAGATTTTTTATACTCTATTTTATACGATGATAATTAATACTTCTAGTTTATTAAAAGATAAATTTCATTTTTCTGAATCGATAATTATACAAAAAATAAGCATTATAAAATTCTATAATACTATGTGATTTTTTAACCTATATTTTACGTATAGTGATAGAGCTGATATGTTATCAGTTCACATTTAGAAATTGTTCGTGTTTTAGATATATACGCGTACGTGCAGATGAAAAATGTGTACTATACAGAGTAGAGCTCAAATTTATGACGATTTTATGAACTGTGTATATCGTGCTTTATTATTTTCTTAGCTAGAAGTTATATCACAAAAGGATTCTCGTGAGTATTTTTTAAAGAATTTTTTATACTGTTTTATTATTATTTTTATTGCAAGATCATTAACATAAATCTTACTGGTTAATGTATATTATACATACTTTCTCTTTAATTATTGGAATATTTAATTTTTATACAAGTTTTCAATATAAATCTTGCTTTGTAAATAAACGCTTCATCGTGCTTATTTTAAACTTATCGATTTTAAAAACTATAACCATCCTTTTCATAGCTCAAATTGTAGCTTTAAGAAAAATTGATTTGAAAAAATAATTATGAAAAAGTGTACAATTTTTTTAAATCTTCTTATCTTTCAATCTCAAATTTCTTTAGGGACGATGCGCTACTAGTCGCTGAATGAAAGTTCGATTTACCTTATATGTTATTTCAACTTAAATGACTTCGTTGAAAAAAAAATTTGTTTTAATAACTTGGAGTAATATTGAAAAATATGAACGATCTTTTTAAAATATACTGCAAGATAAGCAATTTAATTTGTTATTACTGCATCTGTATTTAAATAAAATTGATAAAAAAACATTGTCTAACTATAAATAAGAGAAAAATGTATAATAAAAGATAAATCGAACTTTAACACATCAATAAAAGATGTTAATCCGAGAATTTCATTTTTTTCTCATTTCTATTCAGATTTTAACACAAGAGGATTGGAACGTTGTTCTATTTAACGGAATGCAGAAAACATCTCACTGGGCGGCTCTATATTTCGTTGCTCTAATGACCTTTGGTAACTACGTACTCTTCAATTTGCTAGTTGCTATCTTGGTGGAGGGCTTTTCTTCTGAGGTAAAACCAAATTGAAAACGTGTATAAAAGGAAATTTTAATTTTTAAAACTTCTTTTACATAGCATCAAAATTTTCAGCATATATTTTTATGAATAAGCACTGAATAATTAATCAGTGTATTAATTAATTAAATTTTTTATGCTTTCTAAATTGATAAAATGAATATACTCGTAGAATGTTTTGTAAATATAAAATATTTCCTCTTTCTCTAACTTCTCTTTCAACTCTTATTTCATATAATTTCAGAGGAATGAAAGGCGTGAACGCGAACAAAGAGAATTAGCGAAACTTGCGGCAAAAGAAGCAGGTAGTGAAGAAGGATCTTCAAAAATATCGCGATCTCATTCTATTACTGATAGTGATACATATACGCAGGTATAAAATAATTTTTTTATTTATCTATTTTACTTTAATATAATAGTTATAATAAAGTTTAAATAATATTAATAGATCAAATGAATTGATTTTTAATGCTTGAATTTGTAGAACTAGTTCAATTTAAAACGGAAGATTATCCGTACATAAAACATTACTTCAAAATAATGGTTAAATAATAAAATGAATTGTTTGTAAAAAGTTAAATAATACTCTTTTAAGTGTTGCTAGATATCAATTTGTGGTAGTCAATTTTACACAATTTTGATTAAAATATAATTATTAAGTTAACAGTATTTTTAAAACCTCGATTTTTAGTTTTCACTATAATTTAATATGTTAATAAATATGTTTTTTCATTATGATACACATAAATAATAAATATAAAGAAGAAATATTTAAAAATCTTTTTGATTAAAATTATAACATAAAATTAAAAATTATTCTAATTTATAGTTTTTAATGGTTTTTATTTTTGTTTTTATTTTTTTCGACAAATCATTGAAAATTAATTTTATTTCAATTATTTTTTCAATTTCTTTAATTTCAAAACTTAATATACAGTAAAAACATATATTAAAGTATATATTCAATTAATAACTGTTTATTTTAAAAGATTTTTAAAACGTTAAATTTTTCTATAAAATGTCTGTCTTAAATAATTTTAATCGTATAAAATTTTTCAATAACATTTTCAATCTTAAAAAAAATTTCTTATGAATAAAATATTTAAAATCTATTAATACATGGAAATTTATAATAAACTAATCATGAACTAAAAAAGAATTTTATATCGATATTAAAAATAAATATCTTTTGTTTATCAGTAATGAAATTAATCAGTTATTTTTATAACTAACAAGTATATTGATGTATATGTACCGCTCCTGATCACTCATCTTTACAAGGATCAAAAGAACTCTTGGCAGAGTTGCGACGACTTGCGTAAGTACAAGGATAACTATAGTCGTGAAAAGCGCAACCAACACATGTGGAAACATCATCGAGTTGATGAACCCAAATGCAATATTCAGAAGGAAAGTAAAATGATGGGTAGCAGTGTCGGGACACAACCCCCTATCATAACTCATACGGCCGCCACGCCTCAAGACTCGCCTAATACAACTCTCGACACCGGCTATCGAGATCTTAATTTCCGTGCAATTTACCCAACAACCTTATCAATAGAATCGATCGATCGATCATCTGTGAGTCAATTTAGCCCTAATTTTTCTTGAATTTCTGATAGAAAGTATAATAGTTAATAAGATATTTTAAACAGAATATTTGTTTGTAGATTGTAATTATGATATTATACATTATCATCTTCAATTATGAATACATAACTAATCTATTAATAATTGTATATCTAATTATGCTTCAAATTGATTTTTAATCTTTAAGTTTTATTTTTCTTAAAACGTTAAATATTTTTTAATAAATATTATCATCAATAATAATTATGATTTATTAATTTATTATCATTATTTATTATTAAATTAATAAGAATACTTTATTAAACATATGTTTAATATTTAAGATTATACACAAAATACATCTAAATTTTAATTCGAATACTATACGCATAATTATACTAATTAAGGTTTGAATAACTTCAATTTGTAATTTTATATATATCTTTTTTGGATATTTGTATTTTTACATATAAAATTTTCTAATCTATTTATAATATTCTAACTATAACAATTTTATAATTTTATAATAATTGCAGATTAAAAAGAGTAATGTTTTGAAATAGTTTTGGTTTTAAAATAAACTATTTGCTGTAGTTAAATGTACTTAGTTTGTTCTAATATATATATATAAATAATGAGCATATAGATAATATAATAAAAGGGTATAAATAATTTAAAGGTGTCGACAATTAAACGTATGATGACATATATCTTTGTTTTTTCATAAATATATTTTTATTTTGTAATAAATTTATTGTAGTATTTAAATACTAAATTAGAAAATATTATTAAAAATTCATTTTTTCATTCATACAAATTCTGTAAATGTAAATTGAAAAAGGGAATGACCTTTTATACCTCTATTTTAAAATTATAGATATTTATAAAATAATAGTTTAATAAATTTCATTTAATTTTTGATCAGTTATATACAATTTAAATATATATTATTAATTGAAGTCCTACAAAATTTTCATAAATTAACAACTATACCTATTTAATATTATATATAAAATTATTAAGAATCTTAATCATAAGAAATTAATTCATTGATTATATGTAGAGTCAATGCAGCGTTTACTCGGGTTTTTTAAAACTACCAGACAACAATAATAAAATAGCAACAAATAATTTAGTCAGTCAATCTTCAAGGCGAATTAGCCTCGTTACTGCTGCTATTAATTCTTCCACATCGAGAGAATCTTCTAGCACAAGGTAAAATAATTTTTTTTTAATTTTATTCAAAATAAATTTTTAATTATTATTCAATATCATTTTCTTCAAAGCTACTCTTTCATTCGTGAATTATTTCTCTCTTATGTTTTCAAAACAGAAGAATTAACATATACTTGACATATACATTATTTAGTTATTAATTAAATTATTTAAATTATAAATATACTTACAACGTTTAAAATCTTATGAGTTTAATCGATTAGAATAAAGGAATAATTTTCTTGAAATAAATGCAATAATAAGCTATAAAAATTAGCTAATAGAATACTTTAACATATTATTATTAGTCTACCAAGGATTCAAAGAGGATATTCTTGGCGCTTATCAAGGCCTTCTTTAAGGAGAAAAAGGTGGTCTCAATGGGAAGATGAGCCATTAGGACGAGCTGTGATCCTTAATAACGGAAGAAATAACGTGGAACACAAGTCCTTGTACGTTCTTTTATATTTTAAATTAATATGGTTTATTATAATACTTTTTATTTTAACCAAAAATTAAAAAATAGTATATTATCTCGTCTAAAATAGGAAAATACAAAAAATCTAATACCAATCCACTCAATTTCTTAAATTAAATACCTTACTTTTTCATAAGATTTGGTTTATTTTTTTAAAAGTACAAATTTATTATATATATATATATGTATGAAATATTATTGAATAATTATTCTATAACATTTTTCAAATAAATGAAATTAATATGAAATAATACTGTATGTATTGATGTTTATATATAATTAGAATTCAAGCGGTTAAAAGTATTTATTTAAATTAATTATAAAATTATAATTTTATTTTATATTATATTGAAAAGAATATTCCTCAATTTTTTTGTAAGTTATTCTAATTACTTCCTTCAGAGCAAAACTTAGAATTAAAACTTATAAAATATTAAAAATCTATAATTTTTAGAAATTTATTACGATTTAATAATATTATTCTATTTGTAATTATTTATGGCAATTTAGAAGTTGCGGAGATTATACTAATTACAATGGTGGATATCTTCACGGTTCCATAAGAAATGATACTCAACGTGATGTACCGAATAATCGCACAACTGCCGTGACATCCAATAATTATAGTCTTAGTCCGAATAATTCTATAAGAAGTGGAAGATCTTCTATCCATAGATACACACCAACATCAAATCAAGTAACTATTAAAAAATAAAATTAACATAAAATCTTGCAATGCAATAATTAAAATGAACAAAAATGTAATTGTTATAAAGAGAACTGAACTAATTACCACTACATAAAATGTCGGTCTACGCAATATAAAACATTCAATCTCGTTTAATTTCAGATACGTTGGACGGACGATCTCTCACGCAGAAATTCGTTACGCAGCTTCGACAGCATTCAAGCTAGGAAAATTCTGCCTTTTGACGATGGGCCTCTGAGTTCGACGCCTAGGACAATCAATAATTTGACCATTGAAACTGGCCCGCTTCCACGAATCAAACGTCTCCCAGAGGAAGAAGCTGAGCAAAACTCACGCACTAGTGAGCATACACCCCCATCCAATGGTCACGGAAGTGCAAATAGTATCGAACGTATCAAAAAAATTTTTATGTTCTTCGAGCCTAGAGGATGTCTTAAAGAACACGACGACTACTCCCTTTACTTATTTCCTCAGAATAATAGGTTCGATTTTTCCCTTAATTTTTTAATTCTCGAGAAATATTAAAGATTTTTGTAGATGATTATAACTTTGCTCACAAGTCACAAAAGAACTACGTATTTATAAACAAATGCTAAATAGTAGTTAATTATAAATATAAGTAATAAATATAATAATTATTGGAATTTTAAATGAAGATATTTATTTAAAAACTATGCTAACTTTTAATTCTACTCGTTTAAAATGATATATAGAATTGAAATATATCAATATACTTTTTTATCCATATGTTCATATATAATCATCACATATAAAGTATTTTACAATAAAATGTTTCGAATTCAAGAACATCAGCACTGAATATACGTCTATCAATTTTTATATTTTTGTGTTTATTGGTAAACAATTAAGCTTTAAATATTTTATTGAATATAGTATTTTTGAACTTCCATTATCATTATTATACTTAAATTTAAATATTAAATATTAACATACATTTTTACATAATAACATAGGTTTATTATTAAATTAAGTACTTTTATAATAGAAAAATATTTTTCATTTTTAGTAGAAATAATCCTATTTTTAATTAGTGTTAACTTTCAAATTTTTTTGTTTAACGATTTTAATTTAAGGAACTATTTTGTTACAGAAAATTTTTCAAAACTATTTAAAAATTTATTTTACAGATTCCGTATTTTCTGCCGTTGGTTTGTTGAACAAAAATGGTTTGACAATGTAGTACTGTTATTTATCGGTTTAAATTGTATAACATTAGCAATGGAACGACCAAATATTCCACCCGATAGTAGAGAGAGAATTTTTCTCGCCAGTGCCAATTATATTTTTACTGCTGTTTTTGCCGTGGAAATGTTTGTAAAGGTAATATTCTTTTTTTCTTATACACCACTGTAATTAGAAAAGAAAATATTGAAAATAAATATTTATTTATGTAATAAATTATAATTGAATCATGATATTAATTGTTAATCAATTAAGTTTTCAATTATTTTAAATATTATTTTACTCATAACATTTTATTTTAATAATAATAAATATAAAGATTATTAAAAAAATATAAAACTAATTATTTTAATTTTTATTACGCCGCACCAGATTCGCGACTCTCGAAAATCGCTTACAAATGTACGTCACACTCTGGTTTCATTTTTTATTTTATTAAAAGAAAATTCAAGAACTTATCTGAAGTTCTATATTTCCATCTTACAAATGTTTAATTTTAGTTTCCATTTAAAATATGGATGATGTCTCGAGATTGACGCGTATCGAACATCGTACAATTCCCAATCTCCACATCATTGTACTTTATGTCCATAGACTTCTTTACTTAACTTTTTCTTTAGGGCTTTCTTGCATTTTAAATACTCCTCGAAATCTGTTTTGCAAAAGCGATATCTTTCTTTATTTTTTCTTTAATTTTTACTCAATAATTATCGTTCACTGTTCACGTGGTTTATATTATGAACATAAATCTTTAATAACACCTATTTCAGATATATTTAATGCATTCTATTTACTATGAATTTACATAAATAATACTTTAAATAATATTAATACGTCACATTTTCATAAATATTATTTTCTATATCAACATTTTATGATAGTTTAATGATTTTTAAAAAAGGATATTAAAAGTCGAGTGAATCAATTAAACTTTGAAGAAATTTATAAAAATGAATTTTATAAAAAATCTTATTTTAAACTTGAATACTACTTTTAGCAAAATAAAATATATTTTCAAAAATGTAATTTTTGATTTAAGTAAATTCTTTCTTTAAAGATTTTAAATATTTTATGTTTACAATAAAAGTAAAAACGTAGTTAAATAGTTTTTAGCTAAGATAATATTACATTTTATTCACTATTATTATTATTCTTTACTATAATAAAGTTGAAAATAAGTATTTGTTAGGGTATTATTAAAAGTCAATTCATTTGAAAATACAAATAAATAAATACAAATTTATCTAAATAAAATTAAGGTAGATATATTTGTTTTTATTAAATTATATTCAATTATTTGTTACGACTAAACTACGAAATTTCTTTTTTAAAACAAAAATTTTATGTTTTAATTAAAAATAAAACTTGTCAAAATCATTTTTAAAATGCTTAACATTATTTATAACATTTCCAGTCAATATTGATTATTATTTATACTTAAATGGTTGATATGAAATTAGTTTAAAATAATAATAAAAAACTTTTTACTTTTATCTAATTTTCTAAGACATAATTAAAAAAATCATATCTAATTTAATCAAAAAGTAATTTCTTGTTGAAATTAAATTGCTATTAAATAATTCTTACAAAATATAGCTTATAATTAATTTCACAGATATTTTATTTTATATTTACTTATTTATTAAATATTTTTAATAGTCTGTAATGGTCTATAACAACTTAATATTTATTTTCATAGTATTATAAAAAATTATTAAAAATTTTTTTATTTTAGTGCAAATTTGTAAAAATAATATTTAATATCTAAATTGCAATTGAAAGAAAAATAACATTATTTATAATTATTACTCACAAAAAGCTCTGAAATAAATATTTATATATCAACTAATAATATCAGATACGTAACACATAATAAATCTATAAATAAAATAAAAGAAAATAAAGTCTGTGAATCGAATCTTTTCAAAATCTTAGCAGAATACTGTCTAAAATCATCAAAGATGAGGCATAAATATTTTTTCTTGTATTTCTGCAACATGCATTCGTTACAATTATAGGTTGTTGCAACAGGGATGTTGTATGGTACCAATGCTTATTTTACATCAGGATGGAACATAATGGATGGATCACTAGTAGTAATTTCTATAATCGATCTTGGTATGTCCCTTCTTTCTTCAAGCAGCCCCCGGATATTTGGTATATTGAGGGTACGAAATCTTGATTACATTATTATAATTCATGACAACCAAAGATTTTCTATTTCATTTTTATAAAAATATTAAAAACCATTCTAATATTTATCTTACTACTTATATATTAAAATTAATTATATTTATAAATAAAAAATAATTTTAGAGTGACTAATAGATAATATGTTTTTATCACATTGTTATAGGAAATGGTGTAGTCTTTTAACTAAGCTAATTTTTTTATGCAAATTAATAAATTATATTTTCCTTAAATTATACATATTTTTAATATGAACTTTCACTTTTTTGACGACAGGGAAAATGTTCACTCGTTTTAGGTATTAATCTTTTCTTTAATTATGTTGAAAAATAAGGCAATTCACTAAGGACATTATTGAGACAACAAAACTTCTCTTGTATGCGTAGAGAAAGATGCATTCTTTTAAGCCATAAATCCTTCCCGTAGTATTCAAGTGAATTACTTATGCTTATATATTAAATAGTAAAAATAAGCAGTATGTACTTAGATAAATAAAATATATTTCATGAATAAAATCCATTTTCAATATTGTTAAATTTTGTTTCCTTTTGAAGAAAAATTTAAATTTAAATACTAATATAGTACTTTATAAATGGTACAAAATTAAAAAAATTTTTTTAGTATTTTTTTAATATCAAAAATCCAGGTAGTTTTATAAGTTTACTAAAAAATAATATAAACTATTTATTTCTTATTATCATAAAATGCATCATTTTGGTACTTAATCTATAATAATGAAATCATTAGATATGTTAAGTAATTATTTTAAGATTGTAGAATTCAAGAATTTTTTAAATTGTTTAAATTTTTTGTTACTCTAATACTGATTAGGTTTAATAAAATGTGATTATAAATTAAAGAAAAATTGGATTTTTAATGTTATATAAAATAATAAAACTATTGTTTATTTAATATAAAATATTGTATTAATGCGAATAATTTTACTTTTATATCGTTACTAAAAATGAGTAATTTTAGTTTCTTGATTAATATTAATCAAATTCTAAATAAAATTATGAAATAGTAAAGAATATTATGCTAATATAAAAATCTAATTTATACAATTTAATCATATAATAGTTCAGTATGACAATATAAAATAATATCAAAGTATCGTATTTAAATTTCGTAAAAAAATTCTTTAATATAAATTATATTATATTATGTTTAAATTTTGACAAAACATTAGGTGAAAATTTATTTTAATATCTTACGTCAAAATTTTTTTATACTTTATAATAATCAAAATAATTAATTAAAAAATCAAATTTGATGTCTAAAGCGTTGTTTAGATTTTTAATAATATCATATGCAGAATTAATATTAATGGAACGTATTTTATATTTTGCATAAAATATATAAATCATAGGTTATATAAAATAGTTATATTTTTTATCGAATATAGTCATAAAATATTATTATAAAATATTGTTTATATATATCATTTTTATTATTGTTCTGGAATTAACTTTGCTAGCTATGTGTACACTTTAAAGAAATTGATGTTACTAATTGATATTTACTATTCAATAAAATATATAAATTGAGGTATTATGAAATGGGTTGTAGTGAGAGTAATTTCTGTATTTGACTTCCAGGTTTTCCGATTGTTGCGATCATTGAGGCCACTGCGTGTTATAAATCGAGCGCCTGGCTTAAAGCTCGTCGTGCAAACACTTTTGTCATCACTACGACCTATCGGTAACATCGTTTTAATTTGCTGTACATTCTTCGTTATCTTCGGTATCCTTGGCGTACAGCTGTTCAAGGGTGCGTTCTACTACTGTGATGGTCCAGATATCAAGAATGTGCGCAATAAAACGGACTGTCTGTCTAACAAACGCAATCTATGGCTTAATAGGAAGTACAACTTCGACGATCTTGGCAAGGCTCTCATGTCCCTCTTTGTACTTTCCTCGCGTGACGGATGGGTGAACATCATGTATACGGGTCTGGATGCAGTTGGGGTTGATCAGCAGGTATGACTCTTCATATTATAGAGGCTTTAACTTTTGTTTGCATTATCTAGGTACGTGGATGACTGTCATATGAACAAAATTTTTATATTTTTTTCTTAAGAAAGCATATTCCTAATTTTAAGAAATATAACTCTTGACATCAATCTACATACATGGCAATCGTATAAAGTAAAATTAATACAATTTATAGATTTAACGTTATTTAATTATAAAATTATAATTATGATTATTAATGAGTATTTAATGCTTTTAGTTTGTATCATTACTTTTTTATTTTTCAAAAACTTATTTAAGATATATTTTTCTTGAAAATATATTTGAATAAATATTAAATTGAAATCAAAACCTTTTTTAAAAACATTTTTTGGAACTCTTATATATCCTTTAGAATAAAAAAATAGTCGATAAATAAATTTTATAATTTTATTTATTTATGTGTAATACTATATTTCTCCGTTGTCGATTATATTTTTTAGTAATTTTCTAACAAAATAAATATTATCAAAGAATGATTAAAATATATAAATATAAATTTTTTACAAACGAAAATGTGAAATATATATATATATATATATCGCATATATGTATTAAAAATTAATTGTCTAGAATTTTTATTTTAAGAAAATAATTTCTTTGTTTAAGATATTTCTTATTATTTTTGAAGAAAATTAGAAATATAATTAGTTCAAAGAAATGGATTCTTAATAGACAAATTATTATACCTTAACTAAAAAAATCTGTTATTCATAATTTAGTACTTATAAAAGAATTACTAATATTTTCAAAAGATTTTTGAAAAAAGTTATATACAATATCAAAAAATAATCTTACTTTTAAAACTATAATTTGATACAAAGAAAATTTTTATATTGGATAGATAAATTAATAACAGTAAATTCAATCTTAAAATTGTTTAAAAAGTAAAAGTTTTATGCAACAACTTTTTAAACTTAAAGTAAAAATTATTACGATAGAATAATTATAAATACTTTATTAAAAAAATGTTTATATTTTAAATAAAATGGTAAATCACATAAATAAAAATAGAAACTTACATATTAAAATAACAATGTTTTGTTTTAACACGATAAAACGGTTAAAAAAAATACATTTTAATTTTTCATGGATGATCAATATTAATGATTTCTACCTTTTATAATAATAATTTATGTATATGATATTTAATTTTGTAATAATATCTAATATTGCAATATTAAAAACTTAATGTTAAATATTTTTCGTTACTATTTTAATAATTCACATAAAGAATTTTTCCTATAATTATAAAAAATATTGATATAATTTTTTAAATTGTTGCAGTCAATAGAGTTTGTAATAATTTGTTATTATAATTAAATAACAGTTTGAATTTATTTTAAATTAACTTAATAAAGAAGTTAAATACTTTGTGAATATAATTCGATAAATTAAATTTAAAAAATTAAATAAAACCAACATATTATTTAATTATATGACACGGTCTTTTTTCTTTAGCCAATAGAAAACTATTCAGAATGGAGGTTGCTATATTTCATCGCTTTCATCTTATTAGTTGGATTTTTCGTCTTAAATATGTTTGTTGGTGTAGTTGTTGAAAATTTTCATCGATGCCGAGAAGAACAAGAAAAAGAAGAACGAGTAAGAAGAGCTGCTAAACGTGCATTACAAATGGAAAAGAAAAGAAGAAGTAAGTTATTATTTTTCCTTACAAACAACTAAAGAAAATTTATCGAAGATTATATATTATAATGAGCTATTATAATAATTGTTCATGAATAACAATGAAAAAATTATTATTTTATTATATTATGTATTAAACAAGATGAATGGTAATTTATATATAATTTAAAATTTATGCATTATATTTAAGTAAAGAAAATTTTAATTTTTTAATAAAAATCAGTAATTCTGTAATTATAATTAATTACTGATCTTACAAGCCTATTTATTATTATAGATATATAATAATGATCGTGATATTTAATTTAAACTATATTAATATTCTTATAATTACAGAAATGCACGAACCGCCTTATTACACTAATTACTCAAAATCTCGTCTCTTCGTCCACAATGTTGTTACATCTAAGTACTTTGATCTT
Source organism: Dolichoris vasculosae (assembly GCA_018907195.1). Taxonomy (NCBI): domain Eukaryota; kingdom Metazoa; phylum Arthropoda; class Insecta; order Hymenoptera; family Agaonidae; genus Dolichoris; species Dolichoris vasculosae. The sequence goes on along the minus strand of JACCHY010000002.1, from coordinate 3,939,328 downwards.
GCGATAGCGGCTGTAATTGGCTTAAATGTCGTTACAATGGCAATGGAATTTTATATGATGCCTAAAGCCTTGACCTATGCTTTAAAGATATTTAATTATTTTTTTACGGCTGTTTTCATTCTTGAATCTTTCATGAAGCTCCTGGCTCTTGGACTTCATCTATATCTGAAAGACAAGTCGATAACACATATTATTTTTTACGTAATGATATTCTTTATTTTCAAAAAAATTGTACATGAACTATGCTTTTACAGGTGGAATCAACTAGACATTGGTATAGTAATACTCTCGGTTGTTGGCATCGTTTTAGAAGAAGTAGAGTCTAAAATAATTCCAATAAATCCAACAATTATCCGCGTTATGAGAGTTTTGAGAATAGCTAGAGGTTAATTTTTATTTATCAAAGTCAACTTTTATTTTTTATTTTGAAATAAATTTTTATAAAACTAGAATAATATATTGATTTTCAGTATTGAAGCTATTGAAAATGGCAAAAGGGATACGTGCATTGTTGGATACGGTGATGCAAGCATTACCACAAGTAGGAAATCTTGGTCTCCTGTTTTTCCTTCTATTCTTTATATTTGCTGCGCTTGGAGTCGAACTTTTTGGACGATTAGGTATATAATAATATAATTATTTTAAAAATATATTCATTTTATATATAATAATTAATATTTTCTGACATATATGTATAAATTAATATTTATTTATAAATATTTACGTTATAAAATATAAGTTTTAGTAATCTACAACTTGGTAGAACTTAGTGTATTAGTAACTTATGAAGAATTTCGCCATTCCATAGCAATATCTATTTATGCGTGCAAGTGTGTGTGTGAAAAATTAAACCATTTCGCGATAAAATTCAGTTATCTGGTTTCAAAATTGATTCATATAATTTTATATTAAATTGTCTAAAATTTAACATTAAATTTATTTGATTAGAAATTATACGCGATTAGTGAATATTAATATTTTAAGTTAGTATCTTAAGAAAAACGTTAAAAATATTTCATTAATATATAAAATTATTTATTTATAATTTTATGCATATAAATTAGAAGTAAAATATACTGAATTAAATTAAAACAAACCTATATTTTAATAGATTATAACAAATTATAATAAAATTTATGCAGTTTTCTTATTCAACAAAAAATCTTTTTAATACTTTCTATTTTTTGTATTCTGAAGTAATTTATTCTTTTTTTTAATATATATATTTATTATAATGATTACCTCTATTAATATCATTGGATCGATAAATTTATTTCTTAAATTTATAATAAGTAAATATTTATTCAAATTAGTAAAGTAGTTGAGTAAATTCAATATTTTAATATTTAGTTAAAATTAATTTGATACACGTAACAGCCTTTGATGTAATGAATAACGAAATATGAATTTCATATTATCTACAGAATGCAGTGACTTGAAGCCATGTCAAGGACTCGGTGAGCATGCACATTTCAGCAATTTCGGTATGGCTTTTCTCACACTTTTCAGGGTAGCAACGGGCGATAATTGGAATGGCATAATGAAAGATACTCTCAGAGATAATTGTGACGATGCCGCAGACTGTGTAAAAAATTGCTGCGTCAGCAATGTTATAGCGCCCATATTCTTCGTTATTTTTGTTCTTATGGCACAGTTCGTTCTCGTAAACGTCGTCGTAGCTGTTCTCATGAAACATCTCGAGGAGAGTCATAAACAGGTAAACAATGTTTTATATATGAGAAAATAGTTTAAGATTTTTAAAGTTCACTTATTTTCTCTTTATAAGAAAATAATTGAATTAATTAAGATAACAATATTTATTCATAGAAACAAATTCTAAAAGTAATTCGAAGCTATATGATGCACTCCTATAAAATTTTTATTACTGCAATAATTTGATTAAAAATAGGTTCAAATAACGAGAGCATAAATAAAAAAAAAGATAGTATACAATTTAAAATATCAATTAATTTTGTTATTGTTTGTTTAATTGTATAAAAAAAGCTAATATAATTTGCACAGAATTACTTTATTTTATTTTATGAGTTTATTCTTAAATTCAATGTTTAAATTTAAATATTTCAATAATTTTAATTTAATGAGGAAATGTTATAATAAAATTTAATTTATTTTTATTGAAACTATATGAATATATAAATGATTTATGAATAATTCAATTTGTTTTAGTCAAAAGAGAATAGTTTAAAAAATAAAGTTTAAATCTAAATTTATATAAATGATATATTTTACAAATAATTTTTAATATTCTATCAAACAGTATTTTTCTCTTTAACTTTCTTTATAATAACAATAAATTTATGTAATTAAAAATATTTGAATACTATCTATAATGAATTATTTAAATTTTAAATCATGCATAGAGTATATTTACATTTTAAATAAGAATATATAACTTTTATACATAAAACTATTCGATTATTTAAGATGGAAGATGAGCTAGATATGGAAACGCAACTGGAACGCGAATTCGCGGCTGAACAAGAAGAACTTCTCGAGGTGGAAGAAGTGGAAGAAGACGAAGATGAGGATGACGGTACCACAAAAAAGAACAAGGAAGTATTGATGGATAAGTCTGAGAAAAATGAGGAGCTCGATCAAGAAAGAAGTAATGAATTTCTCAAAACGCGACCGGGACTATCGAAGGTCAGATCACTGCCTTCAAATTTCACATACAATCCACCAACTGAAATAGAAAAAACTACAGGTAAAGTCTACGAGATCGGGATTTTGTTCATTTTTTTCATTCATACTTTTAATTATTTTTACAAATTGTTAAATCATTATATTTCATATTCTGCTACTAATAAAGATTTTTTAAACTGATTTTATTTTCTAAAAAATGTAATTTACAGTTAATAATTTTTACGACTTCAATGATAAATTTTTATTTTTTGAAATTTATATCTTAATACGACTCTATTGAAGGTAAAATCAATAAATATCCAGATTTCTTATTTCGGATATTTTACGTTATCAGTTATATTTCATAAGTATAATAAAATTTATAATTAAAGTCATTTTTATCATTTATCTATATATCATTTTTCTATTATCAATAAAAATTTTCTGAAGAAAAACGCAAAAATAGAATATCAAACGTGTTGAATATTTTTTACTATAATATTTACGATATAAAAATATATGATAAACTGTATAGATAAGTTTGTTTTTATTAAAAATATCATCCGTTTTAAAAATTTTTATTCATTTCAAAGATATTACTTTTCTTATCTTTATATATAATTTATTTTATAAATAATACTTCTTATTATAATGAATATATATTTATGTACTTTATTTCTGTATGATAATATGTGATAATAAATAATTAAACAAAAATTGAAACACGAAACTATTATATAAAATATACATTACAAAAACTTCATCACTAAAAAGAACTCATAATTCATTAATTTAAGTTTTAGTTTAATATATTTGTCGATTGACACAATCATCTATTAAAAATTTAAAAAAATAAAAATATCTAAAATTAGAAGTATCTTTTTTCTACTTATAAAAATTGAAATGTTTTCTAAATTATATCTATATTGCTAACTTTGCGCTCACCTAACATCACAAACCATGCACTAGCCTTTCGCAAGAGATATTTTTGAGTGTACACAAAAACCTTATTGTAAAAAAAAAAGGAATAAAGAAAAATATTAATAAATACAATTCTTATTTTAAAAATCAACAGAAGCATCTGTATTAACAATGGACGAAAGTCGACGCTCCGTGAGTCAACAGCGCTATAGTATCGCCAAACCCTCAAAATTTAAAGTCAAGCGTCATCAAACTGTTCACTCTCAGCATCGTCAGGGTGTCATATCATCGACGCCACCTATGCATTTTGAAGTTGCGGAGTTCATATGCAAGCCAGCTAGCAACTTGTGCGTGCCGCGAATAATACCTCAGCACGGTTCTTCCTCATCCTCGATGTCGATGACCCACAACAGCGTCAAATACCTAATGCACTCAAACGTATCCGAGAACAGTCGCTCCTTTTTAAGCGTTACTTCGGCCTCGAGACCTATCTCTGTAGAGTCCATGCTCCAACATAAACCCTCCTGCAATTCGACCTCAAGTGTCATCGCAGACACAAGCGATAGTTGTATGCACAAGAATTATCTGTATCCGGTTGCGGATTTTAGTTCAGCTAAGGCCAGAATACCTACACCCGAGTTTTATTCTTCGGATACCAGTCCCAGGTTTATAAATTTTATTTAAAAAGTTTTGCTTTAGTCGATACTAATCGCGGGTATATTCCTTGAAATTTTTATTTTTAAACTAAAATGTATAAATTTTTTGTTAAAAGTATTTCAGAAAAATCACAAATTTATTTATTTGTACGTTTAAAATATGGTAAACGATATTTAAGTCAATTATTGATTTTTTCTAAATAATAACCTTTCTTTAAATATATCAAATATAAATATTTTTTGTATATTATATTTTACTCGATATATATGAATTGAGTTAAAAGTTTCATATCAGTGGACAGATTACTTTAATACTTATTTAAAAATTTTTAAATAGTAAAAAAATAAAAAATAATTCAAATAAATTTTTGATCAAAGTTAATAATTTTTTTTTCAATGGCATAATTAGATATTAAAGATAGTAATACAACCTCTAAATAATTGTAGTGGTTCGAGATCGCCGAGCATATCGAGCTACGGTATCGGAACGGCAACGTACGTTCGACGTGACGTGACAAAGGAAGATAAACCGAATATCATGGAAAGTAAAGCTACACCTGAAGATTTAGATGTCCAGTCGGTAATCAATGAGAGGCGGCCCTCAAGATTTAAACCAATAGTCGCATCTTCATTTGCCTATAACCAGCTCTGTACGAAAGAGGAGCCCAAGCACAATGACGAGTGCCAGTATGTGAGCATCGGAGTTGGGCCGAGTTGTGTCGAACTTTGCATCTTCATGGACGAGACACAAAATCCAAATAGTGAACGGAAGGAAGAAACACGAGCCGGCGATTCCAACTTTGTTGTCGTCGTCGATAATAAAGTCAAGACCGACGAAAACAATAGGAAAATTTTGAATATTGAGTAATATAGCTCATAGACAAAGGTTACACTATACTGCATTTCGCTTTGTTTAAGCATCCGGAAGCCTTATCACGGAGTTTATACTTTTTGTTGATAATTGTTTCGGCCTACCTAATTGTTTCAAAATAATTAAAAATATTTTATAGGGTACTATTTTTCGTTGTATGTTTTATTATTTAGATCTCTAATTTTTCTATATTAATCCATAACATTTTGATCCTTTATTTATTATATTTAAAAATAATTAAACAGTAAGTTTTTAATAAAAAAATTATTTAAAAATTTTAGAATCCATTTCAAGTTTGAATGCATTGTAAAATTGCAAATAAACAAAATTAATAATGTTATTAATACATAATATTTAAATAATTCTTTATATTTTCATGATTATATAATATAATACAGTAAAATATTAACTTTTATATAATTTATTTTCTATACTATTTATTACATATGCGTGTCAGTGTGCGTAGATTTATGTAATTATTTAGATTAATAAGTAAAGGACTTAACTATTAAAAAGAATAAAAGTTATTTTATTATAAAAATTAATAATAATAAAATTAATTAATAAATACAATTATTTTACCTATTTTTACATGATCGTAATTGTTATCTACTTTGAAAACTCTACAGTGGTATTTTAAATATTTAAAATATTGGCATGGGAATATTGTAAAGATTTATGATAACGAGCTCATATATTAAATTTAATTTATATTTATTTAAATAAAATATAAATTTTTTTGATTAAAAAATATCTAATGTTGCATATTAAATAAATTTTATAAGAAGTTAAAAGAAGTTTGTGTATATATTTAAAATTGATTCGTTTAAGAAATAGGTTCAAGATAATACTAAATATATAGATTATTTTAAATAACAATATAATAAAACCATTAATTAAAATATATTTAATAGTATATTTAATGAATTATATTTTAATAATTAATAATATAATTATTCTATATTAAATACGTATTTGAAATAACATAATATATGAATATGTAATTAGTAAATATCTAAAAATAAATATGAATTTATTTACATTTAATAAAGCATCATTATGTAATAAAAACAATTATCAGTATTGAATCAGCAAAATAATATAGTAATAAATAATCCAATTTCACTTTTCTTCTCGAGCCTAAACAAAGCGAATTTCTCACATATATCCTAATAAAATTATATAGTAAGTGATAAATATTTATCTTCTTAGCGATAAATTTCGCTAACATAAAGATAAATATAAAGATAAACATAAAGATAACAAAAAAATAATCATGATAAAAATGTAAATATCTTTCGCTGTCCTGTCCTATTTGTGGACTCTTCGAAAGACTGTAGTGCATGACAATATAGTCGTTGTATATATATATATCTGTTTTCGCCTTTGACGCCTTTTCCAAAACAAAGTGTAGCGGAGCTGTATGATCGACGATATGAATTTACGAATTAAAAAACTGAAGATAAATGAATCAATGGTATTATGAAGCTCCTAACGTAAGGAAGAAGTCCAACGAAGAAACTAGAGGGATATCATGTAGAGGACTGTTATTTATTTTTAAAAGGTTTATTCAAAATTCTGCAATATAAGATATTATTATTTTAGCTTTAATATTGTGTGCACTTTTAATATTCAATATATTTACAGCGAGCATGATTGTTATCCTTGAAATCTTATTTCATTATCATATTCCTCTTTTTTTAATTACTTATAAACTTATAAACAGATATTTTTTGTAGTATTGGGAGGTATTTTTTTATTTCGTGAGTGTTGTTTAGATTTAGGGTGTAAAACTATATATATCAAATGAATGGAAATATTCTTTGTCGCTAATAAAAGCTTCTTATTGCGATTCGTTAATGTTATGTGACATTGCCACATTCATGACAATCTATAAATAATATTGCTGTTATTAATGCTAACGTGGAAATAATTTTATGATGAATCAATGCAATTATTTAAAATATTACAAAACTTACATGTGACCATTCGTCCTAAAGCTGATTAATGAGTTGAAAATTAAGAAATATGAAAAAATAAGTAACAGTTAATTATGCCGAAAAATTAGAAAGATTATAATTATAGATATGATTTTAGCATACATAGATGAATATTTATATTCTATACGTCAATCGAATATTAAGTAAAAATTTTCGGTTTTCCTTCCAGCGAGAAAAACTTTTAATGTTAATAATAAAATACGAATGTACATTGAGGAGAGTTTAAGAATATTTTTTATTAAAACATTGTGGTTTGACTAATGATAATAGACAAACTACACAAAAAATATTCTTAAAGATTAACTTTTAATTATTGATAATCAAATTTTATAATTTTTAATGACAAAATATAGTGCTATTTTACTCCCCAAGTAAATTAAAAGAATCAACGACGATGATAAAAACAGCATTCTTTAACAATCAATAAGACTTCTCAATGTAAAATCATAAAATAAAACAAATTTTTTTACAACGATTACATAAATTTTTTGGCAAAACATTTAAATCGAAAGTTTTTCTCTATGAATTTCATATTTAACTTTAGGTGGAATTAAAAGATAGCATGGATGCTAAGTCCAGAGAGACAGTCTAGTCATTAGAAATTTTTGATCATTTTTTTTCTCGTAACGATGTTTGCGACTAAAGGTGCTCGGAGTCTCGGGATTGATTTTTCTATTATCAAAAAATTGAAATCAAACAGTTGAAGAAAGTTTTTTCTATTTATTCAATCTAAAACATCGAAAAAATTCCATTACTGTCATCACTTCTATAAAATTGTAACAATTTCCTATTTCCTAAAAGCAATAACCTATTTAAATTAATATTCGTATAGTTTAAGCTGTAATAATATTAGTCAAGCGCCTCTTTGTAACTTTAAATAGTAAAATGGAATTTATTTTGCAGTATCTGTCATTCTAGTAAATAATCTCTTGAAACTGAATTTTTCAAATAATTATACTATCACTTTTATACGAAAATTTTTAAATTTTCTGAAATTTTATAACTTTACAGAATGAAAAAATACTTCCGAGACTTTGACATTATAAAAGTATTATTCTGTAAAACTTCTCATAAGAAAAAAAATACTAAATCTGATACCGTATATGTGCTCTGATATTTTATCGGATGAGGTTCAAATTTTTCGTTTTAATGTACTTCGACTTCGTAGGTTTCTTATTAACATCTGTGATATATTTTAATTATAATATGTCTCCTTGTAATAAAAGAAAACGAAGATCTTATAAAAAAAAATAAAAAAGATTTAACAAACAATAAATAAATAGCTATATTAGCTTAATTTTTTAATAATATCAAATTTGAAAAAGTAAACTCTGAGTAGAAAATACTCTGTACATATGTGTGCAAAATTCTACTGTATAACTTGGTCTGATTTATTTTGATATTACATATAGTATACTTAATAATTATAGAGTATAAAATAAACTCTATGCCTTTATAAACGTTGACGAAACTAGTTCGGTAGTGGTGCCACTAATTAAGAAAAGGAATTATTTTCGCGTTAAATAAAATAAACGGAACTGTGCTATTAAATAAAAAAAATAAAGATATAACTTTCTTCTTCCTCAATATTATTATAACTCTAAATATTAATAGAAATTATAAAATAGCTTAAGAAAAATTTTTAAATTATTTTTTATTTAAAATCATAAAAATACGTATTGCAATCATTTCATTAAAATTCTTATGTTCGTCACTGCCTTATTATGCTTATTAAATACTTTTAACTAGATTATAAAAAATAATCAAATAATTTAATTCCGAAAGTTTTGTAAATATTAAATTTTATATATTTTTCAGTGCTGTTGGTAAGAAAATAGAAAATCTTCAAAAGCATAAAGTAACTTGTGTTCATAATTAAATAAAGCTATTATTAAAATTTATTAACTGAATCAATTTTTTTTTAATTTTAATTATTTAGTTATAGGATATTGTAAATAAACATGTTTTTATTTAAATAATATAAAAGTCCAATTCAAATAATAGCATTAAATATTATCTTCATGATAATTTTATTTTAATTCTTTAAGAATTCACTTTTATAACTAAATATGTAAATATTTTGTAACTATTTTGTAAATATTTTTTTAAATAGAATTTGAAGTCACTAAAATAAAATTTTAAAATTAACTGTAAAAATTATTGTAACGAATTGAGTAAACATAAGATTGATATTTTGAAAAGTAGAAAATCAACAAGCACATAACTTAAAAATTAATTGAACTTTTAAGAAATCACTTTAAAATTCCTAATCTAGTATTTGAATACAGATAAATCTTCCTGCTTTATTTCTTCGTAATTTATATATATTAGCACCTCATAAAATATATAAAAGTTTTAAATCGTAAAAGAAGCTTTTTTTGAAAATATGAACTTAAAAGGTATTACTGAAAATTAGATATTAAAATAAAGGACAATACTAATTCATTTATTTATTTAGATTTTAATCATAGTATTATCTTATAAAAATTATTTATTTCTAAAATAATAGTACAAACTTATGAAATACTGTCTTAATAAACATTATAAATAGTATATATTCAGAATTATATATGATAAAGTTTTTTATTAAATATTTTGACAATCATTTTCTTAAATTACTAGACTAATACTGCAAATTAAGTATTTTGATGTATTAAAATTTACACTGTTTCTTATATAAAAAAAAGTATTAATCATTAATTTGATAAATGTATTATCACTAAAATCATAATAAACCACATACTTGGCACCACATCCGAATCTCTTGATAGCTCAATAGCGTTAGATAAATGACCTCCGAATTATCTAAGTACAATCAGCTGATTTAACGTGATTATATTATAGTTAAATTTATAATTATAATAAAAAGAATACATTTTGATCACACTTTTATTGATTAATCATGAAACATAAACAAATCTCTTGAATTAAGTCATTGTTTTTGTTTTATATATTCTATTTTTAATTTCCATGACAATTATAAAAAAGGATTAAACAATTTTTTTTAGATAAAAAAGAAAATTAAAATAATCAAGTATAAATAGTAAAAATAAGTAATTTCAGCAAAAAGTGGTAATTATTTATTTGCATATAAAAATAGGGAAAAAACAGAATACTTCTGCTTTCATTTATTCTATATTTTTTGTAGGTCTTCAATTGAAATAATAAAAGAAACTATAGAATAATAAAGAAGACTTAAAAAATAATACAAATAAGTCATGTTAGATATCGTCAATTAAACTACGTAAACAAAGTTAAAAACCAATGCATATAATAATAGAATATTAAACTCAATACGTTTATTGGCACATTATTTAAATTTTACCGAGGAAACTAAATTAAATAAAAAGTTTAATGAAAAACAATTTTAAATAATTAATAAAGTAAACAAATATGAATAAATATATATTTAAAAGAACAGTTTTACTAAAGAGTTAGCTCACTAATGCAGTTTGTGCAATATTTTATATAAATTTGGTGAACTAATGAAAAAAGTCAGTTTCATTTGACAAGTATTTAGTATAAATAAAACTACTATGACACACCGATGAGCTAACATTTCATCATTCTATCAGGGTTCACAAATTTGTCGTGCATTTGAGATTGCAAATTAAGAAATAATGACAGGTAAATGCATAGAAATAATTTAAACAAAGATAAAATAATTGATAAAATGTAAGAACTGTACAAAGAAAAAATAAATTGAATTAAGATTACATTAAATTTTGAATAATTTCTTATTTCTATCCCTAAAATTATAGAATTTAGCAGTGCAAAAGAAAAAAATAGGATAAAATTTTTGTATAATTTTATAATTTTTATAATTGCTAAAATGTTTTATAAAGAATAAATGAACTGAAATCAATTATTATTTCATAAATTTGTTATATTACTTGATTATATTTCATAAATTAGTTTAAGTCTTACTTTATACATGTAGAGAAATTAAATATTCAGACACAGGAATTATGAAAAATCTACAATTAATTCAATATTTATTAAAATAATTTTATAAATCTTATATAATTTACAAATTGGTTACTATTTCATTTAATATTTTAAATATTTTAAAAACAAATATCTATAGTTTTGGAATTCATTTAATTGGTTTTTGTTGTCATGTAAGATTACCGTGTACCCGAATTCTATAGATACATGTATAATTACTATTACCATTATTGGAATGAATTTTAAACTCAACAATATTATACGATTTATTTTCTTTATTCTGTAAATTAATTTTATATTGAAATAATACTATTAAATTAAAAATAGCATACTTTAAAATCAAAAAATTTACTTTAATTTCGAAGTATTGAACAGGAGGCCCAGAATTATCATATGTATAACTACCAAGTAAAGATCCATGCTGATCATTTTCGTTATTTAAACCCTAAGTAATATATAGAGATTTAATTTTTTATCTAAAAAACAACTTAGAAACGGGAATGTGATATAAACTAACACTAATTGAAAAAACTTTTGGAGCACTGCTAACATCACTATTTGGCGCAATCGTTGAAGGTATGTGTTCAAGGCTAACTCCGCTAATTCGTACATAACCTAATAGTTTAATTATAACTGTACCTTGACTACCTTTAAAGGCCCAACACTCTCCAGGATGTACACCTTTCTATCGAAGTATTAAAAAAGAGTTGATTATGTTTGATTATCCAGATTAAATAAAATTATATTGAAAAAAAGAAGTTAAAAATATTGTTTTTATAAGAAAAATCGCTTCTTCCTTGTTTTTTTCTATTAAACGAATTTCTATTTAAAGTGTATTAATAACTTTCAATATAATTAAAAAGTTTTAAAAATTTTTTAAAATTTTTAGCGTATTTTTCTACGTAGTTGATAATTTATTTATCTTGAAATAAATAGATTTTTTAAGTAATAAAATATTTTTATCTCAACTCACCTACAATTTTATTAGTTTTTATTAATATTCTATAATATTTTTATTAATTATCAGATATTAAATTAATTATGTAAAATTTGATATTTTTTAGTTCTTAAATTAATTCGTAATTTATAATACATTAAAAAATATAAAATATGTATTTATGTAATAAAATAATAAAATTAAAAAAAATTAGAATATGTATTTTTTTCTTCCTAGAGTAGAATAAAAATAATTTAAAAAATTTTTACTTATGTCTCGTTTAATTATAGACAATTTAATTTGAACATATTACATTCTATACACAAGTAAAAAATTCGATCAATTTTAATAGATTAATAAAAAAATTTGTATTGAATGTCAGCTATAATAATTATAAATTGATCAGATTAAACTCTGTAAAAACTATATATTTTTTTTTAATAAAAAAGTTACCTACTTAATTATTTTAATATTATATATAAATATATATATATATATATATGTGATGGATAAGGGTATACACAATTTCACTGCCTTTGAGCAAAAAAAATCATATAAATTTCCAAATAAATAAAAATTTTCATCTATTTTTTTAATGAAAAGAAAATAATATTTAACTTAGTATACAAAATATTAATAAACAAAACCTGAATTATGATTCGCGGAATATTTTGCTGTTTACAAAGCGGAATTCCAAATAGACTCATAATTGGTTCGCCATGAAAATAAGTTTCAGTATCTCTCGTAGAAATAATTGAGCCACCTAAACGATTTTTATATTTAATAAATTAAGAAAAAACTAGCAACTTTATTTTCAGACCTGAGCTTTCGAGTGCATAGTCTGTTCTTCCTGTTTTATCAGCATCGTAAATTTGTAATTCTGTTTTCACCAATTCCTTAACGCTATCCCATGATACTGTTTCTAATAATTTTTTGGCTATCAATTTTTATTATAATAAAAGCAAAATTGCATAAGATGATTAAAAATTTTAATTCTAAATATTATTTATTATTAGTTAATATTATTATTTTTTATTTATACGTAATTATTTTACCTTCGACGACTTCATTTCTAAGTTCAGATATTGATTTAGATAGCTTACATATTTCAAAAGTATTCTTTTTTAAATTATTTTCAAAATCACTTCTCAATTTCGTTAATATTTTTACTTCACTCTGTATAAAATATTATTTGAATAAATGTAAGTGAAATATATCATATTAAAATTTTTTATTGATCTACCGTTAGTAGGTTCAAATTATTCCTTAATGTACTTAAATCTGATTTGATCATCTTAAAGGAATTATTACTTGAATATTTTTCACAAAGATGTGACATGGATAAAGCTAAAATTATGAAAATTAATTGATATTTATAAAAAATTTTTTTAATTTATAAAAAATATTTTCTGAATTATTATAACTCACCTAACATCACTGATATTATAAAAGAAAAAAAAGGTTTGATGAATTTTTGATACCGAGAAGTTTTTCGGCAATAGATTGCTTGAGTGGGATAATTTCCCACGTTAAAGTCATACGTATTTTGATAATTCATCAGATGATGTGACTTCCAATCATTATTAAAAATAATCTTTTCCTTTTAAGTCATTCGAGTAAAATTCAATTGTTCGATTTAATCTTGAATACGAATAAAGACTAAATTCACTCCGTTTTGACTGGAATTTTTTAAGTATACTAAAAATTATAAAAAGTTAATTGAATTTGATACTTAAATCAATTAATCAGTTTATATTGCATCATTTCAATTATGAATTAAATAATGAGTCCAGTACCATAATAAAAGTATAAATAACTTATTAATTGATAAATTCAAATGTTGTAATTTTCTTGTTTTACAAGGTACAATCGTATTTTTTGAGTGTTTGTGAACTACAACCTCGAAATATACCGTAGAGTAAAAGAAGTAATATTAACGAGTCGTCCACAAAAAGTGAGGATCATTGCTTCAAGTATTTTTATTCCTTCGTTAAATACATAAATGAAATTATTTTTAAACATTGAAATATTTAATCAATCTCTTAATAATCCTGTTAATTATATGCCGAGGAATACTATTTTTCCTACTATAAAAAAATATAATGAGTTGTATTCGGACAAATGAATTACTCGTGTGCATGTCGTTCAATAATAGTAATTTATTTAGTGATATAAGTTATAATAAAGATACACCGACTTAGTATTAAAATAGTAATGACCGTGACATTGTTTAGTATAAGTTTAGTAATGATTCATTATCAAATCTGGTTGTAAACACTTTGTTTCTCTTCTCGGTGTAGTCCAGTATTTAAAGGAAAACTGTGAAAAGCAAAGCAAAGTAAAACCACGCACATCACACAGATAAGAGTCATAGGTTAGAGGAAAACCGTGGGAATCGAACAGAGGGAAATCGTGAATACATTACAAAAATACTAAGTAAAAGTACATTTGACATGTCTCGCAAAATTTATTCGTTTTTTCTATTCAACAACTTTGAATAAGTGAAAAAAAATTTATTTCCATGTAAACGTTCACAAGTGAAACAACATTCAATTTATAAAAAGTAACTTTGAATTTAATTGATTGCTCTATACAATTTTTAAAGTTTATTATTACCTAATATATAAAAAGAAAGTCGATTTTTTTGTTATTTATATATAAATATAAAGTGTATCTTTATATAAACATTCGTTTATTATTTTTAGTTTGATCTAATGTATATTTTGTAAATATAATTAATATAATATAAATATATTAAAAATGGTAAGTTAAAAATATTTCCTAATCGTGATAATTTATTATAAAATATATACTACCAGTTCTTTATATTATATTTCTTATAAATATTTTCACATATCAGGAATTACACATATTTGTTTATATGCGTCAATACAGATAATTTATATTCGTATAAGAGAAGTAATTGATGATAAGTTGGCTACTACCGTTGTATTTATGATTTAAAAAGCATGTTCAAGAAAATTTTGTAAAATTGTATATATATTAAGTCAATAGAAAATTGTTTTTTAGCTGCTGTAATGAAAGGGAGTTTTAAGAAGATCTTCGGTTTCATTTCACTTCTCCGAGCTCAGAGCTGCGAGTTTATTTGTACAATTTTATACGGATTACGAGTGTCTCCGTGTCGTGTGTTTATAGACTCATAGCGAGCTGCTCAGCATTTTCAAAGACCGATACGGTTCGAGTAAGTTCAATCAACTCTCATTCAACCTTGTTGCCACTCGATGCTCCTCCTGCGATATTCTTATTCTTTTGAGTTTTCTACTCTTAACATTTAGTATATATAGGTATATTTAGTATATATAGTATATATATATAATCTTATTAAGAAAAATAACCTTACACAATTAAAAATGATAATATAAAAAGATAAACAGTTAATTTTAAATAATAATTAAAAATACATAAATAATTTTCATGGTGTAATAATAATAAATTAAGTTTATCATAATAATAAAACTACAGTAAATATTTTTTCTATTCTTTAAAAAATATTTTAAACTTCAAAAGTATAAATTATAATAAAAAATCAAAGTTTAGTATAGAAAAATAGTTTATTATAAAATAATTCTTTATTTACTAATTTTCTATTTTTTACAGTTCAAAATTGAGTATAATTTCTAAAATGCATTGAAATTAAATATTTATACATTTGATTTAATACAATTAGTAACATAGTACTAATTGTACATATTAGTACTCTATAATGATTTTTTTCATAAAACGATAAATCGAATCCAAAAATGAAATTAAAAGAATATTATTTAAAATACAAAAATTCTAATATTAACAAATAGTGTGCTAACTGAAAGCGAATGTGAACATCACACGTAAAATTTCCATAAATAAAGCTTGTTTAAAAGAAATTGTGTATAAACTTCAAAATTTGCACTTAATTATCTAAATAAATAAGTAAATGTAATTGTTATGTTAAATTAAATTTTTATTTTATTATTAAACTGTATATTTTAACTTCATACATCTATTACAATAGTTTTTTTATTCTTTTATATGTAAATGAATGTGTATATCTATAATGATATTAAAAGAATAAATCTCAAAATGATGTAAAAATAAATTATATTTTAAAATATAATAATATGGATGAAATTAAATAATATAAGAATTATAATATTATGTTATATATTATTGTTTATCTTTATTATATTTACAGATAAATATATTATTAAATATAATGTTTCTTTGTTTCTTCAAAATTAATATTTTAAGCTTGTCTAAATTTTGTATAAAAACAATGGTAGTCCATCATAAATATAGTAATAATGGTAATCTTGAAAGATTTTATGAAAAGCATTAATCTATTATCACTTTATAATGATGAATATCATTTCTCATCAAAACCTCATTTATAAAATACAGAACACCAAAATATTCTTTGATTTTCAATCTTAAGATACTTTTTTCAATATTGTATGAATTCTAACATTTAGATGACTCTCGAAATCATAATCTTTATATTGTGATTGTGCTCTTTGCAAAATGCACCTTCCTTCTTCAACATTCTGTAATATAAGTAATTAAAGAATCAAATATATTAATACAAATATATTGTATATATATATATATATATATATATATTATTAAAATTCTATGTAAATAAAAGGAATGTAAAGCAAATGGAAAAATTTTTTTCTTAATATTATAGTAAAACTAACACTGCCAGTGCATAAGATACTACCAAGTTTACAAAGAGCAAATGCACTAATATGTTGATCTTCAGCACCTTTAGATGGCAAACGTTGTTTTAAACAATTACGATAACATTTTATAGCAGCTTCTTTGTTTTTAAGATAAGAATAAGCTAACCCTTCAATTAGATCCGATAAGCCATCCATTGGTTCATTAAAATGACTACTTTTGCATTCTAGAAAAAATAATTTAATTAATACCATAGCTGATAAAATACTATATAATAATCAGAAAATTATTCAAGATTTTAAAAATTCAAAAAATGTGCTTTCGTTTTTTATAAAATTATATGCTGTTTATAAGTATGCTCGTTTTACTACATCTATAATAAAATATAACAACGTTCGCCTATTTTTTATTCCATCAACAATTTTAAATTTTTATAAATATTAACTCAACATATTTAAAAATTTATAACTACAAGCTTTTTCATTTGAATTTTAATACATTTGATCAGTATTTTTTTAATTTAGGTGTTGAGCTTTTTAAAATAATAATTATTATATTTTATAAAATTTTCATTACATTAAACTTTCATTTTTTTAATTATTTTTTATTCTTAAATATTTTTCTTTATTTAAAGAAGAAAAAACATTTGGTTTATAATATGTAAATAATCTAAATTAAATTATTTCATTTAAGTCTTATATGACAAATACTAAATTTAATCAATATTTATATATTTCTTTCATCAATAAATATATAGAAATCATGTTAAAAAATATTTATCATATAGATCATAATAATTCAATAACTAATTTAAATTTTTTACTTATTATTAATCCAATTATTATTATCTAAATATCAGGATAGAATTGATTATTAATACTTATTTTAATACCACTTTCAAAGAAAATAAATGCACATTTATCTACATTAACATAATAAATACCAACCAATTAAAATGTTACAAAGCGATTCATTAGAACAGGAAGGTAGTGCATTCCAAAGATAAAGTAGTTCAATAATTTAACAATTTATAATATATAGTACTGTATGCACATCCAGTTACTTGATCAATAAGTTTACACACTCGCTTAGAAATGAATAAATCAAGTTGTGTATCCTTAATTGTACTATCCATAAAAAATAAAAGTTTTTTATAAGTTATCGACAAATTCTTCAAGTCACCCTCTGCTCCTGAACAAACTTAAAAAAAATAATTTTAAGAATTAATATAATTAAGTTTTCAGGTATTTACATAATAGAAAGATTTAATTCCTAACAAATAGAAAAATTTATTCTTAAAAAACTTTTATTTATTATAAATGATGTGAAAACTTACAATTATCACTAACTAAAGCTTGTAAAATATATACAATAAAATAAATTTTCCAATATTTTTGAATTTAGTTAAATATTTATATTCATTATTTATATTTTTCGTAAAATTTGTTTTTATTTTTTAATTTCAATTTTATCAAATATTTAAAAAATAGAGACAAAAACAGTCATTGTTATCTGATCCCTTATATATTGACACTGTAATATATATCAGTGTAAAATAGGATGAAACAAATAGTAAATTAAGCAAATACCGTAAAGGTGCTATAAAATTAAATAGCCTATTATAAGAAGATTTAATCAATTTAACAAACAAGTATAATACCAGAAGTAAGATAAGCGTAGAAACTCTTAGACCAACGAGATTCTTCTTGCAATATAGTTAAAGAGTTATGAGCATCTTCGTAATTAAGACAAATTAAATGACACCAAACAACTTCATGCAAGCACAACAATTTTATTTCTCTTTGTGCAGACATCTCCACTGCTTTTTTGTATGCCCATAAAGCACCGTTTACATTAGACTGCAAAAATGAGAGAAGAATGGGTACTTAAATACAATAATGGGTAAATAATTTATTTCATTAAACATTATTACATTTATATACAATATCTCCCATTTTAATTTTGATTTTGTAATTTATATACTTTTACAAATGTATGTAAAAATAAAGCAATATACAATTTTTATCGCTAAAAATGATTCTAATTACATCAAATCTTTGTAAAAAAAAATTAAATAATAAATATTAAAAAGTAAAATAATAATATGAAAATTAATGAAATGTTTAAAAAAACTATATTTTTGTAGTAAAATAATTAACTTAGTTTAAAAACAAATTTATGAATGGTAAACTGTCAATTACTTTGATACATAATCCAAAGCATAATATGTAAACGATTTAACACAAAAATAAAATATATTAATGATTTAAGTATTACCTGTAAGCGTTCGATTCTACCAGTAAAAATTAAAAAAAGAGCCGAATTTTCAAATTCAGGATAACATTCTGCAATCAAAGTTTTTGCTGCTTGAACACCAGCTATAACATTCGAATCGTCAAGAGCAAAAAATGGTCTCACAATGGTATGGTACCATAATAGTACTAATCTATAAAAAAATAAGTAAATATTTTTAAATCTTTGAAAAATTACAAACCTTATGTTATAGTTACAAATTATTTTTGTATAACGGTGTAAAATTTTTCTACTTTCTACTTTTAAAGCACTCATTATAAAAAAGTTTGGGATAAATATTAAAAAATATTGAAGTTATTACTAATTTGAAAAATTTTATGAAATAAATATTTTATTTATATAAATATTAATTTAAATATAAATATAATTTCATATACATTTTTTTACAATTTAGTGACCTATACAATTCAATACATTTAATTTCAAATATTTTAATGTATTTAAAACTAAAAAATATTCATAAATATTTATTAAAAAAATAGAATAATGTCGTATTAGTAAAATTTTTGAACAATTAAACTAAATCTCTGTTTTTACTTAAAACAAATTTTTATTAGAAACTCACGAGTTGATAAAAATATTTTTAATTATCGAACACCAATAAGATAAATTTCTACATGTTCAAGAAAATAATTTATGATTATACAATAATATTAAAAATAATTTATTTATATAATTTAATATAATATACTAAAAAATTAATAAATAATTGCTTTACATTTTTTATAACGAATTATGTTTTTAGAATATTATAAATATTTTATGTAAAAGATTAGAAATTATTAAGAAATTATTTTAAATAAAAAATAAGTATTGATCTTAGAAGTTTCTAATATAATAATAAAATTGAATAAAATATTAAATAATTAAACGTACGTGGCAAGAGGCGCTCGCATGTCTTCACTTAATCTTGAATACATTAAAGCCATAAGACCCACCTGTTTATCCCCTTCAAAGCCCAAAAAATGAATAAGTTTCAATAAGGAAGGTGGTAATAAACTAACACACAGTTGAAATATTCCATAGGCAAAACTAACCATTGACATTAACCTTCTGACTTCGGATGGTTCAACGAAACTGAAAAAATCAAGGTTACCAAAAAGGCAATTAGAAAAATTTGATTTTTCTTTTTTCTTGTGTGAATAAAAAAAATTAAAAAATAATCATAAAAAGATTGTTAAATCTTATAAAGTTTTAATAACCATTTATTTAAAATAATTAAACTAGAAAAGAAATTTTTTTTACAAATAATGATAATTTTTGTGGATTAGGATTTTACTTAATAAAAAAATGCTTGAAATTAAAGAACTAGTTACTATTTAATGTATATATTTTTTATTAAATTCAATAATTATATTAAAAAAAAATTTCTTTTTATATCATAAAGTTTTAAATAATTTAAATATATTTTTTCTATTTTAAGTATCTCTAAAAAATATTCAAATAAAAATAATAATATTTAGACTTAATTTTCTAAAATAATTATACAGCCTTAAGATTTCATTGAAAATAATAATTTATTATTTTACAATACGAACTAGTAATCCTGATAAATTAATATATTTAATTTAGTTTACATATATTCAATTGAACTTTAAAAAGTTCAGCAAATATCTTAAAATAAGTATCTATTTTTAAATTTACTAATACATAAATTATTTTCAATTAAATTTACTAATAATAAATTATTTTCAATTAGAATTATTTAAAACAACTTTTTTAAATATATTTGAGCCTTAAAAAAAATAAACTTAGTTATATTTCTAGTTTTTATTATATTAATCGTTTGACTAATGTGTTTCTTATTTTTGTCTAAAATATTTTCCAAGTTTCATAAAATTTTGCTTTTAAATAAAATATATGTACATATGTATTAATCTCTAAATAAGGTACAAATTAGATAAAGTAATAAACGAGCAATATACAGAAGTATAAAATTATAAATATAAGAAAAAAATAAAATAGTTAATCAAGAAATTCCAATATTAAATTCAGAAGATTAATTTATGTTTCAAAATATAAATATTACATAGATGAAACATAATATAATATCAGTTCAATAACAATAAAAATCTAATTCAAGTATCGTAAATGCTAAATTTTTTAATATTATAGGTAGAACATCTTTGTTAATAAAAAATATATCCACAAATATTTGCGCATGTGTTTGGCTACATCTTTATGATTTTTGACTGTATGTCTAAAACCATATGTATTTATGTATGTCCATTGATTAAAAATTCATATTTGACAATAAATTATTATTTCTTTTTTAATACTATTTAATAAAAATATTTCACCTTATAAACCATAACACATTGAGTAAGCACTATTTTTTCAAAAAATAAAGATTTATTTATTTTTGGCAAAGATATCTTTGCTATATACAATTGAATTCATAAACTTGATATTTAAACTTATTTATTAAAAATTGATTTAATTTTAATTCCTTTGAACACTTTTTATAACAGAAAAGATGCTATATTTGACATTTTTTACATTATTTCTTTCCATATAAGAAAAAATAAAAAAAAAATTTTAATTATGAAATCAATACCTTTCTTTAACATTTTATAAAGTTTTATGAAAGATATGATATATGGTGTAAAAAAAAGTAGAAAATTATGAAAAATATTAAAATATCAAAAATAGTATGAAAAATTATATGAAATAATGTCTGAAAAAATAATCTTCAATAAGTAAATCTTAAATAAGTAAAATCAACTTATAAACATTTATCGAGAGATTTATTGAATTTATTGAGCATATTTGAGTTTGCATATATATGTATATCTATACCCTTATATTAACGAGTGTACTGTTTTTAAAAAGAAAAGATTACGGTGTCTGTTGCTTGGATGTAATTTCAGCGAATGAGAACAACATCGATAGAGAGCTGCGCAGACCTGACTGTGAGAGTAATGATGAAGACAAAGTTGTCGACGACGAAGCATTGGAAGAAGGTATCGACCAGTCTAACAAAGGGCTCATCGGGCTCTGTTGCTGGGATGATTTGCTTCTGTTGACATCCAAAGTAGTATAGATCGAGTGGAAGCCTATGATATTGATCGAAGCAAGACGATATTATGTCAACATGAGATTAATTTATAAAGAAAATTAACTAGTAACTGTATCGTATTTTAACGATACAAACATTCAAACAAAAGGTTTTCAATAAAAGTAGATAATTTTGCATCCGTCTAGATGTTATCAACGCTTCAAATTTAAAACATTCTCAGTTTATATTTTTCAAAAATACTATATCTTTGAATAGATATTTCAAAATATTCATGCATTATTGAATAGTATGAATTTTAAAATTACTTTTTACGAACGAATTATTCTTTATGTTAGAAGTCAATATTTTAAAATATTCAAATATTCAAATATTTAAATATTTGTGTAAATATAGTTAAAGTATATAAATTTAACAAGCATTTTTTCGATTTGAGAAAAATGTTTTTTTTATCAAGGAAAAAAATATTAAAAATTTTTCATAAAATTAAATTTTGTTACATTTAATAATATTTAAATTTGATAAAGTCATAAAAATTAAATTTTTATAAAGTTACATATAATTAAAAAATTAAGTTTCAATATAATGAAAATCACAAATTCATTATATTTTCCACAAAAAACATTTTTTCTTCATTCAAATATTAATATTAATGTACGATTTAATTCTGCTGATATAGACACAAATTGTCTGCTGTTTAAAAAACGTTGGGATAAAAAGTATGAATGTACAATGGACTTGAAAGTCATGAATACGAATAGCTATATTTTGTATCAAAATATTTGAAATTTATTCAACTATGTATACAATTCAAGAATTTTATAATACGAAAGCAAAAAACTAACCAGAAGGACTGTTGCCAAAAGTACATCTATATAGTTCAAGTATCTGTTTGTACGTATGCTGATAAACTCTCCATGCTTTTCTTAGCATCCAACCACCCCTCATATAACCACTTAATTGTTGTTGCAGGAGTGTCAGTAATGCTGAGTAGACCTGTGAATCCGCCAACACCACTTGACGCTCAAGTTTCCTCACGTAGTCATTCTGCATATATATATAAATACTTGTTCATCACGGGGATGTTGCAAGAACATTTAAATGAGAGGAATAAAAAACCCAAAGAAATATTTTCATTCTTACTAAAATACACATCCATCTCCTGTAAACTCTTTTTTACACTTAAGTTTATCATTATTTTATCGAATTTCTTAATATTCTTTTATTGAATTTCTTGAAATATGTTTTGATTCCTTTCTGTAAAATTGTGTATGTATGTATAAAACCAAATATTTATAAAAAAGTATTTATAAAAAAAAGATTGAATAGACACATCAAAAAGTAAAGAAAATTTAAAGTAAAAATATGTCTGGGAATTATAAATTAGGATTTTATAAATAGATATTACATTAAAAAATTAGATATGATTAAATAAGTTTTAATGATAAAAATTACATAAATTCAATAGAATAATAATATTATTATATTTATTATTGTTTATTTAATATTCTTTATTCTTTTTTCTTTAAGTAAAATTATTATAATGACTGTTAGCAATAAATGAAACTTTGCGAATACAAAATTATCGGCTGTAAACTTGTAAGTTGTATATAAATAATATGATTTTTATGATTAAAAGATAATGAAAAATTTGAAGATATTATTTCTAGAGCTAGTTTTTTATTTCTTAGAATTTGATATCGATTCCAAAAATTCTAATTCAAAAGTTTCAATTAAATTACCAAATCTATAAAAATTATTAATAAGTACAGCATTATTTTATTTCAGAAATTGAAAAGGTGAAACTTATCTAACACATAATTAATAAAATTCTTTTGAAAAAATAAAATATACATTTAATTAAATTAATATATACATAAAATTATATCTAAATTAAATTAAAAATACATAAAGAGACTATATTTTAATAAAAGTTTAAATCATCAATAGTAAATTGTACCTATTAACAATGAATATTGTATGTATCTATAAATATTAAAATTTTAAGCTTTAATATTTTATAATAATCATTTTGAATACCTCAATATTAAATTACTTTTAATATTTAAAATAACAAATAACTTTTACTG
The DNA here is from genome assembly GCA_018907195.1 of Dolichoris vasculosae. Classification (NCBI taxonomy): domain Eukaryota; kingdom Metazoa; phylum Arthropoda; class Insecta; order Hymenoptera; family Agaonidae; genus Dolichoris; species Dolichoris vasculosae. The sequence continues at coordinate 3,915,256 of JACCHY010000002.1, read as the reverse complement.
GAATGTTTATCAAAGCAAAAATATTAATAGAATAAATCGCATTACCTCGTTCTGTAACCATGTATATTAATTTATTTCAATTAATTGTTATAAAACGTGAAATTATTTAAGATTTATTCATCATTTTGTAATAAATAATAAAAATTATTAGCTACTTTATAACTTGAACATATATAAACATTAATTTAAAAGCATCTTTATTTCAAATAAAAATCTATTTCTTTATTCATATCTACATAGCAGTTCACTTCTGTACAGTAATTCATTTTTTGTATCCATTAATCTAAGCTCGAATTCATAATTTTCATGAACTATAATAGAGATTTCATGTATAAACGTTAAGTTTAAAAGGAAATTTCACTTACATCAGTGGTATTAGTTCCAAAAACCCTGGTCTTCATAGACTTGAGCCATCCTATATCGCTTACACATTCTTTTTCCATGTTTCGCAATAATTGAATGGCCTGTTGGAGCTTATCGTCCTCGAAGGTCATAAGTGCATTCTGCAAGTTTTAAAGAAACAATAATAGATTATTTTTAAGATCGTGCAACGACATTATCGACAATGACGATACTAGGGCTTGCTTTATTTTTCAATACACATATATATTCCGATTTCTATTCACACTTTACATAACGATATTTATTTGAAAAAAGATAGTGATTTAATTTCTACTATTTAAATAGAAATAACAAAGAAAATTGTAAAACGAAAAGCTTTTTAATTAATTTACTCATTATATAACTTTAAATAATTAGAAATTTGAATATTATTTAAAAGCTTAAATAGAAATCATATACCATAAATAATAGAAAACTTCGACCAGCTTTAATATGAAAACTATATGGATGTTGAGTAAACAAAGTTTCTGCTTCTTCCGTTTTATTATTAAGCAAAAGAGAAATTCCTTTTCTGGCTATAAACCAATCGGCTTCCGAGTTGTTCGAATCCATTTCTTACATATCTTTATTCTATAAGAAAATAAAATTGTTTGTTTTTTCAAAAACTTAGCAATGTATAATGATCACATTTATATGCTAGTAAATTATATTCATAATTATTTTTCAAAAATGAATTTTTATTACGATCACATATTATAATATTTATCAATTAATTTTTTACATAGATTAAAAATTATAATAACTCGTAGTCAGAATAAAAAAATAATAAATTATTTAGGCAATAATAATCCAATAATCCAAAAACTTATAAGTTATAAGATTCTAATTTACTCCAAAAATAAATTTCAGTGTTGTATTTATGGGCAACAACTCTGCATAATATACACGAGTTATTTGTTCAAGTATGTTATATAGTGAATTTTTCATATGTCCATAATTGTATAAATACTTATACATAATATAATTGTAAGTATAATGTAATGTTTTCGCATTGCAAATATACATATATACTGCCATCTCTTATTTCCCAAAGTATGTTTATCTAATTCGATATTGTTTTTAATATTTTCAAACTAATACACTTAACATAATAGTTATAATATTTTTTTCATAACAAAAATAATAATTTATTATAATGCGCTAAGCAATTATTTGAAAAAATTCAAGGATACTACTTATGTATGATTAAATATACAGAATACAAATGTAATAAAATTAAAAAATTTTCATAATAATAATAAATTATATATTTATAATATAATGTGTATATATTAAACTTTCAATATAGATAATTGTTGACAACAGAAAGCCCAGAGAGGTTAGGGCCAGGTAAGTGATGGCTGCCAGCAGCGACAAAAGAAGAAACATCTGTAATCAACACATGGAGGACCGCCTGAGCTTGAGCGGGATAATACCTGGCGCGGGGACGCCAGTATCCTGTGCAACTATCAAAATAAAATGGAGAGAAATTCTTGCGGGAAAATCTGGCGGTGGAACGCAATGCATAGCCTCGTGCGTGCCGCCGCGTAGGCTCTCAAGGATTACACGTGCCTTCTATGAAGGAGGCGATAAACGAGATAGATCAGGAAATCACTTCAAGAAGGTGGCGAGTAACCCAAAACGTCGCATGTGAACAATGTCCGGCTTGTGACCCGTGCTCAACCACGAAAGGAGAAGTTGGGACACAGGCAAGGTGGATCATGCTCCGATGAAGAACCGAGGCTTCGAGAGAAAACACGTGGTCGACTTGGACGGAGAAATCGGGGCACAGGCAAGGAGGGCCCGTGTACTGAGGAAGGAACAACAAACAAACCATATAAGAACATAAACAAGAATGATATGGTAAGACAAAGGGAGACCAAGGTATATATTGACGTGTGCACGTCGAATGGGGAGACTTGCTTGAGACACGAGACATGACGCCGAGTCGACGAGCATCACATCTCTTGACTAAATATCACTCCGCGGACGCGAGACGTGTTACGATTCGACCAAACCAATTGTTACTCATACTCGTCTATTAAATTGTACGCGCCGATGAGCCTGGATACTCTTCCAGGTGTCGTCATTGTTATAATAAAGTATTAAAGGCAATACAGAAAACTGAAAACAAGGCAGACATCCGACTACTCATTTAACCTACAACAATAATATAATTATGTCAATGTTTTATTATAATATATGATGTTATTTGTATGTTACTTTACTCAAGTTTAAATTTTTCTATTAATTAGAAATTATAATTTTAAAGTATCACAAAGTTATATAGAATTTCAAATTATCTACAGATTTTTAGAGAATTTAACACATAGAATTATAATTTTATATACTGATAAGCACACCTGTACATTGATAAAAAATTTGTAACTTTGTGACAAGAAACTATTAAATGCTTTTAATTCATAGTATATATCTATATAATAATATAATCTACCTATATAAGAATATTAAAATAATAAAACTTATTTTTTACAGTTTTTTAAATAAAAATCAAATATAATAATATTTAACAGAAATCATTAAAAGACAATTTTTATATACTCAAAAGTTTAATCATTAATCAATATTCAACTTATTACTTACATAAATAAATATAAGAATTATTAATAAAAATAATCAAATAATTATAATATTTGAAATATAACTCTAAATACACATAAACTTATATTTTACTTTTATTCTTATATTATGAAATAATTTGAAACATATTGAAATTATGTACAAAAAATTGATTTAAAAATAAAATAACTATGTTACAAGCTATTTGAACAATATGGAACGAATTAAATAAAAGAAATGTTTATATCATTTTTCATATAAAACTTTTGATATAATATTTGCTAAAGTCCCAATCAGTATGAAAATAAAATAATTTAACCAACATTCCTTATTAATCGTTATTTAAAATATTAAGCTAGACAAAAAAGATACTCCTAAAATAATGCTCGAAAACAATTGAATATGCAAAACTGAAAAGAACATTCATTCATTATCAATTACAAGGCGTGCACAATCATTAAAACAAACTCGAACGATTTGAATAAAAAACTCATAAGTGTCTCGCACGCGTCAGTTTATATTGGGCTATCTCACGTAGAAAAAGAGGGCCTGGGCAAAGATAATTAAAAGGAAAGGAAGAGTGAAAAAATGTAGAAAATAATAAAACTTATATGTGCTGAAACTTATTCTCGTATCTCGAGACAAAGTGGAACAAGTTTAGTTAGTAACCTCTTAAGTTAATCACTAACTCATTGCGTGCCTATAATCAAGAAGAGTATTTCTTTCGCTAATAGAACAGGTAGATTTTGTTGTTACTTGCGCTCGATTCATATATACTGCAATGCAGCAGAGATCAAAACAAGATAAATGCGCATTTGGAAAAAAACAATGATATAGGCAGGACGTGAAAAACAATTTTTTTTCTTATGTACCCTACGCAAAACAAGCAAGCGCTTCAGAAAATTACACATCTTCTCCAAGCTTTTCACAAGAAATTACACAATTTTCTATCTTTAATGTTACTCTAAATATTGTATCTTCTAGTAATAAGACTTTTCAATCCTATTGAAGTTAGTTTTGAAATTCTTGTCGAATCGTTTCAAATGAGAATTTGTTACGCTAATGTCAACAAAAATGAAATGATTCCTACTAACATTTATTATTCATCCTATTAATAAATTTATCAAACTAATAACGTCTAAAATTAATTTTCGTTATATGAAATGTATATTTCCACAAAAATTTAAATTTATGCATAGTCGATTGTAGCATTGTCGATAATTAATAATGTGCCAACATATTCTTACTACATCTTTAACATTTTGATAAATACTTACAAATAATATTAACTTTATTTCCTTTTATATAGAATTTTGTAAACAGGTAATAATAAAAATTTATTGTTCCTATGTTAATATTAATAATTTGTCAATAATAATTAAAAAATAATAATTTAAAAACACGTTTTAACATTCTCTAAGGTTTATTTATTGATAAAACAAAAGTAAGTAATTTGATTAACGTTTTGAATAATTTGATCCATGATCAATAATTATACAATAATCATAAGTTATATAAAATATTTTAGAAATAGCATTTATTTCATAAATAATTAATTAATTAACTAAAAATTATAGCTGAATTTTATGTTCTAATATTTTTAAAGCTAATAATTTTCTTCATTTTCTAATGACAATCTGAAACGATTGTTTCAAGTAAATTTATAAAAACATATATAAAATAAACGAAGAAAATAATAAATCTCGTACATTTTACTCCTTATTACTAAATAAACTATTAGTCGCTAAGTTTTAAAATTTTTATTACATTAATATTTTTATAATAGAAAATATGTATTGATATAATTATTCATAAAGTTTAAATAAAATATTTAATTGAAATAAAAAAAAATACAACTTATTGTATAGTTATTTAATCAAGTATACAATATTAAATAAAAGATTAAAAATATTCAACTTCTGAATAATAGAAAACTTTCTTTTCTATCATTAAAACAATTATGTATTTTTTAAAATGTCTTTATTTTACGAAATAGTATCCATCGAGAAAGAAAAGAAGAAGAGAAATATATATTGAATAATTTTGAATAATTGAATAATTTTTCTTAAAAAATTTAAATATAATTGCATCTGTTAAAGTAATCGTTTAATTATTTAAAAAAGAAGTATCTCCATAAAAAAATATTTACGTTAATTTTCTAAAAAAAACATTAAATGTACAAATATAAAATAAATTTTCTCATGATATTTAATAAATATAGTAAATATTATTTATTTAATATATATTGTATAATAATGTTACTACTTTGTATTTTAATTGGTCCTTTTTTGATATTACAAATATAATTAAATCTACTTATAAATTTATAAAAATTTAAATCACATAATTAATGAAAAGTAAATACAAATGATTTTGAATAGCATCAATTAGAAATTTTTAACCATAAGATAGAAAAATAGAAAACTAAAAACTTTTATGAATTACAAATATACTGATAATTGTATGGGTGTTCTAGGTTTATATAAATTAGTAAAAATTGTTTTGTACTTTCTTATAAATATAGTTATGTATAAAAATTACATGCATATAAATATAAAAATATAAAAATTAATTTTGTCACAATAAAAAGAAAGTAATTATATATGATTTTTTAATTTTAACACCTTCCGTAAAACTGTAATGTTCAATTTTATCTATTATTCAATTTACTTAAAAATAAATATTTTTCGCTTCCAGTATAAGTTTATCTTTTTAGCAATTATCATGTATACTGTTTAAATTCTGAAGTGTGTATGTGTGTATGTGTGTGTCGGATTAGATGAAATAAAATAAAATTTTATGAATTAAAAAATTAAAATAAATTGTATCAATTGTATATATATGTATAATTTATATTTTATATCTTTAATATTTTTATTAAAATTAACAGCTAATAAGTTATAATTGTTGTGTTTGATTTTCTTGCTTCAACGTCACTTATATTCAAAATATAAGTATACGCTGTATGCATAAATTATTATACTATACATATATAAATTTGATAATATATGTATTTATTGTAAGTAAGTAGATAGTATTTAAATTTTAGCTTTTTGAAAAAAAGGAGAAAAGAATAAAAAAAATTCAGATTTATTACAATAAATTGGTTGAAAGAATTATATCTAATATATTTTTATATAAATAATATTTATTTGAAATACTTATTGGTTAACAATTCAGTAGTAAAATGCTTATTCAGTTCTTTTATAAAACATTTTTTGTTCGTTAGATTCGATTAAAAAAAATAAATGAATACAACAATATTATTTATATAATATTTATCATTATAATATATATTTACAAAAATCCAAAAGTTATATACATGTATGTATATAAATACATATGCAGAATTAGATTATTATAAATATTATAATACTTATTCTAAGATTTCTTAGAATTAAAAAGATTCAAATATGAATTGTCTTAACATTATAAATAAGTAATTTTATTGCAAAAAATATAGAAATAAAAAATAATAATTATCATACATTTGCTATTCGAAAGATAGCGATTTTTTTTATTAATAAAGATATGATTTTAAGATTCATGATTTATTAATTTTCATAAAAAAATAAAAAAAATGAAAAAGCTTTTAGGTTTATTTAAGGTTAAAAAACAATTTGAACCGATATTTAAAAATTAGAATGTAAAATTAAAGAAGAAAAAAAATTTGAGAAAAACGTCTTTTAAGTTATTTTAACACATTGAAAGTCTATGGGTCGTTTCTTCTTTTCAATTATCAAATCAACAACTTTTAAAATTTCAATATACACTAAACAGTATTATACTCATTAATAGATTTTTGAATAATTTGTTCTTTTAAGAATATTCAATAATAATTGACAATATATCCATTATTTTAAAGAAACAACTGTAGTCTATACGAGAATGAAAATTAGAAATCGTGTAATATGCTTAAGATTTTTAATATAAACTATAATTATTTATTTTACATTATTATTATGTAGCTATTATTGTACATATAAATATATTATCATATGTTTGCAAAAAAATTCTACAGAAACTTAACTTTAATTCATGATAAATATCAATATATTTTAAATGACGTAAAATTTTAATTTAATATATATATATGTATATATATAATATAAAATTGAATTCATAAAAATAATTTGCAATTTTAAAATATTAATATATTTTCTATAAAAAAAATCAATGATGGATGTGATTTAACTGATTGTTCTGTTCAATTGTGAAAGTTAAAAATGTAAAAATGATGTCAAGAGGTACTAAGCTATTGTTGTTCAAATATTAAAAATATGTAAGTTTACAAGGTACAATTGTATACTCAAAATAATTTTCAAAGTGGAAGTATCAGATTATATGAACGAAATATTAGGAATATTACTTTCCATATTTTTTCTTATATTTGTAAATATAAAAATTATAAATAGTTTTGTTATCAATCAATTTATAACTGTTATATCTGTGGTTATCTAGTAGAACAATAATAATTAAATTTATCAATGTTATTTTAATTATAGAAAAATAAAAATTGAAGTAAGTGAACTAAATATTTAAAATTTAATTAAATCAAATCATCTATAAGTATATACTATTTTAAGTGATTCAAATAATTAAATACAAAGAAAAGAAAAGAAAAAGATGAATACTTATAAAAAATACTACTATGAATTAGCAGTGCTTTAAACTACAAGATTGTAAAGAAAAAATTATGAAATGTCCAATAATCTTACTAGTAATAGAAAATATAACATAATTTTATATTTAAGCATTTTCCTGAAGAGTCTTACAAATTTGAAAGAAAATATTAACATGATGTTATCAATTAAAAAGATTGATATTTTATAGAGATTTTAAGCCCTCTAAAGTAGTGGAAAGAAAATAAATTTATATGCTTTTTAAATAACAAAATTATACCAGTCCTATACAACAAATGGAATAATTATAAAATATCTTATGATGTGCCTATGTCCTTTATAATTCAAAAAATAAATACTTAAATAAATACGTAATTACTGACATAGTGTAAATTACTTCATCGTGTTTATAACTCATTAGTTTAATCAGAAACCCAAAAACTGTACTTTAAAAAAGCCATACAAAAGTTCATTCTAACTTTTTAAAATCCAATATACTATAATCAATGCTTTATAAATATATTTTATTATATTGAAAAACATATATTTCTAAAAATTTTAACGAATAAATAATCAATAAATATTACTTTTAGTTATTTAATATCCAAAATTTTATGAAAAGAAATATAATAATTTTTATCACATATAATTAATATTAATTTAATCGCATATTTATTGTAAATAATTCTATTCTTAATTTAGTAATTTTATTATTACAAAAGTCGATTTTTTCTAAAAATCGATCTGGAATTAGTGATCGACTTTGAATTCTTCAACCAGTTTACGACTGCATTCGTATTTTCAAATTTCTTCCTTTCATACGTTATACCTCGCTGCTTCCTTTCAATTCTATGACATTCAAATATCTAACTTTCTTTTACTTTATTTTATATTCATCCATTCTTTACTTAAATTACGCAAAAGAACTCTTTTAAGTTTAAAATTTTAATACAAATATTTGCCATTTCTAAATGTAAAATAGGATAAAAATTTAATTATTCCCATATCATTTAAATTACTTTAAAATTACGTTTTTAAAACTTTCATATTTTTTTCAAAGCATGTATAAAACTATCTACATAGCTAATATTTACAACTTATATTGTCATTTTGCTCAATTCTTTAAATAATAATAAATTTCAATAAAAAAGAATATATATATAAATTATAATTTTTGATTTTTATAATATACTAGTATAAATTAAAATTATTAAACTACCTTTTTTAAATTTTATTACATTAAAACATCGTGTGTATATATATATATGCATTCAGTATTTAAATTACGTAATTTTTATATTATTTTATATTGTTATTATAACCTTTATACTAATGCTATTCGTTAAAAATATTATATTAATTTTTATTTTCGTTTCAGTAAATATGTAAAATATAATAGTAAAATTAATTTACGTTATTATAATCTATAAAATACAATTAAATATAATTCATTTATACTAAATATTCGTCTTGTGAATATATTAAAAAGTATAAACATAAATAAATTTTATTTCATTTCATGTTAATAAAGATTATATTTATGCACATTATTTAAATTATGTAAACAAAATTAATGTAACCAATTATGATATAACTTATTATTAAACATAATGTTGTATCAAGTAAATTTTTAGACAATTTAATATATTATTTTTTAAAAATTCTACAATATCAAACTTTACTACATTAAAACAAAGAAAATTTATTATCTTATATTTAAATTTCAGCTAAAATAAATAATTACTTTAAATTTTTCTTCTTTAGTGTACAATAATAAACTATATTTCAATATTTAAACATTAAAAATGAATTATTTAGTACTGAATTTTAATATTAAATATTTTTTCAAAGTTTTTTCATCAACAAAATTGTAGAAAAGTCTTGACTACATTTTTAAAACTTATATTACTATTTAAATTTTAATCTTATTATTTTGGCATATTATTAATAAAAGGTATACATTTTTTAAAAATAAAAACAATTTTTTGTAATAAAATAAATTATTTTATGTAATTTAAAATGTTTATTACTAATTGTAACTTAACATTTGTAAAATTAAACTGATATCATGAAACATGGTACATAACAGTACAAAATTTTTTTATCTTTGATGAGTAAAATTTCATATCCTTATAATATACTATAATACAAAATCTACAACAGAGGTATAAATTTATCAAATTTTCAATATGAAAGATTTAGATTGTTTAGTAGTATTCTATTGAAATAAATTTAATAGCAATATACATTATAAACTACAATACCATAATATTTAGATTTAAAGTCTTGTAAAAAATTTTGCATATAATTATTCAGAATAAAAACAATAACAATTTCTGTTCATAAGAATTTTCAAAGCTAACTACTTGTCTTTCTAAATTATTTTTATTGCAATTTCTGCTAAACGATATGCATTGAAACTCTTTAGATTGTATGTTAAATCCTTTTTTATTTTAAAGATGTAAAATAATCTATAAAGCTGTGTGAATGGTGTTTTTACAACTATTTACACTTTGTACAAATTAAATAGTATTAAATATAAATCAATAATGCATGTCATACAAATTCTAATCCTTCAAATTTTTTATCTGATACTTTAAGATCTGGCATAATGATTTGACCATCAACATTAAATGCTGTAATATAAGTGGCAGTTTCTCCATGGTATTCTTCAGTCTTCAAAGCAACTATTATTGTATCTTTTGAACCAGGCAGAAATTTAAACGTTGAAAATCCTCTGATAGGTATAAGTTTACCAATATATGTAACCTGTGAAATAATATTTTAAATTTACAACAAAAATAATTTCTTGAATATTTCAAATTTTATAATAATGTTTAAATACTTATATTACAAATATAGTAAACATGATTTTAATACATTATTTAAAATTTTTTTGTCATCTGGTATTATAATTTTTTAAGAAATCTCAATATTGGTTCTTAATATATTTATTTTAATCCAATTTATATCTGTATTAAATTGTAAGTTTTCATTGTAAGAAATTTGAGACAGAATTGTAAATTTCTATGTTTTTTTAGGCAATAAATCTTAATTTTTATATGGAATTACTAACCTGAATATTTACAAAAGTTTCATCTGCAGTTAACATTACATTACAACTCATCACTTCATCTTTGGTGTCGTTATATGCTTCTTTTGAACATCTTCTAGGAATAAAAAACCATTTATGATGAATATCACTCCAAACACCAGATTCATGAATTACATAACCTACAGATAAAAATATTTATAAAACTGTTTACCTACACATTTATATTTATAATAATAATATTAATGATAATTATAAAAACAAAAACAATAATATATTTACTATAAAATTTATTACAATATTTTGTTTATTTTTAAACAAACCAGGAAATTCTATATCGATAGCTTCCCTCAATCGCTTGTAATTAGAAATCCAATTTCGTGAATGTATCTCTCCATGAGGTGAAATAACTTTAATCCATTGTGGATTGTTATTTTGGATTTCTCCACTAGTGGTAGTCCATTCTTTGCCCATACTTCCAACGTATAATTGGTCATCTTTTACCGTAGCCCATTCGGATTTAAAACCTGGTGGTAAAATAATTAACAAAATAAAATATTAAAATAGCTAATAATAAAGTATATAATAATTATAAAAGTATTAAACCTTTAGTGTGTTTTCCATTTCCATCCATAAGTATGACCCATGGATAAACTTTGTCTCCTTCAAAAAAATAAACCATTCCTGTTCTATCATCAAAGGTTAATAATCTTCCATCAAATGTAACAAGTTCAGAAAGTTCCATTCCTCGACCTTTCATTACCAGTGATGAAGATAAAGTGACAAAACCTTCCTCCCAAGAAACAGATATGAAATTTCTCGTCGGCCTCCATATGAGATGACCCTTTTTAAGATAGCTATGCCACATGTTGTCTTCATCCAGACTTTTTGATTTTTCATCTAAATCAGTGACAATAGCTATTGCATAAGACACACCATTAAATTGTTTTACCGGAGGAGTTAAAGGATAAGTCCTATTATAAAAATAATATTGGCATGGAGGCAGTGTATTCTGTATCTGAGCAGAACACATAACATTGCTGACCAGTGGATAACCATAGTAAAAAAAAACGACCAAAAAGAGGAAAAGCACAAAGACCAAAAAGTGACTCTGTACTCGAAGAGTACTGTTTCCAACCCTGTAAATGTGTGGAGTACGCAGGGCTTGCCTCCAGTCACGAGAAAGCATGGTCTCGGTTGCACAGTTACGTACTTTATGCTCGAAATGTCGGTCGGTTTGCAGTATTGTCATCTCATCTTCTGTAAAATTTTTTTCCAGCTGTTTGACAACGCGGCGACTTCGCCTGAATCTGTAATCAGTAAGCAAAGCATAAATTTCGTATATTTACCTCATTCGTTAATATTTTCATGAGATCGTAAAGCATTTTATGTACGTTGCACGCACTAATGACATGCACTGTTTTCATTTATATTTAAAAGCAAGTACGAACATGTTATGTGATTATTTTTAAATGTAAGCCAATAACCTCGCTTTTATTACATCGCCGTATTTCAATTCAAATACATCTCTGCTTGAATATTTATATTTCATTTTTCATTTTCACCGTTTCGCAATTCTAACCACAACAAAATAAATTCGTGTACTTCAAAATAATAATTATAATTTATTACTGTCTCACCTCGATTATCTACTTTATCAAATAATACACCATTTTTATTTAAATTTATCCGTATGATTTTGTGCATCTAGCTTTTATAGATCCTTTTACATTCCTCTAGTCGCCAATCGCATTAACATTGTCGATAAAACAGATATCGACTTAAAACGCTTTAGAAATGACTCTTATCGTTATAAAAACATCTCTTATCACTTATTTAATTATAATGTTTTTTAAATATTTCAAGTTATATTGTTATTATCTTCGAGTTATTTAATTTTTTCTCATAAAAAGTTTTTTTCATTTATATAATTCTTTAATATGTTGTATCTAATAAGTTTATCATTTTTATATATAATAATTTAAGAATATAAAAAGCAAAAATACTTAAATTATTGCAATGCATGTTACGAAAAATTTATCGCAATTGATAATGCATAATATTTTTAATATAATATTATAATTTTAAATATTCATATTTTATAAATATGGATTTATGTATTTCCGAATTCTAATTAAATATAAGTAATTTATATATTAAAAAATGGTTTAAATAATCCGCATTCTATATAAGTATTTATAAGTTGATTATAAATATGATGCGTACTTAAACATAAAATTTATTGAATGTTGTTTTATTAAATATAATTTTCAATATATTAAAAGTTTTAACAATGTCCCTAGAATAAAAATTTATATTCACATATTATAATACTAATTTATAAATTAAATTATTAGTTAATTTTATTTTTTATTTATCTGTTATCTTTTATACCTAAAATATAGTCGGTAAATATCATAACCATTTTTTACAAATATTTTTGATTAATTACAAATATTTTTGATTTACAATTTTATTTATAATGTTGTTGAATATATATGTATTAAATATAATTCAATAAAACGAGTATATTTCATATTGTATTTATTTAAATTTTAGTAGTATATTTATTATTAATAATATGTAACATTTAATAAAAATTTTTGTATATATATTTCTACTTTATGTAACTAGTTTTTTTTAGTCGAAATTATAAACAGTTACCAAATTATAAAAATAATTATATAATTATAGATATTTATAGTGATATTTTACAATATTTAAAACTTTATATTAAAATAATTTATTTGATTTGCAATTTAGCTTTATAAAAATATAAAATATTTTTATCATTTTAATCTATATTATTATAATAACCAACATTCTATAGTACAATATTGACATAATATAAAATTTTATCGAATATACTATATTAGATAGGGTAATATTTATTTACATTATTATATTTTTGACGCATAATCTATTAATTAAGTAAGATAAATTAATTACCTGATAGTTATGAATTTAAGAATCAATTGCTTTAATTAATGTAAAATAAGTGCTTAATGTTCAAGTTTAGAGCAATAATTAAACTGGATCATGAAAAAATATTGCGAAATATTTAAATAACTAAAATATTACTTTTAAAAAGAAATAAAGTTTATATTTTCAGCAGGTCACCTATTTAAGTATTATTATGGTAAAAAACAACTTTACTCTGATGAGTAGATCAAAACCAATGATTTTATCTTTTACTCAAAATCTGCATATACGCTCTTATTATAAACAAATTATTAAAATACTTTTTCATCATTATACTGATTAGTATATTAGTAATGAAATTTTGCAAGCCATGTATAATTGTTTAATCTATAGCAATAACGTAATTAAGAACTAAGTAGCTCCATTTTTCAATTCTAATTTCGATAGTCTTCTTTGTTGTATTTTTGAAGCATTGTCTTTTTTATTTAAAGTTCACATAAATTTATAATCACCTTTTGAATAATGCTAAATTTACATTAAACAATATATTATAATTAAGACTGATATCATGAGCTATTTTAACAAGTTATCAACAATATCTCAATGTTTTTAAGTGGAAACAAATTATGCAATAAAATGTGAATTCCTATAATCTCTCTTTGATTTTATTGAACATATGTATTAATTTTGGTAAGTTAGTTTTCTGTATGTTTCTGTATATTTTATACTGTTTTATTTTAAATAATTTTTTGGTAGCAAATACTTACTGCTATTCAACTATATACAATTTTAATTTTTTTAGTTTAACTATAAGAAAATAAATAAAAATAGTAGTTAAAATTCATTAATCGTATAATATTTTATGCACACAGAGTATTAACATAATAAAGAGATTTTACTTAGCTTCCGTGATCACTAGTTTTTCATTTTATAGTTACATATCCTTCTGTAACATGATCTGAAAAGAATCAGAGCTGTTCGTGCAGAATCCTCGAAGAAACCAAATGTGGTTAATCGAGTTTGTTTCTGTACTATATTTTTGCAGTGTATTAGTAAGATATCCAACACCGCATTCAAAATAAATTTGATTGACTAATGTCTACAAAAGTTATATAATTAATAGTATTTAGCTATTTGAGTTCTTTATGTCTCGAACAAAAGAAAGAGACTACAAGTACAAGATCGAATAACAAAATAAAAAAATATATAAAAGCAGAAAGATGTAAACAGAACTTGAACAGATGTAACAAAATAAGCACCTATTATGAAAAGAATACAAATAAAATCTATTACTTAGATTTTAAAAATAATTATAGTATTGTTTATTTGTGAAAATGTAAATATTACAATTAATATTATATACCTAACTAAGACTTTTCTATAAAATTCCTATAATAATTTAAGTAAAGCTTATTATTATCAAACTAATGTTATTAATAAAATTAAAAACTACATTATATTAACTTTAGTTCCTTTTTTATAAATTTACAATATTTTTCTTTATTGATATTTTGCAAAATTTTAAGGAATTTGAGGGGTTATACAAGAGAAAACAAAAATATTTAAGATAAAAGTATTATTTGTAAGAAATTGTAGCAGATATATAGTTTAAAAAAATATTCAACACATTATGATATATTTTCTTTGGAGATTAATTACCTTAATATAAGACAGTTGTATTATCTAAACTATTTTATGTGCATTTGTAGTATTGAAAAACATTCTTTTATATTTAGTGTATATAATTTTTGTTATGTATCCCAGTCAAACAAATTTTTGTTAAAAAATATTAACTTAAAGTATTCATTTTCAACTTATATAATATTTTTAACTTCTATTCTTTTAAAAATCATCACCAAAATATATAACAGTAATAATAAAATGTACAATAATAATATGAAATCATTGGTAAATTACAAGTAAACTTAATACCGCATTACTAAGTCTTTTTGAATAATAAATCATTAACAAATCTAAAACAGTTACTTCAAAATTATAAGAAAAAAAATTCAATAAATTTTGTTTTCTATTGTTCATTTATATATAATGTGTAATAGATTAATTACAATACAATTTTTTACGAAAGAAGTATATAGCAAAAAAATTATATAATTTAAAATCCAATATTTATACAAAAATGAATAATTTAGTAAGTTTATTGAATATTGCTGGAATAAAAGATAATATTGATTTAACAAAAAATTTATAAAAAAAGGCATGATTTATAATATAGAACAATATGATCTTTTAATATATGTATGTCTAATACATTAGAATTACAAGTTTTATAATTACAATAAATATAACCTGATAAAAACTATGCAAAGTAAGAAAAAATTACAAAATAACAAGACACTAAAATAATAATCTATAGTTTTTAAACATTTGGTTAGAGTTTATTAGGATTAATAAAATAATTTATATTAATTATATTTAATAAATTAAAATTAAAATTAAATTGTAATGTTGATATAAGTAAAGTAGATTAAGTACAGTAAGAAAAACACAATGTTTGCAAGTAGTTAGCATCATAAAATAAGTAATTATATAACAGGATTAATTTTATATTTTAAACTTGTTCCTTACAGACTAGTACAGTATTAATTTCGAATATTATAAAATATCTAAAGTGAATAATACTAATATAAAAAATGAGTTTTTCAAATGTTTATTTAATTGACATCGATATAATGCATGGTTTTTGTATTCATCAAGGAGTTTGATTAAGACTAACGAGTGTTCGCTGACTGTAAGTCCAATTAAAAAGATAATTGCTTATTAAAAAGGGGTAAGTTATTCAAACATATACTGCTGTAACTGTATTTCCATGCATAAACAAAGAATTTAAAAAAGTATGCATTTGGGTTAATCGAAAGTAATTATTTAAAAATAGATATTTTTAATAAATAATTTTAAACTTTTTTTTGATAAAAACTAATAGCCGAGATGCACATTATAAATTTAGCTTTTTTAAAAATTATATTATTATTACAAGTAATAAAAGAGTAATAATATAACAAGACGCAAATTATAATCAAATAATTTCTTGTATTTAATAGTTTGATTAGAAATTACGAAGAAAGAATAGCAAAATCATATTATTATAATCAAATTATGCAATATGTATAATTATTGCAAAAAAATAATATGTAAAAGAGAAGCTTAAAACGAACCAAAAGAGAATAGCAGTAATATATTTTAAAAGAAAATGTATATTTAAATTCTTTAAGGTTAGATATTTTAAAAGAATTTAATTAGAATTAGATATTTTAAAAGAATTTAATTAGAATTAGATATTTTAAAAGAATTTAATTAGAATTAGATATTTTAAAAGAATTTAATGCAATAATTTAAGATATAATCTAATGAGTATGTAAATAAAAAAAAATAAATATCATTAAAAAACGATAAAAGGGTAATAAATGAAAAAAATGTATATTTTGCAATTCTTGTTTTATAAATTTCATAGTTTCTGATAAAAATCATTATGTTCTAAAAACTGACAGAACATGTGTTGGAGTTATAAATTATAATGATTTATATAAAGTCAACATAAAAAAATCAAGAAAGATCAAAATAAAAATATTTAACTTTTCAATAATCATTAATTTTCAAATTAATTTGTAATATGAACAATATATTGAACTTATTATTTTATTTCAGATAATATTAAAACAAATATATATATAGTTTTAAAATTAAAATGATTACGCTAGAACAAAGTAATGAAAGTAAATTACAATAAATATTAATATTATCATATAAACCCACTTGAAATATTATTTTAGATGATTAAAAATTGAATAAAACTATAATATAGTAAAAAATTATATAATAAGTATTTTATAATATATTGAAATATGGTTTTTAGAGATATATTAATATTTTATAATTTCTTTAATAATTTCAGAGAAATATAAAAAAAATTTTTAATTTTACTGAGATATAATTAAAATAAAATAATACTTGTAATATTAGATTTTATAATAAATTAATAGAAAATTTTCCAATGATATATAGAATATTACAGACATTAATTAATTAATTATAATTAATTTTTATTATAATTAAAATACTTTAACGATAATTACCATAAATTCACTTTGTTAGTAGCATCATAGTTTTTATATAACTTAAAGATGAGAAAAGAAATTAGTACACAACAACTAGAGTTGAATTACATACAATTCTTTATTATTAAATTTTTTAATTAATAATAAATTTATAAACCCATTGAAGTAAATATTTATTTATTGTTTGGGGAATTAAATTTTACGTATAAGATGTACTTGTATGCATATAATATGCAATAAATATAATTAAAATATAAAAAAAGAGATAAATTAGAATAAGATACATGTAGATAAATGAATTTCTATACGTCTTGTGAAAATTATATCTATATTATACTATTTGTTAATTTATAACTAGATATATGTACATTATTTATGTATATCCCTCGCTTTATCAAAATTATTATTTTAATTTATAGTAATTTATATAATCAGAATTTCAATTAATTAAAAAGTTAGTAACTCTTTTGACTATTCTTTAATATAAAGTGTAATAATTGATTTTATATAATTTTTTTATCAAAATTTTATGTTATAAATATAATATAAAATATAAAATTAATTTATTAGAAATTTTTAATATAGCTTATATATTTTTATTAAATTTTTTTTTAATTTTCATCAATATATATTCATTTAAACTGACTTAAAATATTTAAACATACTCTATTTAATTTAAATAGAATTAAATAAAAATTGTTTTGTCTTTTTCTTGAATTTCTTAAAGATTGTTTATATTTTAGTTTCCATATTAAATTTAAATACATTTTTTATATCTGATGCTAGGTACATATTTATTTTAATAAAAACTACAACTTAAGAAATTTTCATTTAAATTCTAATTAAAAGAATAAATAAATTATTCTTTATAATGCTTTTTATATCTGAATTTGTTAGAGTTTTTTACTATTATATTCAAATGAACCTATTTCGAAAAATGATGGATTTTTCTAATTTCATTGATATCATCGTTTTTTTGTGACATTATTTTTTTGAGAAATTATATAGTAAATATTTTGTTTTGTTTTATTTATTATTAAAAGCTTTCCATTCATTTTTTAATTTTTTCAAGTTTTTTTTATATCATTTGATTAATAAAGATTTAATTTACAATTTATAAGTTAATTTTTTATTTAAGCTATTCAATAAGATTAGATTTCCGTTTCTAATATTTAAAATGCAATTAAAAATTATTAATAATAAATAAAATACAAATGTTTTCTAAGTTTAACTAGTAACGCATTGCGATTTCAAAGACATGTGAGTTGATTGTAAAATAATTAAAATTTCTATTATTATGTTACTAATTTGATTAAATTTAAAAAACGTGATCAACTCGTTTGCTCTTTTCGAAAGACTATATTTAAACATCCATTAAGCAAGTCATTTGAGTTTTGTTTACACTTAGGTGAACCGTCATATAGGTGTTTAACAGACGTACTACGTTCAATAAAAGAATTATCCCTTGAACAGAAGATAAACTCTTTTTCGCCGAATGATCAATTTATACATAAAAAACTTTTTATTTTTATTATTTATTAGTTGATCAAGTTCTTTTAATATTGTACTTTTTATTTTAAATTGAATCAAGAAGTTGCCCAGAGATAGATTACATTTCCATTCATTACATTATAAAGTTATTCATTATGTTTGATTCTATGTGATTAATAATGATACCATTAGACAAATAAAAAACTATTTTAATTTTTATACATCTCAAAAAAACCTGTATTTAAAAAATCGAAAGCTGTTACTGTTACAACGATGGATAGCAGAAAAGAAGTACTTCATTACTTTATATAAACCTATAATATATTTTTACTATTAATGATATTACAAATAAAAAGAAATGGTTATTTGTTTAAAAAAACTATAAAATAATACTTAGTTATTCAAAATTGGTAAATTTCAACTTCTTTAGTTAAAATTATTTAAAGATGTATATCGCAACATTTATTTAGTAGATGCTTATTTTCCTCTAAATATGACTTTCTACTGAAATTGAATATAAAGAGTTATGTTTTTTTATAATTTAAATTAAATATGCAATAGATTATTAATTAAAATATGCAACATTTACCATAATTTTATTCATGCTGATAAAATTCAAATAAAAATAAATTCAAATGAATGATTTTTGAGTATTATAATTTTTATTTTTTTAAACTATAGAAACTTTAATGTTATGAAATAAAAAAGAAATGAAAAGTAAATATTTTTTGCTAAGTTTGTGTTAATAAAACTATGGTCTGTATATTTAAATGAAAAAATAATTAAAAAATCTTTTCTTCGAATACAATGATGAAAATTTTTTTTTTTTTTTTTACTCAATTTGAAGTTCAAAAAGTGTTGAATTCTGACTATATATTGTAAATAGATGATAAATATAGAATTATACATAAATTTTTTCCCTAAACATTCATAAATAATAAACTTAATTTATTAAAATTTTTATAAGCATTGACATCACAGCACTATTATTATTTTGTAATATTTCTTTTATAGTAAATTTTAGAATCTATGCATTTTTTTTCATCTGTTTATTTATTCAATATTCAGTAAAATTTATTTAGTTCATAATATATTTTGACATAAAAAAATAAAAATAACGTTGTAGTTTATCAGTGATGTATCAAACATTAAGTATTCATTTCTTTAATCTTTAGTGTATTAATAAAAAATTCTTTTTGAAAATTTTCAAAATTTTATCTGAAATAATTTATTACATATACAAATGAAATTATTAAACTACTTATAAGGCAAGTGTCTACTGTATTATATATATACATATATTGCTTTATTTTATTGTATTAAAAACAACAAAATAACAAATGCGTTTTATATTTTACTTTTAAGTATTAAATTTTATTTATAACTAAATTAAAAGATTTAAATTAAATAAAAAAGCAAACAAATTGTATTTTTATTATTAAAATATTTTTTTTAAAATAGTTATATATTATAAAATATTTATTACATAAAATAAGATATTTTGTATATTCTTATTGTTATTATTTATAGAAAAAATATCAATTTACCTAAATTGCATAATTAATATTGTTAAAATTATCTCAAGACTCATATTTTAGAGATGATATTAAAATTTTATTCACAATAATCATAACAAAAATAATTAATATAATCTTTAAATACATATAATTTTTATTTAAAATTTTTAAACAAAGTATATAATTTACAAGAATTTGCAATTCGTCATATTTATATGACGATTAAAAATTCTATATCTAAAATACTGGAAGAATTAATCAAAAAAAAAGATTGTAAAGACTATATAGATTCTTGAAACTGCAGCCTTACGAAAATTAGAATAAAATTAAACTACGGAGACGAACAGGGGATGCTATGAGATTTCAAAGTCACAATAATATACCCGTATAGTAATACAGGCGAGAAAAGAGTGGGGAGCCCGAAAGCATAATCACTGTACTGACTCACTATTTTTACCCATTTAGTATAGGATACATCCGGGACATCGAAGGGTGATTTCGCTTACTTGATACATTTATACTTATACAAAAGAAAAGAAAGAGGATGAAAGAAGACCAATACAAGTGAGAAAATACATAGTTTATTGCAGTTGGATAGTGCCGCAGCAAGTGTAAACTTCGCACAGTCGATTCGTATAAACATTTATTTGACTTTCTCTTCATTCCCGTCGAAGAACCTTTGCGGTACCTCTTCATTATAATTTTGCTTTACCATAAATTTAATATTCCTTACTTAAAAGATAAGAAGAAATATTTTTGTTCATAACTTTATATATATTTAATATTGTCTAATCAAATCTTAATATACATTTTACATATAAATACAAGCATTTTTGTCTTTAGGAAGTCTGACTTGTGCGTATATCGTTTTCATCCAATTACATTATTATTTTATAGTCATAATCAATACGAATTTATTATTAA
The DNA here is from genome assembly GCA_018907195.1 of Dolichoris vasculosae. Taxonomy (NCBI): domain Eukaryota; kingdom Metazoa; phylum Arthropoda; class Insecta; order Hymenoptera; family Agaonidae; genus Dolichoris; species Dolichoris vasculosae. The sequence continues at coordinate 3,893,694 of JACCHY010000002.1, read as the reverse complement.
GTATATTATTATCTAAACAATTTTTTAATTTTATAAATTTTATTTAAATAATTAAAATTATAAATAACATTTTCAATATTATGTAGAGTTAATTTATGTATACGAATGTATAAGTCAAAACTTTTTTATTCTATAAAAAAATAATAAATTAATGTTGGAAATACAAATAAAATGTACGGAATCCAGATTTTTATTACTATTAGTTTCAAAATTTTCAAAATTTATATCAAGAAACTTATTAAAAGCAAATTAATACTAAATGTCAAAAAGTAAATTTCTAAAATTAACATATTTAATATAATATTAAAATGATACTAATAGAAACTACCATTTATTATGGGAATTAAAATTTGTTAGTTTTACATAATCTTCAAACATATGTCTTGCAAATTTTTAAATCTAACTTTGAAATTATAAGTATGTGATTTATACTTATAAGAACATTTTAATCTGAGTAATTTAACTTTTAAAATATATTTATATCTGAAATTTTGTATATTTTTAAATAATATTTTATACTACCAATAATATTAGAAGGTTCATTAATAATTATATACCAATTTCATACTTTTTTAAAATAAAATACTTGTTTAAAACTGCGTAGAAATTATTATATCCAAATAAACATTTAGTATGAAAATTTGAAATATTTTTTTATAGAAATAATAAATATTTGAATATTGAAATTGAAATACTAAGATTTAAATTTGAACAAAATATATTGTACTACATTATAAAATATAATTTTTAACTTTTAGGTATAAAGAAAGATATAGCTCTTGTTAGCAGATCCAGAACTTGATGAATAAGAACTCTCTAACCGAAATGAACATGAAGACTCTTAGCGATGCGTGTAATTTCGCATACTTTTAGAAATATTATTAAATAGAATTGTTGAGATTTATTGCGTGAAGAATTGCAGCTGATTGCCGACGCGAATATGACTGGTTCAGCTAAGCGGGAAAATTTCTATCTGAAAAAACATTTGCATAAGAAGAGGATTTGAGAATGTTTTTAAAATACATTCTTTTCTCTTTTGTTAGGCCAGGTTTTACAAGCGAAAGTCTTCGATATTTTGAAGATTAATTAATATTTTGAACGAATCAAAGCATTTAAGGTATATGCGTGTGTTTTTGAAAATGATTTATAAATACTGTTAGATCACAATGGTGTGAGAGCAATGAATCGATTGATATGAGAGTATGAAAGATTTCTTGTAACATTATTTGAATTCTTTATATAAATAATTCTTTGTTTAATTGCTGTGCATAAGTTAAGCCTGCGTAAGAGGTACTATTTACAATAACAATAAATTATTATTTTTTTTTTACAAATTAATATATACATAAATTTGTATATGAGAAATATTTTCTCAAATTAATGAAGTTGATATTTATAATTTAGCAACCCCCAAAAAATATGATGCCTGGCATATAGTATTTATTGATCAACTTTTTAGTTTTTATATAAAAATCCATACGTACAAAAACTCACGAATACCTATGTCTAATTATAATTGTAATAATTTTAATACTTAGTTTAATTTTTCAAACTTTTTGATTTTTATTTTTTTTTTGTTTTTTAAATATTTTCGATCGATAAAAAGCGATAATATTAAAACATTATCAAAAATATATTATATTCAAATTTTATTTTTCTGATTACTATAGTTTCTTCATGAATAATATAATATTAAATATTGGAATAATAATAAGTCAATATTGCAGTTATGTTTCATAATAATATTCACAATCGCATATATTACAATAAGTTATTAAAAAATTCAAATATTAAAAATAAAATAATGATATTAGTTATAAAAATATTTAAATATATTTATCGAATAATATAGTATTCTTTGATGTACTCACTTTATGTACTATTTAAGAAAATAACAACTATATTTATATTTGCATTACTTACAGGAATGAAACATTAAGTTGAAGTAGTATGATTTTCAAAAAATAGGAAAAAAGTATTTTTTCTTTGTATTAAGAAAACTTTTTTTTCCTTACGAATTTTTCATTATTTAGTGATAATTATTAAAATTGTGCAAAGTATTAAATTATAATACATATATAATTTTTTAAATTATGTTCGAAATACAATTACAATATATTTTTTAATTAATACAGAATAAATAGTTAGATTTAAAAATCCAATAAATATATGTAATTATATAATTAAAAAAATGAAAATTAAAAATATTTAGAATCTTATAAACTTGAGAATATGTAAAGGAATTTAACTTATGTTTTAAATACTTAAAAATGAAACATTAGTTAATGAAACATTACTAAAAATATTACAAGTTATTTTCTAAAACAAAATATTTTAAATAATTTATACTAATCATAAAAAATATGCCATAATTTTTACTAAAAATGAAAATTTTTCAAGGACCATTGTAGAACATATTTAGGATTTTTAAGCCATGATTAAATGCTTCGTAAGAATCAAACGAATAGATTCTATTATCAGAATTAAATCAGAATAAAATTGATTATTTTCGCTAATATCGTAGTTATTCACAGCGAAAAATTTTCAGATGCCTTTTAGAAATAATTGTCAGAGTATACGAAGTATGTCAGACTACCTTGAAGAAAAAAAGAAAAACTCTTTTCTCTCTCTTTTTCTCTCTGACAGGCTGGCATCGAGAGTTTTCTAAAAGGTGTAGGGTGAAATATGGGGGAGAGGTGACCCAGCCGGTAGTTAGAGCTAAACGGGGGTTGTTGGAAAGTCCGCGGGTGTGGAGGACGCCGAGCGTCGCGGCGGCGCAAAACCTGAGTCAGTCGCGAGACGTCCGTTTCTCCGTGCACGTCACGATTGCATTGCGAACCCCATCCCGTTCAGCAGTCCACGTGGTCGGTGTTAGTGCGGCACCCTTTCACATCGATTTCCAGTGATGCCGCAGCGAGTCGTTCCTAACCTCTTCCGCTTTTGCCCGTTGCAAACGCGAAGATGCAAAGTGCGCCGCTTTTCATAAATAACGCGTGTCTATTCGCGCGAATGCCTCGAGATGTAAATAGGTTAAATGATGCGAAGATTCCGGTCCACCGTGCAACGCGAGTTCGTCCACCAGTGCTAAGCTGTCTTCCCATTCGAGTGAAAGTGAGGCGAGAGCTCGTACTTTTCGTTTAGAATTAACAAGCGACAGAATCGATAAAGAAATTGGGCAAATATAATGAGTATCCGAGGCGAATGTATACAAATGTAAGGTGTGTACCAACTAGCGGTAGCTGTGGGTGTGCACGTGCAAACGATACGGGTGGGGGAGAATTGCTCCAGTCCGCCGTGGTGTGTGAAAGTACAATAATCGTGGTAAAGTGGTACAATAAGAGAGATAAAGTCGAGAAGGCGCGAGATAAGCGAAAAGATGGCGATGGTTTCCTAGCACGGACCCATGACGCACAGAGGGTCGAGGAGCTCATATTTCTTCTTTATCCCCTCGAACGTGGAAGCTTCAGCGACGGCGACGACGGCGTCTGCATGTGCGCATACAGTTCAAGGGTCTATGCGATCTAGTCGGTATGCATTCATTCAGCTCCACTCTCGGTAATGTGCGTTGGAGTCGATATGGGAATAACATACAATCCCTGACTCTTCCTTATATTAAAAATATAAATAAAATACTTCTATGTTAAAAATTAGTTTATAATTTTATTCTCGTTATTATTTTAGAATTTAAATCTTATTTATCTTTCCAGTTACTTTCCATAAAATATAAGATTTTAACTCTAACTTTGATGCAATAAATTTTGCTGGAACATTATTTCCAAGTCGATAAATTAATGAAAATAGATTTTTCTGTCAATAAAAAACTCATCATGATTCTGAATTTGTTTTTTTGAATTTTTTTGTTTTATCAAAATTCTTAGGAACCCAAACTATATGTAAAAGAATATTGTAAAAATTGTAATATATTTCTTATTTTATAAGAAAATATTGATATTTATGTAAATAAAATAATTGATTTATTTTTTATATAAAATCATAATTTTTAAAATTATAATTTAAGCAACAATATTTTGATAAAATATTTCAATATTTGTATATTATTAAAAAATATATGAAGATAGTAAATATATAATAAATACTATCATATTTTATTAACTTATAATTTGTAACCAAAACTATATTTGATTAAATCTTGTTAAAAATTAAAAAAAACAGTATTCATAAGTGTTAGTATTATATACAAACGATATATTATTGATAATTATTTGTATGATTAATTATTGATAATAGTATAACAATGCAAATTTATGTAAAATGCATTTTCAATTAATTATTACTCTTAATTATTACTATACTTTAATTATTAAATTTATAGATTACAATTTTTAATCAATTTAATTACATGAAGCCTTTTAAACAAAAAAAATTTTTATTTTCATTTCAATTTTTCGATATATGTTCTAGGATATTTAATTATAAAACTTGTGTTAAAATTTTATATATTATTCAATTAAAAAACGTTAGGCAGTAATTATTTATATATATATACATATATTTATTTAATTAAGTAGTCATTGGATTATAAATTATGAGCTATTTTGAGAATTCAAAAACGCTACACGAATTAATTTATTGAATACAAAAAAACCACTTTTGCAGTTCATCAATAATAAATACATTTTTTCTAAAAACTATTTATTGCTTTATGTGATAGACATGTTTTTTGATATTTTCTTTTAATAAATTTAATGTATTCTAGATTGTAAATTATATAATTAAAATTATATGTTTATACACATTTAATTAAAAGCCATTTTACTGAATAAAAAATAAATTAATTTTTATTAACATATGGGAACCATTTTATTTAAAATCAGATTTTAATTATAGATATTTCATTTATTTTAATTTAAATCAAATATTATTTTCTTATAATTATTTTAATTAGGTAATAATCAATAATGAAGAACATTACCGGTTAAATATATATTCATATAAAAATGTAAATAATATTGTTACTTATTTAAAAAAAATATATAAAAAACCTTAAATTATGTTATAAGATATAAATATCAAAATCATGTTTAAATACTGCAATTAAATGATATAATATATTTAAAATTTTTGGTATAATTTATTTCGCATAGAAATAATAATTGGTTTTTATAAAAATATAATTTACTTTCTTTTTGGAATCATGTAAATGTTATTGTTACAAATATTATTAAAAATTGATATTTGTAAAAGTGAATTTAAGATATTCATGAAAAATGAAGTTCCAAAAATATATTATTATAAGGTAAATCATGTAAAAGAAATAATACAAAAAAAGTTTAGAATACTGACAATATTGTCTGTTGATAATAGTTTTTGCAACATTATAAAATTTTACGATATCTAGATCATTATTTAAAAAAATGATTAGAATTTACATAAAAATAAATAAAAAATTCATAATAAACACTTATTAATAAAACTTCAAAAACAAAAAATAGTAGATTTAATTTAGATTGGAATAATTGTTTTATAATAACGTTTTAATTATTTTATTTTATGGAGAACTACCGTTTGGAAACAGAGCTACTATAAGAAATTCGCGTCAACTTGCTTTTGAGATTATGTTGATATCGAAAGATAAAACGAATTGGGAGCAGTAGGCTCTGCAGTATAACTGTTGAAAAGCATAAGTTACCTGAAAATTTTTTTACATTCCTTGGTTCAAATATTAAATGAATTATACTGTATTTTTATTAGTTACATTAATTTATGTACATTTTTTTATTTATTTTACTTATTAGAATAATTGCAGTGAATTGAAAATTTATTAACATTATACTTTTAATAATTTAGTTTCATTTAAAAACATCTAGATATTTAATAAAATGTTTTTTATTTTCAAAAAAGGCTTATTTTTATATCAATTTATTCGATTAAAAAAAATATACGTCAGTAATAAATAATCAATAGCAATAACAAATAAATAAGTTTTATTCTAGGAGGGCAATAAGCAGTATTTTTTTATATTTTAGCTATTTTCAACACATTATGTTTTGATTATGAATTATATTTTATTTTAAAGAAATAATTCGAATCAACATTGATCGATATATTAACTCAAACAATTATTATTTTTTTATAATTCTTCATAATTAAATTTAGTAAAAATTCATTTCAATAATATATTTTAAATAATTGTATTAGATAGATAGCGATTTTAATGATTTTATTTATTAATTTTTTCTTGATATAATTATAATAGATCTTTTTCTGATATATTAAATCAAAAATATTTAATTGAAAAATCAATCATATCCGAAAATTTTTATAACGGATAATTCTTTTATATTTTTTGCAATTATTGTTTTGCCATTATAAAAAATTTATTTGATAACTTTAAATTAATAATTAAATACATCTAATGAAAAATAATAAATATTTATACTTAAATTAGACATGATCTATTTTATACTATATTATGCAATGTAACCAAAACATAACAATTATAAAATAATTAGAATTTTAATTAAGATATTATAATAAATCTAATTTTATAACTTTGATAAAATACAATAAAATTATTTTAATATTTTATAATTAAAATAATATATAGTATTATAATTATTGTTTTTATTAATTATACGTTAGTCGATTTTTTATATTTTTACTTATTCATGTAGTGAAAATTTTTTAAGTTTCAAGTCGTTAGTTAGCAATATTTCATGTATGTTTTCGAAATGACTTGTACATATACTACATATATCTGTGATTTAATGAATATAACTAGGCAAATTTCTGCATTTATGCATTTAAGTCAGTAATATATTTAAAACCGATTTTTTTTTATACCATAAAGAATAATAGATGTCTTTTATTTTAAGAGATTATTTTAAATTCTTTGTATATATTTTAAAAACAAATAAAAAAATTTGCATTTTTAATATAATAAATTTATTAATTTTTTGACTCAGAAATTATTATTTTTCATGGATTAATATATAAAACAGAAACTATATACTATATAATTAAAATAAAGAAAAAGTAAAGAAATACAAAATAAAAAGAATCATAATAGGAGTCTTAAACTCTAAAATACGTAGTTTGTATATATATATATATATATATATATATATATATGTATATATTACTATAAAGCATAAAATAAAAGAGTATGATTAGTATATTTATATTTTTTTTTGTTTTCCAAATTTTAATTTTTTAAATAATTTAAGTTTATCACAATTATCATATATTATGAAATTGTTTTACTTCATCTATTTATTTTTATTCATTTTATAATTAAATAAATTAAATTATATATTTATGAATTTCGTATTGATAATATAAAATGAGAAATATAATTGAGGATTTTTCCTATTTAAAATCATTTTTAAACAACAGAAATTTTTATATAAACTATAATAACTTATATAATAACTAAAGAATTATTATTATAGTAAAAAGCATCTTATAATCTAATTTATATATCTTAATATTGCATTTATTGTGTTTATTAAAAATATTAGAAAAAAATGAAATTATGTTGAAATTAAAAAAGATCGAATTAGTGAGAAATATTTAATAATTTTAATGATTATATATATATTTTTTAAATTAATATAAACATTAATATAATAAGTATAACACATAAAATTCAAAAAATTATTTATCTATACACAGAAATTAATCATCGGTTAAAAATTTGATTTATTATTCTAGTATAAATTTTTTCAAATGTAAAATAATTTCCGTATTATAAAATTAAAAAATCAAATTAAATAAAAAGGTAAAAACTTATATTCTGATATTTTACATAAATTATTGATTTTCTTAGAGTAATAATAGTAATTTAAATCAAAATAAAGTTAATCGGTTTTTTGTATTAATGAGTTACATAACTTGCGATGGCATGGTAATAAAATATCAATAATTAACTTATATATATTTGTTTATATTATAGAAAAAATAAGGAATGAAACTGAGCTCAATCAATAAAATATTTTACTTATCTTGCATTCTATAGTTGCTTGAAAAACTGGAAAATTCTATACTGTGAAAGACACCAGAGAAATTTACTGTCGAAATAAAATGGTTAAGACGGTCAATATTTATGTTTAAAAAAAGAATAGATACTTTGACTCGTAACCTTCGTCAAATTGAAGCAGAATATTACTTCAAGTACAGCGTTAAAAATTTAAAGTAAAATTTAAGATCTCAACCGGGCATTTCGCTCGATAAAGCACGAAACTAAACCGGAATTAGCTGTACGCAGATGTCTGAGAAATAGTCAGCAACTACTTATTGGGATATAAGTGAATTACCTACGAGTGCTACCACCTATTTAAGTGCATTAAAAAGTATTAGGACTGGAGGGAGAAATAAAAGGAGCGTTTGTAAAGATGTCCGAGGGATGCCGTAGCTGCTGAGCTGCATCGCGTGACTGCGGTAAAGTTGCGCTCCATATCGAACGTAACATGTGGCGTTGCCTGAGTATTGCGGAATCGGGGTCGTGAATACGAAAACTTAAGCTAGTTTCCATCGACTGTTCTTTCTTTTCCCCTTTGTTATTTCTCCGTTCGCCCATTCATCCTTTTAACTAACACCTGTCTTTAACGTGAATTTCAATGACGTGTGGACCAAAGGGTCTTCATTTTGCCGTTGAGCGGAACGCTATTACTAACAGAACTATATCTTGATTGCTTTGCTATTTATTCAAAATTATTGCAAGAATCATTGCACGCAGCGAGTTAAGTTCAACTTTTACGTTAATTTTTCGCTTTAAAAAATTGTTCCTTCTACTTTAATTTTGTCAATTGACAATCGATTTTATAGTCTTTTTGTTATTTTAAATACTTTGTTAGTTTCTTATATATCTAATTTTACACGCTACTGTGGTCCTTTATATTTAATTTTCTTAAATATTGATTATATCTAAACAAATAAATTTATGGATTATTTTGAGCGTGCGTGTAGAAAAATATATTTACAATTTTGTAATGAATTATTATAATATAGTAACTCCACAAATGTAAATTAAATTTAGAACTATAAATTAAAATCTTTATATGAAATTTTCTAAGTTTAAAGACTCTTCTTATATTACTTTTTTCTTATGCAATTAATTATTAAATCAACATAATATCATTAGAAATAAGAAATTATATCGCTCGTTGTATAATTATAAGAAATGCATTATATTTGGACTATAAAAAAGAACATTGTATAAGATTAATAATACCATTATTAAATGGTATTTTAATTATTTGGCATTTTATTTATAAATGCATTAAAAATTTAATTTATAAATTTTTATTAATTTTTTATTATTAATTGTAAATATAGTATATATTGAAATTAAGTATAATTTATGTAGTCATTGTATTATAAATTAGGAGTTATTTTGAGAATTAAAAAACGCAACACGAGTTAATTTATTGAATACAAGAAAACTACTTTTACAGTTCATCAATAATTGTATTACTATTTATTTAAAATTATTTAATACAAAAATATATTAATATAAATAATTTACATTTTTCTTTAAATATAAAGTGAGGTATATATATATATATATGTACACATATATGTACAGTTTAATTTCTGAAATTGCAAAAGAATTATAATATTAATCATAAAATTTCTGCTCGATATAAAATAAAATATTTCTAAAAGTGAAATATATTTTTAAAAATTTAAAAATAGTGAAATATTAAAAACAATTGATTTTGAAAGCAATATAATATAATTATTTTAGAGAGTTATTTTTTATAATAAAGAGATCCTGTTTAAAGTGAAATATTTCATTATTTTTTCGAATTTAATGTATTTAATATTTTTAATGAAAAATTGCATTCGTTTGACAAATATATGTTCTTAAAATTTGAAGATAAAACATTTATTTGTATAAAAAATTGAAATTGAAAATAGGTAATATTATTACTAAAATATAATAAAACCTTGATGGATTACTTGATGGATGTTAACAAAACCGTATGTTATTCTTCTAATGATAAAGTATAAAATTCTCATGTATAAATTTATATAAAATAATTGGAGACTTCTTTTACAGATTATCCAATACAATCTTTAATCCAAAGGAACAAATACTAATTTTATCGAAGTATTTTGAATTCAGTTAATATACCTTAAAGCATTAAGAATCTAACAGTAGTTATTATGTTAGGATAATTACTTTTTATACTTTATCAATGTAGTACATAAAAAAGTAGATAAAAAGTATTTTAAAATTCAGGATTTCATCATTACCAAATCATTCTAAATAATTACATAAAGTTTCATACATTATAAAATTTTTAATTTTTCCATTTTCTTATTTCGTCTTTTATGTGATAATTTTAACATAAAATTTGAAAAATAATATTTTAAATATTAATACAACTCCATCATTTAAAAAAATTAATTTTTTAATACTGAATTTTATGTAAAATTTAGATTATTATATCTCAATATATATTTCAATATTAATTGAAAATTTAAATTGAATACTTGATAAAAAAAACTTAAAAATAAATATTAAATTTTTAGTATTCACATAAATAAAAAAACAATGATAAAGAAAAGTAGAGAACACATACCATAAATATAAAACATATATAATAAGAGATACTTTACAATAACAATTTACACAACTTTTTGAACTTATTACTTATCGTGGAAAAGTACTAATATACTTTTTGAATAAATTCATAATATATTTATATTTGATTTTAATTTTAATATTTTAGCTATTAATATTTAATTTACATGAAATTTTTAAATAAATTAATTCTTTTTTATAAAAAAATTGATATTGTTATAAAATTAAGAACAACATGTCTCAAGTTTTCGAAAGTATTATATTCATGAAATAACTATGAAATGACTTGACGTTGTATTAACTTTGCATTAACATTTCACCATACGCTTACTGCAATTTATATTTAAAAGGATATTAAAATCAGATATGGAGTCAACCTAAGTATATAAGTAATATATATTACTACCTAAACATCTCGGTTGTCATTTACGGATTAAAATTTCCCTGTCGTGTTATTCGGTCTTGTTTGCTAACCAATATCGCAATTAATTAAGACTTTTATTATTTTAATATTTCTCAATAAATTTAAATAACTTATAGGTTCTTTATTAATATTAGTATACGTAATTAAAAAACTATGTAATTGAATAAAAAAACTGTAACTTTTTGAAATAAAATTATATTTGAATGATGTTAAATTTTATTTATGTCAGTTTAAAGTTTCCAACTATCTCAACGTATTTTCTATTTTAAAATTCATAATTTTGTAATATATATTTTGTATTGAATTCAAAAATTCAAAAAGTTAATTAAAATACATATTTGATTTTCTAATAATAAATAATATGCTATAAAAATAAGTATAAAATTGATTCAATGAAGAAATTGTAATTTCAGTTAGAAAAATCCTTTTAATTTATTGTCAAATTTGCAAAAACTTTAATACAGTCTATCAATGTTGTCTACATACTTGTTTATAATAATAATTGCATGTACCTAATCTTTAAGTATAGAATATTTTAATATTTATTATTAATGATCTCAAAAACAATATTTTAAGCATATAAATAGTGTTTATATAAAATATGGTATAGCATTGAATTCTGTACATTTAAAGAACAAATGAAATATTGTTTTTGAAAATTATTCATCATTTAAAATTAAATAAAAAGTTCATTTATATTCAATTTAAAATTAAAAAAAATTATTTATAATAAATAATTAATGAAAATTAGTATGGTTGACACAAATTTTGTTTACTATTTATAAATATATTATTAGAAAAAATATAAATGGATTTTTCTCTGTATTATATATGGGTTTAAAAAGGGAAAAAATTTTATGTATAGAAGCTAAATGTTAAAATTTGAAAAAATAATAAATAACACTTTAAACGAATATAGAATAAAAATATTTACAAAAAATAGTTTTTTTTACAAATAATTGTAAATAAATAATTATGTTATAACAATAATTTTGAAATATTTATGATCAATACAACTTCTACAAATTTAAAATAACACTTACAAAATTTGAATAAAATTCTTTTACATAAATTATTGAAAATAATCAATGTGAATCTTGTAATTCTAAAACTGTCTAGTAAATTTCTGCTTTTTATGGTTTATATTTTAAGAAGACATTGTTTCTCGATGTGTATCTTACATATTACAATATAGTTGATTTGAAATATTCAAAAAATTTATTATTAAATCAACATTATAAAGCTTATTTTAAATTATTTGAAATATTTTTAGCATAGTATGTTTACATCCTATTAATTTATCTATTTTTTATTTTTTCTACTTCAGTATTTTCACTAAAGCCTTATATAAAGTTCGTTTATTTCTCTAGCTAAGCATTGCACTCATCTTAATAAGGATAATTGAATCATAGTGATTTAATTATCCTTACAATATCAAATAAGGTATAAGGATCCTCTCTATATACAATTATATAATCTAATGTATATGTTCGACTATCAACGTACTGTTAATATTCTTTGAGGTAATTTATTTTTGAAAATTTCGGTTTATAATAATAATAATAATAATAATAATAATAATAATAGGATAATTTTATCTAAATAAATTTTAATATAATCATATAAACTAATTTTATACTGTAATTATTTTGATATATTACATTAAAATTTCATCTTAATATTACAAATTTATTATTTCCATACTCATGTATTCCATTCTAATATTTTATAATACTAATTATTACAATTGAAAATATAAATAAATAATTAGTTGGTTCTGCCTTTTTATATAATGTTTTATTTCTTATGATAATTTAAAATTATTTTTTTTTATTTATTCATTATCTGTATTTGGATATTACTGATAATTAATATTATCAATTTCAAACTTAAAAGTTTTCCATTTACAACATCAAAATGTAATTATATGAAATTGAAATTCCTATATATATTTTAATATATATTGAAATCTTTTGAAACTAAAAATTTATATATCCTATATAATTTTCAATACATATTGATCGTCGTTAAATCAAAACTGGATTCTAATTCCACTTCTTTGAATTAATAGAATCTATGAATTATTTTAAGATATTCAAAAATTTGACTTTTATGTAATAATATAGTATAAGTATTTATCAACTGTTATAGAATGAAAATTTTTTAAACACATGATTATAGTTAAAATTAGATGATTGCATAATTAAAATTATAGTATCAAATTTTTAATTTATAAATTAAATATTAACCATAACCAAATATAAATTAAATAAAGAATTTTAAATATAACTTCAAATATAATTTATTAAATTTTAAATGGTATTTAAATGAAGTAAAAATGGTAATTTATAAATCAAACCCTATTTCAAAGGTTTATCATATTTTCAAACTCTAATCATATTTATTTTTTAACTTTAAGAGTAAAATTCAGATTAAGTAAAGTAATTTTCTAGTTATTTTTCTACCTTCTTATGTTTTTAATTTGAATAGTTATCTATATAAATTTTTTTTATATTAATATTATGAATTATATCTTGAAATAAATACTATAAAATTTTAATATACAATTCGAAATATCATTTCTATAAATGATTATTTATTGCCTAATAAATTATAAAGAAATATGTTTGTAATCCAAAAATCAATGCTATATAACAAATTAGAAGTTTAAAAATGTACATATTCATTATGAAATATTGCATTGAATTTATTGATGAAATTTGTAAATTCATTAATATGCAATACAATTGATATTGAATAATAATATTATGGGATAAAAGCAATATTAATTAAGATACATAAAGTTAATACCTTACAACGTAATAATCTATGTATACAAATGAATTCATGATTCACAAGCATTCTTAAATTCTTATTCTTTTTAACAATGTAAAATCCTAAAATGATTTTGGAAATTAAGGATAAATTCCGAGGTGGCTTGTCTGGGTACTTGAATGCGTGAATCAAGATAGGCGAATGGCATCGTAAAATAAATTTCTTCATCTCCGTATTTATCAAAAGAAAGTAACAGCGAAAACTCACAGAAAAAGAGATTATATAATCGCGAGGGGTTGACGACCCTGGGGATCTCTCGCAGGTCTCATTCAACGGCGCGAAGATTCGGTTTTTGGCCTCTGCAAGTGAGACGCTTGCCTGGGGGGTGCACGCAAGCTTGATTCTCAATGGGGGTTAACGGAGGGTGCGAGACTAACCCCGAGCCGTTTTACCCCTTAGTACTATTGCCATGGAAACGAGCAATGGACTTCTAGTCATGATACGATGTGCAAAACGCATGTTTTGATCTGTTTTTACGTTATGGTATTAAACTATACATAATACTAATCACATGTAATTACAAATAAATATACGCGATATGTGCAATTGAAATTTATGATTTTTTTGTTTTAACCGATTAATTTTAAATACATCATATTTAAAATAATGTACAATTCAAAATAAGATTACTAAACTATATTACTAAACTAAATATGGAAAAGTAAATTATTAACATCTAATTATATATAATAATAAACTAAATATGAAAGAATATAAGCGATTAAAAAATAATAAACACACTAATTGCATACTCTATTTACAAGAAAAGAGTACTGCTAAGAATCAACTTCAAATAATAAGAAAAAACGATTAACTTTAAACAATAATCGATTATATTATGAATAATGCATTATGAAAATGCCTAGAGAATATATATTAATGGTTATATTTAATATTTTTAAGTCTAAAAAAAATTATATGAAACTGCTATTATTATGATAATTTTAAAACAAACAATAATTCCAATCATTGTGTAGCATATGATTACGTTATTTTTGTTCAACAAAATTTCAAAATATTAACGTAAATACATTATAATTATAAAAATAAAAGAAATAATACATTTATATAAATTAAAGACACTTAAATTAAAATCAAATAATCAAATAATCATAATAAATATTGCACAGAAATTTTGTATAAAACAACACTGAAATAATATATTCACTACAAAAATAAATTAAGTATTTTTTATAATAGAATAAAAAAAAAGTATTTTTTCTATAATCACAATAAATCAGAATAATATTTTATGCAGCACATTTGTATTATAAAATTAGAATTTTAAAAAATATTATAAATATTAGTATTTTAAGAAAATTATAAATATTTTCAAATTATAAACATTTTCTTCATTATTTAACGTCAAACTAATAACACTATTAATAATTATTCATATTTTAAAAACAACATATATAAATTTTAATCATTAATTGTTAAAGTAAACCAAATAAATAAAATATATTGTCTCAAATATGAAAAATTACTTTGTAGAAAGCCCGAGAAAAAGCCTGATAAAGTTGAATGTGACAAAGACAGTCATCATAAAGACATAGTCATCATAAAGATAAATTTTAAAGATATAAAAAGAGGGAAAAAACATCCCTTTTTTAATTTCTCAATTTAAATGGACTATAAAAACGATAAAGTATTAATTGAAATTAATAAATAGTCATTTCCAATTAGTAAAGTGTAAGAAATCAGTTCGGACAATAATCAATTTTCCTTCAAAGAATTTTTCTTTTTGTATGTAAAAAGTTCTTTTAAATAAGTCAGTTTTGGGTTAGTTTTCGGAGTTTAATTCTCTGTCAAGTATCAATTAATGGAATTATTAATTATATTAATCAAAAAGAATATTCTAAAATTCTTTTTGTCAAGCAATGAAGTTTGTGTGTAAATACATGTAGGTATATTTAAGGACATACATATGTACTTATTAATGAATTATTTTAAAATTTTTTAATTTATAATTCTTGTAGTTTATTTTCGATATAAAATTTATATTTTAAATAAAAAAATATAGTGTTTAAAACTGAATTAACAATTCTTTATGTATATATGTATCAAATTGTCTTTATAATTAATATTAAAATACATTTATTTTTTATACATAAACATAATATGTATATTCATCCTTAGTACTCCCCGGATCAATAAATAAAATAATAGGATATAAAAGTGAAAATGAAATAGTTATAGTTATAGGATAATTATTTTATACGTAGTTTTTTTTATTAGAAAAACAGTTTTAAATATGTATAAAAAAATAAAACATTTTATGAATTGTTTTACATTTTTTATTTAATTGATCTGAAAAGTTGTATGTATTATATCATGTATATTGTGATTATATTATATATTTATATATATAAATAATATATAACAATATCAAATAAAATTTTATATAATATAAATATAATTAAATTAATTATAAATTTAATGAAAATTCTATTTATCATTTATAATAGTTTACTTTAAAAATTAAAATTTATTTTTAAACTTATTCTTTTAAAGATTCACCAAGAAAAGCGTTGCATATTTTCTGCTTAATTTGTCTAATAACAAAGAAATTTAATAACGAACGTTTTGCTTCTCTTATTTTCCTTAAATCTAATCTCATATTGTTTTTCTGTCTAATTTTTCTAACTTTTTAATCTAAAGAATACTGAAATATAATTCACTTTCTAATTTGTCAAAAAAAAAGATTGACGATTTTATAATTTCTTAATACAATAAACATATAATTAAATAAACAACTGATGCTAATTTCTAAAAAATTTAATAATATTTATAAAGTAATAAGTCATAAAGCATTTTTATTTCTCTCCATACCCTTCTATACATAATTTTACATATTTCGAGATATTACTAAATTATTTGTAACATTCATAAACTTGAGCATAGAACATTGTTTACTCGAAACATGTTTTATTAATACATATAGGATATATGTAGAATAATATATTATATTTTTCAAATGATACTGTTAAATTAAAAATAGTCATCTTATGATGTAAATTTTTATTTTCTAACGATTACTTGTTTCTCCTTAATTGCAACTTTACATGTTCATAATCACAACCAACTCTCTATTCATTCTCTGACAAAGAACTATGGACAAATAATTACAGAGATTTATTAAAATTAAATTAAATCATCAATTATATATAAATATTGATGATTTGTATTTAATGTGAATAATTTTATTATTGTGAAAAATAGATTTACATAAAAAGTATGAGTATAAAAATCAATAATAATAGATTTATAAAAAATACAAAAATAAAATCATCAATTTTACTAATACTTAAAATTACTATATACCGTCACAAAGAGATTGGTTTTGCCATATGTATTGAATTTTTTTAATACACTAAATACTTGATTTACTCATTTTTTTAATAAATATATTACACAAATTTAAATATTTCATTTTATAATTTAATTAATAATTATATTTACATTAACTAACTATATATATATACAAACACACATATGTATATATAGAATTTTCAACTTCCAATATTGCATAAAATGTTAAATAAATAAATAGGGGCCTTATATACAACGGCTTTATTACTCATAATCTTTTTTAAAGTTAGTTTCTTAAATTTAAAGACATTTTTTAGAATTATATAAAAGAATATACTTTTTAAATATTAATATTAACTACTATTAAAAATCAATTGTTTAATGGTATTAATCTATTGTAA
The DNA here is from genome assembly GCA_018907195.1 of Dolichoris vasculosae. Taxonomy (NCBI): domain Eukaryota; kingdom Metazoa; phylum Arthropoda; class Insecta; order Hymenoptera; family Agaonidae; genus Dolichoris; species Dolichoris vasculosae. The sequence continues at coordinate 3,876,170 of JACCHY010000002.1, read as the reverse complement.
TACGGTATTTCTTTTTTTTAAATTAAACATTTACTTTTATATTTTTTTTAATACTTCACTTTAAAACAATTTCCTTTAAATAAAAAATTGTCGATATTATACTTTTTGAATAAAACATATTATGATTTATATATATATATTTTTATTCTTTTATATATAACGGAAGGATACGGACGTTGGAGCATATGCATGTGACGGTGAGTTTTTATATCACGAGCATTTTTAATAGTTCAATGCCTAGAGTTAAGTAAGAAGGAAAAGATATGGAAAAGTCTAAATTAAAAATTTTTTAATTTTTAGAGAGATATACGGAATACACACGAACTTAAATTTCATTTTTTATTAAAAATTGTAGTAAATACTTAATGTATGTATCAAGCTATAAAAACCTTAAATATATTTTAATTTATGCAAATTTTAAAAATTGGATCAAATATTTCATATAAAGAATATTTGAACTGTATTTCATATAAAAGTAAAAACTCATCTCTTTAAAAAGCAATTAAATAGATGTATATACATAATATTTTACGTTCTAAGATGGATATATAGCATAAACTTTAAAAAGATAATATTATGAACTGAAATGGAGAATTATAATATTTATAGTAAAAAATAATTTAATTCATACTTATAAACAAGAATAATATTTATTAAAAACCATATTATAAATTAAATAGATACAACATATTTAGAAATTTTCATCGTATGCCTTTTTTCTAAACTAATTACTGTGAAAAAATATTGTATTCTATATGAATAAAAATAATAATAACATTCTATGAATAAAATGAAGTGCAAAGGAAGTATTATTATTGGCTATAGGAGATTTTTAAATCAGTGATATTTATAATTCATCCTTACATTTGTTAAATTTCGATAAAAATCATAATTATTTATTTATTAATCTAAATATAAACATATAATTTTTATTATGTAAATTGTAGAATAAACTTAGTATTTTTTTTAATCTTTTGAAAAGTATTTATTAAAATGTATTTTGACTTTGTCTATTTATTAAAAAATACTTTTAATTATTTAACTCTGTTTTTCATGTATGCATATATTATTAAATTTTTAATATGCTTACTTATTTAAAGACGAAAAGTCGTATTTGAGTTCATTACTCTTACAATGATATAATAAAAAGCGATTATCGTATAACTAGCAATAATTGAATATTTTATTGACATTTCAGAATTATTGAATAATTATGAGAGGTTCTACTGGGTGACGAAATGTTTTGAGCGATAATGCTGTTAGCAAGCGTCGCATCGATACCGACGATTACCGGCGCCATTGAAGAGGAATACGCTAATAGCGAAACTAATAGCGGTCACTGTGATGGCTACATTACCGATCACACTGATCTCGCTTCGGATATCGACGAGTCAGAATACCGTCGAGAACTTCTTAACGACGTAAGTTATTTATATCATATGCTATAAACCGCTATTAAAGTTTACAATGCACTTACAGTCTGCATAAATAACGAATATTTACGCTTACAGGTGTATAATAAAAATCAATAGTTTTGAATTTTGTGAAATATGAAAAAATCTTTTCACTAAAAATATATTTAAAAAAAATATTTAATATTTGTAAATTAAAATATAAAAGAAATATAATTTTAAAAAGCTTTTGCTTTTCAAACAAATTTTTTACTGCTTTTTAATTACTTAAAATTTATTTTTTAATATTAAATTACAAAAGGGTACAAATTTTATTATAAATTCTCAGTTTAAAATATATGCACCTAATTTAGAAGGTACAATGAATTTATAGTATCAATATTAACTTAATTTTAAATATGCTTTATTAAAAAAGTTTTCAAAATTATATATTTTTTTCTACCTATTTATTATTAGAAAATTTATTGATAGACATTCATAAAATCTAATCATTTTTTTAATTTAAATATTTTTTGCTCATTTTCTTTAGAAATGGAGATTGCTGTTTGATAAGGTAAGACTTTGATTTTGATCTATTATTATTATTTTGATAATTTTATATTTCATGTAAAAATTTATATTTGTATGAATTATAACATTTATAATCATGAAAATACAAAATAAAGAATTTTAATACATTAAAAAATGTATATATACATTTATTTTTATATCAAGATTCATAAAAATATGTGATATACAATTAAAATTTCATGAGTATATGAAATTTTACATAATATATTATGCATTTATAATTTTTTTTATTAATTGTAATATATAAAACAAAATCCATACAACAATTTTGTCATTTTGATAGAATTTTTTGAAAATAAATTTTTGTCTATATTTATTATGATTTTTTTGAAATTATTATTTAAAGTAAAAAATTAAAATACATTATACTATTTTAAAGATGATACTTATTAATAGAAATTATTAGATTAACTTTTTGGAAGAAAAAACTATGACTTTTGCTTGGATTTAAGAAAAATTAAATATTTATTCTAAATTACACAAATTTGTTATAATAATATATAAACCATATATTATTCATTTTTAGTATTAAAACTACATATTAAAAGCAATAAAATATTTAAATAGCTCAGATTGAGCTTTTATAATATTTTATTAAAGATGTTACATTTTTCAATAGCATGATCCCGAGGGTTTCGGAGAGATTCCGGTCGAGGATTTCATAATAGCACTAAAGAGTTCCGACTGGCTAAGAGAGATCCCGACTAACAAAAGAGATATTCTTCTTCTAAGAGTGAAAGAATCACGCAGCGAGGCAATAACATTTCAGGACTTCGTAAATGTGGTAAATAAAATATATTTAGATTTGCAATTAATTAATTATCAAAAACTGTAAATAATGTAAATCATATTCCTGACAGTTATGTATAGATGCTTAAAGCAATGTAATTTTATATAAAAAAGAGATATATATAAATAATACTTTACATTTAAAGATTTATAATATAATTTTAAAATTAAATTAAATAATTAAAAATTTTTTAATTATATTAAAACAATTTTCAACACATTTGTATTTCTTAACTTTTTTGACAATAATTATTTATACTTTTGTTAGTATTTGTTGTTATTAAAAAATGTATTTTAAATTCAAATATTATTAATAAAAAACATTGAAGCTATAAAGTTAATATTAATTCCAATGTTTTTTATAAAACACTTTTACAAAATTACAATTTAGTGTTTTTGAATCTACAGTGCCTGCTGTATAGGCAACCATCTATACATCTGTGCATTATACATTCTCTATCTAGAAACAAAAAATTTATTAAAAGTTCAATTATCAAGAAAATATAAGAAATTCAACGAATAAAATTTAATTAATAGTTTAAAATTTAATTTAAATTTTTTTTTCAATTCATGAAAAATTTTAAAAATTATAAAATTATATGTTACAAGAAAATCTCGGTTTTTTATAACCTTTAATTTATTACAATTAAGAAATCTTATATTATTTTATTTTATAATCATTTATATTTTATAAATACAATATTGATTATTTGATTCAATTTATTTAAATTATATTTTAAACAGAAATATACAAAAATTATTAAAATCTTTTCTTATGTACATATATGTGCCATGTAAATATATGCATATAAAATTATTTCAAAAAAATTAAATTATTAAATTATGGTGATTATATATATAAATTAAAATTATTTATAAAATATATTCTTTATAAATATATACAATTAATTAATTGAAAATGTATTAAATTATAATATTTAACATGTTATTGTTATCAAATTTGAAAAAAATTTATTATTCTAAAAAATTAAATACAGGGGATTAGAATAATATATTATTTTCAACTATATATTATAAATTTTCAAATTTTAATTTTAATTTTACATCAAATTTTTTACTCAACATTTTCAAATTAAAAAATGAAACTTAACTAAAGAAATTTTGATTAAAATTTTTTTACCTATGATAATAATATATTGTTTAGGATAACTTTTTAATGTTTTAAAATCATTCTATTTCAATTTAAAATTTTAATCATTTCAAAATTATGGTCAAATAATATAAATATATTTAATTTTTTCGTTATGATTTTATAAAATTTAGTAGTCTATCGAAACATAAAATTTTAAATTATAATTTCATCCTATGTAATAGTAATTGTTGCACAGTATGTATTTCTAAAGATAATCATTTATATAATTGATAGTATATATTTTAAATTTATATTTTTATTTCTAGAATATTTTATTCTTGGAATAACATTAAAATATAAGTACTAAAAAATCTACTCCGTATATTTATTTTTTATTCTTCAGTTTCTAATAAAATAAATGCTTATTAATTATGTTGTTTTAAATATTGTTTATTGTAAGATCATACTTTATAATTAAATTTTTATCGTAGTTTTATTTAGATTATGATATTAATAATGAAAATATATTGATAAAAATTGTTTATTTTAAACATCTATTCAATAAAAAAAATTTTTTTAATATTGTTCAAAAACATGATTTTTGTATATTGTTTTAAAAACTTAAAATTATTAATTATATTTCATTTCCTTCTAATTGCAGTATTATATATATATATATATATATATATATATATATATATTGTTGTAAAAGTTTGTAGCATATATTTTATTTTTATTTTAATATTTTGTGTAACATAAATTTTGAATTAGCACAATATGCGATGTTATTTCTATTAAAAACTTTCTTTATTGATTAAATATTGTAAAATATATAATTCACAATTTTTTTTTTATTAAAAATCTATATGATTCATATAAATAGTAAATTTGTAGGACTTCATTTTTTTTTTTTTAAATGTAGAAAGTATTTATTTATTTTATTATTTTTACAATTTAGATTATTTTATACTCAATAAAGTTTTTACTACATTAAGAATGAATTTTATATTTTATTTTTTTGGGATAATTTAGAAAATATAAAATAATGTATAGTATATTATTTATAATGTAAGTAATAAAATTTATCAAATTTATAATATTTAATATTAAAATTTTATCGTTTATAATAAATTTAATTAGCAATAAGGAATCATTCTTTTATAAAAATTCATCAGAAATCATGATCGCGTGTATTTTACGAAAAGGTGATATTTTATTTCTCTTAGTAAACTAAAATAACACTCTTATGGAAAAAGTTCAAACGTAAAGTTATAAAAAAAAATATCTATTATAAAATGATAGTAGGATAAGATATAATCAAAAATGGTTAGTAAAATAATAAAAATTAATATATTGTAAGTATAGTGTACGTTATAAAAAAAAAATATAATAAATACATCATTTCAATAATTTATAAAACCACAGATATTTTATTTAAATAAAAGAATATTTAATATGCTGACTGGGTGATTAAGAATATTTTTTTATTTTTTAATCCTAGAAAATATTTTAAGATTTTTATTTCTATATAATTACATTGCATAAAAAATATATATAACCCATAAAATATTTTTAATATGTATAAAAATATTCATATTTATTTTTTAATTAAATTTCACGTTTAATTATGAAAAACGTGTCAGTTAAGTTAACTTACTAAATTGAATTTTTTTTTCGAAAATCAAAATAATTATAAAATTTGTTTGAAAAACGCTTTATTTATGCAAAAAGTATTTCTTTCTGTATACTCAATGTCATACTTTTAATTGAATTTTATTGTATCTTAAAATAATTTTTATTTTCTCACTGAATTCTATGGTTTACAGATTAGTATAAGAAAACAAAATTCAATAGTCAATTTTATTTATTTTTAATCGCTATGGACAATTTATCAATTCTTAAAAAATAATACATCGGTAAGCGTATTTAATTTCATAGTTATTCATAATTAGTATTATTATACATTGATAGAATACAACTGAGATACATTAATTTCGAAACATGTGATTGAATAAAACTAACCGACTTTTACAGGATATGCTTGATTGAAGAACGGTTTGATTTACTTTAAATAAATTTGTTAAGCTTTCTAAAACTTCAATTGTACCTAATAACATTTTTTAAGTATGATTAGTTAAAACATGGAAGCTAAGCTATTTGAAAAGTTAATACTTGAAAGTAATATTTTGTTTAGAGACAAATATATAATATACTATGTTTTTAAACTTGTTTGGATGAAGTAAATGCTGTTTTTTTTATCAGTATTCATTTTAAAAGTGAGTATTATTTTTGTGGATCAATTTCTTAGATTTGACTTTTTGATAATATATAATAAATTAAAAATAATTTTAAGACTATTGAATACAATAATAATGAACAAAAAATTATCTAATTACAATTATTACTATAAATGTTACTAATTAGTTTTATCTATTTCGATATATTCGATAGGACTGTTGACCTTATATTTAATTTTATGAAGATAGTTATTTAATTTATGTATTGATTTAATTATAATTTAAACATAATTGCAAAAATCTTATTTGTATGATGAAGTCATATTACTTGTTAATTTATTACTAACAAATTTGTATTTTTAAAATTTACTTTTAAAATTAAGCATTCTGAAATTTTAATATTGATTAATTTTGTATTCTAAAATAATTTACAGAATTATATGAGTTTCTCAAATCTTTAAATATTATTCGAGATCTTTTAATTATTAACATATTTCTTTGTTTAATTACAATTATTTTTGATATTTTCTCGCAATTAAATTTTTAGTTACAAAATAATTTGAATGTGTGATATATTTTTAAATTCAATTATTATTCTTGTAAAAAAGAATTTTTCTTGTATCAATATATTTTTTTAATTAATTTGTATCATTTTTTATCAATATTTTACTATTGAAATGAAAACTTTACTTAACGTATACAGTCGACATTACTATAAGTAATAGATTCAATTTAAATATTCTTAATTTTATAGAATTTCACATTTATTTATTTATACAAATTCGATTAACTATTTTGTAAAAAAGTTGAATTTTAAGAATATACTAAACATATTCACTAATTTTTAAATAATTAGATTTATTTATATAGAACTTGGATTGGTTTAGAAGATTGGAACTCAGATGATATTTTATATTAGTAAATATAGAATAGAAAATATGAATATACCATTGTTTGATTATCATTCTGCTTACTAATTAGTTACGTTATTTTATAATAATAATTTTTAATATTTTTTTTATAGATAACTTTAAAGCACAAACCTATATAAACTGTATTATTTTAATTCAAAGTATTGATTGGTACTCCATATGTTTTTATTTGTTCAATTTCTTTAATATTTCCATATTTTATTTTATCATAAATGTGTTAATATAAACTATTTTACTAAATTTCTTGATGAAAGAATAATACATTACAATTATTACTATTTTATTAGATTTTTCTTTAATTATTATTGATTCTAAATTTATTTTATATTTAAATATGATTTTAATGTCTTTATTTAGAATTGCTACAACTTTAAGTAATTATTGAAGTTTGAATTATTTGTTATTTAACGTTTGGTCTAAATTCTACACTTTTATTAAAATATGATATTTTAGTTGACGTTCTAAATTTTGATCATAACTTCCAAATATATATTAAAAACTCTCTTCATTATTAGGTCCTAAAATATATAATAAAGTATTAACTTATAATTATACAGTAATATTATAATTTATTTGATAATGCATATGTTGTGTTTATACGGGATATATGTATGAGAAAGTTTAACAATAAATTAACATCCAGAAGAATAAAAAAGGATTAAATACAAATAAAATCAAAGGACATATAAATTTTACATCTACTTTATTTTTTATTTTCCCCTCTCGTACACATTTTACATTTACTTGTTACAAAAAAAAATGTTTTATAGGTAGGAATTTTATTAGAGAATGCGAACGACAATATTCTAGCATGGCCAGATAATATCTAGCAAAAATAAATTGCCAATCACGAATCTATTCTAAAAGTAGATATAAAAAATGAAAGGAGAAAAATGACCTAAGTTCTTTGTATGTTCTGAAGTTCGCGTTCAAGTGACAGAATTTTTCCATTTATGTTATTAATCCATTTGTTCCAGTCTTTTCCATTTTCCTGTAACCAAAATTAACATTGAGTGACGGAAAATTATACTAGTCTTTTTTTGTTATATTTAAATATAAATATATTTGGGATGATATGTTACATTTTATGTAGTAATCGACTAACATAGAAATAGAAAGTTCTGTGGGAAGTATGAAACCCGATTTTAATAAATAACAGCTAAAGTGCGTACAACGATAATCTTCATTAATATCTCTTCTATATACTATGAAAATATATAATTAAACAACCAAGTTATCATTTTTAAAATTTTTAGCTATTAAATTTCCGTTACATTTTCTAACTTTGTTTTTTAATATTATTCATTGAGTATATAATTTTATAAATTCATGTTACTTTTTTAAAAGTTTCTCTAAAATATTTAAATTATATTAGTTTTTCAAGCTACAATTTATTTCTCTAAGTTAAATCAGATTATTTTTAAATCAATTAATAATATACAATTAATAGAAAAATTTATAGATATAATTTAAAAAATTTTTAAATTAATATAAATTATTAAATAATATAAATTTTTCTTATTTATTATATCACATTACCATAAACAGATTTTAATTTTTATTAATATCTTAATCTTATAAGTACATTTAATATCGGTGCTTAGGCATTTGGCTTTTGGCTCTAATAGATTACCTATATCTGTATTATCATTATGTTCTTAGCCTCCACAGAAATTTATACACGGTTGTCGAGAGCGCGAGGAGGATAAGACAGGCCTGCCATAGTCAGGATAATTCCAAGAAAGGAAAGGCGGCCGCGTTTCCTACGTTCCCACACCTACCGTAGCGTGAAGGTAGCCAGTGTCGTCCTTTTTCGGCAGCCGCGCCCAGCCATCCTTTACCCCCGGCGCGAAACCGAACGCGAGAACGATCCTTGATTTATGTGCACAAACAAGGTGGTCCCTTTGATGGTTTCTCTACCTCATATTTTTTGCTCGCGGCCCCGATCGCTACACCGTTTCACCAATATCCTACTTTCATTGTCTCTTTGCTCGTGGAAACTCTCGCGATTCTCAGGAAATCGTCAATTCTCGAATGATTTTCACTTATTCTTAAGATCTTATTTCAAAGTATAATGATAATGGAATTATAGGTTGGCTATCAAACGTCAAACTTTTACTTACCAAATGTCAAATGGACACGAAGAATAACATTCTTTATATATTTATTTTACTTAAATAAATAATTTCAACTTGAAACTTAATTTGAACCGTAATTCAGTTTACTGTATTTTCTATACTTAAAATTATTTCGGAACTGTAGGTAGGATTCCCTAACCTAAAATAAGAATGTAACATTGTTCCTTTAAGAAAACGTAACTTTCTTGCTATGTTACTCTAGTAGTAAATACTCAACTTTATTTCACATATGGGTAAATTTAATTCTTGAAAAATATACTACAACTGTATGATTCGACTGTAAATGAATTTAATCAAAAATTTAACTCTATATTGTAGATAGATTGATGTTTAAAAATAAGTTTGTATTATTTTATATAATTAATTTAACAATACTGATAAATATTAACAATATTCAATTATTATATCTATTTCAATAATTTATAAAGTTTTATACTTTTTTAAAAAATAATTACAATTATTATAATTTTGATTTAATCCAAATAATAATATTTATATTTTTAAATCCTAAATTTTAAAATAATTTTATAAATAATTACAATCTATCTAATCATATTTTCAATATTTAATGTAAAAGTTTTATCAATTACAGACTTTAAGTATTCAACAAATAATTAAATGTTTAAAATCATTAAAATTTAAGAAATTTTTTAAAAGTATTTATAAAATCTTATTACTGCATAATAAATATAATTTTTTTAATTCCGAATTAATTTTCCTTATTCTAAACTAAATGAAACTTATATTATATTACATTTTATAAGCTAATTGCTTAAAAATATATAAACTTTATCTTTTAAACAAATTATGTTTAAAGTTGATGAGTTGATGATTTTTACTTATAAATTAATATAATAACTGAGAACAAATATTACAAATTATAAATTTATTGTAAAATTACTTAGACTATATTAAATAAAAGCCATAAATATCATAAAGAAATAATTAATTTCACATCTACAGAAAAACTTTGGATAAATACATTTTTAATTGTAGGAATTATTAGTTTTTGTATTTTACTATTATGCTTATATCCTTAGTTATCAAAAACATTTTTTAAATATAATATCTAAAGGCCTTCTGCTTCCCGAAACAATCTTATGAATCGTTATTTAAGGGTAAAGTGAAGGTATTGGCAATATATCTGACGAAAAATAAGAAACTATTTGCTTCGTGCTCTGGTCAGATCAGCTCTTAATTTTTCAAAGTATCGCATCTACGGATTAGAAAGAAAGATTCCTTCCAAGTTTTTTCAACAATGCCAACAAAAAGTGGTAACAAGAAACTTTATAGTATTTTTGAAGAATTACTTACGAGAACAAGTAAACTTAGTTTATAAATGCATGTTTGAATCTATTTATGTACGCTTCTTTTACTTTACCTTTCAAGAAAAAGATGAGCAAGAAAAAAAAGAGGGAGAGAGAGAGAGAAATAAATAGAGAAATAGAAAGTCGGCACCTAACTCAAAGAGTCTGATCCGTTTTTCTGGTTTACCTGGTAAGGCCCCGAATTTACTTCGAGATTATCGCACTCTAGGATTTCCTCGACTAGTTTTACATCCTTTTGCGCACCCAAAATTGTCAGATGAAAGAATGAAAGAAAAAGAGAGGGAAAAAACGATATTCTCATGTGACATACATCATAGCTTGTTTTTTTATCCCCTTTTATCCCAATTATCAGTTTTGGAAACTTATTCAGAAATGTAGTTATTTAAATGTGCAGAATTCAGGGCTGAGAAAATAACTAGCAAGTTATTGGTATACACGTATAAGATGTTCCATTTATTCTAAAATATAACTTCTTTTTACAAAGAAGAAAAAAAACTAACAAGTAAATAAAGTTTGTATGAATTTATAATTTTTATTGTGGAACATCAACAACAGAAGACTATGTATTATCGCTAAAAAATTAACTTTTTTTAAAAAAACATTTTTCACTTTTAACATGTAAGATAAGTATAGCAGCAGTGAAATAGTAATTTCATTTTTTTTGGAAAATTAATTATGTTGGTTTCTATTATTCATCTTCTACTTATATATATATATATATATATATATCTGTATTTTAAAACTATAAGCTATTATCATTATTTCTTTACAATCTCATAGCATTATTTATTAAGAATTTATATTTCTCAAAAAAATACAATTGATAAGAAATTAATTTTCAAATTAGGATTTGAAATTGTTAAATACCAAAGCATAAGGTTTAACAATAAATGGCAATGTATATATTATATGTATTAAAATGTATAATAGAAATTTGGTTTATACTAACAATTATGTTTTTGTACAAATATAAAATAATTTTTCCAAAAGTAATTTTATCAATTTTATTAGTAATATTAATAATTGTTTTAACCGATTTCTAAAAAGAATTACCCAAAGCCTTTTTGAACCAAGCAAAAAAATCATAATAACCTAGAATATCCAAAGTTCTAAATAATTTAATTCGATTATTCAGGTATCAATATTTTTTACTTCCGACTCTATAATCAAATAATAATTATACAGTGTAATTATAGATTCCAATTTTCGATTTTACGTTTCTAGCAGATCGTCGCAGAAGCGACTCTTACGGTAATAAAAAAAATCTATTCAAGTTCTTTACTCATAGACACGAAGGAATGGATAGCAAGAATCGGAAAAATGATTTTCGATTGGTCCACCTTTCAGGAGGTGCGCATAAATTTATTGAGTGTGTCAAGGATACTGGCAAAGTTCTCGCGCATCGAAGATAACAGACACCGACTCGTATTATCAGCTTGAGCGAAGGCAACACTTGGATGCCTCCTGGACGCCAATGGAAAATCGCGGTAGGTGATTGAGCGAAAAACGGCGTGTCACTAATTTGCCGTTAATTTGGCGTTTAGTGGGTGGTCGACAGCAGCACATGCGCATTTCCATTTTAAAAAGATCTCAAAGGGTTGGCACACGCGCAACATTTAGAAATCGTTGGTATCGACATATATCGCAAGCACACAATGATTACTGCATTTGCATGTATCACCCACAATGATGTCCTTTCGCGACTGGTGTCGATCTTTGTCAATCTTTAATTTTGCAGTTTGCCGAGATGCTCACATGCGATTCCTATGTGATTCGACGCGAGTATGAAACAACACCCGATGAAGGCGGTAACTAATCACTCGCTCAAACTTATTCAGTCCTCGTAAAGTAAATTTAAATAAACTTTTTATTATAAGATTATTTCATTAATAATCTATTGCCATTTTATAGAAGATGTTTAGTGTCGATAATCACAGACTTATTGGCTATTATGAATTCAAGTATGCTTTCTTTTTTACAAGTCTAACATGGAAAATTTCAAACATGGTCGAATTTAAATAAGAAAAATAATCAGTAATTCTTTAGAATTAACACGACGGCTTTGTATTTCGATTTATAATCCTTGCATCAAAGCGCAACAATGCATCTGCTTCAAAATCTAGCGCCAAATATTTTACCTACAGAACCGATTAATTACAACAAAACATCATTTAAAGGACAGCTCAAGAGCGTTGGAGAGAAAGTGAAAGTATTATGCAAGTGGTGATTAACAATTAAACTTAGATAGAGATCGGTAGGTATCTCGGCTGTTTGCACAGTAGAGCTGACTCAACGATTACTGGACCGCTTAGCGACTTAAACACGCCGGGTACGCCTACTTCAAATTCACGCTGATTTTCTCTCTTCTGTTACCGACAAAATATCTTATCGAGATCTTCTCAAGTAATTTAATAAATCTATTTTTAAGAAGGAAGTACATTCGTATTTTACAAGCATTAAGCAATAATCGTATTGGAATTCCCAGATGTCACTTAGAAAGTTCAAGCAATTGATATTACTGATAATTAAGGAAATACGAATAAAAAATATTACGTCGTAATAATTCATACTATAAAATATCACTTGTAAAAAATGAAAACCACTCAAGCTGAATATAAATTTGAATATTCGAATTCAAAATAAATATATTGCAAAAGTTTTATAATAAAAAAATATATTTAAATTGTCTTTTAGAAATAATGCTTAAATCAATACTTTTTTATAAAAAATTATATCAAGTTCAAGAAATTATAGAAGTTATATATTTAATGTAATCATTACTTGTATTTCTGTAGAATCCATTTTTATTTTTATGAAAAAAATTTATATATCATGTAATGAATGTTCTCGAAAAGGTGATAAAATTCTTTGGATATAGAATATAAAATTGCGTCCGTAATTAGGATAAATTGTTATGTAATTTATATTGTAATCATATAACCTTCTATTAAAATATATTATTAATATTTCAGATAATATTTAATAAATTATTATGCTTATGTTGTAAATTTTATTACACTTTCAAATTAAATTGAAAAAATACATATTTTATGGAAAAAACCCAATTTCTAATATCAATTATAAATAAAAATTAAAAAAAACCAATACAAGTCTTTACTTTTTTTTGAAAATATTTGATAAATTTGAATATAATATAAATAATATAAATATAAGTATAAGTAGAAAAAATTTTAATATTTTTTAATTTAAAAGATATTTTTAATAACATTTACGAAGTATCTTCACTTTACAAAAATACCAAGTTATACTTATAAATTAGCAAGAAATTTATTTATTTATTTTTATAATATAAAACGCTGAAAAATAATCCCGAAATTAAATTAATATTTTGTTAATATCAAAATAGAAAGAATCCAATTTTTATTAGTTTGAAGAAATACCAAAAAATATTTAACTTTAAAATAATGGATACGCGTAGAAGTAATTAGAAAAAAATATCCTATATAATAAAATACACTAATAAGATTCACATAAATTGATTTAAATTTAAAATAGAAAATATAAATTTTTAAATACAAATTTTTCTAGATATAATCTTCAATATAAATATAATGAAAACTGTACCATAAAAGAATTTCTATAATTCTTATTTTCAATTTAAAATATATTTACTGAATTTTAAAAAATATTGATATTAATCAATAATTTTTTGTGTAAATAATATAAGAATAAATTATATGTAATTAAATAATAATAAATAAAAATAAGAAATAATATTGTACAATTTAAAATATCCACTTTTATATTCTATTAAAAATCGCATTAAATCTTGTTCTTTAAACACTTAATAAATTTTCCATCATGTCAATTATCTCACCAATGTTTTAAAATATACATGTAATGCAACTAATTATTAAGAAGGAAATAACGTGGTCAAAGACATAAAACGCAGTTCTTGCGACGTGACGAATGGGTGTGTGTCGATTCGGCTTAGTTAAATTCTATATACATACTAATTAATTAGCTTGAGTGAGCGTTTGGCAAACCTCAGCAAAAGACTCGGAGAAGAAAAAAAAAACCATTGCAACGGTTAAGTCGAGAAAGTGTTGTTCGCTGCCCTTTCAATCTCAGATACTATCTCGGTGGTCCATTTTGGGAAGCATCGCGAATCATCAACGGTTCTCGTTGCTTACGCGGACTCCATGCAATACCAACAATTTAGCTAATCGCCGCTCGTTTATTTCCTTTCCATCATCTCGGAATATTAATTATAGACTGTATTATATGCCTCGCGAACTAGCCGACAAGACAACACCGATCGTCGATCTCGAAAGTTGCTGCTCCCCTTTCTCACCGGAAGCCGAGAGTGAATCATTTTTGTACTTAAACTGAAAAAAAATACAGCGCTGCCGTTATCCTTTGTTTTTCGCCGCCGTCTTCTCCTTTGCGTGCACGTTTATGTATTAGTTAGACTCATTTAGGAGAAGACAGTGGGACTAGCTCTGAAAAATTTGTAACAAGTTGAAATTTTATAAAGTTATGAATTTTGGTCAACTTTTTCTATGTTTCGACCGATCGTTCTTAACTCTAATTTTCTATTTGTAAAGTCTGGAAGATTATGTAATTTTCAAATAAAAAGGTTAAGATCCCAACAGCTCTTACAATTATCAAAAAACATCATAGACTCTGATTCTTTGAAATTAAAATCTCTCTATTTTCAGTTTCTCGTTTTTATTCAAATTTATCTTAATTTTGCTTCTACGAATAGGCGGAAAATTTTTTCAGATATTTTTTTAATACTTTTTTCAAAGCAGTACTTTCAAATCATTTCTTTAACAAAATAAACAAATTTAATAAAGAATTCTGCGTCATCTCATTTTACATTACTTTACTTTATATTATGTACAATTTTATCTTAGAAGAATTACTTGCAATTTTGAATCTTAAAATATGTATTTTTAATTATTGTCTATCATTATAAACTGAATGATTGATGTGTTATATGATGTCTCATTGGTGGAATAGCTTGATAGATTGATGAGATCTCGTTCCTGTTGTTAATCACGGAGAATGTGGATGCACTTTGGCTTACCGATCGCTCTTTATTTCAATACAAATTATTGAAATTCATATCTCTCGATGTCTTCATTTTATCCTTTTTTCACTTTAAATGCATTCAAATAGTATTTTTCTTTAAAATTAATTAAATATGATATAATTTTTTTAAATTTTTTATTTAATTGTGGATAAATCTTGTTTTTCATCATATAATTTTTATTGGAAAAATCTATTATGTACATACATAGTTTCTCAAGTTTCAGTATTTTATTTTTAGAAGCTATTCTTTAACATATTAAACATTAAAAGATATATTTTCAAGTATAAAATTTTTCATAGTGTTCAAATAGAATTAGATGAAGCTAGAAATTCTAATAAACATTTTCTATTTTAATTATTTTACTAAACTTCCTCATCAACTTTAAATCAAATATATAGAAAAATATTTATATTAAAATGCAAGAATTTTTTAATAGTGTACTAATTTAAAAAAATAACAAAATAATTGAACCGGAATAACGTTATTGTTTTATTATTAGAATGAATAACAATTTCATAATAAACAGGAACAAGATACCAATATCACCGATAATAAGCAATTGAAACACATGAATCCTTTATTAAAGAAGATAAAAAAATATTTCAAAACAATCAATTATTAAAAGTGACAATCAGATATGAACATTTTCGTGTGTGACCCTTTCAGTCATTATCATATATATGCAATTGAGATCCCTCCTTCAAACAGAGGCCGAACAATCAGGTATTAATCAACGTCCTGGTGCTGTGCATTGTCGACAAAATACACGCAAGGTAGGCGAAGATGAACAAAAGAGCCGCAGTGTGCAAAGGACCAAGGGCAAAGTGAAGTCGCATTCGAGGCATTATGATCTTCGACCTCACTCGAATATTTCGTGGCCGCGCCTACATATACATGCAACTTGATTCACAATAGCGTATAAGTACTTCGGGACTGGTCCTTTTAAAATAATGCAAATTATAAATTTTCTTTCGAGTATCTTATCTTTTATATCTTTTACTGTTAAAGTTTTGTTATTTTCCTCATGATTTTTATAATGTTTAAGTAATTAATTATTTTGCTTTATATTAAAAAATTTTTATATTAAAAAATTTCATTCGACCTCTAATTGATACTAAAAATTTATTATTATAGCACGGATTGAAAATTTATGTAAAAAATATATAAACATCATAGCTCTGAGAGAGAATTTTCTTTTTAATAAGTACATAATTATAAATTTAATCGTAAAATTAATACTTTAAAGTACGTTGCAAAAATAATAATTTAAGGCTATTAAAATATCTGTATCATTAAATAGCATAACTCAATAAATTTTTTCACTGTCCTTAGTCTTGCAATGAAAATTAAATATCAAATATCAATCAAAAATAATTATGTATACATATACAACTAAATATAAATATTGCATTATTTAAGAAATATTTTTTGTTATACCGTACTAAGTATGCGATGAAACAAGGAATTTTCGTTAAAAAATAATTTGACTTAAGAGTTAAAATAAAATTAGATACAATCATAATATTTTCCATTACAATTTTGTCTTGGAATTTAATTATATCTACACTCATCAATCTCTTCTGAAATTCTCGGTCGGTCGTCTACATACACCATCATTTAAGCGACCTCGCACCTCCTTCCTTCCTAGTTTTATCAGAATCGAATCTAAATTTGAATTCGCCACGCTTCCCATTAAATTCTCTCACCACTGTAAGTCTATATCGAACAAGTGTAAGAGCGTCAAGGAGACAGCAGTGGTGGCACCGATTGCAATGTGAGCAAGATGGCGGCGAAACGAAAGGCGCGGCGCCCTACAATTCCGTAGTCAGTCGTCCCTCCAATTTCCATATTCAGAGGACTTCCTTTCGATTCTCAGGATCTTTTAATACCACCTAGTCGCGCCTGGGTATGCATGCATGTTTTCTTCGGCGCCGGTTCTTTTTCCGAACTTTTTAACGATGTTAAGCTTTTCAGTGTTTTATTCCACTCGGCTTTGTTAACCAAATGTTTTAATATCACTGAGACAAAAGCAAATGTACTGCTAAGTACAAATAGAACTGTAAAAATTCTAATATTTGTTTATAATAATATAATTACATGATATTGATTTTTTAATAACTTTTTATTACAAATCTCTAGTGTAATAAACAACTTATAATACATTTCGTAATATACTGCTAGATAATAATAATTTACTCACTATTTCTATTACATTCACACAAAGATGTGAACTTATGCAAATAATATAAACTGTCTTCATGAACTACCGTACGTGCTAAGTAAAGATAGTAATAACAAACTTTAATTTAATTCTGATAAATTTTTATTTGGTAAATTATAGACCAATATACATAAAAAAGTTGAATAAAATAAATAAATATAAATTAAAATATAAAATATTTATATTTTTAAATTTGTATTATACACAAAATTATATTTTATTTAAATAGTATTATTTTAATAATATATTATATCAAAATGATTTAACATTTACATTCTTCAATTTACATAAAATTTACTTCATACCGTGTGTACAAGAAAATTAAGATAACGTTAATTAAGATAAATTGATATTGTGAAAGATAAATTTAAATTTATATTTTAGTTTATTCTTATATTTTTTATTTGAAGTAGTTTGACCTGTTCATTATAAAAAAAATGTTTAAAGTATTATGATATGAGTATGACTAGTTACAGCAAAGATCTAAATAAAATTATTGTGCGGTACAGATTTAACTGATGATTCAATCAGTATTCGAGAAAAATTGAGATTTTCAAAGTACTATAATATAAAATACATAGTAAATAACAAAATACTATTATAATTACTTAAAAAAATTATTTTCACTGCAATAATTTTGTTAACATTATTACCTAAACATAGATGCTAATTAAATAAGTACATCTACATATGAATATTTATAACAAAAAATATGATTCAGTAATAAACTGTCTTTATGTACAACAAAATTTATAACTTTACTTAATTAACTCCCATTATTAGTAAGATGTCCTTTTTCTATTCTTCATTTATTTACTTATTTTCTTGTTTATATTATTTAATTTATATGTATATTTACGCGTTTGTGTATGGATGTTTTAATTTATATATAAATATATATATACACACATATTACAACTATTCAAAACAAAACCAAAAGAAATAAAATATATGGAACGCTTGAGACAGTTGGAAGCTCATTAAGATTTCATCAGCTTACATCGCAAAACTGTAGTTAAATCGCAATGATACTGAAGTCACAATCAAGTCTCGAGTGCTTGGAAGGGCTTTCTTTTAATAAATTACAATCAAATACTGTAAATTTAATCAACATTTATCGGGTCTTTTTACTTGTTTTTTGTATCAGTACATTTATTTCTATAGCAGGGATATTAATTATATGCGCATCATTCATTGTTGGTTTATACGTTCGAATTTAAAGCCCCCCGTTCTAACATATTTTTAAATTACATAACTTATAATGTAAAATTATTCCTTTCGTTTTTAAAATTTTTATTTAATTTCCTTTGTGAATGTAAATATGTATATAAATAAAAAATTTTAATTATTTAAATTACTTTATCAATGCTTGAAAATTAGAAAAGAAACATTTAAAATATAATTTAATATCGTAATATTCTACAAAAGAAAAAGACTAATATGTCGTAATCATTCATGATTAAATACAAATCATTAAATTTAATATATTATCTTAATTGATAAATAATTTTAATATAAGCATGTTGTTTTTAACTATATAGATCAAACGTAATAGTACACAATTATCTGCTTTTAGAATTTTAAGAATATTCTGCATAATATTTTTGATAAGGTAAAAAAAATTGTCTATAAATTTAAGTATTATTCACAGGTATACATTTTTTAGTTCTTATAAAAAAATTGCCTCGTCGTGTTTTTCAATATGGGTTCCCACGCATGAAACCAAATTCCAAAGCTTCCGAAGAATCTGCTATCAACGCAACAGTGATTTCAATTTCGACCATCACTTGTTAACATTCGAATCGCGATTATTTATAAATAAAAACCAAACCCATCTTGCTATCACCTTTTACAAGAACTCTTTTCGTGGAACGTGTAAGCTAAGATAAAGTACAGAAGAATAAAAAAAATACAAAGAACCAAAAAAGAGAGAAAATCGACGATCCTGCCGTTGTTGGTAGAAATAGATAATTTTTCATATCGCTTTTAAAGAATGGGATACGATCAACCTTAAAGTTTATAATACACTCGACAAGTTTTTTACCATTCTAAGAAATCAATAAATTACGTAATAAAGGTAGATAGCAGGTTATTTTTTAAATATTAATTCACTATATTTTGGAAATTCTTTTAACAATAAAATTATTTGCTCATATTATTAAAAAATATAATTACATTAATTATATAAAACTGTAACTTTAAAAGAAATTATCGAAGGTACGATTTTTAATTTGATTATATATCAAATTTTAATTTATCTTATTATATATGTTTATAAAATTTTTAATTATATAATACAACAATAATACTATTTATTATTAAAATCTCTTATAAATAAATTATTAATTTATAATATTCTACTACAAATTATTTATAAATTATATATTTTTAATTTAAATTTTTTATAATATATTTCTTTTATATAATATATTTTTATAATATATTCATTTAGAAGTAATGTGAGTTATTTTGTCATTATGTATTTTGATAGTTTATTAAATAAAAATATTCTTATTCTAATATCATTATAATTATATTATATACATAAGAATTATTGTTTGATAAAATGATATGCAAGTTTTACAAAAATTAATAGTTTTATCTAATTTAATTACAATGTATAATTTTCTGTAAAATATATGTATTTATGTATAAAAAAGTATCTAGTTTAATTTTTATTTGAATGTATTTATTTACATTAAAATAATTATTATATTAAAAAAAAATACTCTAATTCATTAAGCGCAATCAAAATAAAATCAATAAAAATGAATTTAAACATATTAGATCACATATTTTACCTCAAAGGTACAACTGATGAAAAATGTTGATAGTATTTTTATAGACGACGTTTAATAAAATATATAACTGTTTAAAAAGTAGATTATATTCTATATTACTGTAAAATTTATTTTATTAGTTTCTTTATCAAAAATGAAAATTCAATTATAAATATTATAATGTAATGTAAAAAAGATATCGATTTAATTTATTATATCACATACGAATACATGTTTATTTAATATACATATAAATTTATATTCTATATAATTTTTTACTAATTTCAATCGAAAAGTTATCATATAAACAAAATATAAAATTCATAAATAACAATGACAATCATAAAAATGACAAAACAAATTTTTTTTTAAATTATGTATTTTTAAAAGTTATGTTAATGGAAGGAAGTACTTTGTTACCCAATATACATGCAAATTGCGAAAAGAAGTTGGACTGTATATATACACGATATATTGGGAAGACATAAAAAATCAACTGCAATATTTAGTCAGTTTAGTTGTCGTAGAAAATAAAAAAGATAGTGAGTATAGAAGTGAAGAAAAGGCAAGGAGCGTCATCCCAAAATTCAGACATGGTCTGTCAATTGAGCCAGGTGATTGCGATTATTTGCCTAAAAGCTTTTTTAAATATCTTCGTGCTCTCTTATTCATTTAAATCGATTCTAGTTGAACTACGAATGCCTTTGCTATCCCCCCCCCCAGATGCACAAAACCATCTAAAAATAGTATACAAGGACATTCTTTATGTTTTAAATAAATCTCCGAACGATAAAGAAAATGAAGATTAAATAGTATTAAATAGTATTAAATTAATAAAATGTATACAGATGATTATTAATAATTTACAAATGATAAACACATATTGCGATTAAATATTTCTTGACCAAATTTATTATACACACATATAATTTGAACAAATATACAGTTTGATAAGTGTCAATTTATAACTATTAAGATATAAAATAAATTTAAATCTATGTGTATAATGAAGTAAATGGCAACATTTAATTAGTCATAATGTAATCAAAATTAGATATACTTTAAGTTTCTTAAACATAATAAAACTTCAGTTATATTTCATTATTGATTATCATAACATATTGAATAAGTTTTCAATTTGTACTATTTCTTGATTTGAAGAATCTTACAATAGTATTTATGTGATACAATATTGTGTATTGCTCATTTAATAAACTAGAATGTTGACAACACGTATATTAACAATATGGTTATATTTTTAATAGAAATGTTTCAATCAAATAGCTTTAGAACGTAAAGCAAGCGCGAAGAGTGATAATTTGGTGCTTTCTCGTCCGAGAAATCTTAATCCAGAAACTGAGTTACAGAAAGTGTAAAATTTATGTGATCTAGAGATAGCGAGAATATTCTAAAGCCATAAAGTAGTATGATATAGAGAAAAACTCTACAAGCCAAAAATTCTTGATCTTTTCTGTCCCTCTTATCTTATCCAGCTACACTCACGCGAGGTTATAACATTGGTGGATCCCGGCAAAAAATCGAAAGTTCCTGAGATAATACCTGACCTCCGTGTGCGACCAGGTGCATTTTGTATTTTTAGGATTCGTGTCGGCATCGGCTTCTTTTTCTCTTTTCTTCAAGACTAGTAATACTCGAAAAGTATATTCCAAACAATGTGACACTGGCATAGAATGCTAGTTTGAAACGAATATTTTTTTGAAATATTTGTTCCATCCTTATCATTGATGATTTTATGTTTTTTCTTTGTCAATACATTTACATTGAATTATTAACTTTAAAAATAATTTATAAAATCTTTCTTTTTAAAAATATGTAATTTAAATAAATTTGTTTATTATCTAATTAAACTTTTCAATATTATTAGTTCCTTTTACTATACATAATTTTAATTTTAATATTTTATTGAAATTAAATCCATAAATTGTTAATTGATTATCTAACATATTAATTATTTACTTGAATAATTAATATATATTTAAAAGTATTATTTTCTTATATTTAGGATTATAATTCTTAACTACATGATTTGAAAATTGATTAAAACATACTTGTTAATGTATTTAATATATATTACTAAATATAACATTACTAATTTTAAAATTATTTTATAATTTATCATAATAATTCTTGAAATAGATTACTAGTAATTTAATAATTTTAATTTTTAATTTTAATTTCAATTTATTAATTAGAAAACTGATAAAGTTAATATATTATTTTCTTATGTAAATGAATATATAAGTTTAGATTTTTAATTATTTTAAACTTTAAATATTGTCTACTTTAGTCAAGTATAAAAAGTAAAAACTGATAAAAGATAAGAATTAAATTTTAAAGTTCTAATCTAAAATTTAATCATAATTTATATTTATAAAAATCTATGAAGAAATGAATTTGTTAATAAATACAATAAAATATATGATATATATAATTTGTATATATAATATTATGCTCTATCAAGTTAAATAGGACAATTAAAATTTTTCTATTTAAAAAAATAATATATGCAATAAACTTACAATTGTGAACTTTAGTATTGCATAAGGAAGTGTTAATAATTTTCTAAATATTAAAAGTTTTACAAATAAAATAGTACATTTTTGTTTAATAATGTAGTTAATCACGGTTATTATATACGAAATCACATTTCATAGTAAAAAATACTACAAAAATCAGTAGTCGATAACCTACACTAAATTACTTTTGCACTAAGCACCTCATTCTATTGTTCCCTTTCTACTATTTTGAACTTCTATATTGAAATTTTTAAATAATTAAATTAGATCACTGTAAATTATATTTATTAAAATAAAAAGAACCATACATAATTTTAAAAATACACGAATAAGATTTCACATAAATTTATACAAATTTATTTATTAAATAAAAAATTTAATTTTTAATTTTTCGATTATTTTTAAGATTTATAATCCAATAACTTCGAATACTTGGCTATATTTCTAAAAAAAATTGCAAACAGAACTGTTTTATTTTAATATCAGTTGTATATTATTTATGTATATTTAGTAAATAATTGAAAAAAATCTACATATTTCATACAAAAATAAATAAAATTACAACTGTAATTTAATAACAAATCAAAATAACTAAATTCTTTCATTTTCAACCCCACTTTTCCCTCGTTTTAATGCAATCTTTCATCGGTGCTTTTTTTTTCAATTCCCACTCCTCCGTAATATCTTAAGTCCCCGTGTAGTTCTATCTTCGATTTCGTTTCGTTTTGCATACTTTCATTTCTTTTTTTACTTGTCACGATTGCTTATATAGTAAAACATGGCAAACCGGTCGATTCGTTAGGCCGAAGCTTTTAAACGGCATCTAATTAAGGACAATAGAAACAAAACATGACCAATCTTCAAACATTTGCGATAAGGGAAAGAAAGACAAGCGGTTCGCATACCTTAGCACAGCCCAGGATAGCAACGATGCTATAGTTGTGTGTGGGAGGGAATAGAGACGGAGAGAGAAAGAGAAAAATAGTCGAACAGGCAAAAACGCGAGGAAAGACTGGAATTTATTACGGAATTTTTTAAATAGCAAAGAAGGATACGTGTCGAGTTTTATGAGAGTAATTCATTAATCAATATCTGCACCAGATAAGAAAACCATGTTAGGTGGGTACTTCAAATTTTTTTCTTTCAGTGAAGATTTTAATTTTTTATTTTGATCTTTTTTAAATTAAAAATAATTGAATTTTATATAAAAATATACATACAGCTTAATTTTTTGTGAAACAAAGTTTTTAAATATATTTAATTATAAGAACTGTATGCAAACATTGTAAAAGTAATATTTTATATTGAAAAAATTAATGAATTTAATCAAGAATAAAATAAAGCTTCTCTCAATACATATCACTTATAATAAAATTGAAAGAAAATGAAAAATGAAACTGGAAAAAAATGAAAAAAAAATTTACGAGATGAAAGTAAAAAAGGTAAAATCTAGAGTTACGCAATTCGCTTGTTTGCTCGCATTTTCAGTTAAATCGTATCGTAAATTGATTGGCTGGACGTTGTAGCATATTACGTTGCTCTGATGAAATAGAGACGTAGACCGAAGAAGAAATGAAAAAAGAAATAGAGAGAAAGAGCAGAAACATTGTAGAGATAAATCATTCGAGTATTCTAGCGTTACAGAAAAGGGTTGAAATCATTTTTTCTTACTTTCCTGTATATATACTCCTGATTCTTTCGTTATCCCTTGTCTCTGTCTTCATTACCTTATTTGAAACATTTAGCTAGTTTTAAAAGGCTGTATTTCTTTCTTGATAAGTATGTTTCTTTCAGAATAAAATTTACGTATTTTTTTTTCTTTTGTTTATGGAATTAAATTTTTTTGTTATTAAAAAAGTTTTATAAACATTACATTTTTATAAATTTTTAATAATGACTTACCATATAATACTTATAACTTAATCACAAACTCATAAATATTCAAAAAATATTATGAACAAAATAGATATCAAATTTAGAATAAAACAATATTTTTTAGAAACATTTAACAAGCCTGAAAAATCTATGTATTATTATTTTTAATTTATATATTCACTGACAATATAAAATTTTATTAATTTTTGTTTATATTTCCAAGAAAATAGAAATAATTTTATCTAAAAAAATTTTTGAATCAAATATTTATGAATTTTACCATTTAAATTTTTGTAAAAATTGTCATATAATTCTAATTTATTATTAACTACTCACCAATAAATATAAAATATATGAAATATTGTAATCTATTTATGATATAAATATTCGTAATTCAAAATGCACATAAAATATATCAAAAGAGAAAATTTTAACATGTTTAAAAAATTTTAATTATTGATTTAATTCCTAAAAGAATAAATACTTCTTATGTTGTAAAATAGCCTTCCTATTTAAATACAATTTTGCAAAGTATATATCTAAAACAAATTTGGTTATATGATAAATGATTCTAAAATAAAATTATACTTTGATTTATCATATTTTTATTTTAGTTTTCAAATAAAAGAAAACTATAAAAGAAAGAGAATAGTTAATTATTTTAAATCTTTAAAACTTTTTCACATATTTTATAATTTTTATATAATATTTTGTAATTTAATAAAATATCAGAATTAAATTATTACAATCTAATTTTTAATATTAAAAACGTTTATAACGGTATTATAAAAAAATTTTAAGAAAAACATACTTATGTACTATATATTTTAATCTCATAATAAATATATATTATTTCGTTGTAAATATAAAATAATATTATTCTTTTTATTTCTATATGTAAAAAATTAAAAATTTTTAATAAAAAATAGTTTAATATTAAAGCTGAGAATTTCAGTTTAAAAAAATTAAAAAAAAATTATTTCATGTAAAGTAAGTTTATATTTACTCTTTTAATAAGATTAAAAATTTTTTCTTTTATAAATAAATTTTTAACAATTTATATTATAATAAAAATATTCATCTTGAAGTAAATGATTATTCTTCAGAGTAGATATACTTTAATATGTAAAACTATATTATTTATTTGAAACTTTTATGACTTTTTTTAGAAAGCCATATACCTGAAATTAAAAATAATTTTAAGTGTACATAACGGAATAATGTGGTGATATGTAAATGATAATAATGTAGAAGTCAATTAGAAGTAACTGAAGGGTCACTTCTTTATGTTTTATAATTCGCTTCTGTCTCTTTCTCTTTCATTTTCCGTTTCATCGCCTGCAACGAATTTGAGTATCGATCTTGTTCTTTGTGATACGTGCGCACATACCAACACATATATGTACATAGTCGTTCAGAAAAAGAGGAGAAAGAGAATTGTTTAGGAAAGAGAAGCATCCAGCAGCGATCGGTTTGTTATCTGAGTCTCACAATCGTCCTAGCGACACGCACCTTTCATTCTCTTATATCTCCGACAGGTCACGCTTAATTACTCGCTTATCTCCACTGTCTTTTACCTTCTTCAAAGGAAGGACTATAGGTCCTATCTCCTTAACGTTCTATACTTTTTACAACCTTGATGTACTGCATTGCAGGATCTGCCCAGCGGCTTCTCGCCTCGCTTATCGACGGCCAAACGATGGCTAACGAATCTAGGAGCAGAAGATTCGTTCATCGGTGCACATAACCGATACTTGCATTTTATTGCGAGCTCCTGCCACTTTTGTTTTATCGGCGAATCACGTTTCTTCTTTTGCTATACCCGCTTAACGAATTGCAATTAGCGAACTGCTTTTTCAAATTCAGAAGATTAACGACGATTTTATACAGTAAAAGTATTATTCTTCATTTTTTCAATTATGTAAATGATTTAATAAGCAACTATTTAAAGAGCCTTTAACGCAGTAATTGAATATAATTTAAATTTATGCTTACATTGTTATATTATAAACAATTATTTAATTATATAAGAATTTAACTAAAATAGATAGTAAAAAGAATTAGAAGTACCATTTATGTCTATTATAGCACTTTTAAGAACAACACATAAGAAAATTAAAAGAAAGTTTTTATCAAAACAATTCTTTATTATCAAAATATTTCGTAAAAATTATTTGTACGAATATTTATTAATTTAAAATTATTCTAGTTAGTCTATTATATTTATTTTTATTAAATATATTTATTTACATAAAACTTATTTATATTATTTTGTTTTCGTAGAAAATAATCTTTAATATAAGTATAATTTGAATTCACTCCATTGTGTATATTATTTCGCAAAAATTCATAGACGAGATAAAAAAACTGCCCTTTTAATTTCCTTAAATGAATTGAGCCATGATTTTGTATTTTATTTTTTAAATAGATAAATTCTTGAAAAATATTGGTCTTTGAATATAAATCTACATACACATATTCAATTTCCCTAGTATTCCTTCTTTTTTACTTTAACAAAGTTTATTTAATAATTAATACTTATTATTTATCTTCAGATAATATGAATTCAGCTCATCGTATAAAACATGCACCTAAGGGATAATCATTCATTCCATTTAGCATTAAATATTCAATATCGATAAGAGAAAGATTGTAAGATTGTAATGAAAATAAAAATAAAATATAACATTAAATCGAAGATCCCCAGCAAGACAGCGAGTCAAATCAATAATCTAACTTGCCAGGCACTTCCTGAATTACCAACGAGCCACCGGTGCGCCTCGTAGGCAATGTAAAAGCTCGCCCTTATCAGTCGAATGAACGCTCGATAAGGGTCGTCGCGATTCCAGTCGGTGCTGCCGCCTTTCAACGAGGAGTCTGGCCCTTTATCGACTCGGTGGCGCCGACTCCTGGACAATCGTGGAAGCTCCTCTGATTCAGAGCCACAGATGAGCGTGGCCTCGCGGTTCCCACTATCCGTGGAAATACAACGGGTTTTCGCCGAATGTCAAATTCACTGCAATATGCTAAATGCAATTTTTAAATACAAGATAATAATGAAGTTGTAAACGATGAATAAAAAATCCATTGCTTTCAAAATTACAACTCTTAGATTATTAAAAAAATAATCTTTATTTTATTTAAATACATTACATTTTAAATAATATTTAATAAATAATAAAATTATATTTTAAATATAATTATTTTATATTCTATATTGTCTTTTCTTTGAAGTATTTTATTTAAATTTGCAATTATATATTGAAATTTGGTTTATTTTTCAGTCAATTTTTCAATTTTTATTCGGATATAATTGACTCGTAAAAATATGTTCACATATTTTAGAAACATATAAGAAAATAAAAGAAAACGTTATTTTATATTTTATAAAACTATAAATTTAGTGTAAAAACAAATTTCGTGCAATCACATAGAAAACAAATTTTTTATTTACAAAATACCTGTGCTGTGTTTGCTAAATCATTTGAATATGATTTTTCGAAATAAATTTATATTTATTCTTAGATTTGAATTATCTTTGTACGTTCTACTTAGAAATATTAGATCTCATTTCCGATCGTTTATATTCTGTATCAGCGTATTCATTCTTTTGTACAATATGTACACGAATGACAAACATTTGCTGTTTCAATTATTTATTGAAACAAGAAATCCTAGTAATCGGATGCAGACAATGCAAGAGGGGCTACGCGAATAGCACCAACGGTTCCCATATGTGAAGCAGGTGCGTTTGCACCTGGAGTGGAATCACTAATTATGCAGAGGTTCGCACAAGTGCCTCTTCGAAATATTTGCAATGGTTTCTTGAAGGCATATAATACTACTTTGAAAATTTGATACTTTTTAAATACTGTACTCATAAAATAAATTCTATTAAGATGGATTATTTTCTACCGTGTAATATACTATTCACGGCATTAAAATTATTACTTTATAAATATTTTATTAATGATAATTTATAATTTAATTCAATAAATATTTTTTAATTGTAAATATTTAAATTTAAATCCGAAATTTTTCGAGCTAAATAATAAGCCGAAAACAGTGTACATTAATTGTAAAAAATGTTTTGCGCGAGTACAACAGAACTTCTCGACAATGAATTTATTTACTTAACTTTGTAGAAAAATTTCAGTAAGCAAAGCTGAAGATTTTCGAGCTAGGGCTTATTCAACCATTACAATGATCTGTGGAAAGGGTTGGCTTATGCAATTAAAACAGTGACATGCAAAGTTTTCATAACAAATTGATAGTCACTGGCTGCAAAAGTACTGGGGAAACCTCGATCACACAGTTATATTGCGATCGCTTTGTATCGTGTGTCATTGCTTAGGAGCACAAAACAGAACTACAGCAAATAATGCTTAAAGGAATATTTTTATGTGGAACTTTATTTAAGGTACTTCCAGTGGCAGGAGTTCTTTATCCCTTGACTTCTTATAATTTTCATGCTTTATCGCGGTTGGCAGATCAAAAAAAATACAATAACTGTCATGGGTGTAGGTTTTATTAGAAATTGCCGAAATAATATATATATAGTTAAACTTGTTAATTTTATTTATTTTATCTCTTACATTTAATCATAGACCATAAAAACTTATATAACAAGAGTTTAAGTTTCATTTGTATTTTTATTTCGAAATAAGTACTTATTATTCTATGTAAGTGTGCTATTGATTAGATAAAGTCAATTGTATTTCATAAAAAAATAAACTTATAACAATTAAAACTTCTTATTCGTGTCTGAAAAAAACTAATTAATACAATCATTTATATTTATATTTAAATTTATAACGATTTCTCAAAACATAATTTTTCAATTAATTGTATGAAGTAAAAATTAATAACATAATTAAATCTTGTATATTATTAACTATTAAATATATTTAATATATAATGTTTTTATTATTATTTTAATTTATAATTGTCTCTACTATATGTCAAAAAATATATTAACATTTATGCAAAATTACTAACAAATTGATATTAATATTGTAATGTAAAAAAATTGATCTTGGGGATGATTTTAAATATTATTTAATATTAAATTTTCTAAAACTTATATAAAAATATATAAAATAATAACAATAAAAATAATATGTATTTAGGTGCATGAAAGTGTACAGATTTAAATAGTTATGACGTTAAGTGTTTTCAAAAGAAATGAAAATTTCGATAATTCGATTAAAACCACGATATAAAAATGGTAGATGATTTCGCCCGTTAAATTCCTTCAGGAATTCAGCGGACTTAACTTCTAAAGCGGCATCAAAGAATTTCCTAACAATTCGATTTTCTTTGAATCTCGAATAGAGAATGAGCGCAGGCACACAGTCTACATTGCGACGCATTCATACATGCACCACGAGGAGTTCCGCGCATATTTCAAAGGACGTGACAAAGCTGAGAGTCTTTTTCCAAGGGCACAACGAAAATATCGAGCGTTCATGCGCCTGCGCTTCCATGCGTCCAATTCTGAAGAAAGCAACACGTAATAAGTATGAGAACGAAGGAAAAAGATCCAGATACAGGCTAGTCCCAAAGGGTCGATAAAGTCATCAAAGCAAACTGCTGCTACTGTGCTGCTTCTTTTTCTTTCTTTCTTTTTCTTTTTTCCTTTCTTTCTTTTTCTTTTTTCCTTTCTTTCTTTTTCTTTTTTCCTTTCTTTCTTTTTCTTGCTTTCTTTTTTTTCTTTCTATTTATTTATTTCTTTTTATTTCATTTTTTTCTTTCTTTCTTTTTATTTCTTTTTTTTTTCTTTCTTTTTCATTCTTTCCTTTTCTTTCCTTCTTTTTATTTCATTTTTTTTCTTTCTTTCTTTTTATTTCATTTTTTTTCTTTCTTTCTTTTTCTTTCCTTCTTTTTCTTTCTTTCTTTTTCTTTCTTTCCTTTTCTTTCCTTCTTTTTCTTTCTTTCTTTTTCTTTCTTTCCTTTTCTTTCCTTCTTTTTATTTCCTTCTTTTTATTTCTTTCTTTTTCTTTCTTTCTTCTTCTTGTTATTCTTTCTTCTTCTTCTTTGTTCTTCTTTTTTTCTTCTTCTTTCTTCCTCTTTCTTCGTCTTCTTATTTTTCTTCTTCTTTCTTCTTTCTTCTTCTTCTTTCTTTTTCATTCTTCTACTTTCTTCTTCTTTCTTCTTTTTTCTTCTTATTTTTCTTCTTCTTTCTTTTTTATTCTTCTACTTTCTTCTTCTTTCTTCTTTTTTCTTCTTATTTTTCTTCTTCTTTCTTCTTTTTTCTTCTTCTTTCTTTTTCATTCTTCTACTTTCTTCTTCTTTCTTCTTTTTTCTTCTTATTTTTCTTCTTCTGATGCATTAATGAGCGAGAAAATGAAAACGAGGGGAAAGAGAAAGAAGGATTCTGCCTCATTTTTGCGAAAAAATTGTTTCCTTGTCCGGCTAATAGACGCTTTTAATATTCTATTACTATCCACTAAGTGATGGCCTATCTTACTTTCTCCATTATCACTTACCTATGTAAACCGATTTTATGAATTAAAGCGAATATAAAGAGATAAACCAACCGACGACTCGTTATTGCCCGATCGCTTCGTCTTTGGGAGTTTTATTTTGTCTAAAATGACGATAGAGTATTTAAACTTTTTTTCTGCTTTAAATTAAATTCGTCACCGTTGATTTTTTTCTTTGTAAAGCGCATGTGACTTTTTTAACAGTCTAATATTAAATATATTTATTTATTCTTATTACGAATTGTAATTATCTCTTTTCTTCAGGGTAATTTTTTTAAATTGTAAATTTCAAATATTAAGTTTAATAAAGATTAAAAGCAATATTATCTTAATCTAAAAGTTATTATGACTATAAATGAAACTCTGTTTTTAGGATTTTGTACACTCTTATTATACAAATAATTACTAACACGCTGAAATATATCAATATGATTAGAAAGATTCTTGATATAAGAATATATAATCAATATGAAAGAAATACAAATAAAAAATAATAAATATAAAATAATTTATGTAATTTTTTTTATTTTAAGTTAATAATATAATAATAAATTATATTTATTATAGTGATCATTACGTAAAAAATTTAAGTAAATAAAATGCATTAAAATTAGGATAAATAGTAATAATCAATTATATTATTTTAATTTTGAAAATGATTGAAAATAAATTATGAAAAATAATATTCTGAATTGATTTGTTAAATCATTTATATTTAAATAATTATTTTAATTTTCTATTTTAGAAGAAATAATATTATCATTTAATAAAATCTATATAAAGTATTAAAGTTTTTGATTAAATTAAAAATTAAGTTTAATAAATGAACAAATATATTACTTCTGATTTAATAAATAATAAGGCAAGTAAATTTAAAAAAAAATCAAAAAATGTTATTTACAAATATATAATTAAATGAATTAAAGAAATTAAATTTTCTTGACGTACATTTAACTTTTATTTGTGTTTAGCATAATCTATAAAACTATCAATTGATATTTAATACACCAAGAAATTGTCATATCAAAAAATCCTTTGAGTATCAGGAACTATTAGAATCAGAAAACCGTACAATAATTTTTAATGATTAAATTAAAAATTCCTTATTTTCATAGACCAGTACTTTGATAATATTCTTAATTTAAAAAGTAAAAAACGTCAAATACAAATGATGTAGATAGCTAAAACTTTTAACTTTCTTATTTTAACAAATATAAAAATTTTTCACTCAAATAATTATTTTAAAGCTTATTTATATAAATACTTTTATAAGATCGAATAAAAATTTGAATTTTGTTTACACAAAAATTACAGTAGAAATGCAGATCAATAGAAGCGGATTTTCGCGAAAATTTGTATCATTTTAGTATGAGTCATCTGGTATTCAGAACAACTAAAAGCATTTTCTCGTAAAAGACGAAATGGAGCTCAAGTGAAAGATGCTCAAATGGAAAATGCGCAACTTCCTTCAGTGTAAGACTGGTCGACAGAAAGTGAAGTTATGTACCGGAGAGATGGGAGTTGTCATGGACGTTGGAATTCTTGGGTTTTACAGAAAAAATCAAACGTTATCGTCTCCGGGAGTCGAGCCCTCCCGCATCGTTGTCGTGTCACCATCGGCCCAAATGCTTGGACACGCCAAAGAAGGATATCCCCTAAAAGAAACCCAAACAAACCACGAGGTTGACACCTTCTGATGAAGATGGAGCAAGGGCGTGTCGGGTTTCGTCTTATCCTTTTGCTCATCCCATGGAATTTCGAATCACTTTTACCCATGTGCATTTCGATCTCCTGAACATAAATCAGATGAGCACTCAGACGCGGAGCACGCGAAGCCAGTCGCCCACACATAGAACACAAGCTGAGTCTGTAATAAAAGCGACGATCAAGAGGACAACCAAAGGAGAAGCTTGTTCTTACTTTTATTACGAATAAAGTTGATAAGGAAAAAGAGAGTTAGACACGATTTATACTTTGCCCATGGTGACAATTTATTCTATACCGCAATACTTTGCGATGCAACTAGATGGTGTTGTAAAATAGATATATATCGTGAGTTTAACAGAGCTAGAAAAGAAATACTTGGGAATACACTCAAAGAGAGGATAATAATTTGCAACGTTTTATGGAGAAATACTTACACCTTTATTTATAATATTATTATTTCAATCGATAATTTGTCCAATGAATTTTATCATTTTATTTGAAACATAATATATGCTTTATTCTGATATTTCTTTCATAGTTTAGGAATATTTAACTTTTTTAAAAGTATAAAATAAAATTGTGTAACGTTGATTCGTTAAAATCATATGTATATACTTTACTAAACGTAAAAAATAGTTACTTAAGGTTAAATAATAATAATAATAGAGTTTAAATTAAATACTGAACGTTTAATATCTTGAATGATGCCATTGATTATAAATTAATATCTTAGAATGCAATGAAGATATTTTATATTTAGTTATTTTTTTCACTATTTGACATATTTTAATTACAAATTATTAAGACGAAAGTAAATACAATAAGGTCAAGAATAATTCATAAAAAATTATTTATAAAATTAACTAATTATATAAATTGCACCATATACATTTATTTAATAAATAATAAAAATTTCATAATGTTACAACTAGTATATCGAAAATAAAATATAAAAGCAAATGAAGAGTTTATTTTTATTTTGTTCAGTTAGGAATGTAATTTCTTTTTATATTACATGTATAAAAATGAATAAAGTTTAAAAATTAGATTAAACTGTAGCGGGTGGGATTTATTTGAGATATAATAATAATTTTAGTAAAAACGTACCTAAAAATTACGTGGGACTGTCACATATTTAATTTACAATAATTATTGCATCAGTTTTAAATATTATTATTATTAGCTAGTAAATGAAATAATCTTATACAAAATGCTATATAAGATCAAAGCAAAATGTAATCAAAACAAGTATTATCAAAACAAAATGCAATCAAAACAAGTATTATCAAAACAAAATGTTATATATATTATAAATTTATCACACGATAAAACGAATATAGAATGTGTATATAAGATAAAGCTTTTGAGGATAACATACTTATTAAATAGCGTACTAAAAAAATATTTGAATATGGCGGAATTTAAGATTTTATTTGATACGTAAAAATTGAATCATCTTACGATATTAGGAACTATAAAAGTAGATCGTTATGCAGAAATAAAAAATTAAAATATTTAGTTCGCCTTAGATGCTGTGACAAAAGATAATAAAGACAGGGCTTCTCGAAAAGAGAAAAGATCGAAGTCGAGGTTAAAAGCAAAGTCGATCGATGCGACAACTGTTGAATCGACTTTTAAATTGAATTGAATTCCGGGAAAGGGACTCTGCGCTATCCTTCCCCCCTCATTTATTGGGCCATTTTCGCAACACTGTTATCGAAGGAGATTCGTTCGCGTGGGCCATCTGTCGGCATCAACGACGGTGGCGGCTAGCGACACAAAACAAACAGCTCTCGCGCCAATTACTGGAGGGGGTCATTCCGAGCTCCGTTCGACATAATTTGAAGCGGCGTGCGAACAAAGACTACAGATCCCACGCCTACGATCCTTAGACTTCCTTCCTTTCTCTCTTTATCTCTGTTTCTCTCCCTAATTTTTCTATGCATCTTCGTTCTTTCAAAAGAGAACGAACTAGCTATTCTTTTTATATACATCTTTCGGGCTTGTGTATTTTTATGTAGAAAAGTACTAGCAAATCACTCGTTTTTACGGTGTTTGAAAGCATGCACTACGTGAACTTTCTTAATTTATAAACTGTAAGTTTTAAAATGAGATATTTTATTATTTTTAAATATCAACGTATGAAAAAAATATATTAAAAATAATAAAATACCAGTTATTGGATCGATGATACACATCAATCATACCTTCTTACAGATTCTTTTAACTTTTTTATTTATATAAGTTTTTACAATAAATATTATATAAAAGTGTAATTAAAAAGTAATATTAAAATTAAATTTGACTGATTTCATTTTGTTTAAAACTATCTTATTACCTAAAATTAGAAATATCAAAACAATTTTAAATTAAAAACTGGATTTTTTTATATTCAAATATAAAAATGATTATAGTTATTGTATATGACTAGTATTTGGTAGAAAATATCAGCAATATAATTTAAGAAGTTAAATTTGGAAGACTGAATTATTAATAAACGAAATATATTTTTTATTTATATGTCATCTGTAATTTAATATTTATTTTTAAATTCCTATTGATAAACATTTTATTGTACTTATGTATTATATTTATCCAAACATATTATCAAACAAAAATGTAAAATATCATTTATTAGTTTGAATTGGACAACTTTAATTGTTCGATAGTCTTAAAAAAAAATGATAATAAAATTTAATATTTTATTGCGATAAGATAAAAACAAATACTAAAAATTTTTATTATCGGTTTAGTAAAATAAATTTTAATGCATTTTGAAAGTTCAATTTTTAATATTATTGCTATATTAATTGATTAAATGGCATAAAATTCTATATATATCAAATTTATACTTTTTTTAAATTGTGTCTAATTATGTTAAATAAGTAAGACGAGTAATAAAGGAATTGAATGTAAAGAATATGTTGTAATATAGTTTTACCAAGCAATATTTCTTTTGTTTATTTAGTATTATTCATTGCCATGGTCACTATCTTTGCTGGTGTATGATAATACTGCATGGAGTTTTTTTGCCTTTTTTTATTATAGACATAGATAATATAAAAAATAATATATGAAAAATAATATAGACATACTTTTTTTAGGAAATTACGCAATTTCCCAACTTCAAATTTTATTTTGTCGTTTTTTCATCAATGAATTAGATTTTATAAACCAAAACACATAACAGGCGCTTCTTCATCTCTTACAATTATTATTATTAAAACTTTTGTAGATATAAGTATTGATAAAATTGCCATTCTTGGATTTCTAAATTCAAACGTCTTGATCTTATAAAAAAATTATACTTCTCCTTAATCCGCAGTACCGTTGTTCAAACTATAATTTATTTATTTAAAACTAATTTAAAACTATTTTCTTTTATTTATATTTATTTCTTTTTAATCTTCTTTTCTCTGTTTTTATTTTGAAACTATACAATTTTCTTATTTTTTGTTGTAATTATAATTTAACATATCATCTTAATTTGTGTAAATTAATATTATTTGTAATTTTTAATAAAAAATTGTGTTCTTTTTGCTTTTGTTTTGTAATTTCTTTCAATTTTATACTTATTTTACCTTAAATATTTTGGCAATCATTTATTAAAAAATATTTTACAATTGTATTAAATATTCATTCTTTATATTTAATATATAATTAGAATTTTTATTTATATAAGATTATATGCATAATATTGTATTAAGATTATAATTTGAAATTATATAATAGTTACTTAAATGTTTTATAAACAAATAAAATATATATTTTATGATAATTATGTTTTTCTATTGTTGATTATTGTACCGAAATGTTTGAATTCATACATATAAAAGGTCTTGTACATTATTTATAAATGAAGATTATATTTTGAAAATACCGATTAAGAAGAATGTACAAGTATTGTATATGTAGATTACAAATAAAAGAAAATTTTACTGAGTTTTTATTTCTATATTTTATTTCAATTCATTATTTATTTCTATATTTAATAAAAAAAATTTTTGTCATGATAATATATCTATTAATTTATGCAATCAAAATTTGAATCAGTTTATATGTACCGATATATTGAATCGTATTATTTTTTTACGTGAATTGAAAATGAAATTTTATTGATCAGTATCTGTTTATTTTAAGAAAATGTATCATTACCATAGTCATAAATTTAACAAGTCTCTACAAAATAATAATAAATTAATCAAGTTTATTCTTTGAACGAAAAGTACAATGTGGCTGACTAAAACAAATTTATAGTTATGATTTTTTTTGTTTATATACATAAAGTATCATTAAATAATTACCTTTTTATTACTATTTAAAAACTTAGTTTCATTGTAAATTTACTATAAATTAATTCACACTTTATTCTGTAATTTAATTATATTTATATTATTATACTTTATAATTATTGCACTTGATATATTATTATACTTGATACATATTAAAGTATACTATTGCTATATAATATCATTTGAAAATGCATGATGAAATTATGTCAGGTAAATAGAAGTATTATTATGAGCAAAAGAACTAGGGGCTGCATGCATAAGATAAAATATGCATCAGTGACACAAATTTAAGATTCTTTCTATTTATAATATTTTTGTATGCTGTCATTCATGCAAGGTATTTTTTCTATTATTGCAGGAGGATTGATTATTTCTTGTAACGATTGCCAATCCGAATAAGAAGGAAAGAATCGAAAATTACCGCTTTGGAATTTACCAGAGGCCAATTTGTTGATTTTCGAACTCCCGTTCGTGACGCCGCTGCGATCGTAATAAGATTCGACTCTTGCTTTTTTTTCAGTTCTCTTTTAAGGAACTAATCTGAATCGATCAAATACCCCTCTGAATTTAATTCTTTGCGCACACGTACTCGACTCTTTAATTTTTCCTCCTGCTGGTTAAAAGAATGTGAAAGAACTCTCATCCACCTGATGTATTTTTAAAGTTTCACAGCAAACTCTCACCGATGTTTACCGCTAGCATTTGGATTTCTACTCACGTGTGTTGCGTTTATCACTTTCTGTCGCTCTTTTTCTTTCATACTTCATCCACTTATAGCGCCGTTATTTTTGCGGTGTCGGAGTCTTTTTGTATTTTCTTCCTTGTATAAAAAATCTTCCTGCCAAAGCCTCGTAACTACATTGCCGTCGTATGTTTGTTACTCTATGTTGAAGTGGGAGAAAAAGATGGCACGGCATCGCAAGGACTTTATGACCCACGTGTACTTGCAATCCAAGGATCTTATGTCTCTTTTTCTACCTGTTCCAAGCGTCTTCCAGTTACTAGCCAGTTACTGACTTTCGTCATGGGAACGTCTCTTAGCTACGGGGTGCGCCGTAACGTAGGAAGTACCACCCGTCGTGTTCTGATTGACAAAGAGTAAATATTCCCATCTAGTCGACGCGGTTTATGCACCATTGTTTGTATACACGAGTCATTTGTACTTTATTATTTTGTGACATTCACCAAAATTTCGCAGGTACTGCTTACTGCTACGTTGTGTCATTTCATTTAAACGGTTTTTAAACTTATTTTTCTTCTTTGAAAATATATAGTATATATAGTAAGAAAAGCAAGAGAATTTTTCTTTTTTTTTAAATAAGAAAGAGAGCTTTTTTGTTTAAAATAAAACCAAGCTTTTTAGTTTTCTATATCAAGTAATGATAATGTTCAGTGAAATGATTGAAAATCATATTATTCGATTCGGAGATAATTTCTTGATAATTGTATTAATTATCTGTAATTTATTTGACACATTCAAATTAAAATAATTACAAGGTTATGAAATAAAGGTGAAATTTATTTTTCTTTACAAGAATATTGAAAAGTCGAAATAAAAGAATACGTTTTTATTTTTATGTTACTACGTGAAGACTTACACAAGTTAACATCACATATATTATATTTAATTAATTTTTTGGTGTATTAGTTAGAAAGATACTACCAGAATAATCAATGAAAAGTTTAAATTACGTAATTTATTACTCATAATAACTCTTATTTTTAAATATAACGAATTAAACTTCATATTAAAAATTAAAATAAACATAAAAGAAAAAGTATTATATTTCTGCTGAAATATATAATTCAAGTAATTCTATATATATCTGAAAAAATTAAAAAGATAAAACAAATTTTTGTATTCGAAAAAATAAAAATTTTGTGTTTAAGAGAAGCTGTTCTATATAAAAATATTCTATTTTTGTACAATAAAAAACACTTGTATTTTACATTACCTTTATTAAATATTTTTCAAGAGTACCAAAAATAAATGCAATTGAATCAAAAGAAAATTCCATATTATTATTATTTATGAACAAACAATGTCCAAAATTATGTAGAGTACAAAATAGTAGAACATTATATTGCTGTTAAGTGTAGTTATAGAAAGCAGGTGAAAAACCACCTTTGCTTTTCGTATGTTTCCTTGAATCTGAAATGTATATTTAATATATTTTATTACAATGTATATATATAAACTGATATAATTTATAATTTTATAACCTTTTCCTTCCTATTTTAAGTTTTTCATAGTAATACTTATAGAGTACTAATAGAACCTCTATTTCATATTTTATCATAGCTCCATAAATATATCATCAAGTTTCAAGATTCTTAGAATCTAAATGATAGTATATTATATCCAAAAGAAGAAAAAATCCATGAGCATAAGCTAAAAATTTGTAAATTTTTTGATAGATACCATATAATGTAAAAAAAGAACGGATATGCCGATACTCTCGTTGACTCAATAAGACAATATACTAAAAACATCTATAAAAATTAACCATACTATTGAAGAAATTCATGTGAAAATTAATTACACTTATTCGAGAACACGAGTGAGTAATTTTTGAATTTTGTAGAATAGTATATAGCTCCTCTTATGAATTTTATAATTATCTTTAATAAATCGAAGTAACCTCATTGATTCTCAGAATAATTTTGGAAATTTATGTTTTCCATAATGGAAGGTAAAGGTAGAAAAGTGTAAAATGAATACATGAACCAAGGTTGTTTCAGCTTCTTCATGTGCCAAATGAATATAGGGCTATCCTATGCTTCTTGATTCATGAGAATATTAGTCTTTGAATATAAGGAATGGTAAAGGAACTTACTGCGTGTTCGTGCCATTGAAACACTTTCAGGGATTACGCGGTTAGCTCCTTAGCTTAATAAATCTTTTCCTTTTTCCTATTTACCTTTTTATTTCTGTCTCTGTCTCCCTCTCTCTCTCTCTCTCTCTCTCTCTCTCTCTCTCTCTCTCTCAAGTTTTCACTTTGTTTTACCTTTGCCTCTGCCTCTTTCTTTTCGTTGTGATTGTGTATTCCTTTAGGATAATAAATAAGTATTCTCTATTGCTACAGCGTGTTAATTTGTTTGTAGAACAGCAGCCGTTCGTTAAATAATTTACATGTTTATGTATAAAAAAACTTTGTGTAACAGATTTTCATTATACGTAGCCAAGTATACAAATTAAATAAATAATATTGAGCAATATTTTTAATTTTGTTTATAAATAAATGACACATTGTTAATGTTAGGATAAACAGTAGTTCTTCAATGTATTATATTTATCTTAAAGAAGGAAAACTGGAGTTATAGTTCATATATTACATGAACTATTATTTACCGAAAAGATAAATAAAGCGGTAAATGAAGTCAATGATGTTTATTCAAGTTATTCATTCGGAGGACTTGAAATGGGAATCATCTTAGTGATGCTGTATTAACTGTAACATGTTATAATATAAGAAATAAAATAGAAAAAATAAAAGTCATAAGAAAAAAAATTTTTTACCCAATGCTAGAAATAATTTTCAAGATTGTTTACACGGTACGTGGTCAATTATATCACTAAAATAAATAATTTTTATTCATGATTTTTATAAAAATTAATGTCCAGAAATTTAAGCAATAAAATTTGGAAATAATACATTATTATTATATTATTATATTATATATTAATAATAAGTCCAATATACTATAATACAATTTAATATTAAAATTTAATTTAATGGTTATTTTTGTTGACTTATTCCAATTTTCATTGGAAATATTTTAAATATAATAATTTTATAAGCAATAAGTCGTGCAACATAACACCCTTTACAATTCAAATTTTATGAATTTTTTTAATTTATAACTTACTAAATTAAATTATGTACAAACGAGCACCTGTCAACAAAGAATATACGTATAAACAAAAAAAAACGTCGCTATAAATTCATGTATAAGAATAAACGAGACTTGAATATTATGTGTGTTTAAATAGCAAAGAGATGCTGTTTACAGAAGCGTACACAATTTTTCAAGTGCAAGGAACTGTATTTTTCTTCTGCTTCGCTCTTTTCAAGAGGATTTATTTTTCCACTCGCGGGGGTTTCTCTTCATAATTCATTTTATGCAAGGCTTAGTTGAGGTATTTTTTTTATGTTTCGTTGGTGCTTTCTTTTCGTGACTAATTTGTGCATCGATTTTCAATGAAGACAACAGCTTTTGACTTTTTTCAAAGTACATATATTTTATACTCAAGACGAATAAGGGCTTGAAACTGATATTCACGACAAACAAGATCTCATACTTAATGAGCACTTAAATTTGAAAGGAAAACATATTCATTTAAATTCTATGAATTTTTTATGTGCAATTAAAATATTCACATACAAAATTATGCCGATTAATAAAAGATTAATTTTCATTTTAAAATCATATTTTATATTCATTCTATTCAGTTTAATATCAAGATTTCAAATTATACTATATAATCTATACAAATTACATTCGCATAATTAAAATTAGACTAACAATTTCAAATTTAAAAAAAATTTTATAAATAATAAATTAATATATTTTTTATCAGTCATAATTAAGTGATAATCTTAAAAATTTATATTTGATTATACGTTGATTATTATTTTATTATATATTTTTGATTTTTTACTTATTCATAAGATATATCATTATCTAAAAAAATATTTGTAATTATTTTTATTTTATTATTTCATAAAAATATTCAATTGTTAATATTTACAAAGATATGAGTCAAATAATTATGTTTAATGCAAATAAAATTTAAGTTTATCTTTTATTTAATTTATGTTATTAAAAATAAAAATTTTAAAAATTATGAAATAGAAAAAAATTTATTATAATTTATAATTAACTTTTAGTTTAATTATTGTCAAATTATTCAAATTACATTTATCATTATACAATAAATGATATTTTTCTTATATACTATTAAAATCAGATTAATTTATGTTATAAAATTTAATGATTATAAATTAATTATATTTTATTGTTTTTATTGACTTTCAAATATTTGCTATGACTATATTTCTCTTGCTTTTTTTGTTTCTCTGTTTCGTTCTTTCAATGTTTTTTCTTTGTTTCACCGTCTCTTTAATCTTTAATCTATTTATTTTTTTACCTACACATATATTCTTGTATCTCTTCATCTGTATACGTTTCAATTCATCCATCTCCATAGAATTTACGACTC
Organism: Dolichoris vasculosae; assembly: GCA_018907195.1. Taxonomy (NCBI): domain Eukaryota; kingdom Metazoa; phylum Arthropoda; class Insecta; order Hymenoptera; family Agaonidae; genus Dolichoris; species Dolichoris vasculosae. Next base: position 3,833,491 of record JACCHY010000002.1, on the reverse strand, counting down.
GTTTACTTTAAAAAGATAGATATTTTTCCCCTCTATCCCTCTCTTTCATTTTAGTTGTTACTATGATTCTTCATTCTCAACAGTAAATGTAAGATATCGTTTTTCTAAGAAATGCATTAGTACGATTTTAAAAGGAGCCTCATGAATTCTTAAACACACTCTAGCAGCAGTCAGTGGCAAGATTCACGAAAACTCGTACATTCTTTGATTCTAGCATATGTTGTACAGGTATAGTCACAGAGAAAATTCACATGATACGATTCTTTTCAAAGTAGGCAGTGTTACTTTAAGAATACTCGCAAAATTCGAACATTTATTACATTAGAAGATTATACATCGACAACGACATCAATTCGATCGATGAATCTCTTTTCACGTTTAGCTATATCTCAGTACTTTTTTTATAGAATATGTTACCTGAAAAAAAATAATTTTTTTTTGATTGCTTTAATAATTTACACCTAATTGAAATTATTTATAATATTAGACATCTTTAATAAAATTTATTTCGTTAGATATACTATTTGCATTAAATTAATTAAAATAAATAATTTGTAAGTTTAATATATTTTATTTTTAGTTTCAAATTTATATATATTTAGTTTGAAATATTATATGATTGCATCATAAAAATATGTCCCTTAAATATAAATTTGAAAATCCATATCTTATAATAATATTTCTGCATTTAAAAAATATTATTTAATCGATAAAATAATAAAAACTAAATATTACAAAATATTGAATTTTGAATGTAAAACATTAAGGAAATAGTAATCTTTAATAAAAAATATTACTACTTGAGAATATTAAAGTACTCGTTTATTTTATAATTCTCTAACTAATATAGAACAAATTTTATACATTCCTTATTGTAAATATTTAATGAATTATCATAGTTTGTTCTTGCATAATTGTAATTGTAAAAATATATCGATATTTATTATGGACTAAGTCAGATAATTAGGTCATAATATAGGTACGTGATAATGCGATAAAATATGTCATTTTATTTCCAATTTTTTTCTATTATTGAGTTTTAAGTTTAAAAAATAAAGTTTATAGAAACTATAGCCCAGAAATTTATATATATTTATTTTATTAAAAAAATTTCAATTTAACTACAATAATTCAAAATCCAATTTTATTAAGTATTAGAGAAAAGGAAAAGTGATAAAATACTGGTGAGTATAAAGATGTCTTATGATTATTAAAAAATCATTTTAATAATTATCAAAATCAATAAGTATTAATAATTATGTAAATAAAGTTTTAAAAAAAAATTTATTTTGTTAATAAGTATATTCGTTTTAAGATATAGATTAATTATTAGAATTTTAATGCAATATCAAAATCACACATTATTAATGTTACATTTTTTACGAAATATTTTTCTGGCTATCTCTTTTTTAATATATTTTTATATATATAACTTAATTTATTAACAATATTTATGATGTACATAATTAATTTTTTGTAATATTCTTAATATTTTTAAAAAATTATATTTTTATTGAAAAATTGTACGGACAAAATCTTTATTTTAGATTCAATATATTTAATAAAAATCTTTCATAAAGACGTATTAATGTTTTAGCAATTTTGAAGTCAAAGTAATATTAATAATCAAATACATATTAAAAAAATATTTAAATATTTTTTAAATCAACTAAATTATAATTTTATAGAACAATATAGTATATAATTATCAATTATCAATATGAAAAAAGTTGAACTGAATTTATAATGCAATTAATAATAAGATATTGAAGCATTTAAAATAAAAATAAAAAATATTAATTTTAAATATAATAGTAAGCAATCATTTGCAAATTTACATGATGCAAAACAATTACATACGTAAGTCATTTATTCCTTATAAAATCTTTTCCAAGTCAAAGATTCATATTCCAAAAAATAGAATGGATTAGAATTTGTTTTTAAAATTCAGAATTCATAAGAGTTTAAATTTTTCATGTTTAATTTCATTTAACATTTATAATGTATTTTATGATGATTATTGTAAAGAATAAATTGCACATAAGTCTAAAATTTTACAAATTCTTTTAAATACATATATATCTTTTTATTCAATTTTATAAAATATATACTTAAAAAAATTTTAAAGTTTTTAATTCTCTGACGAGAAATTTTTGCAATAAAACTTGACAATTAAAAAAGTTTAAGGTAACCATGGAATTATTATTTCGAAATCATTAAAAATTTTTAAAAATATAGATGCATTAAAGGATCCGAAAATTTTGTTGATGTACTTAGTTTAAATCCTGTTTATGAATGAATCAACGTTTACAAATAATTCTGCAAAATGGCTTGTACTTCTTTGTGTATTTGAAATTAAAGAACATATTTAAATTCTTAATTCAAATATGTTAGCTATATTATGGAAAATTATTTTTATATTATTAAAATATAAATTCATTTTGATAGTATTTTCAACATGATAGGGATAATTAAAGAAAATAAACATGATATAATTTTAATATTTTGCAAAATTTTTATCCAAAGTTTTGATTGATATATAGATAAGATTTTATTTTTCAAAAAAATCTTATCTTATATATCATGCGTGTATATATATATATATATATATATATATATATATGTATGTATGTATTTATTTTATAATGTACATAAAAATTTAAATGCAGTTGTATATTTAAATATTTAATGTATATAATTGATTATGGAATATTTTGTTGAAAGGGAATAATAAATGAAGAGGGAATAAAACAGAATTTTTATATTATAATACATTAAAATTAATCTAACGAAACATTTCTACAATTCATTAATAATGATACTTTTTAAATTTATAATGTATGTTTTACAATTTATTAGATAAATTTGCAATTTATTATAATAATATAATTGTATAATATATTTCACAATTTAATAATTTATTAAATAGTTTAAATTACATGGTATTTAAATAAGTAACGAAAATCTCTATTTTCTTAATTTCTAGTTTATAATTTAAAAATAACGGAGTATTCTTCAATGTCTAACATAACGCAGCCGACATTATTTAAAACGTATTTTAATTTTTACATTATTAAATAATTTACGCTTCTCTGAACCTGATGCCTATTTTTTCTCTGTTTTCATTTAAGTTTGAAATAATGCTAAAGTGCATCTACTTCTCTAGCAATAAAATCTCGTGTTAAATTAATCATTCGTCTATCTTATTTTTTGCTACATATACAAGCAATTCGCTTTCTATTTATTACTTATAGGTAACTTCAGCTCCCTTCTTTGCTTTCGAACATCATTGCTTTGTCCAACAAGTAATTACTCAAAAATCGCTTCAAGGCGGAAAAACAATCCGAATTTATTGATTTTTGTACGGGTGACGAAAACTTCGGATACGCAGCTTGCTCTTTAAAGTAAAAAAAGCTGAAAATAAATAAAAAAAATGAAGATCAGGGATCATCGAGGAGAAGTCTGTCGAGTCGGTGTTTTAATTTAAATGTTGCGCACGGACACGCGGATACGTCTTCTAAAAGGAGGAAGTTTCAGTGGTTGAAACGGAGACAAAAGAAGTTAGGCTGCTCGCACACGGACATCTGTGTAGCGCAAAGCGTGCCCAGTTCACACCGATTGGATCAAGAGACGGCCCAGGAAATATATCTTTTCTCTTTTTCCGGTCATATGCCCCCTTCCATTCCGATTGTGGCTTGCCCAAGTAGACATCTGCTCATGCACGCATGTATAATTATACTCTCGGTGTAGCTCATTTTTACACCCCCTATACTGTGCTATCTAAAACTTTCAAAAAACAGTTCTTTACAACCGAAAATATGTTATATTATTTTAGCGACTAGGTTCTTGTATCTTAAACTTAAGATTCGTAAGTATATAAGTTTAGATTTTGCCCTTATGTACTTTTCAAAATATTCTTTTCTTTATATCAAGTTTTTTAATTTGACATAAAAATTTTAAATCAGTCAATCGGTGAATTTGACATTTAATTCGGTAAAAATATCTATTCTTTTTATACTATTATGTTATTATAATTTATATTTCTTTTAAAGATATGTTCTTAAAATAAGGATTTGTTGAAAATAATATTTTTTTATATTCCTATCTTTAAACCATAACAATATAAAAAACCAAAAATGTTTCTATTTCTGAAATTATAATTTTAGGTAATTAAGTAACGTATAATATCAGAAATAAGAAGCTTTTTAAATTGGTAAAGACAATTACAAATTAATAAAAATTTGCACTTTCTGTATTTTAGAAGGTAATATTTTAAATATCTTATATCAGATATTTTTAAATATCGAAAAAATTAGCTTAAATAATAGTATACTGTATATCAAAGTATCTATTTTCTTAAAAATTTATTCGTAACATATTAATTTTTTATTTATATTGATTAAATTATATTTTATTGAATTTTTTTGTAAGATAATTTTTTATAAGCGTGATTAATTTTGTTAAAAAATTATATTTTATCATTTACCTAATCAAGAAAATAAATTTATTGTTAATTTTACTTTTTATTTCCATCTTATTTTATTAGAAACATCTAATATATTTTATGAAAAATTAAAATGTATTTAGAAACTTATTTTGAAATAATTAATCTTTATCAAAATGTAAATCCTTATTTGAAACTTTGAATTTTGTTTATTAATAATTTTAATCTTAAAAAATATATAATAAATTAAACTTAAACTTTGTTATAAAAATATAGAAAATGTATTTAAATGTTTTTCGTAATATTTATTATTATGAAAATAAAAATATTAATAAACGGAAACATCGGAAACATTAATTTTAATTTATCGATAGTCTTTTTCACAATATTTCTTTCATACATAAACAATTATTTGATATAAGAATAATGACATTTTTATATCAAACTTTGTTTTAAAAAAATTCTCACTTAGCATTATAATAGGCATAATTAAAATTATAATTTATTTCTATATAGACATAATTGAAATTTTCATTTAACGATATTGTATAGTTTAGAATAAATCATTACACTTTACTTTAAACAATACTACAATTACAATATAACATTGACTTATTTTTAAGTTTACATTTACGAAAATTATATATACACTACTTTTCAATTTCCTTGTTGCACTCTGAATTATTCCATAAATTCATTTTTGATGTGTCATTTATGAATTGAAATTAATTTTTTTACAAAAGGTTTAATTTAAGTAAAAAATCATACTTATATCAGAATTAATTTTCTTAAAAAAATTTTTAAACTGAAATAAAAACTTGCTTTTAATGTAAAGGTCTCATTTATATTGAAATTTTAATTGTAGAAATTGTAAAAATTAATAATTAATAATATATTACTGCTTAACTATATTTATTTACTATATATATATCAAAGAAGACATGTAAATAAACATAATACAGATAACCTTAATATTATTAAAATATTTAAATTTTAAAACCTTAAAAACGATGAAATATTTCTACATTTTTTCCAAAAATTAAGCATATATTTAAAAAAAAGTATTTTTTACAATATCTAGATACTTGGAGATTGGGTATTAAATTGAAACAGTATTAAAATAGCATTGATAAATCTTTTATAAACAATCAGTATATGTTTTATAATCGGGCAAACAACAAAAAATAAACCATGTTACCGAAACACAATTTTAATTAAAAGAAAGTATGCTTAGTATAAGCAAAATTTTTGTTTTAGTCTTTTTCTTTGTTGTTCATGAACATGTGTTTCCTCTTCTTACTATGTTCGTAATATCCAACCTGCATTAAATTCGCATCAGAAACTTGTAAAATTTGCTACGTATGAAAGCAGTATTACACAAAGAATAAATAAACAGTAAATAGATTGAGAGAGAATTCGATTTGTTAGTATTTGTTGTCATTTGCACTTTGTACTCTGATCTTCAAATAAAATACACTTTTTACAATATCTGTTATAAAATAGTTCTATAAAACTATTAGAATAATAAGGTTAAGAAAATTAACTGAAATATTTCATAAATTAAATTATATTTGAGGTAAAGATTTTCATGAAAGTCAGAAAATATATTTCAGAAACATAATTAGACTACAAATAATTTAAAAAAATTGTATCATTGATGTATTTTATTGAAAGAATATAATTGAAATTATAATTGAAAAAGATATACCAATGTTTATTCAGTTACGAAAATGTAAAAGTATTCTCCAAAAAGGTTTAAAAATGAAAAAATTATCGTAAAATATTGTTTTTCGTGAAAAAGAAGCCACATGAATAAATAAACTGTTTCCTGAAAAATATTAACGGAAAAAAGATTTAATTTTCCAAAAAGTTCTGACATTCGTTTGCAGGTAAAAGCGACAAAAGGGTATAAGAAATCAGTCATTTGCAGGAATCTCGCGCAAACGTTTGCACCTTTTTGCATGCCACAGACTTTCTACTTCCCCCATGCAGCTTTGTTTGTTCTTTCCACAGTAACGTGGAAAGCCAAAGGAAATTGGCTGAGATCACTAAATCTATTGTGCCGTAGACGGGAGTCCCTGAGCGAGTAGATGCACAAGTATAGGAGGCGAGCAAGAGGAAGCAAGAAAACGAGAAAAAAGCATAAACAGCTGCGAGTGCTATTTCAATAAATGGGTAGTAGATCGGATTTTCAGGCAAAACTGGTATGCCGTTCTACCCTTTCATCCCGTGAGGCCTACCCGTTGGAATTCAATTCTTTCTCTCCGTACCCTCGATCCTTTCTCCCTTTATTTTTCTCACTCCGCCGTATTATGTGGACACGTACGCACCGGGTGGCGAGTCTTGCATACGTACATACTCGCATGTGATCCTCCTTTTTCCGAATTTTCAACGAGATACTGCCTTATGCGTGCAGCCTTTTTGAAGTACATTTTGATTGAACCATAGCTGAGCGGAAAGTTCCAACTACCTTTTGGCCACTGCCACGCGCTTCAAACCGTACGTGCGCCAAATGCTATTCGTGTTGCAAACTATTTGGATTTTCACGTCGTACTGAGACTTAGGAGAGAAATTTTCATGCCACATATTTTTTGTATACTCCGTGAATTTTTTGTGCGAATGGAAATATATCTTCATTTTTCAACGATCGCTGATTACTCTTTACGAAGTTTTCATTAATATTAAAAATGAGATATTAACTTGGAAGTAATACGAACTGAATCTATCAGTTTTATGAATGCATAAACATTTTCAAATATTTCAATAACTGTATTTAAATTAAATTCAAATTTATTAGATCTTATAGCATATAATTTATATATCAGTAAAATAAATTGAAAATTTTTGATATATACTAAATATGAAGAATAAAGAATTCAGATTTATATCAGAGAGTTTTTTATATTTTTTTTTATTTTGTTTTCAAAAACAGTAACAAATTAACCAATTTTATGCCAAATCAATTTATAACATTCGATCACATTTATACCATCTTTTTTAATATTTTAATGTTTGTATTACTGTCATTAAAATCTTTTTAACAAAACTCTGCATATTGCTATTTATTTCATAATCTAATAACATAAGTAACCTATTATAATATATGATTTGATTACTCTATAATATTTGGTAAAATATAAAATTATAAGCCATATTGAAAATAATATTTATAACATTTAAATTATTTTTTATATGCAAATTAGCGTATCTCTTTAACTTATCAATATTTTATGTTAAATTTTAGTAAATTTATCTTTAACATATTATAATATTACATTAGACAAATTTCCATTTACCATGTACAAGTAATGTCATTTTTATTAATTTTAATTTCATTCCGTTCATGATATATTTTTTAAATATAAATTGGTAATTTATAATTAGGAATTTATATTTAAATACAAAATTAATAGATAAATACTAAATTCAACACGATTTTTCTGAAAAATTTCTCAAAAAATGTATTTAATCATTATTTTTCTTACATCAATTTATTTATTCTAATTAAAGTAAACTATTCTACGATTAAGTTTAAGTAAATTTTATACTTAAAAATATATAAAGAAATATTATAAAAATATTATAGAAATAAATAAAAAGGTTGAGAGATGCCATAATTCATGTAAAATGTGATTAACATCATTTTATAAATATATAGAATATTCTAAAATATATAGAAAATCATATAATAAATTAATTTTTACCGAGGAGAAGAAAAATAAAAGGATCATCACAATATAAATGAGTAAAAGTGAAATTAAATAAAAGATTTTGAAAAAAAATAATATTTAAAATTTTAGATGTAAAATAACTGAAATAATCTCTAATAGTAATTAAATATCTTATTAATTTTGATAAATACAGTTATGATTAGTAAATAGTTTAATTGTATAATATTAATATATCTGATATATCCAATATTATGTGACTTCGTTTTGTTTATTGTAATATTGAGATCGATAATTTCATTTATATTATTATTATGTAAATACATTTTTAGTAATTTGGTATTGTCAGTATTAATTAAATTTTTGAAATTCTACACTTATTCTAAGAAATTATGTGTGGTGATTGGAAAAGAGCCGTTATTTAATTGGTGATAGAGTTTTGAACTTTGAGTTAAGTACTCAAGTAGCTAGGTGCCGGCCTTCACAATTTCTCCAATCCATCTTAAATTTATTTAACTTTATATATATTATCTTTATATAGTTTTTCCCGCGGTCGTAAACCTAAATAATAGATTGACTTTGTTACAGGGTATTGCATTACAGAAAAATATGCTCAAGAGGCTTTGCAAAAAATAAATATCAATACGAATACATAAAAGTATATTAAAGTAGGAAAAGACTGAATAATTAAAATACGTAGATATATGGATCTTTCTAGTAAGTGTATTTTATAATTGAATAGAGAAATACAAAGATATTATTCAAATTTTTTAATAGTTTCTACATTGAAAAAGAACTTTACAAGTGACATAATTTTAAAAACAAACTAAAAATGATGATTAATTATAAATTGATTTTTAGTTATTCTTAAATAAGCTATGTAATTTTAATTATTATTATTTAAAATAAATGGAATATACTTTAAAAATATTGCTAAAAAAACAAGTTCTAATCATTAAAAATATCTAGAATTCTATTTATAAGAAAAGTACTTATCATTATATATTTAAATATTTTCATTCTACTAGAAGGATTAATATTGTTTATTTTAATTATGCTCACATTAATAGTGTAATTGATAATATAATTTATTTAATAAGTGGATTTAAAAAATCTGTATGTGTATTATACAATGTTATAGCTGAATTATAAAACAATATTAATAGAGGGTGAAGTATAACGCTGTATTATAAAAGTAAAATTAAATTGTGAACGAAATAATCATAAATATTGATTGATTTATTATTATATACGAATAAAATTTTGTCATGAAGTAAAAGTTTTATAGTTTAATTAAGCGTATTTTTAGTTTATAATATTTTAAAAAGTAACAACTTCGTGAAGACTTAAGTTTAAAATATGGATTTTTATAATTAATTTAAAAATTTAACGATAATCATCATTTAGATATGTAAATCTATATGTAAAGATAATATGGAAAATCTACTAAAAATCTTGAATCTATGAATAAAAAACTAAATATATTTTGTTAAAATATGATATTGAATTATATCCATAGAATAATAATAACTTATCTTTCTTATAGTAATAAAAATCACTTTAAATTCTTTTTAAGATTGATACTTACACATAATACGAATATTTTTATTCTTACTATTGGTTATATCAACAAATATGATATAAAAAAATTAATTGTAATTATATATTAATATTATGTATTGGGTTGAGAGAGAAGAGTAGTGATGCTGTTCATATAAGATCGACGTCTCTAGTACCGACTTGTGTTGTAGAAATTCTCTTTAATTTTTCGAAAACTTAACGCAACTTAGTACAATGCTCTTCGCTTTTATATAGTTTAGCGAGAAAAAGTATAACTTTTGCCGCAGTAGGAACTTACGAGGGAGAATCGGGCAAAAAACGAGAAGAAAATGAGGACAAGAATACCTTATCTGATGGCACTTGTGAAAGTGCTCGGCTGTATCGAGCCAATTTATATATATATTATTGAAGAATCAGGCCAGTACTTTTCTCTATTCATAAGGAATACTTTTTGTCCATATGATCGATGTTATCTAGTCTTCCTGCTAACACATACCGACACAAAGTTCCCATACATATATATATGCTCAAAAAATTTGAAATGTTTAATAGCTGGCACTCGTTGCAGGATAACGATCTCTTTTCTTTCTCGTTCTTTCTCAGCACTTCTTTTCACGACATATCTCCTTACCGCATCTCTAGCTTCAGCTCGTCTAATTAAGATAGGCTACCGACGATTTCTCGACCATCAATTAATATCGGTAATCAATACCGATGCAGTAGATCAATTTTCTACATTAAAACTATTAGTAGATTATAAGTATAAACCAAATAATTTTTAGCGCAAAAAATGAAAATTTGCTTGAACTGACACGAGTTATAAAGCAAGTGACACGATTGGCTTTCTATACTCTCGAAGATGAGTTTTAAATCTTCTACTTTTACAACCTGATAATTCTTTTAAGGTTTTGAATTTAATTATAAATATCTTCACTTAAAGATAAAGGGATATAATTTTAAAGTAATATACACATTCATGCATTTGGTTTTCAACCCACTTTTATTATAGTTCTGAGTAATGTTACAAATAAGAATAGAAACAAATAATTAGAAATAAAAAATTATTTCTATTCGATGAATGATATACGAGTAAACTGCGAGGCAACTTCAACAGTTAAAATTTAGAAAACATTTAACTTTTATACGCATCTACTATTTTACGTTTTCCAAAAAAGAAGTTGCTTCTAAATTTAAAATAAAGATTTACAGAAATTTGAGGTTAAGTATAAATAAAATTCTTGTAATATCAAAGTTTTTAAATGACATTTATTCTAAAAAGAAATGTAACAGTATATTTAAAAAAAATTACTTTATTTTATGTTTTGTGAAAAATTGATTTTATTAATGTTCTTTTCTCATTTTCTGAATACCTTAAATGTTTATGATATCAAATACATTTAGATATAAACAAAAATTGCAAATAATTTAATTTTTTTTAAATAAGTTGAGTGTCTTAAAATTGAAAAATATTAATTTGAATATCAATGAAATGAATGTCGCATATAAAATTGAAAAATAGTATAAATGTTGCACTAAATATATATTTACTTATTTTTGAAGTATTATATTTATTGCGAAAATTTTAGATGTAACAATGTAGTCGATGTTTTTAAATATAGTGATTATTTAGTGTTACTTGAAATTTTTGAAATATTCTTCAAGAATATTTTAAAAGAAGCTAAAATACCAATAACATAAACTAAATATAAAAATAGAGGAGAAACTCAATTTTATGATATAAATGATTATTATACAGTGCAGATTATGCAGATTAAAGGTAAATAGGAAATTTTTTCTTTTCAAACATTATTTAAAACCTTTAGTATTTTTTTTATTAGAATGTTTTTGTAAACAATACTAAATATCTTACTCCAATAGGTTTTCTGAATAAAATTTCAATTTTTATTACATTTTAAATGTTTTTTTCTGTATAATTGCATAAAATTTTCTCAATCAATGAATTTTCATTTTATAAACAATTTTTAAGAGAAATTTATTTATATTTTCTTTAAATGCTTGCCTTTTCCATAAAAAGTAAACGCGTAAAAAATTTGTATACTTACTATTAGAACTGTTAATGTGTAGGACTAAAATATTTTTGGTTTTCGTTACAGGTCGAAAATTGAATAAGAATACTTTTTCGGTTCTAGACTTTTTGATATTGAAATATTGTAATTTAAATAACAAAGCTGTAGAAGAATTATTTTACTTGTTAAAATATTGTTTTATAAAGATCAAAAAAGATCAACAATTTATTTGTTGTTTAATCGATCAACAATTTATTTGTTGTTTAATCGATCAACAATTTATTTGTTGTTTAATCGATCAACAATTTATTTGTTGTTTAATAAAAGATATTTCTCAAATTTATTTTAATTTTAAAAACTTATTCCTTACAGCCTTGTTAATTATTTATGATTTTTAATTAAGAAATTCAAAGCTTTTATTTTAGGATTTTAAACTATATTCTTTAAATTTTTTAATAAAATTAATTTTTTTATGTTGAATTTATTTATGAATATTTCAATATTTTATTATTAAGCTATTACTATATTTTATTTTATTAAACAAATATTTATATTTATTCCAATATTTTTATTAGATATGTTGAAAATTATATAATCATAATCAATAAAAATTTGTTGGCATCGTAATAAAAAATACATAATATCTTTAATTTTTATGCAAAATATATAATAGATTTTACTTAAAAAAATATATTTTCACAATAAATTAAATTCAAATTAAATAACGAACATAATTTAAATTCATTAATATATAGCATAATTTTACATGCATCAAAATTATTTTTCAAGTTTTAGTAATTGAAAAATATTAAATTAAAAAAATATGCCAATGTTTAATATCTAAAATAAGGTGATTCTATAAATATTAATTTTTAAGTATTATTTATATATATGTATATAATAATTTAATTATTCATGTAGATAAAAAATTAAAAGTTCTACATTATAAAAAGCTTATTTTACAGTGAAAAAATTTCTTAATCTATTTCTGCTTAAATTACTTTTATACTAATTCAATAAAAATAAACAATTTATTTTTAATTATTATTTGTTATAACTATAATCCGCGCTAATTTTTTATTTTCATAAAAAAAATTATAATTTCAATTAGTATTTGGAATCAATATACATTCAAGTGAAGCATTAACAGAAAAATCAGTATTAAGTGTCCAGATTGAAAGGTGATCGAGGTTATAACAAAGAAAGTTGTATCAATTCACACGTAAAAGTATCATAAAAGCTGTAGTTTTGATGCACTTATAAATGAATATCAAGGGACGAGCTGTTAAGCGCGTAACTTGAAAAGGTCCACTAAATGTCGTATAAGCGCGATATAACCAAAGATGAAGCGGTGCAAGATTTTTTGTCAGATTCGTGTTTCTTCAAAGTCAGTATGAATCAAGTATGGATAAAAATTTACGAAAGCCTTCGAGTATAAGCGAAGTGCGAGTTAGGCTCAAGAATTTCCCTTTAACTTAAGTTTTACGAAAGTATATTTGCCACGATTGTGACAATTTTTATTCGGTTTTCATGCTTTCTCGTTAATGGCTACGTTTCCTATCTTTCTCTTCAAAGTCAAAGTTTTTGCAGTTGACGTAAAAGTCAGGGAATTACAGCCCTCCTGTGGAATATTATTCTTTTAGATTGTACCCAAGCCACTAGAAAACACCTGAAAAGTTATCCGCTTGTCTTCGAGATATTTTCACTCCATCGAAGAATCACGAGTATTGTCCTTCTGCTTCTTTTTACACTCTATTTTTACTTTTTATCTTGCAAAGTCTTTCCTATTGCTTTCGTTCTTTGAGGACCAGCGTTTCCTTAGTTGCCAGTACATCTTCAAATGTAAAATAAAATTTTCTTGGAATTGATTTTCGAATAAATACAAATATTTTTATACATATTTAATACAAACGTATTAAATGAAATATTAAACAGAAAAAGAAATTCTAGTAATTTATAACAGACTTTTGCTGAAATAAAACATCTCGCATATTTATAAATATGTAGATTATTATTTTTCAGGGTGAAAGAGATTTTTCAAGTTAGCTGCTACATGAAATGCTTATTCCAGAAAACTAAGAAGTAATATCTGTTTTATAAATGAATATACATCTTATTTGCATAAATATTCTATAAGTTAGATAAAAATAATTAAATAGCTTTTATTTTGTCAAAAATAAACTTCGAAAAAACAAATACGTTTTATTAAAATTTTATTTACGTTAAATATTGTACAGGTGAAACATGTAAAATAAATTCTTGACATAATGTGAAACTTAAAAATTTTTTATTAGTATTATTATCAGTATATTACAGAATATCAAAATGAAACTAATTAAATCAAAATAAATATACAATGAATTAGTCGAATTTTATAGTCAAGAAAATTCGATTCGAAGTGAAATATAAATGAAGAATAATTAAAGAAAAATATTAAGATGAGCCTATATTTTTTAATGATGTAAATGGTAAATATTAAAACTTTAAGAATTACTTGGAAAATTTGAATTTCGTATTTGATACATTTTTAAAAAAAAAAGTATTTGAAATAATTATTTTATTGTGATCTAGAATTAAATTTATTTTTCATATAAATATTAAACTAAAACTTTTCCATATAATTATTGCTTATGTAATCTATAAACTAAGAATCATTAAGTATACTATAAAAATAGTTATATAAGAAATTTTCTTCTTTATAGAATTCATGAAAAAGAGATTGTAGATTAAAAATTAAATAGTTACGTCTGAATAAAGAAATGTATTAAAGAAGTTTATAATTCAAGCTAAATTTACTTAATACTTTAATAATTTTTTTAAATAATTAAGAAATAAAAATATAATGTATAAATAAGATAGAAAGCTAATATAAAATTTATTGCATAATTATCTCACTAGGTATTTTATACTTAAAAATATTTTTTAATAATAGATATTAGTAAGTTCAATAATGCACGAAAAATTTTATAAAATGTTTGGAGACAATTCCTTATAATTATGTTTTAATTAATATTTAATTAATTAGTACTTATTTTTTTAATTTTTATATATAGAAAACAGCAGGAATGGGGGTATATGTCAGTTAGCCAAAGAGAGAAATAGAGATTGACGAACAATAGAAGGAAAACAATAGAAGGAAAGTAAAAAAGAAAGTATGCACCTATATGATGAAAAAAGTATATATTATTAATGCGAATGTAATTTACACAATTTTTTTTAATACAAAACTATATTTTGCGAAATATAAGCATCTAAATTGAGTTTATATGTGTTTTAATTTTCAATAAATATTTTAGAATAATTAAATATTCTTTTCTTATTTTTATTTTTTAAAAAGTTCCATTTAAATTAATAAAGTATTATACATTTTTGTAATATTTTTATTTATTACAGAAATTTAATTTTTACCGAAAATTACATTGTAATATGCATGCCTCAAAATATAGATTATTATTTATTCAATATGATTGAAGGAATAAAATGTTTATTATATATTAAATCTAGTATCTTAAGTGCAATTAATAATACATATATAAACAAAAATGAAAACTATAAAAAAATTGTTTATATGTAAACGTAATACAAACATAATATAAGTAGACAGTGATAACAGTTATGTGCTTATGTATATATTTCTACATAAAACAGGATATTGTTTCCTGCGGTGTTCGATAATACACAAAGATCAATCTCCTTTATAGATTTCCGGACAGTTAAATCTTATAGCAGTTGGTTGCTGAATCCTTTCTAATCGACCTAAAGCAGAATTGTCGATAACAACTTGCGGTTTTCCTACTGATTTCCAATTTCAATAGCTGTTTCGCAATAAACCGATAAAGTTGAGAAGATATAGTCTCTTGACTTGATTACAAAATTACGTTTAATTTATTGTATTAACGCCGAAATGTTCACAAATCAAACTATATTATTTTGTTATTATTAATTATAGATTGGGTTTATTTTTTAGATCCAGATAAGACACTGTAAATATTTTTAGCTATTATTAATAAATGCTATTTATTAGTGTTAGTGTTATTAAGTGTTTTAAAATGTTTACTATAAAAGAAAATTGAAAAATTTATTTAGAATTCTTTCAGTAAGATTGAAATTAATTGTAACTATCGATGTATTTTTGTATAAAACGAAACTCAATATAATAAATAGCTTGATAACTATAAAATTTTTTCAATTACTATATTTAATTTTTTAATTAATTTTTAACTTTTTTAAAACAATTTGCATTTGTCATTTTAATTATTAATCTTTGATTAGAAAAAAAATTTGCAATCCACTTAACTTTTCAGTTACTGAAAAAGAAATGACTCTGGTAAGGAAAGGTGTAATTCATCATAAAGAAATGGGTGCATAATAAAGGCTGCAAAATGATTATATATAATATAATAAAGATTATAGCCATAATCGAGGTATGCTTCTGACGTGTAAAAGGTTTCTTCGGTCAGCTGCGTGAGGAGGGTGAGATTTCATTTTTGATGGGTATATCTGCATTATGTACCCTAACCTCTTTAACTTTGCTTAGGTATCTTTATTTTGAGTGCCTCTTAGTTTCACACTTTTTTTCTCCTATCCGTGGTAACTATGCACGCAAACCTTGTAGGTGACATTGCCAGGTGAATCGACCAACTCTTTCATTTCTTTTCAAGGTAACAAGATACGCCAGCGGGAAATTTGTAGAGTTATATGTAATGGAAACTCGAAACTCTGTATTTAGTTTCTCTTATGTTTTTTCTTTACTTTTTGTTACGTATTTTTGATCGCGAATGAAGGGCACTATGAAAACTTGCATAAAATATAAACTTATAAAAAATAAAACTGAGAGACAAAATATATACTCATTGTGTACAGTAAAGAGCTTAATTTTTATTAATGTTTCAATTTTCTTTAAAAATATAATAATGTGTGTAAGTTTATTCATAAAAAAAAATTATATCTTTATAATTAAAGTAGAAACATATTGAGACATTGGTAAATTCTAACTATACATTAATTTGATGAGAAAATGCAATTCAAATTTGATTTCACTAGTTATTAAATTTAATTATAATAAGCTTATAAGTTATGAAGTGATGGTAAAACTTTTAATAATGATAATTTTGTAACTTGTAATTCAAAATATAAATAAATTTTTTTTACGTAAATTTTTCAAAAATTTATAAAACAAATATAAAATATAACTGTATAAAATATATTAATAAATATAATTTATTATTAAAAAAATACTAATGTGTATTTTATTTGTATACTAGAATTTGCTTTTCATAAAAATATTATTATATATCATAGCATCTAAATTTAAAAAAGTGAAAATTTTATTAATTATTTACATGAAAGTATTAATAAATATATTATATATTTTTTTGTCTTATAAAATAGTTAAATATTCTATTAATTTAGGGTTTTATTTATTAAGACCGTATATTTAAAATTAATTAGTTATATTAATTAAAAATATAATGATAGAATAATGAAATGAATAATTAAAATTTATAATTGGAGTCGTTTGATTGCTATGTATATATTTGAATTTTACCTGAATACAAATAATCAAATTTTGATCACGAGAATTCTAATTAACGCAATAATAATATTTTTATATATTCCTAATATATTGTATATCTTTGTACAAAATCGTTGCATAAATATAATAAAATTATAAAGATATAGTTAAAAGCTTTATTTATTTTTACAAATTTTTAACTATAATTAGTTAACAATAATTTATAATTAATTAAAAAAATTAGAATAAATAATACTTAGAAATTATAATTAATATATATTAAATTCTATCTGAGGTTATCAATACTTGCGCTTTATAAATTTCATTTTTTGAAGCTTCGAGAAATGTGTATATACCTATAATATACATACATACCTTTAAAAATAAACAAAAAGAAAAATATGCTTAAAAAGAGCGAAAAGAGGCAGATCACACGAATGTAGATGCACCAAAATTACTGTTTATTCTTTGACACCAAGATCAGCTTTTAATCTACAGTTCTCGAGTGTTCCTTCTAGCACTTCCGGCGCATCGGGTCGCACCATGAAATCGCATAATAGTTCTCTCGCATCGCTTTATACTTTTCCAGAGCCTCGTACAGCCATGCCATATGATTGCGCAATCACTTGTTTGTCGTTTGCGTACATACACTTTTTATTGATGACGAGGGTCCTCCGAAGGAGATACTTTTCACCCTCCCAAGAAGGAAAAGTTCGATAGGGTTTGGAGACAAGAACTACGATGTGCTTAAGTTTTCCCTCGACGGTTGGCGGAGAATCACAACGTCAGATTTTAGAGGACTGCTCGCCCCTCTTAAATTATTTTAGATTCACGTTTCGGTTATAGATTATATTTTTAATTATTTAAATGAGGATTAGGGCATTTGGATTTATTTTTTCAGTCAATTTGTTCGACTAACTCTTAATCATAATTGTTATTAAATAAAATACTGTTGAATTATGATTAATAGAAAGACTAAATTCAATGCAAATAATAAAAAATAATTACTATTTAAATAATATTTGATCTAAGCCTTCTTTTTTGAGTTTGTTATTTAAATTGTTAATAAGAAGTAAGATAATAAAATTAAAGTTATATCATTGAAATTCTATAATGTAATTTCATGTTTTTTAAAGTAAATATTCAGTTTAATTTGATGTATAAAAATTTAATTAGCAATTTTTAATAATGGATAACTCAATTTTCTTAGCATTAGATTTATTTTAATTCAAGATAAAATACTCGATTCAATTATTTTCGATAGTTATTGAATTCAATTGAATATACTGAAACTAATATTTAGATTAGTTAAAAATATTTAATAATTTGTAAATACCAAAATTTATATCTAGTAAATGTAAATTTCAATCCGTATTTTTTAAAAACAAAATAAGTAATTCATTCTATAAAAATTTTATTGAAATAATTTGATTGATAAAATATTTTTGAGGATTGACACATCTATTACTTGTATTATTGTAAGTGAATTGACAATAGGTTTGAATATTTTTTCATTTAAATTAAAAAAAATCTGAATTCATTCCAAATTTAAACATGCATCAATTACTACTTTATTAAATTTGCAAAACCGATTTTTAAATTTTGTATAAGATTAGTGTTCAATTAAAAAAATATTTCATAAATTAATGTAAAGTATTTTTTTCTCTGGATTGAAGTAAATACTTTACATGATTTGCTATATTATTCATATTGAGTATCTATACCATTATTTGCTTTCTACTTATCTAAAAGTAAAAATTTTAAGTAGTTTGTTCTTTTCTGAAGAGTAGGATTCTATTAATATATTGGAAAATATGGAAAATATATTCAAATCATCGTCACATGAATTTAAATTTATTTATTTTATAATTAAATTTATAAAACGTATACATACAAACACATATGTTGTAACTCTATAAATTAATTCATTTTTTCGCAATTTTTATTATTGCATTAGTTATAAAATTCATGTCTATTATAAAACAATTTAATGCTATAAGACAATATAAAATATGTATTATTTGTATGATAATTTAATGTTTAAAAGCTTTTAGTTACGAAGTGCAGGTATTTTAAAAGAAATATTTTAATGAAACTTCAAGAAAAATTTGATAAATTAATTGCTTTTTCAATAATCTCTACAAAAGTAATAAAATAAGTAGTTTACCTGTTTAAAATAATAGTTATATTAATTTATATTCTATCAATTTTTTTATATTCTTTAATATTAAAATATTAATTATTACGATATAAATTAAAAAGAAATTTGTAAATATTTTTTAATTTTTATTTAAATTTATTAGAGAGCATTAAGTAATTCGATTAATTATCAATTTATATATGTTTATCCAATCGATTTCCGCTACGATGTACATGCTGAAAGATTATTCTTGTTATTCATTGAACTTTCTTCAAAGATAAACCAAATAAAAAAAAATATATGGAAAAAAGAACAAGAACAGTTTATATCCATGTACCGAATAAAAGCCGAACAAACAATGCGGCTTCCCCATATGTTTCCGGTCTCTTATTTCATCGGTTATCCGACTAGACACGTGCCCTTCACTTCCTTCTTATAATTTTGTCAGTCACGCCGTTCCAAGGGAGCCTATGGGTTTCCATTTACTCTCTGCCCTCTCAACCATTAACCGCTACCTAAATTCGATAGAAGATAACATCAAGGAAGTATATAGTTTTCCATGACTATTCAAAAGAGAAAAAATAGTCAAAAAAAATAATAATAAATAAATGTATACATGACACAGACATTGTCATTTTTTTTCTTCATCAAATTTTAAATAATTCTTTTATGAGATTTGAGACTTCAAAACTAGTTATATGTACATAAGTTATACATACTTCTTAAACCTTGTTTGATACTTGATTGACTTCTTAAGTTCCTAATTTAGAAGATTTAATTTGTGATTTTTTTATAGCGTGATTATTTATTTATGACTTTATCAAGTTATAAATATTTAATATATTTTTTATTAATATAATAATTTTATATTAAAAAAATTTTTACCATAAAAATTCTCTAAATATCTTTTTATTAAATTACAATTCAGTAAGTTCTAATGGACTTAATTTTAATTATAAATCAGAATCTAGAAAGTATTATAATTAAGAAATTTATTTTCATAGAATTGCAATCTCGAGTTATTAATATACCATTAATTTGTAATTAAAAAAATAAATATAAAATTTTAGCATATTTATATTTTAATTTTTAAAGATTTAATATGATAATTAATATCTTTATTGAATTTTTAAAAATATTTTTTTATTTTTAAATAATTTTTAAAAAAGTATTAATTATTTTATATCATTTTCAAAATTTTATGTTTAGTTCTTAATAATAAAAAAAATTAAGTATTTGTATAAGGTTTAATGAAATTACCGTCTATCTAACGAATTTTCATACATACGATTGCAGATCAGAGACAGTAGTTTATATGGAATAAAGCATAGGAAATATACTCTTGCTTAAAACTTGCACAATGTTATACATATCATGTGCGCGATGTATTTGAACAGCAAGATATCAGAGACCTTATAGTGTCCTTTTCATATATGTATGTTTGTACAAAATCTTCCATGTCTTTAGAATCAAAAAGTGCAAGTGTATTCAATAATTTGTCGAGCATATTTTTAAATAAGATTAAATGATCTTAGACCGGGAGGAGATGGACCACAATTCAGGCGGGAATGTAATTTGTGGAGGGACAGAAACCAACTGGGAGTTAGATGAGTACTTAAAAAGCTTCGGATGAGTGCGTGATCATTACCGAATACGGCTCGAATGTAAAATAAAGTTTTTATACAAAAAAATTCGAAGATGCTTTCTATTATACCAGAGAATTAAAAGGACCCTTATTCTTATGTTTTTTCCTTCTATAAATTCTTTTCAACTAGCCGAAAAGTTGAACTTATTCAAAAGTTTTGAATATGCTGTTCACTTAATTATTTTTCTTTTTTATAATTGAGGGAAATCGAGAGGAAGCACTGAATAAATAAGAAAATTTTAAAAATACAATGGGCTTAAGTCGATCAGACATCGTAGGTGGAAGATAATATATTTTTAAGTCATTGAAAATATTTAAATATATGTCATTTGAAAAGTGTTGATGAATATAATTTACGTCTGTACTCTCTTGTATTTAGTTTTAGATTGAAACGTAAGTCGATTTTTTTTAGTTATAATTGCATCTTTACTAATAATTAAAATAAGTTAAATCCGAAATCTGTTAAAACAGTAAATTGTTTTTTGAAAGTTAATATCCAGTAAACAGATCTACTCCAAATTAAGGTAACTAATAATCTTTTTTGATAAGACTTGCTTTGTTACAACGATCCATTCGGCACAAAATGCCTTGTATTCATTATTATTTGCGAGAATCGTTAAGGCGAAAAGCGCGGCGACTTCAAGGCGAGCGTCAAAAAATAATTAAAAGACAATGCCGACTTGTTCCCATTCTTTTAATGATTTAACCTTGCTCTTGTAGAGCAGCATACAAATCTGCCCTTCCCTCCCGTCTGTGGCCAGAAAGTGTCGCTTGAGGCTCCTTCGTCGAATTAAGACCCTTACCTATTTAGGCAGCGTATCGCAGCTTGTCAAAGTTTTCTGACATGCTGCAGTTACATCGTTCTTCTCTCGCTGGTTTTATTTCTTACCCTTCCTAATTCTAGTGTTTTATCCATTTCCTGAACTTTCTTCCTCCTTTTATTTGCTTTCGATTTTAGGAATGTAGCTATTGTTGTCGATTTTCTTTCACGTAGAGGTTCTTTACTTATTTGCGTGGTTGAATAACTTGTATAAAAGTCGTCCATGCTGTCTAAAGTCAAACATTTTTCTTTATGTTTTTATTCTTCTTCTTTTTACTTTATTTTTATAGTTAACTATATTATAAGCACACTAGCTCCTTTAATCTATGTTGAAGTTTTATATAGTTTTCAATTTATGTTGCATGGAATTACGCATTTAGAAAGGCATTATAATGTCATAAATAATTGAAAAAAATTTTCAAATTTGTATCTACGAATCTTAAAAAAGAGAAATTAATGTTCGATTACCTTAAAAAATTATTTTAAATACATTTTTTTATAATTTCATATATGAAAGTTGAAACTTAATATAAAATCATGTTTTATAATTGAATGTAACACGTAGTACTGATATCTATAGCAAAATATTGTATATTGAATTAATATATTTTAGTATAATTTAAAAGTATATTTCTTTTTTGAAGCTCTTAAACAATCAATGTAAAACAAATTATCTATCTCTTAATAACTAATACTACTACTTTAATTTTTTCTTTAATTAAAAAGAAATGTATGATTTTAGTCACACTGTAAGCTTACGAACAACTTACAAATCATCAGTCTTAAATATTCGTAAAGGTGCGGACATAAATGGTAAGAAAACAATTTTATATTCGATTATCCAATGTAAAAGGGCTTTATGAATAGGAAATATCATCAAGAAGTAGTAGCTTACATTTTCAAAAACGACTTATCTTGTACAAGTGAAAAACATTCTTATGACAATGGCACACATACGTCGAAACGGCTATTTTTACGCATGTAACCAGAATAAACAGAGAGGGAAAGGAAAAGACTATATTTTCAGACTCGAGAAAAGGTGACCACTGTATCCGTTTCCCTCCATTGACCCATCCCTTTTCAGCTTCCCTGTCTTCCCCTTCATTTTTCCTGTTTTTAGCGGTCATCGTGTCTGAAGTATTTGGCTACTTCCTCCAGGTGGTCTGCGTAGAGTTATTGTGTTATTCAAACAGGGACTCTCGTGCCCCAGGCCCTCGCAATTCGATCCCAAGGAGGCACTGTAACAGTTCCTATCCGATAGATCACATTGCTTATCGCACCGAATCTGGATGTCTTCGCGGATATAGAAAAATGAGGCATAGAAACGCGTCGTTCCTTTATCGATGACCTCGGTCTAGGCATGACGAGATTTTCTAGTATTACGCGTCAATGTGTGGAATTTTTCCATTGTTGTATGTGTCAACGGCGGAAATTAGGTCACTGTGTATTAAATTACCAAAACACAAGGACGTGGAATCTTTCTCCTACAGGCTACTACGATTGAAAAAATTTATTTTCATTTTTTTAACGATGCAATCCAGCAATGAAATTATTATGTAAACCGAATGTAAAAAAATATCTAGCATCACACTGAAAATTATGTCTTTTAAGACGTGTTTCTCCTATCATTTTCTTAGATTATTTCATATAATCAATTCAATAAGATGATTAAAACCACTAATAATTATTGCTTAGCTGTTGCTTGAATAATTAATGAAAATCTTATTTAAAACGCGAATTGGAAAGGATATAGGCAGAGGTCGCGGTAAGAAAATTAAATTAATGGAACATATATTCTTTCTCCGTATGTATTCAAAAGAAAAATAAACTTGCCAATTCTATTGGATCTGTATAATTGAACGAATGGCGCCAATTTGAAATTCTTGGGCTGGCTCGATCTCCGACGTGAGCGCGTGCACACATGGAGGTAGAAAAAGGAAAGGCGAAGGTCCACTCATCGAGCCGTATAATTTCCATAACTCAAGCCTGGTAATTAGCGAGAGAGGTCCCATATGTGTCCCTTCACGGTTAGTTTCATTCTCCGATTCTTCTGTCCTCGATTCGAAGAGAAGAGCAGCGATCTGTTTCAAAAATTCCGACAGTTGCGAGCGATTCTGCAGGTGGCGGCACGAGTATAATACAAAATTTCTTTATGTCGGCACGCGTCGAAGTTAGCTTATTACCCGATCTCTTCCCTCTCTTTAATGTAAACATGCGAATGCATCTAGACGATATGGATCGTCCCGGTGGATCGTAGTCTATGCTTTTTTCTCACAAACATTCCTTTTCTTAGCAACGTGCGTTACTTTTTCGGGGTTCATTTGATTTTCTTGTATCTAGGAAACTATACACAAACATACATTTATAACTTAAATTCTGAATGTAATATATTTATTGTCTTCATTTCTAATTTCTTTGAATTATTCTAATCTTCTAAATGTTCATCTAATTTATTTATATTAGTATTGTCTTACTCTCGTTACGATTATAGCAAACAATGAAATGTACTTAGTAAATATTTTGAAAAAATAGTTTCCTACGCTACATATTTTTAATATTGTATTTTAGTTTTACTTTATTTAAAGTTATATTATAGGATCATAAAAATACTTTTAGGGAAAAAAACGTAAATTAATTGTATGTTGCTCCATAGGAATCGCTTTATTCATTATATAATATTAAATATTTGATTTGTAATTTGTTACTTTTTAAATTCTAGGTCTTCAAATTATTTGCTTAATATAACATACGATGTAACTTATTAAAGCGATATATAGTAATACGCAAATTATATAAGTATAAATCATATACTCACATTTATTATCAAATGCATTTAGTATTTATTATATTTATCAAATTTTTGTATAAATTTTTACTGCATTAATTTTTTATTGTTTCTAGTATTTTTACAAATATTTATCTCATGATATTTTTTTGCTTCACATCTGTGTGTTTTCAAATCCGTGTCCCCATTTTCAGCGCAGGTCTCGAGCAGAATACGTCGAGCTTCCTTGTTTCTTTATCTCGACCAACGCACCTTAATAGATCAGTCCTTGCCCTTAAAGGTACGGCTGTAATTAATAATTTAATTATCAATCTCACATTTTTGAAACACTACTGCCGCTATGCATGAAAGCAAGAGATAAAGTTCTGGTGCTCGATGAAGTATATCGAGGATAATTAACAAGGCGGCGCAGCGAGAATTGGCATGAACCCCTCGATGGTCTAACTTTCCGCCGATGCCTTCCATCTTGGCCAGCTATTTTGGACGTCTTATTACAACAAACTATTAAGGCGCCGCTAAAAAATGAGCATTTCATGAGCAGAGGGCGGCTATATCGTGTGAAATGCCTTTATTGTTTCTCCTTTTGCCTTTGAATTATCTCGCTGACCACGGTTGGTCAATGTGTCTTTTCAAAGTGGATGAAAGAATTTTGCAAAGTTAACAATACATGGATAAGTGGTTGATTTTTCAGATAAGAGCTTCTCCAAGTGTCGTGTTAACAGGTCCTTCAAAAGTGTTAGCTAGGAAAGAGTGAAATCGTGAGGTCCCCGCAATTATAAGAGGAAATGCGATTACTGAGTACCGATAAAAAAAAGAACAGAAAATATTTTGAGAAAATATTATTTATAATTTGATAATGAAAGAGATGCTTTGGCCATAGATTAATTTTGTAATAAATGATACAATGTAATTGTATAAAATTTTCGGTTATCGATATAAAATAAAAACTAAATAAAAATTTTGTTATACCTGCATTTATCTCATTTTATTAAAACATCTTGTTTTACTATTATGTAAAAGACATACATATGTATACAAATTTAAAGATGTGTATAATACATCTAAATGTAAAAATAGGAAGAGAATAAAAAGGAAGTGCCAAGACTGATTAAGTCTCGTGGGAAAATACTTTACAATGATTTCTTGAAAATGTTATTCAAAATCATTCTGAATATTGTAATCTCAAATATATCAATACGCGTATCTTGGTTTTGACTCGTCAAATCCCTTCATACTCGATCACAATATTCTCTGGCTCAAGGGCTATTATATATTAAGAAGAAATATCTTTACCAGTAGTCGACGTTACTCTCCGTAAAGGATAACAGTAGGACATACATTGATGTAATTTTTTTTATCTTTTTCTTTTTTCTAGGTAAGTATGCTTTTATAGCAATACCGTCATGACGAAGAAAGTAAGATCAGAGTGACTCGATCAGCGATTCTGATATTTTTGTATTACACCAGATGAGCGAAGTCCTCGGGCGCCAAATTCGATTTGCTTTTTCTTCACAGAGTTGGATATAGAAGCCGAAGTACGATAGATGGAACAAAAACATATCAGTTTTTTCATTTGTTTCAAAGAATCGGAGAAACAAGGACTCCGAGTGCAAATATTCAAAAAGTTTCTTTATTTCAATGTATTACGGATAGTATTACGTAAACTTATAAGTTGAACCATTGGTCATTAACAGTGGATAAGAAAGTGGAAGTTTTCCATGGTGTACATATGTTTACGTAACGCGTGAGAAAAGCATGAATTTTCAATTTTATACTTTATTTTTCTTATTTAAATAAACTGCACTTATTTTATATATTTTTATGGTTTAATTTTTTATTGTATTTATATTTCATATTTTATTATTTACTCTTGATTTCAGTTTTTTACATAATAGTTATAACTATTATAATATACTTTTTTCATTATACACAACATTTATAATAAAATCAAGAGATCAATTAAATGCATATGTATATGAAGTTTATAAATTATTTTTAATCGTTAAAACATATTTTTTGTAACTAATTGATGAAATTTACTTATTTCTCGTTATTTGAAAAAAGAAAATATATTGATATATTTGATTATAATATGTGAAATTTAAGTACTATCTAGAGTTTATCAAAAGAGCTATTCAAAAGTTTTTCGGTATAAATAGCTGAACAAAAATTTGTAATTTTATGTCGCGTGATATATAATTTTTCATAAATGTAACATTTAATAATAATATATGTTTATAGATTCATATGTTATAAATAATTATCATAATTATTTATAATAGTTGATGTTATTGGTATTATTTATACGAATTTTAAAATTTAAATTTCAAATATTAAAATTGTTAAATAATTTTTAGATATAGTGCAAAACATATTTATTCTAAAATAAAGCAAAATTTCTTTCACATATTTCAAAAGAATATGAATTATATATATATAAAAGAAATTATTTAATTTTGGAACTATAATATTATTAATCAGAGATATGAGAAAAGCAATCACAACTCATTAGTAAATCATTTAAATTGAAAAATGAATGTAAGTTTTTGAATGATGACTTAATTATAATGATACATTTTGATGGAACTGTTCTCAATTAAAATAAAATGAATGATTTTTTTATGTTAATCAATAAACTTATTTATATATATTTTATTTCATACAAATATATTTTTCAAATATTGTAATAAAGCATTGACATTTTTTTAGAAATACTATAATTTTTATAGTAATTCAGGTTCTTCTACGTACGGAGTGCTTCTCAAGAATCAGCGATTTCGTTCTTCCATAACGAGAATAATTTGTTTCAAAACGGATATTTAAGCCGATAAATGCAAGCATTTCCCCAAATGCAGTAATAAGTAGAGTAAAATTCGTAAAACATAACTAAGGGCTGTTTCGCGAATTCCTTCTACGATCTTGAACGTGCACCAACAGAGACAAGCAAGAGGTGCGGACGGTCTCGTAGCATATGGACGGGAGTATTCCGTGGAACCAACGGCGTGTCCACGAGAGAACAAAAGGTTCCGCAATTGGTACTCCGGGCCGGCGGCGCACATGTTAATGCGGCTGTGGAAACGCGGACTCGAGAGAGCGAACCGCGGCCGATTAAGTTAGGGACACGCTATATGGCGTGCAAGCATCGGGCCCTGGTTGTAACACAAAAGCCGGCGATGAGGTGCGCGCGTCCGTCTCGGTTGCGAGTCATTGTCCGCGCCGGCGGATCAATGCCGTTAACGCCCCGCCGCTACCCACTCCTTTGACTTTCTGCTGTCTAAGCTTTTTGGCGCGAGTCTCGTCCTTTTTACTCTGACGTGCTGCCGAAAGAGGTGGGCCGACTCCTCGACCCCTCACGACTCCTGAACTCTTTGCTCTTTCGCTCTTGCTAGTCAAAAATTCGTTTTAAAAGAATTGTCCTCAACTCATATTTTACTTACTGTTTTTTTAATCATTCCTTATTTTTTTTCTTTTTAAAATAGCCTTGTTATATTATAGAACCGAAGTTCTATAGTATATTAATAAAATCCGAAGTATTATAGAATCGCATTATAAAAATTCTGAATAAATCTCAAATTAAAGGAATTTGAATATTTATAAAATCCATCATTATGATCAAGGTTTAAAAATGCATCTGTTTCAAAGTAATTAATGCATGATATAGAAATATAATTTCCTTCAATATATTCGTCATATTTAATAATAGACTGAAAATAGTTTTTTAGTATCTTTATACAGTACACTTTTAAAAGAACATAATTTCAATAATCAGTAGCTAATCCATTCATATAAATATAGATAATAATTAGTATATACTCAAGAAATATGACTGTAATAAAACTGTCGAATTAAAACTTACAAGCTTGGTTAAAAAGTAAAAAGTAAAAATTATGAAAAAATATATGTAAATACGCTACATTATCATTTCAAAAGAATATTGATAAATACGTTTTTGTTTCAAATCTAATATCTATGGAATTTTCATAAAATTTTTTCTATTATTTAAGCCCTTTACTATAATAAAAAAATAATAGAAATTCTTGATATAAAAATAGTAAGTTTTCTATTTACTTCGGATTCATCGCACGATATGATACAAGATATTTTATTTAGCTTATTTACTTTCGTCCCTTTTTCTTTTAAAAAAATTCAACACATTATATTCTATTCTATTATATTATTGATAAAAATAACGAATACCATTTGACGAAGGAAAAAAGTATTCCAATAGCCTAAGTATGAAAATTGAAAATAAAAGCAAATAAATGAAAGAGAAAGATTAAGAGAAAGAGAAGAACGTCAATTTGTGAAAATAAAGGAGAAATCCTAAGATGGGAAAAATTTTCGATATAAGACCAACGATCAATGGTTGTCTAAAAACAAGGTGCTAACGTTACGCATGTTACCACTCTTGATAATCGATACATCCTACATCTGCTACTAGACGTCGCGTTGTATCCCTAGTAATACTTCTTTTCTCTTTTTCCCTTGACTTTGATCAACAGAAGCTACTCAGTGGGATACACGGGAAAAGTGATTAGTTTTTAATATACCGGCTAGTCAATTGCGTGAAATTATTACTACAGCTCGATAGACGTCTTTTCTTTTCGTTTTTTTTTCTTTTTTGTGTTTTGAGAGAGCGCACGAATGGATACCTGATGAATTTCACTTTCTCATCCTTCCCTGGTTTCCTTCTATATTTTCCATACCTAAACATATGAGAAAAATTGTTTGATTGTTTAACCGAAGTTATGCTAATTTTATTATATTATATATGATCGGCGGCTGAGAAATTTCTTTATTTATTTTATTTATTATTAATTTATAAGGTGCAACAAATTTTGATAAATCTTTTCATAACTCATCACTATTTGGTAATGAATTAAAACAATAATTATTTTTGGAGAAATTTAACTGCAATTGATACCTAATTTATTACGTACGTTCAGAAATATCAATTAAATATTTTTATAAATATAAAAAATTAAATAGATAAAAAATATATTATATTTTAAGATAAGTAAAGTATTATTTTGAAAAAATTTATAATGAATCAAAGATTTAATAATAATAGTTGATTTTAATAACCTTTAAATTTTTTATTTTCAGGAAAGTATCAACTTTATTTATCTTAAAATAAGTATCTATAAGAATAATATTATTGAATTAATTACAAAATGTAAAATAAAATGTTAAAAAATAAAATTATTATTTAATATTAATATCTAAAAATTATATATTTGAAACAAATAAATAAAAAAATTAAAAAAATTGAATATAATAATATACAACTAAAATATACAATTAAAATATACAATTAAAATATATTATTAAAATATACAATTAAAATATACAATTAAATATTTTTTGTTGAATTTATATTTTAGTATCATTTTATAAAATGATTTTAAAACAGAATATTATTATTAAAATATCTGCAGTGCTGATTTAAGACTTGATTTTAAAAAATTAAATATTTGACCTATTGTTTAACATAATTTGTAATATCAATTTATCTTAAATTTAAAAATTTTAAGTCACATGCATTTTTTTTATTTTATAAATATTAACATAAATACATATTACACGTGGAACTTTTAATTCATTCTTTCGACATGATTTTAAAACATATTTTTCACTATCCTGTAATACCGAACCTAAATGATATAAATAACATTAATAAATGATATTATATGTATACAGATAATATTATCCATTTATGTATCATAAGGTTGATGGATGTAATATCCTTTTAATTAGATTTGCCTAAGAATGTCAGTTTATTGATAATAACGTTTATGAAGATTTGTCAAGATTTAATTTAATGTTAAAAATAATATCTATAAAAGTATACCCTGACTTTAATAATCATTACTGTGTAAGTTTTTAATATATTGAAAGCAAACAAATAAAAAGAGGCATATTAAAGTACTTTATTATCAAATTATTTATATGCTTCTTACATATGATATTTGTTTTTATTACTCTTTAACACATAGTAGGATATTCATGTTAACTCGATCAACGATGACTCAGTATAAAATTTAATCTTCTATGTACCTATATATATTAGATAGTTGCTGGCATTAGTTCGAATTTTGTCATGGACGAATGATTTTGTATCACGTATCATCCGATACAAAACCTAATTTTTTTATATAAGTTCAAATTATATTAATTTAGACAGTTATAAGTGAATTATTAGTCATAACTTTATCAAGTTATTAAATTTTAATTGATAATATAAAGAAAATATTATATTTGTTAGCTTAATGTAATTATATTAGCTTACATAATCGTAACGCTTATTGTTTAATAATTAATTTTTAAGAAGTAGAAATAAAAATATGTCAATTTTAATATAATTAAACTTTTTTGAATCATAGTTATTTGTTGATTCTAATTAATTGATTAGTATCAGAATCATTAAGTAGTTTTTTAAGTAATGCTCTTGCTTTGTTAGAAATAATTTTGAACGTAATTATAATTCTCTTCATTTACGTAATTATAATTATCTTCATTTTTTATTTTTTGCAAATATAAAAATTCTATAGAAAAATAATATCGTAAAAAAAATAATAATTACTTTAAATAATTCCAATTTTATGAAAATAATACTACAACGAAACAAAATTAATTAATTATAAATTAGCTTAATGATTATCGTTAAATGATACTGAATTTTAATTTATAGGGTAAAAAAAGAATAATATTGGTTTCGAATAATATCTGATACATATTTATTCTTAATAAATTTATATATTCAATCAATTAAATATCATTTAAACCTCACTCAAAACTTTATAATTTTTAAAAATCATAAATTTTGTATCATATTTCAAAACAATCTTTAATAATATCTGAACAATAAGAAAAAAATTTCTTTTTTTTAAAATATAAATATTTATATAATTTTTTTTACTCATGTATTTTACATATAAAATTATGATATTATATTGACTTAAATACATTTACAGATAAAGTGGAATTTGAGAGTTTTTTTATTCTATGAACAAATAATAAAACATATTTTGTTATTAGATTTTACAAAAAGAAATGTTATACGTATTACATTCATATTTAACACCATTAATGCCCATTAATTTTTTCTTTTTTTTATACGATTTTTCTTTCTTCTTTATTTGATAGTACCAATATATGTGATCTTTTTCAAATATGAAAAATAAACGTGTTTTTTTAATTTTTAACACCTAGAATAAAGAAGCTTACAAAATAGAAGAAAAAAATCGTTAATAGCTTAACTATATTATTCACATATTTCAACTTGTTATGTACAGTATACTGAGTATAGGAATATCTTAGTCTGAATGTGCTATCGATTTATTCTATTTCAGACAGCATGTTATAATATATCACTAAATAATTAATATTGTAAATTGTAAATTTTTTCCGTATATGAAAAAATATAAAATTTTCTTATATTGATAAATAGAAAGTGAAATAGTTAAAAAAAATTAATTCAATTCTTTAAGCAAAGTATATGCGATTTTAAAATGTCAAAATAAAAATTATATGAATATAATATAAATAATTAAAAATATTAGATACATTGATACATTGGCACACAATAATTAATTTTTTTGTTAGTATATTACTTTTAAAATAGTTAAAGATATAATTGAAGAATACGTTTTCTTGATATTTTCTAGAAAAACAGTCATAAAAAATTTTTTAATAAAATTATTTTAAAAATATTAAATGCAACTCATATTCAGTTTTTGAGCAAAAGCTAATTTGAAATGACAAATATTGTAAGATAGTAAGTATCAAGTAAAAGCACTTGTCAGGCAAAAATCGATTATATTTTTAAATAAATTATAGTAATTTATAAGGAAATATATAATTATATAGCGTTTTTAATATTTTAATGATTTTAAACAAACATATATAAATTAAAATTTCACTTTATAAAATTAAAAACAAATTTTTCTCGTTAAATATAAATATAACACTCTTCTGATCTCAAAAAATTCATATATTTTAATTTGTTTTATCAAGAACATATATTATAGTACTCTTAGAATATATAGGAGCAAATGTTGTAAGTATATGTAAAAGCGATAATCAGAAGAAAAAAAGATCTCATAAAAATTTTGTTCCGCCCACACCGTGCCATGTGACTAGTATTATGCGAGTCAGCGATCATTTGAATACATATAGTTAATAATTTGGGGGCGTGTTGTTAACATTTTCTCACGTTATGCTATGGCATTGTATTTTATATCTCCATACATATGCATTAATACATAATTACACGTATACAAATTCCTTTAGATATACTTATTCAATGAAAATATATCTGTATAGCTGTATATTAATATGCATTTTATAAAATACAAAGTACACGTTATTATAAAAAAAAGTTATGTACTAGCTCATATCTTTATAATTTTATATTTTACTTTTAAAACAAAATTATGTTTTGTAATTTCAGTTTTTCGTTAATGCCTTTGGTCTATGTGAGAAGTCGAATGAAATATAAGAATGATATTCATTTAATAGCCAATTAATATTTATTCTGTACAACCTTGATTATTATTTATAAAAAATTTATTCTAAAATTAATATTTAATTTAAATAAATTATTACTTTAAGCAGTAAAAATTTAAGTAAATGTAATACCCAATTTAACTTTTTTACCAGCATATTTAAATAATCAAACACATATTCGTAATGAAAAAATACACAGAAATTATTGTCTTATTAAGTTTTTATCTCCTAAAAACTTCAGCAATACTAATATATTTTATGTTTTCATGATTAGAATTTTAATTTTTAATTAATAATATAACTTAATAGATAAACTAGATTAAATATTGAAACTGCAATATTTGATATTCTTACGAATGGTAATTTGACTAATATGTTCCATAATTATAATATTCTATATAATATTAACTATAATATAAAAATGATTATAAAAAAGATTTTTTTTAAAATTTGTTGAAATGACATTTTTATTTATAAGATTAAAGTACCATAAAATTCAATCACCATACGATAAAATTCTCAATTTTATTCGATAAAAGTTTGAATAATATTTGTTTAATAATCTTTATATTGAAAAACAGAATTAAGAGTATTTTATTAAAATGTAATTATATTTTATTTATATTTATTAATTATAAATTCAAAAGATTTGTTTAGTACCTATAATTAAGGTAATTATCATGATCC
The DNA here is from genome assembly GCA_018907195.1 of Dolichoris vasculosae. Classification (NCBI taxonomy): domain Eukaryota; kingdom Metazoa; phylum Arthropoda; class Insecta; order Hymenoptera; family Agaonidae; genus Dolichoris; species Dolichoris vasculosae. The sequence goes on along the minus strand of JACCHY010000002.1, from coordinate 3,799,692 downwards.
AGTGAGCGCAATAACTCCACGTACGATTACTTTTACTTTCTACATAAGTTTTCTAATACCTATAATTTAAGTTTTTCATGAAAATATTTAATTTTCATTAACGAGCAATAATTAAATAATAATTTATATCTATCTAAAATTACATAAACATTTTATATTTTAGTTTATTAAATACTTATCAATTGCTTAATAATTAAAAATTACCGATAATGACAAAAAATAGTTAAAAATTCAATTAAAATATATTTGATCTTGTGAGTAAAGTAAAAAAGTGTATTCTTTGGAAAAGAGTAAAAAATAGTTTGTGACGTCGTAGTAGAGAATATTTTAAAGTAAATTGAATGTAAATTTTAAATCAATAGAATTATTGCTTTGTTCAAATTTATTCAGAATTAAGTTAAAAAAGTTCTTTTAAAAAGCCAGGTAGTTACTTCCGAAGAGAAAATTCAATCATTAATTTTAAATAAAAAAATATTCATAAAAACCGTGTATTATATAAATTCTAAATAATAAGTACTTTAAAACTTTGTTTCATTTTGTAAATAGATGTATGCCTAATTTCAAATAAGTCATGAATTTACGACTGATCTCAACATTTCAATTATAGAATAAATTTAAAAGAGTTATATGTACTAATTTTCGATTTTTCCTTGTACGTACGTTTACAGCACGATTTCTCAGCTCATGAGATGTATCCCAGTCAATGCATAAAATACACTTTATACATGAAAAAACATATTACTATATCTCCATGAATTACACCACTAGAGAGTCAAGAAAATATCAAATAGATAAGAGACAACCATAGTATTTTTTAATTCCATCTCGATGCCATTCATCCCTGCGATCCTTAAAGATACGGCATTATATTGTCGGGGCTTCAGTTAGCTACCCGCCCTCATACTCACAACTTCCATATTGTCCTTGATAGACTACAGTTTTACCGTACTGTAGAGCTTTGTAAATATTAAAAATAACAATAATTATTATAAATATTACATTAATAATAGCAACAGTAATAATACTGGAAGTGTTTGTGAGCATTTTATTTTGGTGCCTCAATTTCTTATTAAACGCTTGCACTATTAATATTTAATAAAAATTTTTCTTTCTTTCTTTATTTTCGAAAAAAAATATTTTTCTGTACTATTACTTACGTTATTTAAATATACTGTACCGTATTCAGATGAGAAGTACATTTCATACTCTGATAAATTAAAATGCTTTTTTTCTGAAGTTGGATCTATATTATTTATTTTTTTAAAACTTGCTGTTATTTGAAAATGCGTTCTTTGTTAAATAAAATCTATGAATATTAAGATATAATATGAACCAAATAAATCAGTGTAAATAGAGTGCAATTAAAAAAATCTATCCTTTTTCTCGATCGTTCATGTTACTCCAAATTGTTACTTATTAATCACGCCATCTTTAATATTAAAATTCATAAAAAAAGTTTAACATTACTTATGTTAATTCACTTTGTAGAAAAGAATCGTATATATGGATATAAAATGATCGGTTAAAATACTAATTTCTGGAAACAGAAGAAAATCTATTTGTTATAAATACAAAAGATCAAGGGATCAGGTCTTTATAAAGCATTAAGTGATCAATGAGCCAAGCTACGTTTCGATTTCTATCCTTAGAATTCTCGTTATATTTTTGTGTCACGTCTACGCTCGGAGTAATATGTATTTTATCTTACCCTACTGTGCGCGCACGCTTATATCTACCCCCAAAGACGTCTAAAAAGCAGACCGAAAGATCTGGGAGATGTTGATCTTATCTCAATTAGTCATGCGGTGGTTTCTATCTGATTTCGTCATGCGACGCTTTTCATGAAAGAAAAGAAATATATGAACCTCGGTAATGCTTACTTAATGTATGCGAGACAATTTTGTGGGCTCAGAGTAATTAAGCCGGTTTTCTCTAGATCGAGAAAAAAATAAAGGGGCAGGTCTTTCCGGCTACCGTAAACGATAAAAGATTAGGGTTAGTACGAGTTAGCGGATGTCTCAATTTAATGCATGGATTTTCTCCGAAGCCCGCAGTTATCGTTTATTCATAGTAAAAGCGCGTGGCTTCGTCTTGATTGAGATACGCGGTGTAGATGTGCATGCACGAATGTGCGGTCCATTCTAAATCCCTACTCACCCTAATAAGGTATCGTGCACTTTATACGCCTACATTTTTATCGCAGTTTTTACATCAGATGTGATATTAGATATGCATATAAATTTTTTCGTACATTGTTTATAGAGAGTTATGTTATCAACTCTTGAATTTTTGAACTTGAGAAAATAGTTATTCAAACTATTTTGAAATTCTATGTTTTTAATACAAATTCTTAAATTTAACGTTAAATGTTAAAATTGTTTCACATGATTTTAATAAAGTTTTGAACAATTTCTATTAATATTAACGTTGATATATTAGATCCAATCAATTTAATACAAAAACGATTGATGTGATTTTATTTGAAAATAAATTATTTTAATCAGTCCGTGCTTTACTTACAGGGTCTTTGATACTATACGACTGAAACTCCGGCTCTAGTGAGTTAAAAAGAGGCATTGTTTCGATTATTTCAAGCACTATGACAAATAGTGTAGAGTTAGATAAGATTTCGGCTTAGAGAATTTATCAAAGGACCGATAGGATCAGACTCAAGGTGCGCACGTACGAAGCAGTGTTCCTCGTTCAAGATGTTTCGTTTACGAATACTGTGTCAATTTCTCGTCTGCAAGACTCATCTAGAATTTTGTTATAATTGCTCGACAGCTACTGTGATTTTCATCGCTCCAGTTGCTTCAGTTATGGTTGTAATGTGAACCACCCGACGAGAATTACTGTTTCTTTTGCGAATGACTGGGTTTATCGTGATTTGGGCGTCATTTTCAAAAGAAATGTTGGAAGGTGATCGTCTTATATCTCTACTTGCTGCAAAGATGAACCGCATAGAAATAATGAAGTATTTCTTGGTTTGTTTGAGAAGCCAGATGTTATTATCAGGGACATCATGAAATTCAAAGGTTTCAGCACTATTATTAGTGAAATTTATTAATTGAATATGGACTGCATTTTTAGGCTGATTACACACATTATATTTATTTTACTCGAAAATAATTTTTACAAAAATTCTATAAATTTACTTTCAATACGAGTTTGTTCTTAAAAAAGAGATACCTACAAATACTTTTAATATATTAGTACTATCTTCAAAATTAATAGAAACAAAAAAATTTAAGTTATCTATACATCTATTATTTATCTTCATGTTTTCCTTAAAATTTTATATTAAATATGCAAAACCTTACACGATATTATATTCTATACAATAATTTAATGTATTGATTATTTAAAATACAAAGTTTGTAGAAAACAGAGAATCACCGAGACATTATTTTAATTTATATAATTATTTCCTGTCCCTCTCTGTTTTCGATATTTTCACTTCTTTTCACTTTTTATAATTTCATATACAGTAGTTATAAGTGAAATATTCGAAAGTATAGAAGGCTATACAATAAAATAAAGACTGACCCAAATACCAAACATTAACACTGATCTGTATCTCTCCCCCTTGTTCAACCTGCTGCAAGAATCTCATTTCATCTTGTTATACCCTTGGAATCTCTTATGAATAATTTTGTCCATCGTATACTCTACGAATGTCATCTCACTTTTTTCTCCCTTTCTATTATTAATAGCGAACACTAGATAGTAGCAATCTTATCTTCCTTTTTTTCTTTCATATCTCCTTCTGATTTTGGTAAAAGAAATATTTACTCAAAATGAGTGTTTTAACTAAGAAATTTTACTCGCCATTGCTGCTTATGTCTTATCTTCATCGTTACTGCAACTATTTAAATGGTTTATTAAAGATAAATTGATTGAAGATATTTTAAAGTAAATATTGGATGAATTAAAATACGTGTTAAATTCTTTATTTATACGAGCGCTGTAGCTTAGGTAACCAAAAAGAAGTGAAAATCACTCTGATTTAGGATAAATTCATTTTTTATGGTATACAATCCATTTAATAGTTTGATACAAAAAAATTAGATACATGTCAGTAACGTAAGAGCTAATAAAAAATTATTTAAATTTCCTTTTTTTTTACAATTTTATTGCATAGTTTAAATTCACATTTTACATTAATATAAATATTTTTAGAAATGATAAAAAATATCTTTTTATAAATGTTTATTATTATAATATTTAAAATATTGTTTAAACCGTTATCAAAATCCAAAAGTCTTACAATAATTGTTTAAAAATTATTATTTTGTTTTTATATATTTATACGATGTAGTTCTGTGAATTTAAAAAGAAATTAAATTTTGATATCAGTAGAATTTTTATTTTTATGTAATAAAATAATATTATTAAAAAATTCTTATTAAGTATAAAATGATTGAACATAATAAAAAAATTAATTGAAATAAATTCATATATATCTGTAATTAATTAATTATTTTAAATTTTGTTTTAAATAAAAACCTTTCTAACTGATAAAAAATTTCATTTTTATATTTTTATTTTGTTTATTTTTTTATGTATACATTTTTATATATAAATATATTCAAGGAGACTTGTTATAATTATACACTTTTATTACACGATAACAAATTTTATCATTACATTTTCTTCACCGGTATTAGTTATTAATTTGGTATGTACTAACCATATAATGTTTTTCTTATAAACAAATATATTGTTTTTATTATTTATTAAGTTCTAAAACTTTTGTTACAGTACTTACTTTTGTAAAAGTAGTAAACAAGTAATAATAAATAAAGATAATACAGTATAGAGAAGTTCTATTTAAACTGAATCCAAAAATTTTAACGATTTTGATTAGTAAAGTTCGCATATTATAAAGAATTTGAATTTAGAATAAAGATTTACTATTATATTTGTCGTTTAAAATTTAATTAAAAACTTTAAAAATAAAACGCATAATTTATCAATTTTCTCGTATCAAAAAATATTACAAATGTTTATTAGAATTGGATAAAATTTACCATTATTAAATGAGCTAATGACAAAATTCTTTAAATAAATTTATTAATTTCAAGTAAGTATTTCTTGGAAATTATTATAAATATATATTTTATCTAATTAATGAATTTTCTATTTACATTAATATATTGTGAACGTATATTTATTGATAGATCAATTTTATATATTTGGAAATTTTAATTATATTTTTAATTTATATATAATATTTTTTTTAATACTTTTATTTAAGGAAATATATAAAATAGTTTTTAAGAAGTAAAATTAATGTAAAAATTGAGTATTTTCAGTTGTTAACTACAATATAATATTTTTACTAATGAAATATTTCTTAGACAATGTATTTTTTTTGTAAAAATAATGCAATTCTATTAATGTCTACATGCAAATTTTTCTTCGCATAAATTAATTTAATTATTAGTTATACCACGAAGGCATTCTTTTTGTACATTTATTATTAATTGCAATTGAAATATTCTTTTTTCAATTGATTGATAGCATAAGACGTTTTATCTTAAATTGGATGATTAAATAATTATTTATAAATATACACGTACATCGTTTAAATTATAAGTTCACATATAATTTTTAATAGTATTTTATTTTATCATTATAAGTTGCGAAGTTAAAAGTATTTTTAATTTAACACAACGCTCCATATTTATTATTCTCACTAATAAAAATTTTCAATTATAATGTATCTTTTGCAGGAAACTTGAATAATGATCTTCAATTGTCGGCTTTCATGAAACAGTGGATAAAGTGCGCGTATATTCGGATAATATTCAAATTTTACGTGATAAATATGTACTGCTGCAGCTTAACAGGGAGCACGTTCCGTGCATTTTCGAGCTTCGTTCCGCGTAACTGTGACTTACAAAAAAATCTCATTAATCTACGTTGGCGGTCTCGGTACGCATTGCGAGCACACATGGCGTTATAAAGCTATTTTTAAGGCATTTCTCCGTGTTCTTTCGATTTTATCATCCCTAGGTCCTGCCATCGCTTTTGGGTGCTCATTCTGCGCTTTCTCTCGAGTTAATGAAAATTTACCCTGACTTTTGTTCTGTTTTTATGTTACAGGCGAGATAGCGATCGCTTCTCTCTATGTGGTTGCTCTTTTCTTCATAGATTTTATTATTTAACGGCCGCGATCGAGCGATTCACGAATTCGCTTCATTTTGGAGATTTTGCTCGAATAAATTATATGAAATTCTGAAAATAACAGCCTGCACCTCGTACTTAATTGTTTATAATTGAAATATTTCAATGATTTAACCTTTTTGTTATTTTTATTGTTAAAGCTCAGAGTTAAGTTTATGATACACAATCGCATTTTTAATAAATGAATGTAGTCATTTAACATTTCGACCTATCACAGATTTGAACTTCTAAAAGGTAAATATGTGTTTATATGATCGAATTGCTTCGTTAATTTAATACAATATTTTTTATAATTTATTTAATTAATTATTACTTATATTTTGATTTATTTAATAAATAATTACTTATTTATTAATTCTTATATATCTAAACATATCTTTTAAAGTATAACTATTTTTAAATTAATATTTCTTAATGGGTACAACACTATAAAATATGATATATAAATTTTGAAAGCAGACTTTTTTGTGTAATTTAAGTTTAAATAAAAATTTCCATAATTATATTTACATTAATGATTATACACTATCGATATTAATCTATATATTATATGTAGTGTCTTTTAAAATAGAGTTTTAATTTTTTGAAGCTGAATAAATATTGAAATGAAGATATAATATAAATTTTTTAAATAAATTTTTTTGTTATAAATTTAGTTAATTACAATACTATTGTACTTATATGTTAGTTTAATAATTAAAGCTTTGAGAAGAAAATTATATTTTTTTAAAAATCAAACATTATTAGCATTATCAATTTATACTAGAACAGTTTTTATAGAATTCAATTTGTATGTACAATGTGTTAAATCTACATTTAAAGTAATTTAATTTGGCATGTAAAATTAAAGGATTTATAGATTTGTTAATTAAAATCTTTTTTCGCAAACAAACGCTCGAAAAGATTCCGAAGTTTGTTTGAAGAATTTTAAGAATAATCTATTAGTAATACTTTTATTTTGAGTTTGATTCTGGAAAAAATTACCAAGGCCAGAAATATAAAAAATATTTTCAAATAAGTACTTCAATCCTGTAAGTGCACCTAACTAGAAATATATACAAGCAAAGAAAGAAGCTGACGTGAATGAGAATATCTTATTAGAGTTGTTGAGATTGTAGAAAAAATGATACACTTGAATTAGATTCATCGTTTACAATGACGTTCCTTGCAAAAGCTTGTTTGCATCTTTGTCTCTTTCTTTACATACAGCCGTTAGCTAGGTGTCAGCATGCGTTTGTTGCTGACATACGATGGTACTAAATGCGAGAAATTACTAACGCTAACGAGACTAACCAGCAAAGGCTGATTATCAACGCCTTGTTTAACTCGATTTTTAGGGTCCACTACAGGCGTTCCGTGCCAGGGATTGCATGATCAGTAGTGGCGTATATTTATGGTGCAGCAACTCAATTTTTCCGCCTTGAAAATGCAATAAAATACTAATATTTGCTTTTTTAAATATTTTACCTTTTTTTATAGTAACAGAAACGTATTATAGAAAATTATTGTTATTATTATTATTATTAAAATTATTATCATATTTATATATAATTATATACTATTATTATATAAACGTATTTTTTGGTATTAAAATTTAATAAAAAACTGAAATATTGATCTATTATTTATTTTTATTTTCAAAGAACGCATATTTGTTATGAACGTATGATTTCTTATTGATTCTTATGATATGAAACGAGATAGTAGGTCTTAATCTAGAATACTAGAAATTTGGAAGTAATAATTAAACATCTAGTTCTTTTTAGGTCATTTTTTATAAATAAGGTATACTGAAATTCGTTTTTGAAATATAAAACAATTATTACAGTTTTGTTATTTGAAAAAGCTTTTATTTAAAAAAAAGGTTTATACATTTTTATGCATATCCATATAAATATGCATATATGTGTATTATGCATACATATATAATAATACACATATAATACTTTATAAAAATAATTTATGTTTAATCTTAGTTTATAATTAATACATTATTTAAATATTATATATTAACAGTTGGTTTTTAAAATGAAAAATATTAATAAAGATGAGTAATTTAAAACTCTACCCTCATTTGGTTTGAAAACAACTACCTTAAATATATAAAATGATTTTTATTTTAAATTATTTTGCTTCGTAATGATTAATCAATGATAATTAATAAGAATTTAATTCCGAAAGATTTGATAGGAGGTGAATATTACAAAAATTAAAGGTAAAAAATAAATTAGAAGCATAAAAATATAAAATTATATTTCTAAATAATATAAAATATATTCTTTTACCAATTTATGAAGTATTAGCGAATAGAGATCTAAAAAGCCTTTTGGAAAATAATTAAAAAAAAATGTGACGGCCAAGAAATAGTTAAAATTGATATATTTTTTATAACAGCCATCATTTATATTTTTATAAAGTGATATTGCATATTGTGGAAGAAATAGAAATTAAAATTCAATAAACTGCAAAGATCTTGCGTATGCTGATGAACAAAACCCCTTGTATGATGCTTAAATAAGCGTACAAAAATATATTAAAAAATAGTTGAATTTTGAAAATAATAAATATTATTTCATTTTGAAAATTAAAAGAAATTTTAAACTCGTTAAAAGTGTTTAAATTGACTTACAAAAAAATAGAATATGTAATAAAATTAGAAAAATATAAGTAAAAAAACACTGTTTTTGTCTATAAAATCAATAATTTATAACTTATTATAATTTTTATGATTCGAAAATATAGTTATATATCACAAGAAGATAATATCATAAAAAATGTTTAGTTAATTGTTTGTATCGTGTAATGTAAGAACTAAATTAAGTACTATTATTTTATAAAAAATAGATTTAAATTTATAAATATAAATTTATATATGTTTTTATTCTAATTTTTTATAATATAATTTTGTAATAAATAATACATAAAAATTTGTATTTGTATCGATCATAGTTTTATTAGAGTACAGTTTTTAAATAAAGATTTTTTTTGTCAAAAAATACTACTAGTTTCCTTAATTATTGAAAATGTGAATTATATGATATTTATCAAATATTTTGTATAATAATTAAATTGAAAATCATTAAAAACGTAAATTAATTAATTTAAATAAAAATATTTACAGTGTATAATATATGGAATATGTATGGATAATAAATAATATTTATAAAGTAAAACTGATAAAAGTTAGCTTATATTTAATGCAGTAATGTTTATAAAATATGAATATATGTACATATGGTCTGTATACCTCATTTTATTAAGTTATCTAAAAAAAATGCCATAATAATTTCTCATAAATAGAATTTTGATGATTAATAAACTTAGGCAAGAAAAAGGTATTTATAACAAGTATACTTATAACAAGTTTACTTATAACATACGGATCGACACAATCAATAAAATGTTAAACAATCTTAGAAACATAATAATTTCCCTTGTGTTGTGATAGAAGCCATTATTGACAAATAGTTAAATTTATTTATACAAATATATGTACTAATAACAAGAGATAATCTCCCAATAAACTATTGCTGGTACGCAATAATTAAAAAACCCGAGTTAATTTATTAAATTTCGTTCAGTCGTATAATTTTGCACCCTCGTAAAGCACTAAAATCGATTTTTCCCTTGCCAGTGGATTTTTTATCGACCTGCTCGTGATCATCTTCTATTCCACGTATTCATTATTGGAATAAGGACGAAATATAAATCGAATGTGACACTTCAATCTTGATAAGTAAATAGCTTTAAACGAAATTCATTCACAGTCAGAGAATCCGCTCTGAATTGATCCGAAAACGGTTTTTCTTTTCATAATATTAAAAAATGTAGTTAATACCGAATTTTATTTGCCCGAATTTCTTTTATACCTTGTACAATTTTCAAACTATTAATTTGTCAAAATTGTGATTCAATTGAACGTATATTTTTTTCCGGTTAATACATCGTGCCTTGAAGTTATTTCAAGGCTATTAAGCTCGAAATTATTTTTTAATAGTTAATAGATCATATTTTAGATACAATAAAATTTCATCAATTCATCATTATCAATTTACTAGTGATAAAAAAAATTTTTTTTATGTGAATACAATGTAAATGCTATTCATTTTAAAAGAATATATTTAAAAAATATTTTTGTGAAAGAACTATTTGTAAGCTGTGGATGTTTGTATAAATGATTGATTCTTCTTTTATGAAGTATCGAACAATTTTTTTTGAAAGGATATTTAAATATATAATGATACAATTTCACTATAATTCATATAATCATTGCTTATTATAATGTATTATGTTTGTATATCGTAATAAATGTGTAACTAATTTTAATGTTCATCATATCATAACGAGCATACTAAATATTTATTAAAACACAGTCTGAATACTATAACTAATTGATACTTTAACCATATTTTTTAAAGTAATTACAATCTTATTTCAAGCTATTTCAAGCATTTAAATATTCGGTAAAATAGTATGAAATAGGAAAATTATATTTCTAAATATACTAAATAAAATATAAGATGAAAATTGATTGAAAATAAAAGAAATCATAATTAAAAGAAATATTTTGCGAAATTTAAATAACATAATTATTTGAAAAATGAATTAAATTATTTACTTAACAACACTAAATTTGAATCTTTAAAAATTCTTACTTAAAATAGATCGGCAGATTTAGTCATCCAAAAAATTTTTATAAGCACATTTTCAACTAAATTCAAAATAAAGAAAATTCTTACGTCAGAGAAAATGAGATTCGTACGGTACAATCAAAGGTTACAAAAATTTGAGATTAAAACTTTTATTATTTAATGAAATTGAACTGATTGTATATAGAATATTGTAATATTAGTTAAAAAGAAAATATAGAAGATAAGTCAGTAGGTGCAGTATAGATATATGTATACTTTGACACATCAATTTAGTAAAATATTTCTTTTGAATTTGAGTTTAGGTTAAATATTTTCGAGAAGATTCGATCTTGTAATTTTTACATAGCTGTTATTAATTAAGAAGAGTTTGTTTGTTTAAAAAATTAACATTTTTTCTTGTTATCCTACGCATATTCTTAGTTAAGTTCAAAACGTTAATTTTATCAGTAAAATATATTTTGAAAACAGGGTTAAGGTTTCTGTGCTTATATAATGTACATAATTGTACAACATAATTTATAATAAATATTACATAATTATATTATATTATTAAAGTTAATAAGTGGTATTTTATTATATAATTTAATACATTATGTTTGCATTAAATTGAGCCATGCAAAAAGCTTATGAAAAGAAAAGATCAACAATTTATGAAAACCTATAAAGTGGCCTTGTTGACAAGTATTATTGTATCAATGCAGCGCGAGCTTTGAAATACGCTAATCATTGCGCGCTCTTGTCCTAATGGCCGCGAGTCTCACGTGTTAAGATGAAGAAAAAACCTCTAAAGATTTTTTCATTCGATGCTAAGTCACGAGTGCTCATGTCGTGTGATTTTATCAGAGACTCGCGACATCTCGGGCTTTTTGTAATTAAATTATCGAAAATAGCGGCTGAATGTTTGCGGTCGACTGCGTATTTTATCTTGACGGACGATAAATAAAGAAGGGAAGAACCCCGGGGAAAGCGATCGGTAACGGGTCCCGCGTACATATACGCGCGTACGAAAGGCGCGAGATAATTTCAACTTCAAAGATTGCATTTTTTTAATGCGCTTTTACAAAATAAAGATAAGCACTTAATATGCGAATAACGAAATAAATTGCTGCAATATATCACTCTGAAATGTTTATGCGTTGAATGGTAAAAAGTGCTGAAAAATGTATTAAATTATTGAATTCCATTTCATTTAGTTCATGAAGTAGTGATAAAATATTTATTTTTTAAACATTTTTATTACGAGACAAGATTAAATAAATATCGTGTATTTTTAAAAATAGCTTTTAATTAAAAGAGAAATGATTTTTTAATAATTATTTTATATTTATATTTTTTTAAATATTATTAAAACTATTAAACTCGTTTTTAAAGCAAAATTTCGATAAAGAATTCATAAAGAGTATTTTTATTAAAAAAATATTTTCTTTACTCTAAAATTACACAATACTATTTCATTAAATAAAACAAAATAAAAGAAATTTGGAACATTAATCAGTTTAGAGAAAAATAATATAATTGAAATAGTAATGGTGAATTGACAACAAATTTATATTTACACCTATGGTATATACAAAAATACAATACTGTGAACTATTTTTGGGTGCTTAAATGCGTATTTTTATTGAGACGAAATTCAAACTCAAATAGAGTTCTAACGTACAGTTCACATACAATTCCGGCATGTTTAAACATATTTATTCAGAAGAAATTCATTTTTACGATAGTATAAAATATTTATAAAATTTCATTTAAACTGATTTTATCTATATACTTTTATTTTTATATTATCTATACAGATTTTTTTAATTTTATCTATCTATTTTTTTAAAGAAAAATATTTAATCATTATATTATATCAATTTTTTTTAATTTATAACAAAATATTTCTTTTAGATATTTTAAAAACATAACTAAAATCTAGCATTTGACTAATTCAAATTGAGATAGTTTCAAGTAAAATATTTTTTTATGAATTTAAAAAATAAATTAAATAACATTTATTCTTGAGAAAAATTTATAGTCTTACTAACATTGCGTAATTATTACTAATGTTATTTGTAACTATAAATACATGTGGTAATCATATTTAAAAAAATGATATCGTTTATGTATTGCTAGTTGAACTAAAATAAAACTTATAAATTCAATTACAGTTTTTGAATAAACAATGATTGCCCTAAAAGTAGTAAATTAAGCATACAAATAATAAGAAAGGAAATAGTGTACTTATTTAAATTCTGTGATAGATTCAGCGAAACATTTTTATTATAATTAAATTTTATTACAAATAATTAGATTAGATACAGTTAAACTATAATCTAGTAAATACTAAATGTACTATTCCTACACTACATTTGTACACTAATTATGTTACAGTGTTCTATTATTTGAATACATTTTGTTAATCTTCTAGAAATAGTAATTTAGTATTTTATATTTAAGTTGAAAATAATAAATAATTTTTGGACCAATTCCAAGGAATTATAAAATATTTTAAGTATGTAATTTTTCGAGAAGATTTTCAATGAGTTAATAAAATATATTTCTTTTATAATAGTTATTCCTTCTAGTTGTTATTTTTACTGTTATAAAAATCAAAGATGGTAAATAATCTGAAAGAATTAATCATGTAGTTCGAATAGTACAATTTGTAAATGGAATTTGATTTCGAATAAACGTAATTTGATTCTGAAACATTTATACGAAGTTGGATTTAGTATACGTTATCGTACAAAGAGTTTGTATAGTTATAATTGGCTAGCTCAACAGGCATACATATGATGTACAATACACGTATTTGCTTATCTATTTGCATTACCACAAAAAAGTAAATAATTTGTTTATTATAATAAGTTGTATTATGCTGTATTGTAGTAGCTGTGATGTTCCATGTCCGTCCTGCCATTTTATGAATATTTATGGAACATTCTGTTTAGTGTATTTAGCAATTCCTCTCGAATAAGCAATAATCAGGTCTTTGCAGTATCTTTCTTTTTTGGAAAGAAGAACAAGAGGGAATGGGAGAGAGAGAATGAGAAAGAGAGTCGGAGCGGATAAAGTAGAGAAGAAAGAAAAGGGACAGGATGGATGGAGCGGAACATGCTTAAGTATATGGGTGTGCGAGTCGTTGCAGCTTGGCTCGTGCCCAGTCACGGTGTGCCTTTAATGCGCGTACAAGCACCGAGGAGAAAACCATGTGCACAGGGGTTATATCGTATGTGAGAGCGACACGCGACCACTCGATCGGAATATACACGCACTTGGCTGAGGCCTTACGAGCCTTGGAGTTCTTGGATTTTCAGACTCGTGTTGCATTTGCGGCATCGGTATTCCAAGCACTCCAAATGGATTTTCAAATCCGAGCGCACACTGCGACCTCCATCAACCTTTTCTTCCTCTGGAATACACTCAATTAGGTTCTTTTTCCTCTCACATCTTTACTGTACTGTTTTACACCGTTGATTTATTTTTTCAATTTATACCGGTTTGTACTGCTTTTCCCAACTCGTGTAACTATTCCTTTTTATATTCCATAATATTTTCAAATCTTGTATAAACTTGTAGAAATATGAGTTTCTGTAAAATTTCTGTTTACTTAAAACTATTTATACATGAAATAAATGCACGCTAAATATTAACTTCTAAATATTTTGAATAAAATATATTTTGTCAAAAAAAATAAATTTTTCACTGGAGTCACATTTATTTTATTTAATATATTAAAAGTTCCATTAATCTACTATTTAATTTTTTCAGTTTGATTATGAATACAATTGTTCATTATCATTGAAAATTGTTCAAATTTATAGTGGAATTAATTTTTATAAAAATGAAAAATTCGGTATTCAAACGTAAATTATATTCAATAAAAAAATAACTTTTGATACATATTTATTCAATATTTTATGATTTTAATGTGTATTTTAACGTACTTTAAATTTATAAAAGACATTATTTGTAAGATCTAAAAATAAATCTAGAAATTAAATTCATTCATTTATAATACAACTATAAAATTCCTTATTAAAAATGCATCTTAGATTTTATAAAATATTTCAGTATTAATATTCTATTCTCATAAATTTCTTTGTTACTATACTGCAAATTTAATGTTAATTGATACAAAATTCTGAATAAGAATATTAATCTTCAAAAACTTATTTTGATTCATTTTACAATTTCATACAGCTGAGGTTATGAATTACTGAGTTATCTGACCAACTTTTTCCATGACCTTATGTTTTTTACTTTTCCTACGAAGTATGTACCTATTAGCATTTTGTAAGAATTGATTTCTCTTCTTTTCTCGTTTGCTGCTACTTATTTATATTTTTTTTATTATAGATAAGAACAATTTTTCTATATTTTGCTTTGAAATTTAATATTTAAACCTAAATTGCAAAACAAATACGATTCTTTTTATATAAATTTTGTAGGTAAGTTTTAATTTTTATTATTCTAATAACTGTTATACATTATTATATATCTTTTTTTTATTTTTACAAAAATTTTGGTTATTTATAATTTTTTTATACATTTTACCTACATAACAAGAATTGAAAAATAAATATTAATTATCAATTTAAAAATTAAAGAATTATGTAGTAGCCATTGTCATGCAGAATATTTTAAATAACTTTTATGTTTAAAAGCACAAAGTAAATAGTTTGAAGTTAATTTATAATAATAATAATAATATAATTTTTATTATATATATAATTTACAATAAATTCACAATGCTTTAAAATGATAGTTTACAAATTTATTTTAAAAAATGTATATAATTATTATAAAAAATCTCAATAAAACTACTTAAATTAATTAAATAACAAATTTTTATTCAATTTTTTTAATAAGTTCTATGAATAAAAGAATAAATTATTGATGTTTTTCAATTATTTGAATAAATTTATATTTTATAGTAAGATTTTTGCATTATTTGTTTTTAGAATCTATTAAAAATACTTAAATAACAATAGAAAATTATAATTAATGTTGATATGTTTATAAACAAAATAAAAGTTGAAATTTATTTCAAAAGAATTGAATTATATTGAATACTTTCAAAGGACTAATACAAGAAAAACTTAAATTAGAAAATTTTAATAACAATGTGTTTACTATCGCACAAAGAAAAAACCTGATAATACAAGACAGCCTTTAGATAACGCGACTGCGTTAAACAGAAAAATAAATCCAATCCAGCACCGATTACTAACGTATAGATTTTTTCAAAATCATGTATGATCAGAAATATTGAGGTTGTATAAGAGCATAACCATGAAAAGCAATCCTGGCTAATAAAAGTAGGATTCGATCGCATTAGAACCTCATTCAACGCTCCTATCTCATAGGTGCGAAAATCACTAGTTGTACTGAAATGCCGGTGAATTGGGCCAGAGTCATTTGTAGAATTGAGTACCTTGCATAAAGGGAAGATCGGATTTAACGGAAACCGTGCAGATTAACTTTTCAAGCCTTAAACCATGTTTCTTCAAAACATGATAACACACACTGTATAATCAAGAAAAAAATCATTCTTGAATTATTTGTCTACAGTTGATAAACTTACCGATTGAGCTAGTTTTTTGAAATAGATGTTTAAAAATTACATGTACATAACTTTTTAAAGATATTCATATTTTGAAAAATTCAGGAAGGAAAAAATCATAATGTAATAAAAAATAGTATTAAACAGTAATTTTCAAAGGCCCATAATCGATCAATTATTGACAAAATTGAATCGAATACTACTATAACTAAGCAGAGAATTAATAGAGAACACACTAAGATAATGCAACCGATAAATTCCCGGTTTGAAACGAGTTCTTTGGATTTTTCAATCTTCATCCTTAATATTATTTATTAACTGTTAATCACTATTCTCTTAAAAATCATTTGACATTATTACATATAAATAATTCAAAGTCGCCCTTATGTCATCAGCAAAGTTTTGAATGCTTGATACTTAGTTAAAATTAAATTTGAAATACCTTTAAAGTATTTTTATTTATTATCGATCTGATAATTTCAAATTCACTTAAGATTAAATTAATTAAAATATAATTTTCCATGTTAATTTATATATATATATATATATATATTAAGTTTAAGAATATTAAAAGAAGGACGTATGTCTTGCTACATTGCTTAAATTTGTCTGTGACTTTAGATTCTTTAATTAAATAAAAGAAAAGGAATTAAAAATAATTTTTATCGTACCAATTTTTAACAAATTTTTTTAAGAAATTTTTTTTCATTTACATTGTTTTTCATACTAATTACTATGCAAAGAACCAGAATTTAATTTCAAAATCTTTGATTATGAATATTTGTCATACTTTTATTAAACATATTCATAAGAGTCTATTTTTATATTTTTAATATTTTAATTTAATGAAATATATTTGTTTAATTTATTTGTATTATTTATAATTAAAAATATTATATAATTTTCTTCAAATTTTAGACTCAGTTATGTGAGTAAATAATAATAATAATCTTAAAAACAATCTGTTCATATTCTACAATATGTTTGAATATTATTTTTAATTTAATCTATTTATTTTTAAACAAATAAATGCAGAAAATAAATTTCGAATAAAAATTTGAATTGGTGTAATATAAAACGCAACTACAAATATTTTTTCTAATTGAGTTTCTAAATTCGATTCTTCTATGAATTGCTGATATTAATAATAATATTCAATTAATGTTTTACTAATTTTTAAGTGTACTTTCATTTCTACTCTTTAGGATTTTATTTTATACTGTAAATTCTAGATATTCTACATCATCATTGTCGACTACATCATTTCTCAGGTCTCTTTGGGAAATAAAGAAGGAAACCTTTTATTCCGTAGCTGCATCATTGTTAAGTTATCATTGTTCATATACTTGTACTAATTCTTAATACGTATATTTTTTTAAGTATCATATTATTATTATTTTTATTTAAGTTCGAATGTAATTTTCATGTATCTTACGTATAATCAACTTTAAAGTTAAACATCAGCTTATTTGTTTGAATCTCATTTATATTTTTCATTGTAAATTTTCACCTTTGCTAATAATAAAAAATCATAATTTAATATATATTCTCAAAATTTTTTAGTCTTAATATTTATTTTTAAATCTATCCAGATTTCTAGTTTTTTTTACATTTGTAGTGTGAATTAAAAAAATAATTTAATCGACGTTATTCACCGAATAAAGACTATTATAAATAAATACTCTAGAAACTAAACTTTATAATTAAAAACTTGTTATTAATCCTATAATTACTTGTATCTAAGGTAATAATAAAATAAAAATAAAAGAAAAAATACCATAGTTTAAAAATAAATAAACGTAAAATATATCATATTCCTTGCATTAAGAAACAAACAAAATATCTGAAAACATGTTTTGTTTTCTTTAATCCTCGAAGTATCATAAACTTATAAACTGATTAAAATCAATTACTGAGCTAGTATAAGAGTTTGCAAAATCAACTTCCTTCATAAACTATGATAAAAACTTAGGTATAGTTGTATATATAAAAACATAATTTGATCTTATTTATCTTGAAATAAAAACATAAAAATATGCATTTGAAAAAGTAAAATCAAATAGTGCGTTTTCAAGGATGCAAAATACTGTAAAATGTAAAAAAAAGTATTGTATAAGTAAAAATATATAAATGAATTCAATTGATTTGAATTAATCAACGATCCTACATAAATTTTTCTAACCAGAATTTAAACTTGATTATTGATAATTAGATGTTGGTCATATTTAATTTAAAATTAAAGGATTATTTAATTATATTGCTCAAGTTTTAATTATTAATATAAAATTGGTGAAAGAACTAAATATCTTTTTTTAATTTTCTTTGTGAATTTTTATGTTTTATTATTGTAATGAAATATTTTAATGTATTAACTAATGGTTTATTAAAAAATGAATATTTAAATTAATATGCCTTAATATTAAAATAGTTATAAATTTTTTATAATTTACAATGTATAAAATGTTATAAATATTTATAAAATTTAAGTATTTTGATTTCGTTGTTATAGAATTTAATTATATACAAAAAGAGAATTTATATTATTTTTATAAAAAATAATACCCCTTGAAATCAAATTAAATATAAATGATTATAGTTCAGTACCTTATTGTAGTGTATTAAAGATCTTAAAAATATCTACAATTGATTTTTTAAATTATTTTATCGTATTCACATTAAAATTTATTTATATACAATTATCTTTCTCAATGTTAATAAAATAGAATTTAATATGTTTTAGTTATTTTAAATGAATCGTATATTTTTTTGTTATTAATAAGTTTATGTATCGCATTTTTTTAATTATTATAATGAATAATATCTAAATCATAAAAAAAATGTCTAATGCTACAAAATTTGTTAAAGCTTTATTTTTTGATACATTAGAGTTAGTAAATACATCTATAATTATTATCAGTATTTTATTTTTCTTTGTTTTTTTTAAAGAATAATGACTAATGTAGGTAATAATAAAATATAAAGAATTACAAGTTCAAAATTTAAAGGAAAATAACGATCATAATCTTAAATCTCATGTAAAAATATATTATTGATTATAAATTAAAGAGAAATGAAATTTAGATAGAATATAAAAGTAGATACTACAGTAATAATAACTTAGTTTTAATTTCACAGGCCAATGAGAAGTATAAATCGAATTACTTAAAAAAATTTCTCTTCTTAAGAAATGACCAGAACCATAAACTACTATATTATTTACTTGAGTATAATTTTTTTATTGAATATTGATCAAATAAGGTTTTGTAAACTTGATGGAAACAGCATTTATGAGAATTCTAACTATAATTTAATTGAAATTAAATGTAAATAGTTAAAAAACTAGTTGAAATGGAATTGGCCAAAAGATTCTTATACCAAACAAAGTAGTTTTTGAGTTAACATTTTCAAAAAGATATTGGAAAAATATATACAGATATATTCTTGTTTGAACAAATATGTACATACTTGTATTCGTGTATACAAGCCTATATCGACTTACCTAACTCTCCAATAAGATTATCTACTTACCAAACTGAAAGATGTAATTTCTACTTAGTCTCTCTGTCTCTTCTTCTTCACCTTTTTCTTTTTCAAGGCACGTTCGAGGCACATAATCTAAAACTTATAGGCTAACGCTTCGATTTATCGACCTGTTTATCCAAATACAATTTGTTTAAGGTAATTATAATTTGATATCTTCATTTTGTTCATACGTTTTTGGACCGATGGATTGTATCCATGGTCAAAGAAGTGAAGTTACCAATAATTACGCCTGATATAAGCTCTAATTCGCGCATGAAAAGTGAAAAAGACAGATTAAGTTAGTTGACGGCAGTGAGCTGCTGACGCGAATATAATGGCCTGCGGTGGCAATTTAGAATTTCTGCCCAACGAACAAACGAGCGAATGGTTAGAAGGAGTGGAACAGAAGCATCGCGTCAGACTCGGACCACCACGTCGACGATTACCTCTTTTATGGATCTCCCCTCCTGCTCTCTTAGTCTTTCTCGATGTTTTTCTTTATTTTCATAGTCAGAACTTCTTATTTTTTGCTCTGCACTCAAATTTGCCACACTCCGATGAAATCGAGCACGATATACAAGAACAAATGATGTGCATAGACTTATGATAGAAAAGTGTATATATTTTAAAAGTGTACCTGCTTTTTATAAATCGCTTTTCTTCAATCAAGGAGCCGAAGAATTTAGTTTAATTCTTTGATTAACTGATTTATATTACTTTTAATATGCCTAGATTATTCCACTAAGATATAAACTTTACATATTATTCGTTCCGTAGATTCAATAAAATAAAAAAATTTTAAATTGCACATTTATAGAAATGATTTTTTATCTAACGTACCAAACATAATATTAAATACTGGATTGTTTAATTAAAGAAAATATTTTGATACATTTTTATGAATAAATTAATGAGGCATTAATAAATATTATATTAAAATTATATATTAGTAATTTAACTTATTATTAGTTTAATTCTTTGATTAAAATTTTTGAAAATATCAAAAAATACAAAAAGTGCGTTTTGAATATAAATATTCTATACTTTTATATTTTCTAAAATGTGAAATGTTTTGCATATTATTTTCAATTAATTAAATCTTATAAATGTTTATTAAATATCTTTAATTATGTCATTTTTCAATATAGATTGTTATCGATAAAAAACATCAACGTATCTAGTTTACGAATTTTTTTAGATAATATTTTATAAAAGTATATTGAAATGAACAATTTATAAAAAGAAATTAATACTAATGCTGATTGATTTTATCCTACAAGAACTTTATACACATGTATATAATTTATTTTTGAAATTTATATTTTTACATGTTTATTGTCGTAAACATTATATCGGATAGTATCTTACTTCATTTCATTCGTTGAGATGTATATTTTGTAATAAGATAAAATAACTAATTTTAAAATATTTAAACTAACAAATTAATTGAAAAGAAGTAGATGTTAATATTCTGAAAGACACTTTATTTATACGTAACTGCTTATGAATTTTTTTTAAAAATAAAGCACCATATTTTAATCAAGCAATTTTTATTATATATAATATCTGGTATTAAAGAATTATTATAAAAATATTATTTATATAATTAATTTATATGAAAAAATATCTACTTCTAAAATTGATATGCTGCATATCGATACTCATAGTATAGAATCTCGTACAGCCTATCTTATAATTTAGATTGTTTTAATTTTAATACTTAAGACAATAGTAGAGAAAAGATTAAAGGAAGGTAGACACAAAGAGAGAAAGAGAGAGAGAGCGGAAAAGAGTAAGAGAGTGAGAGAAATTTCAACTTCGCGGTGGTCGCGTCTGATTTTTGGTAGCATAGGTGTGGTCGTGCACGCAAGGGCCACCCTTTACTATACACCCCCACCCACTCTACCAAAGCTCATTTATAACACTCACCTGAGAAACACAAAAGGCCTTCTTTCGTTCTCTCATCCTCTCATACTTATGCTCTTTCTCTTTCTCACTTTATACAATGTGCCTCACATCAAGACTCTTCTTCTTTCTTTCGGCCCTCCTTTCCTCTGTTCTTTTCTCTGATACTTTTTTGCTCTTCTGCGATAGTTATAGTCATACTTCTTTATTTTGTCGAATAAACGCATGCGCACTTCCATCTCTTATTTCTTCCTTTGGCTCTATAATAGAGCTTTTTGAAGCTACAAAAAAATAAACATATATATGCACCCAGTCGCTTAAACGTTAAAATACGTAGCTTTGATGACCATCATTTTCATCGTGTATTAGAATAACGCGCGTACGATTTCTATCTCTCTTTGTCTCTCAGTAAATACTGTATATCTACATAAGAATCATCTTCATTTTTTTTATGTATGCATGAAAGAGATGAAGGAAAAAAAACAAGGACGGAGCGAATTGTGAACAAAGCAAAATGAGTCATAAATAATCACGCATATTGCCTTTGATGAAAAATACAGATCTAAATTTTGGATCTTCTTTTTGATACTAGAGTAACAGAAAGAATGATAAATGGCAAGAGGTGTGGAGCAATAATATAAAGAAATATAGTTATATGTAACATTATCGTTCATATATATGATAAAAATTTCATTTTAATTTGTGTCTTTAGTGATTCATTAAACTTAATATTATATTCATTTGTTGATTATAAATAATTCGAATGGAAGGATTTTCATTTTTTTATAAATCCTTATATTTTTGAAAAATCTATTAAGAATATAAGAATTAATATTTTGAAAATAAAAAATTATATAAGTGATTGGTACTATTCTATATAATAATTACTTTGTAAAAAATCAATATTTTAAGAAAATGTGTTTTACATACTTGAAATTAAATAATTAAATCAATTTATTTTAAAAGGTAAAGATACGTATTATTTCATATAATTTATTTAATTAGTTGAAAAATGTAGCTTTACCTAATTAGAACATAACTAAGTCTATAAGAAAAAATTACCTTTGCTGTAAAAGAGGCTACTTAGTTTTTGGTGAAATTATAACATCTACATGTGCGTAAAAGAATTTTGTTAGTATATTTTTAATAAATGAACTCATAAAAAATTGTATAAGTAAATTTTATCTTATTACATAGTTTGTTATATTTAAATTTTTATTTAAACCAGTAATACAATTCTAATTGAATAAAAAAGTAAAATTTTATGAAAAAGTTCTAGTATTAAACCAGTATAAAAAATTCCTATTTTTCTTATATGAAAATAATATACTCAAATTTTAATCTATATAAATTTTTTAATTTATACCAGTTAAAAGCATTTTTTTTCATATATTCAGTAAATTATTAAGACCACTATATTATTATTTAATCAATATCTTTAATTTATAAAATATTCTAATACAATAAATACTTCAAGAACACATAGAAGATGTATGATCGACCGAAATTAATGTTTAAATAAATAATTTCTACGTATGTGTATAAATAAAGAGGTTATTTTTTATGTAAACTTTCATTAATAAACATGAATGACTGAAAATTACATTTGTGCAATAAATATTCTTCGAATGGTCGGGCAAGATTACACATATAGTATTTTCTTACTGACTTCTTCAAAACTTAAACATTTAACTTAAACAAAAGTTAAAAGACATCTGTATGCGTGTTTCCAGTGCCAGCTATTAACTTTAAATTAAAAGAAGTGGACTGCATAAAATGCTTTTAATTTTATATCAATGTTGAACAAACTTTTTTATCAGAAGATCATTATAAATTACATGCCACACGATTTATAGTAACGTCACCAGAATTTGAAATCGCCGAAATAAATTATAATACAAAGGATCGCTCTTAATCCTTGACCGTGATTATGTGTAACATTCGTCATAAAAGCAGTGCTCGATTGCACGATTATTTTGCTTTTTGATGAATCTTGTATCATAATCCTTTTAAACGAATGCAAACAGCTGTCAACTGCATCCACCGTGCT
Organism: Dolichoris vasculosae; assembly: GCA_018907195.1. Lineage (NCBI taxonomy): Eukaryota > Metazoa > Arthropoda > Insecta > Hymenoptera > Agaonidae > Dolichoris > Dolichoris vasculosae. The sequence goes on along the minus strand of JACCHY010000002.1, from coordinate 3,775,823 downwards.
TTTTACCGGTGCAACCGAGATATCGCGTAAATTACTTTTTTGGCGCCGCGTCATATAAAATGATTGCGATTGTGACAGCGCTCCGGCGACGCCATCATAAAAACTAACGGTGATGAATAAAAGTAAGAGAAAGAAGAAATGAAGAAATATGTATTGTGTTCATGCAAAACTGCAACAGCACGATGAATGTTCTAAAAATTCTATAACTGCGAGAAATACCGATCACCCTTCTGAGGCTTTTGTAGTAACTACATCCATAAAAAATAACATTGTTTTTATGAAGAAGCTTGAAGAACATGTTTAAATTTTTTCATTTTCATTTTCTAAGCATTACACTATTTTCACAAATGGAAAAATGGTTTTACAATTTTTTTTTAATTCCACCTACGTTTCAAATTCCTATGACATTTTGTTATATTTTTTACTTTTAAAAATAAATTTTTTGAAAGTAAATAAATCTACTATTTATACTTAAAATGTAAATATATGTATATAAATTTAATACATTTTCATATTATTTTTGTATTTGAAAGTAATTTAAAATTATTTTTAATTTTTTGGTACATTAAAGTTTGATTGTTTTAAAAAAAGTGAAATACTAATAAATTTATATAATATAGTGACAGTATAAAATTTTTAAATATATTATGCTCTGTCAAAATTATAAATATTTTGTATTTATAAAACAACAAAATCGTTAAAAATTAATATTTTATATAAGTAGAAATAGATCAAGTTCAATTTCAAAAATTGTAATTTGTGTCATTAAAACTTTAGATAAATATAGAAATGGAAATATTTTCGAAAATATTATTTATAAAAATAGATAATGCGTATCTTAAAATAAAAAACATTGTTTTTTTGCTTTAATAAATTGCAATTTTCATATAAATAGATAAGAAATCATTAAAAATAGATAAGAAATAATAATAGAGTAATTGTGAGGGAAGGATTAAAGTAAGTTTAAGAAATAAAAATATAATAAAACTAATTAAAAATAAATTAAAGAAATTTTTTAAAAAATTAAAGAAAAATATCTGAGACATAACTGAAATTAGAAACAAAAATATAGTCACAAAAAATAGCAAAATGTAAAAACAAAATATAATAAAAAAGAATACAAATAGTTGTAACACACTAAGGAGTAAAGAAGAATAAAATTCACAAAAATGCAAAGAAAAGTAGAGAAGAGATCATAGTTAAAAGAATAAAAATAAAGTCGGTACACAGGTAGAAGTTAGAAGAAAACCCGTAGAGAAGCTACCGAGACGATCTCGAAGATCTCGCGAAGACAGTCTGAGAATTACGATAGCGAGTTCGATTTCTGCGTGAAATTGTTTATGTCAACTGATATAATCGCCTAGATCGTCAGAATTCTAAAGTATCACGACAATTTGTCTTGCATAACGATCTCAATTTTGAATTCGAGTTCAACAGCAACAGCAACCGTAACTTCTCCGTCCTCAAAGCGGTTGTAGACGCGTGGGTTTGAAGGAATCATTTCTATGCAAAGCTTTTGTCTGCAATGGTGACGTTTTCTATTAGTGAACATTGTAATCGATTGCTCCCGCAAGAACTCTAATTTGATGAGATGCAGATGCCGTTATGAAATGATTTCACTAGCTTTTTGGGTGAGCAACAAATACATATTTAACAACAACAACGTTTTTTTCAATGTTATTTTTTTGTATAATTTACATTTTTATTTTCTCAATTATGTTGAGATTCGCATAAGATCCATAGATATATTGACTTAAAATATAAAATGAATTATATATTTTTTTAATTCATGCACGAGCTTATAATGCATACGAATTAATTAAACATGAATACTCAAAGATTAAAGTTACTTTGAATAATTACAAAATTTATTCTAAATGTTAACCTTATAGTTACAAAAACATTATTCATGCATAGTATCTTATTTTTTATTAGCTAAAATATAATATGAAATACATAAAAATATTAAATTAAAAATCAGTTATTGAAAAGTTATTTTAAATAAATAATAAAATTTTTCATTCATGCTATAATAATCGATGCTTCTTATACGATTCCTCCTACTCATTTAAATGATTGCCTCAATGGAACAAGTCTTACTGGTAAACGAATTTCATGTCGATTATTTCAAATCAATTAAGACGATACATTTTTTCTATTATATACATACTGAGCTCATTAGAACGATATCTTATCGGGTATACCCCTAAGTATACATAAAAGCACATTTGTACCAAATATATTTCATAAGCAATTAAAAATCTACAACCATTACAACTTTACATGTAAAGTATGTTATTATTAGTTGCGAGATATTTATGTATAAACTATTGTATGAAACAAAATATCTACCGGTATATACTTAATATATTCTTGATAAATAAATATAAAATAATTTGTTAAAATATCATTATAAAATATAAAGAAAATCCGAGAATGTGATTTAAAAATATTTTAACAAATATAATTTTTTCAAAATTATATTTTTTAAATAATTCAAATTATATTTAAATAATTAATAAACTTTATATCTATCGGATGTTTCTCTATTAAAATTTAGAAATTTGTTCATTATAATTTCACTTTATCCTAAAATTCTATTTATAGTTTTAGTTGATCTGTAAGTTGTATTATACCGATGAAGAATAGATTTTTCACCTTTATAAAAAAATAAAAGTTTTCTATGATTTAATTTTAAATATTAACATAAATATTTAGGAAAATCTTTTTATTTGTAGTTTAATTGAAATTATTTGCTTTTTGTTTCAAATAAACTTTTTTTATTTCAGGCTATTATTCAAGTTAAATTTTTTATTTATAAACAAGAAAATAAATTCAAAAATTTATAACTTAACTAATAACGGAGAAAAATTAATATAAATCAAATTTGATTGAATGTATTTTTAAATAAACCTTTAACATTAATAAATAAAGTGTATGTCTTTTTAGGTTAATAATATTATTGTTTGGTTGAATAAATCTCAACTGTAAATATTTATTCATTTTGGGAATAGTATTATTATAATTAAAAAAAAAAGATAAATGGTAAAATTATCACGATATACATAGTTGTCATAAAGTAGTTTATTAAATGGTTGTTCATAAATAATGGAAAATATTTTGATCAGAAAAATAATGATAAAGCATAACTTGAAGAATTTTTAATATTAAAAACATGTAAAAAGTGATATTAAAATATAAAATTTTTATTATTTAATATTTTCTTTAAAACATATATTTTTATTATAATTATTATACACTATTCATTTTTTGTAAACATTAAATTTTTGTATTCATTTTTTATTAACATGCAGTATATATGTAATATATATAAATATTTTAGATTTATAAATTATATGAATTTAATTGATTATTATAAATTGTGTATTATATTTAAAATTTAAAACAAATATGCAAGATTCATAAATAAATTTTACGTATAAAACAATTAGGCATGTTAAATTCGTAAATTGTAATTGTTTTCTCAATTTGAAAGATAAAATGAAAACAAATAATTAGTAAGGTACAATAATATTATTATTTTGTTAATATTAATAGTCAGTATTATTTGATAATTTATGAATCTTTATCTTATTTATATAAAACGTGTTTATTAATTATTAAATATAAAATGTATATTGGTATAAGAGTTTCCTGCAACTAACACAATAATTTATGTATCGAACCAACTAATATGAATATTGTGTATATTACTCTTATACCCATAAGAAAATATATACCTTCTATCTCCATACAATAATATAACTAAAATCTAATATGAAACAATGCAGTCAGAAAATAAAAAGCGAAAATAATTCCATTAGATAGATCGTGCACATGCCATATTTAAAGTATCAGTTTCGGTGCGTTTTGGTGATATGCAATAATCTCGTAGTAAAGCGCATTTACAACTGACCAGATATCTCGTGCAGTAACTTTAAAAATATGGAATACGCGTGATACGTTAATAATACCGGCAGTGCAAATATTACCAATTACCGAGACTTCGTAGCAGTGCTCCTCAAATAATTTACAACCGCGTAATCGTCTCACGTACATCTGTATCGTATTTGGTATAAAACACGGTATCATGAAAATATAGCATAAATTACGTAAGCCAGATCAACAAAAAAAATCCTGAAGCTCTGTCCTTCCTTTATACTCCCAGCTTCTTTTATGGGTAATTCTCTTTTCTCTTAATTTCAACCCTCTCTTTCGGCTGATAGAAATTTCATTTCCACTTTAACAACAGCACTAATTTCTTAAATTTTATACTTCAAAATATTTATTATAACTTTGAATATTATTTTATTAAAGTTACTATTTTTAATTAAACTATTTTTAACTAAATTTTTATTTATATGTAGTCTTCACTTCTTTAAAAATAACTCTTTACAAGCCGATAGAATATACAATATCTTTACACTGTGTAATCTGTTCTAATATTCATAGACATTTCTGTGTGAATTGATAAATTCAATTATAATGCCATAATTAATTTATGAAAAAAATTTCAGTAATTCAGATAAATTAAAATATTACAAATCTTTAACACTCCTTAAAAATTTTTTTGTATTATATATTTCCTGTGTGGAAAATCCTAGTTCTCTTTAAAAGTTAACATATTTCAGTTCTATCTTCACAATTAAAGAGAAATAAAATAAAATCATAAATTTGTATTTAATACTGTACTCAAACTCTTTATTACCTACAATCCTATTACATATTGTATTAATTATAATTCTTATTAAAATTTATTACATGTCTTTAATTGTATAATATAATTACGAATTTAAATATATACATGAATTTAAAAATAAGAAATTCAGAGAACCTTATTATTTTTTTTTTTCATCATTTTTCTGAAAAATATTATTTGTTAGTACTCTTCATATAAAATTATAAATATTTTTTACAATAAAAGATAAAATAATTACTATTTATAATTCATGATATTTAGAACTTCACAAAGAAATAGATTATCATTTAAAAAAAATTTTTTTACTGTATATAAAGTTTAGGTTAAATATTAGTTTACTCTAATATTGCAAATAATCTATTAATTTTATTTTACGTTTATTTTTATATTTGTGACACTATCAATCGACTTTTTCAAATCCGATAATTTTCCTATTAATTATATCAATTTAATCATTGACATGAAATTTTTTATTGAATTATCATTATCTTTATCATGTTAAGGGCTTTAATAGTAACATAATTTTTGTTTATTAAAGCACAAAGATACTCCTATTATACACGCCTCTGTAATGAATATAAAAAAAAGTTATTATCGTGAGTAAGTATGCGGGTTGATAAAGCCCCTATGTACATTTATCTAAGTCATTTCTTTGTTTATTACTTTTAATAAGAATAAAGAAAATTATTTATTAATAATCTCTATGAATCATTACATGTTTAAGTTATATTCGTTATATACCATAAATTATTATTGAGATTGCTATTTCTTGATAATTTATTTAAATAAAAAGTTAATGATAATTCATAATATCCTAATGTGAAATTAATTTATGTATTCAGTTATCTCAATTTTCAAATAAAAGATGTTAAATTACGTTACTATGGTGAGCAATAGCGTTCGAGCAATTTAAGTTTAAGATTTTTCTCAACAAATTACTTTAAATTCTTTATAAAAATTAATGCCTCTATTTTACGTATCTAATAATATTTAAAAAAAATTGATTGGAAAAATAAAATCAAAAGATTCAGATATAGGACTATCTCATTTTAGGTTGTTATTTATAACTAAAGTTTATTTAAATCTTTTAAATTTTTATTATACCTTGTCTATTTTAATAAAACCGTGTTATAATAATTGTTTTCTTGATCAACATACATTTTCCTATTGTCAATGATAGGCTATACAATTACATAAGCGTTTATAATAGAAGAATATAATTACCTGGATGAATCGAAATGAATATTTGTCTATGTGAGTATAGAAAGTAGGACGATTAAATGAAAAAAAATCATTGATTAAACATGTCGCTACCGTTCCAAACCGATTACGAATATCTTCCTTAATTTCCTACTGTTCCAAACTTTTCGTTTGGGTATCGTGATTCTTGTTTAATAACCAATTGGCCGGTTTAGCATCACGTCGCGGGTTATGTACCTAAAAACACTTTCGAGATACTTTTCTCGAGAACTATGTAAAGAAAGTACCGATCGGGTTTTATTTTCTAGAAGAAAATCAAGCCACGTCGCCGACAAAGACGATGACGCAAATAAACGAGTGTCTACGATTATCCTATTGCGAATAATTTATGCGAGCCGTACTACAGGAGTAATGGAGTTGTGGCGCCAGGTTCTAAACTGCTTACATGCTGTCAGCTACGCTCAATCGTTAATATTATAACAGTGCGATGTAATTCACGTGCTGATATAAACAAATTGTACGTAAAAATTTTTTCTTTCTTAGTTTAAAGTCAACGATTACTAATTCTTCCTCGATGAATGAATGGGAAAGATCGCGTTATCGCAGCTAAATTCACTGTTTTGATAATCTGTAGATATCAACGAACATTGCAATGGTATTTTTTATCTTTCGTTTTTTGAAGGAAACATTGGTTAAAACTTTCTCATTCGAAAAAATTGTAAACTATATTGCGACAATTTTTTAATTAACTTTTTCAAGTATTTAATGGTAGAAATAGCTTACAATTCTTCTGGAATAAATGATTTATGAATTGGAGAAGAAAAACGAGTACTATTGTTAAATTGTTAATTATTATTTGTTATTAGTTACTTGTTTGTAATTGATAAATTAGTTATGATAGGTTAATAACTTATAGTTTTATCATTGATGTAAATCAATATTGTATCGATAGTTTCTGATTAATATTTAATTATTGAGAAAATTAGATTCAGATTAATATTTTTCTTTTAATATTATATTATAAGAATTCATTTAAATCCTGTCGTTAAAGTTGATCGAAATATATAATATCTTATAGTTTGTTATTATTTATCTGACAAAATAATTAAGTACCTATTTAAATGCAGTTTTATTTAAAATTTCAATATTTTCAATATTTAACGTAGAAATTGATAGTGAAAATTATGTTAAAGTTATTTTATACTTACTATATTAATAATAGTTACAATATAATAAAATTATAAATATTTAATATAAACAGATAGCGTTTTCAATGTTTTCATTTATTTTTATTATTAGTAATATTTCACGTTTCACATAGTATATGAGAATAAATTACTTATGTACAAAATATGTACAAAAATATGTACAAAAGTAATGTTCATAAAATTAAAAAAACTTAAATTGTATTAAATTAACAAAATAATATTTTAAATACCACAAAAAGATAATTTAGGCATAAATTATCACTTTCAAAAAATTTTATATAAAAATTTTAATTATATATATAATAGTTAAAAAATAAATTTTTTAAAATATTATTTATTAAATTGTGTTTAAATATAATTAATAATTTTATATATATACAAAAAATATCATGTATATTATGACACATTATATTGTAAATATTATCATTAATTATAAAACATTGCATTTTTTTCATAAATTTTACTGTAAATTTATTTCATTAACAAATTTTTATTAAAAATAAAATAATAATGTGTATAAATTTTAAATATTCAAGTAGATAACTTAATATTGGATTTTAATTATTATATTATTTATTATTATCTATTTATTATATTATCTATAAACGCAACTATTATTAGAATATAATCAATTTAATTGAAAAACATCGATAAGAAAATGAATATAATTTAAAGTAACTAATATACTTATATTCAATTAGCTCAACAATTATGTTACCGCTTGCTGAAATAGACGGTATCTGAAATAAGAAAAATCACCTCATTATCAAATTGCACCGATTTCCTCATAGGCTCGTTTTAAATAAATTTTTTTTTATTATCTATATTATTATGCTTTATTTTTATAATGCATATTTTCATCGTCATTGTACATACTTTCTTATGTTTGCATTAATTTTGTAAAACTTACAATATTCAATATTTTTAAAAATTACAAATTGTCTTCATTATTTACAAATTATCGTCATTAATCCCACTCAACTATTTTATTATAATTATTTAATGGTTAATTAATATTACGAGATCAATAATGAAATTATAGATCTATATATTTTTTAAGTATAAAAAATTAAGTTGAACTTAATTGTTTTGGAATTAAAAAACATGAATTTTCAAAAAAAATTATTGACTTCGCGCTCGCGTCTAACTGTAACTCAAACATATAATGTTAAAGATACGATTACTCAATACACTGCAAGTTAATTAATTGATTCGAATGTATGTTTCAGTCTCGTTTCACAGCCAGGCTTGTCACTTTTTCTCCACCTTTTTATTTTCTTTTTGCAAGAGATCGATGAAGCCTCATTAGGCACTGTTGGTGACAGCAAAGTTACGCGCCAGACGTTATCAGGAGTAGCAATAGCTGCAGTGGCATTAACTAGAGCAACCAGCCAGCCGCATTTAAAGGACTCGCTTCTCATGAAAAAACACATGTACATCGGTTTCCATATTCTCCTTGGATTACTCTTACTTTTATTTGCTTATGCATAAACGAAAACTGACAAGAGAGAGGGAGAGACTTCTCGTCCAGGTGTAGGCGCGTGGCCAACAGGTGGTGAACGCTGCTGGAGCTCACGAGCCAAACTCTAGACGCTATCCGTCTCATCATCCTTTTGGGATTGAGTCTAATTTATCTCCCCAAAAAAAGAAAGAGAGCCTGCAGCGGTGGCGGCCACTTCTCCCTTTGCCTTCTGCCTCTTGTTCGCTCGCAAACCCAGTGCAGCGGGAGATACATTCAGCCACGCTTATTTATTGAGCCGTGGTCTGGGAGTAGCTTCACTTTTCACTCTTTGCTTCCTCCGTACGCTCGAATTCATTCGGAGATGTTGCGTCAGCATCGGTGGCTAGTAATTTTCATTCTTCCCGGTCGTGGGGCCCCATGAATCCTAAAGAGATCGCGCTCATGAAATATCTTTTTTCATACTTGTTTCAACGTATATCCAGGCCAGAAATGAATTCGAAATACTGATTGCTTTTGGTGTTATTTGCTATTTTTCCGTCTACCTATCTCCTTTCTTGTCTTTCAATAAGTATTTCTCGAGTAATTATTTTTAGAGTAGCTGGGATTGTTGGTTAGAGATCGACCACTCATTGTTATCTTTTCCTAGCTAATCGGCAATAAAAGAAAGAAGATTAGTTTCGTAAAATATAAGTATTCAAATATTGAATCGAATCGGTAAGAGGTTTTCGTATTTACATAGGGTACGAACTACTTTTTGTTATACCGATAGTAGCGATAGTATTATCTTTTAATTTTAAGCAAAACTGCGTTTCGGTGATTTATTTTGCGATGACAGTAAATGCGGTGATGAAGAGGAGGGAAGATGTCGATCGTATACCTATCGATAAATGTTAGCAAAAGATAATGGACAGTAAAGATAATAGCGACATTATTTTGCTGTTAACCAATGTTGGGATCGGTATTCTTTATAGGTGTTGAAAATGGACAATGCGTCGATTTTTTATACCAGAGGAAATAATTATTCGTAAGCAATGGTTTCATCTAAATCTGACAATTTTAGCCCTGGGCCTGTCTCGTTTCTACTTCGTTTTTTTCCAAAGCTATACGAGGCCCTGTAATTTTCAAACTACGAATATAATGCATCAAAATCGCCGGGAGCAACCACAAATAATAAGAATAATATGCAATAAGCATCGAAAGAAGTAGTTGCAGCTTGTTCATGCGCACTTATAACTGCACGCGCACGAAAGAATGAACAAACGGCAAAGTGGATCATTGGTACCTTCAATTGATATTAGATATTTTCTTTGCCGATACTTTTTTTCTCCAATTTTTTCAAATTTTGCCATACCAAATTTCTACTATGTGCTACAATTATATATTCAATAACAAAAAAGAAGATGCTAAAATGATTTCAGAAATGACAATGTTTTTGTTTCGAAGAGTGATCGTCATTATAAAACTTTTGGTAGAATTAATTAAATAATTGATCTTCGTTTTTTATTACACTTTTAAAGCCAATGTAGAGCTTACTATAATTATACAGATTTAAAAGTTGGTATATTTTATGGGATACATGTGTATCTCACTTTTAAAACTTATGCTTTTATTCTAACAGCTTGGTAATTTTTAAAAATGTCGAATAAATTAAAAAAATCAAATAAAAGATTACAAATATTTTATAAGTTCTTCCATTTACAATGTACATATAAACTCATTCTACAGAAGAATTTTATTTTTTATTTATATAATACATCGATAATAAAAGTTCATAATTAAATTATTAATTATTTAAAATCGCTTACGGTAGCCTCGCATCATATTTTCTAAATATTTATTTTTATTAAATAAATTATAAATAACTTATTAAAAACTTATTTATCAAGTAATTTTCAAGATATAATTTAGGAATAATTTAGACATTAAAAAAATATTAAAAACAAATTAAAACATAATTTGATTAGTTTAAGATTAAATTTCCTGATCTTTATAGACTCCATAGTTCTTTATTTTATAAATAAATCTTATAATCTTGTTTTGATCATCGAATAAATATTTCATTTGATAAAGTTTTTATTTTTATATTTATATGATGACATTATAAACGTATTTTGTAGTAAAATATATTATATTTACATAATAAAACTTAAAATTAAAAATCTTATTTATGAAAAAAGAAATATATTTTTATTTGTTTTAGATTATAATTGTTTTAAGATTTTCATTTTCATTGCAATTTTGTTTTTGGTAAATTTTAAATACTGAATTACTTAACTCTTAAATTATTTTCGAGATTATTTATGGATCATATGTGAATACAGCCTGAGAAAAAGCTTAAAAATCGCTATCACTCAGGGATTAAGTTAAAAAAAATAACTGGCAGTGAAATAAAACTCCGTAAAATTATTGTAAAAAGAAAAAAAAAATTCTACTTTTCGTTTTTAACTTCAGAGTTCTATGATCTTTGCGTGTGATCTTATTTGAAAAACGTTTCAGTTATTATTCTTTCTCTCAGAATTTCCAAGGACACTATATTGGACTTGTTCATTTTTTACTATCTTTTCATACTCGCCTCACTGATTTTCGTTTTATCGAGCATCAAAGATTGATTAACCAAATAAATTATGTTGATGTTCTTTCTCTTATAGCAGCGTGAAAAATAGGTTACCAGTAACGATTCGTACTTTAATGCCTTTGATTCTTTGATGAATTAGCGAGTTTTCATGTCCTTTCGATTATCTTTAGCTACTTATATTTTAATACATTACTTTTTTCTTTCAATGTACTTGATTCTTGAAATTTCAAATTTCAGTAAACATGCTTTTGTTTGTATTTCTTTGCGATATCTTCGAATTTTCAGTCTTTATAATTACTCATTAATTGATAGTTTTCTGTCAATTATCAGAAATATATTTTTTATCTAGTAACAAAATAATGCTACATTATATATATATATATATTTTTTTATTTCATTTATAGGAATTATTGAGATTTACTTTATTGTGAGTGGAGTGCGCAAATTATTTTTTAAGATTTTATCAAAGAAATTAACTAGATAATTATTTTATAAACTAACAGGCTTCGAACAGAAATTATATAAAAATTTGTTGACTATTAGAAAAGTTTTATTATATTTATAACGGGTGTTATTGTTTTTTAAATTAAAAAATTTACTTAAAATGTAATATATTATTATTAATATGAGGTGTTAGAACAGTAATGAAAGCCTATTAAGAAAAAAAGAAAAAAATTGCTGCATCACTATATCGTAGCCGCTTTGTATGCAGTCTGCTTTTTTTCTTTTTAACTTATTTTCGTACCTTTTTCTACCTTCGAATATATGCAATACCGGAGGTCCTAAAAAAATAAGCTTTTAAAAACAAAAGAATTTATGTCAAAATTGATGCTAGCTGATAGATTGCATCTAGAATAAAAAATAAAAGTTGAAGATGATTAAAGATCTGTTAATATTAACTATTTAATATTTCAATATATCATCCAAAAATTTATTTTAAGTCACGAATTTTTATATATTACAAATAACTAATTAATTAATTTCATCACCATTTTAATAAATATTGCTGATTATAAAATTGCATAAATAATTGAAAGTGAATTATACACTGCAAAAAATAATTTTCAGTTTTTTTTATATTAACATTTTTTCATAAAATTAAATTTAATTAATTAAAAATATAATTTTTCTTAAAGAATAATTATTATAAAATTGATATTTTTTTTTTAAAGGAATTTAAAAGAGTAATATATTTTTACAAACAATACTTATTTTGTAACAAATCATCATGTAAATTCAAGATTTTAAATAATTTTTATATCACAAACTTTAATTTTAACTTTGGTTGCTCAATATTAACACCTTTAATATTTTCACTTTGTTTGTAAAATCTTTATCTAGTTCATTAATATATAAATTACAAATTATAAATTTTCATTTGACCTTAAGATTATGAATTTTTTAAACGATTAAACAATAAATACTAGAAAATAATTCAATATTTTAAAAAATAAAACATATTAAATACTATATAAATTTAATAGTTCTTTTAAATTATTACTAATCATTTTGTTTCTAATATTTATTAAAAAAATATTCAATTAAATTTAAATTCATAATACATATATATATTACTAGGATTTATTACTAAAATTAACTAATTATTATGTTATTATAAATGATTTTATTTATTTCAAAATATGTTGAATGCACAAAAATATACTATTTTTTAAATAAGATTTTTATTGAAAAATCGAGGTACTTTTTGTTATATTTTAATTGAAAATATTTTCGACATATAAAAAACTTTATTATAACAATTACATTATGACATAATTTATAAAAACTATGATTTATAAAAGTTTTGTCCTAATATATATGTATATATGATTTCAAGTTTTAAAAATAAAATTCCATTTCCTAATTTAAAAATAATCAAAAGAACTTAGCAATATAAAATAATCCAGCTTTCGATATAAATTTGAATACATGTATTAGAATTTTGTTTGCAATACACTTAATATTCAAATAAAATTTAACCAGGTACGATTCATTTATCCGCGCTTAAAGAAAATAACAAAAAATATATTTACAAGGTCTGGTAATTCTTAGATATAATAAATTTTGTTTGCAATTAAACACACACCTGACTCGACGTACATCCGCATCCCTTTCTTAATTAATTGGTAATTAGCCTCGATGAGGCCGAAATGCAAAACTTCACCAAGTTTTGTTAGAAATTTTGATGCGTTAAAATGTACGTAATCCGCGTGACGCCTCGCTACGCCAACCAACGATCATTGTGTTGAGGGTCATACTAAGTTTTTCTGCCGCGTCGAATAAGTAGGTCGCCCGTCTAACTTCACTGACGCCTCTCTGCATCTAGCATTAGCCTTCTATTTGAATCGATGTTTTTTGCGTACTGAAAATCTGTTACAGCGATTGAATATGGAAAAGCTGGAAGTGGATTACACGTGGATTAAAAATAGTTGTTTTCTGCACGGTAATTTGAATTTCCTTCTTTGCAACGTAATCGTTGAATCGATGGATTAATCATACAAACGTATGGATGTGTATGAAATCCTATGCGCTATTGATTAATTAGGTTTACAAATCTTTTCCATGATTTCTAGTAAGAATAAGTAACAATTTTTATATAACTATACTTGAAATATCTTTTGAAAGATATACCCACTGGAAAGTAATGCTTGTATATTCATACAAGTATCGATATTAAGCATAAAAAAATCTATAAGCGACATAATTGAATAAAAAAAATAAATATAGAGAAGACAGTGGCACTTGCCATCTAAAACGTCGAAACTTTCGCATTGCGGTACCAAGCTAAGTTTGACTGCATTCTCTTTAATCAACCTCCATTGAGGATATATAATTAGTCAATAGGACTGGGGCTCTTCTTTGAACGCGAAAGAGTGACTTGAGCTATTGTTTTTACGATATCACGTTGGCCCGAGTAAGCTTCATCGGGGTAGGGAATTGAACGTGTCAATTATATATTACGTGGTTGTGGATGTTTGTTTTTTTATTCATTTTATTTGGTTTCATATTTTTGACGAATGAATAAAAACAAATTTGTGATTCTTTCTTTGATTCACGAATTATTTAAATTAATTTATTTACTAGCAAGCTATTGTTTAAAAATTTATTATAAATGCAAAGTTACTTTCTTTTTTATAATCAAATTACGTAAAATTAAATCACAATATGTTAACGCTTCACCAATTTGGAACTTCTCTATATCTAACTGTTCTTACTGAAAATTTATATTTTCTTTTCATTTTCTTCTTCCTCATAATTATTTATTCATACTTTTTTTATTAATTAATATTATTATTAACATTAATAATTTTTTATTATTATACATCAATATTCTTGTTTTATAGTAAATAATTAGTCAGTGATTTTGTTTATAAAATATTTTTGAAAATTATGTAGTTATTGGATAATAGTGAAATAGTTTATAAATTACAATTTGTTTTATTACTTTAAAAGAATCGCATAAATAATCTTTTTTATTTTCATTTTATTATTTTTAATTTTTTAATTTATACAAAGTATAATTTGTACATTAAAAAATAATTAATAATTAAACTATACGTATAAAAAATCAATATTTATATTATTTTGTCATTTTGTTAATGTTAGTATTATTTATTTTTATTAAAACTATAATATTTTAAAATATTTACTTTTTCCAATTACATAAATGTATATTATTATTATTCGAATTAATTTTCATAATTACTTAGTTAATCAGAAGAAATTTTCAAAATATTAACTAAACAATTTATACTCAATATTAAATACTTTTTGTTTCAGAACAAATTATATATTCTTTATTAACTTTTTTTAATCAAATATGTACATTCATATACATATATATATAACATTATTACAGAATAGCTAAATTTTCAACATTTATAGAATGTTTTTTATTCTTATTTCAAAATTTAAATGTTGATATATATTATATATTTTTAATAGTATAATATTTTATGAATTATTATTGAGAGTAAGTATTCTATCTTGTAGAATCCGATATTATCATTCTTTTATTTATTTTATTTATTTTACTTATTTGATTTTTACTATGATGATCGTTGAATTTAATTCCAACTGCATTCAAAAATTTCTATCAAGTTTGTAATATATCTGACAGCTCGTATGATATTTTATATTAATCAAAAATGATTTAATCGGCTATATATAATTGTAACTAATTATATTTAGCATATATTTCTATCCAATTATATTTAAACTACATTGTTCAATGATTCAAGTAACATAGCTCTTATCCCTAATTTTATAAATTAATCGTCTTTAACTAGTAAAAAATAATTAAACATTTTCTATCATTTAACATCTATCTATCTATATCTATTTATCTATCAATCAATCTATCTATCTATCTATCTATCTATCTATCTATCTATCTATCTATCTATCCATCCATCTATCTATCTATCTATCTACCAATTCCTTGCACTCGTAAATATGTTATACGAGATGAAATGTTCGTCCTGAAAGCTTTTTCTCTTTTCTTTCTCCGATATCAGTTTCTTTCTGTAGTGCAACGTCTTGATATCTTGACTTTCCGAATGGTCCGTAAACTTTCATGACTCGTCGCACTGAGATAGAGAAAAAGAGAAAATTCGTGAATGCACCAAACTGGCTTAACTGTCCTTTTGCTCTCTTTTCCTCGTCGATCTCCGCTAGTGTTCAGTAGGAAATAGATAACGTAAAAATTCAGAAAATATGAACAGTATCTATATATGATATAAGAATAAATCGAATACATGAATAAAAGTCTAAGCATCATATATTTTTATGAATTTATGCGATGAATACAAATTTGCGTTACTTGAGAGGTAATTCTACAGCGAAAAATTTTGTGAATATAGTTTATATCATACACTACATTTGCGTACATCGTTTACAATAAGTACAATCATTTCATTATAAGAGAAGCTGATCTCAAAAATTTTACTTGAAGAATTATTCTATTTAAATGCCTTTTATGAGAATTGTTTTCTGTTAAAAAAATTTTATTTAAAAAAAATAATTATTTATTAAAATTAAAATTTGATACAAAGATTTTTTATTTATAATATTTATAATGCAATGAAAATTCTTTTATAAAAAAATATATTAATAAAATTGAAGATCAAAGTGAAATAAAATCTTTTATATAGATTATCGGAGCTTTATAAGCATTGAAAAGAACAAACAAGGGTAAAATCAAAATTCTTTTTATAATTCAAAAAATAAAATATATTATAACAAGCATGCATTATTTTAAATACAGAAACATAAATAACAAATTCATTTTGTTGATATTGTGCAAATCAATGTATCAAACACAAATAAGAACTATTCCTTATACAAAAAATATTTTTTTCTATTGAGAAACTATAGGACTGTTGTCAATATTCTACTTTTAGTCAAGAAATAATTTCTAATTCATCACACAACATGGATGAAATGCTTCTCGTGAAAGCACATATTCTAAAGGATAATCTTTTTTCAATGAAAGAATTATGTCTTGGACTTCTGGATGCGTATTAATGGATCTAGACATGCGAGCATCGATGACTCGTTACAGCTAGGGATAGAACGCTTCTATGGGAAATTATTTGAGATACAAAGGCTTTTCATAGATTTTCGACGGTTGGATAAAGTATTACCAGAAAGCCAGTGGACGATAATGCTTCCGCAAGCAAGATAAGCGTCGTGACGCTCTGGGTAAGAGGCATCCAAGCATGTACGGACAAAGGATGAAGGTTATTCGTATTTATTATCGCGAAGAATCGCTTACAATCGAAAATACGACTGGAATGAGAGATTCATTGATTTGATCTGCGGATGATTAGAGCGCAAAAAAAACGATTATGCATAGCGAGTAAACGGTTTAAAATCAATACTACATTTTTTTATAGTTATATTGTTTTTTTTTAAAATAATTTTTAAGAAATCTAATTTAAGAAACAAATTTTATAAAAAAAACATATAAATACATGTGAATAATCTAATAAATCTATAATATTGTAAAAGACAATTTCATAGTATCGAGCAAAATCTGTTGGTGTCAGCTAAGATATGATTAATATGTATATTTTATATAGATAAAATATATAGAGGCTCTGCTTGATCTAATGTAATCCTTTCTAGCTTCACACTAGCATAAAATTTTGTTATTTTGATATTAATTGTCAGTTAATTCTATTTGAATATTGGAACCATGAAAAATTATTGCAGTTAGATAAAATGGATTACACTATGTTGTCTTACAAAGTAACTTATAACAAATCATCAAATTTACAAAATATTATTTACAATAATAATAAAAGTTATAAATATATGTTTTAAAATTTTTAGAAGCTTCTTATTATTATTATGATTATTGTTATTCTTATTATTCTAATTAAGATTGATATTATTAAATTTTTTTTATCTACTTAGATTTTATTAGTTTTATGTTGTAATTTATTTTTATGTATTTATTTTTTAAAACCTATTTTTCATAAATCAATCATTTAAAAAAAAATGCAAAAGTATAAATACTAAAAGATAAAGCATGTGCCAATTAAATAGCATTTTTTATAATTAATTCAAAAATAATTAAATGGATACGTCATTTATTGCAATATTATTGATGTATAGAATAATATGTTCATTTAAAAAAAATTAATATTAAAATAGTGTAATGTGATCTACTTATTCTGTATTGTTAATTTAAAATTTTTCATCCAATCTTTATACGATTTGTTAAATACAAAAAATTGTTTATATTTTATATTCATATAAACATTATTTTTAATAGTTTTATCGATCAATACATAATATAAATAAATAATATTAATAAATATAGAAGATTTTATTAATTTAAAAGAATACTTATTAAATTTTATTTCCAACTATAATAACTATAATATATAGTATAGAAACATATATTTGAGATAGAATATAAAAATTATAATCTTTTCAAAATCAGCAAAAATATTTATATTTAATAATAATAATACCTTTTTTTTGTTCATATGATTTAATTTTAATAAATATTCTTTACTATATTTTTAATATATTTTTAATATTTCAAAATATAAGAATTTTTTACGTATATTAAAAGATTTAGAAGATCGATTGAGATTTTTACAGAAATAATAGTTTACGATAAAGTTTAAATATAGTAATTAAAAATTGAATTAGAACTCCAAATCGTAGTTTTAGAAAAGTTTTTCTTTTTAAATTTTCAAATAATAACAGAAATACGATAAAAAATACGAATTCAAAATTTAATGTTAAATGTTGAAACTATCATATTTTAATTTAGGTTTATTTTAATCTAGTCATCTTAATCTTTTATTTCGAAAAATAAAGAGTAATCATATAACATTGCACGTAGCAATATTTAAAATTGATATAGTTTCTTTTAAATTGTAGGTTGGTATTTGTGAAACAGCTTATCTGCTATTTAAAAAAAAACAAAGTACTTTAAAAGAAAGTACACACGGTAGAGTAAAAAATGACAAAGAAGTTGATTTTCATGTAGTCATTGCAACTTATGAAGTCGAACTCTTGAGCATCATTTCGTTTTTAATCTTTGAACAGGTGAAACGCATTGTATCTTCTTTCAGTCAGACCTTTTAAAACTTAAGAAATGTAGAACAAATAAGATACAAAAAAAAGTAGACATAATAACAACACATTGCACGAGATGAACTTACGGAGGCGTTAAATTTAATAATGTGTCGAATCCGCCGAGAACTAATTCGTCTTTCATTGAATAAGATTGGCAGTGTATACGAGTACGTTGATTTAAGCAAAGAACTTGCTCCTTGTTAATTTCATTTGGCAAATTTTCGGTGAACCAACAATATTTTGAACGCTTATTTCCTTAGTGGAAATACATGGGATATTAAAAGAACTTGCGAAGTTCTCTAGTAATCAATGTTCACTTTTGAATTTAGGATTTTTCCTACTTATTAAATATTAGGAAGTATATACAGTAATAGTTTTTAATAGGTATCTTCTGTTAAATATTTTACTGGAGCTCTCCAATACTATTGTTAGCTATATGTAACTGTTAAAATACCAATGAACAGTAAAATGTTTCACTAAATTTGGTTAACCTCTTTAACTTTATTATTCGTCTATGTTGTACGAATGCCGATTCAAATATTCTTTCATTAAGTTATTATTAACGTTAATATTGAATAAAATTTTAAATAAATAATACTCTTTTTCTGAATATTTTTTTTTATATTTAAAATTAATTTTTGTACAAAGGGCTGTACCTTTATGAAAATTGTATAGATGAGATATTTTGTTTAAGATATGATTTTTTATTTCACATAATATACGGTATCAAACACTGTTAAGAAATATTTATATTATTTTTAAAAAATTATTAATTTATATAATTTTAGATTTCGTTGAAAAAATAAAATCTTTATATTTTATATCAATATTAAAAATGTTCCATTTTAATTTACATTTGTTATTTATTAAGTTTCTAATAAATGTTTAAAAACTGATAAAACCAACAGTATTTTTAAAAATTAAGTGAATATACAAGTTTCAAAATTGTATGAATATTGACTTTATGATTTTGTAAATAAATTCTAAGCATTTATTATTAAATGAATTATTTGATTCTCCAATATCGTTAATTGATGAAATAATTCATGAATTTATGAAGTTAAGATACTCGATAATTAGTTTGAAATATTTTTTATATATGCTAATTAACAATATTTTTTAAATAAAATGCTTAAAATTAAAATTTCTAAGTTTTATTTCATAACCTCGGAGTATAAAATTATGTAAAGTATGCAAAATAATTCGACTAAATATATGTGACATATAAATAATAGAATAATGATATAATTCAATAGTGAATTTAGAAAATGAAAATTCGATTTTATAACACGAATTCTGGGTGTAATTTCGATTATTTACATAATTTTCCATCCTCTAAAAGTATCGAAACAAACTAACTTACACAAATTCAGGATAGAAGTATTATGCTTAATTTCATATTAATAGTAATTAAAAAATGTAAAAAATAAAAATCTTAATTTTTATAATATATTTTTACCGAGGTTTTTTTTCACCAGTGCTTAACCTTGCGAATTCAAGATAAATACAAGAATGAGCACATGCATTTTGAACACATACAATAAGTTGGATAGAATAGTGTATGACCAATAAGCGACTAACCTAAAATTACAATCTATGAAAAATAAGTAGAGCGTTTCCATAAAAGCCTCTGTATTATCGGTATTAATTAATTGTCGAGGTTCGCACGAAGTGAAAAGAGAGAAGAAAAGCGAGAGAGTACCGGTGAGTCGTTGATTGATGACGCTATTTCGTCACTTGCAACGTCATGCGATGGACAAAAGTGAAAAGTAACAGTTGTGTAGGTATCCGGTTTGCAATGTTCGCATGCGGTAAAATGATTAGTTGTCCTTTCATCGGCCACCGCCGGCGGATATTCGCTAAACGAGGAATGTCTTTCAGCTGTTGATTTGTCGTTTGTATGTGCATAACGTCGAGAGATTTTTATGTACTTTCTATCCAATGCAAATTTTTACACAATTGAATTTTTTTTAATATTGCTCTGCTTGATTCGCTTTATGATTCTCCCTATACGCTTTCGCTTTATCCCTCCGTATTAAGAAAGTTCTTCTGCGCCGAATTCTATCAAACGGAAATGCTTTGCAAATGCACATCGAATACACTTTTTTTATTGTTTTAATGTATTTTAATATTAACTATTAACTATGAAAATATTTTACAAATTTTGGCTAATTATTATTTTAAAACGTTGGTTTGTAAGATTTTCATAGAAATATTCTTAGATTTATAGACGCTTGATAAAGTGATTTCACTTTTCAGCAATAAATAAAAATATTGGATGAAGTCATGAAATGACAATTATTCAATGACATCACAATTTAAAGTATTACTAAAATGTTCTAATGTAATTTCATAAATAGAATGAGTTTAATTTATTAAGTACATTATATTATTATATAGTATTATATACAGAATTTAAAAAATAATTGATACTAAAAGATGAAAAATTTCATTTCAATCAATTTTATCATATATGAAGTTTTTTAGATAGAAAATATATTATGTGATTATTTAAAATATGTTTTCATATACAACTCTAAAAAATATATTTTTTTTTATTTATACCAAATTGAACAATTTAATTTGCCTTTTTATTGTATTTTTATTTATGAATATTAATCATACAATCTTAATTCAATAAAAAAACTATAAAGTAATAAAGTACCGAAGCCTTGAAAAGTAAAAATTCTTAAAAGCATATCATAAGTACATTTAAGACTATATAAAAAATTTCAAACGAATGCAAAAAAGCTTAAAATCATATTTTAGCGTTTCATTTTAGTCAAGTCTTTAAAAGAAAGAAGCAGAAAAGTTAGAAGAGAAAAGAAAAGTATCTAGATACACAAACCATCTTCAATCATTAACATCTGGGAATTACTCTCGCACGAGAGCGAGCGAATAAAAATTTGTTCGCGAATCGATTATCTCGGAGAGTCAATGAATCGATTGGAAACGCAACATACGATAGGTTGAAGAAGCGTTTTAATGAAAAGATAAAAGGATAGGGGCAGGAGTTTATCCGCAGAATCGTGCCAGAACAGCTGGCTGTCGATTCGCTTTCTCGCGGTTTCATATTAATACCGGATCGTAACGAAAGGTGGAAAGTATCGCCGCAGATGAACCTGTCGCGTATTTGTTATTCGTATGACGCTCGCCGGATGTCCGGCCTCCTCGCGTCAGTGCACGAGTGATGCATTGACCGCCCAGACACGTAAAATTCTTTTCTCGGCGATTTTGTTAATTTCTAATACAGCAATTTTGTTGCATTTCTCTCGAAAACTGCGGCCTTCAATTTCTTCTTTATTTACGATTAAGTATTCGTTCTACGTAAGCTAACGCGTAATAACACGAATAAAATTAAAAATAAGCCTTTTGTCGACACTTGATGCTGCACTATGGTATACGAAATTGGTGCTCGGAATAAGCAAAATTACGTGTGAACTTACAAATGAAAGATAATTAGTACTGCTACTCACCTACAACAAAAATATATACGTTAATTATTATTTCAATAATAAAATTTAATTAAGAGTAAATTTATTAATATATAGAACATTTATATTTAATTTACATGTTTAAGTGAAATTTATCAAAATATTAAAATAGATAATGCACAAAACTGTAAGTACTTTTACATACTATTGTTATAATTTCAATAAAAATAATTTAAGATACTACCAGTTTAATATTTTAATAATTAATATTATATAATTAATAATAATTTACTTAAATTATACGACTTTCAATAAATAATTATTATAAAATAATTGCAGTGACATAATTACAATATATTTTAATTTGATTTAGAAACAAATGTATGTTTTTATATTTTAAATTTAATGTGCTTGCATATTTTATTCCTAATACAGAAATATTTGTTAAGATTAAAATATTAGAATTTATTCAAGTACAAAAAAATAATTTTATTTTATAAGTATTAAATTACATCATTATTTTAACTAAATTCTTATAAAAATTATTTAAACTTTTAAATTTAGTATGTCAACGAAATTTTTTTTAAGCAAAATTTTTATTTTTAATACATGTAAACGCCAATTTTCTTTCTCTTTATGAAAAAAGTATTTTTAAGTTTTAAGATAAAAAATTATTATTATATCAAATTAAATTGTTTATATGTTCTATAAATAATGTTATCCAAAGTGTTTTCATATTAATATAATTATTATTATTTACGATTAAAATTATATCTTTGTAATTTTAAGTATTTATTTTTTTAATATTTTTCGTATTTTTAATAAATTTCTTAAATGATGCGTACTGTCTCATTAGAAAAACTATTCACACTCTCATATCGCACAAACAATAAGAGGGGTATCCCGAATAAAGTATATAGACCCATAAACGTACAATGTATGGGCATTACCGATACGTCGTGCCAACCATTCGAGAGGAGGGGGGTACGAACACTCAGAGTAGGAAAAACCAGCCTCTTTTTCCACGCCCATTTCGTTTTAGTGAGCGAACCTCTGATATAAATTCGGGTATGTCTGCTATTGCACGCACGTTTAGTTGGTTTAATTTAATTTCCCTTTTGATTCCGTTGTGTAAATATGTCGACTCAATTTATCCTACGCTCTTTTCTTTTGTTCTTTTAGCATACCACAGTGTTTATAAGTAGCGAAGTTCATCGCTTCCTATCTATTTTATTAGCTATATATTCTCTAATTTTACTAATCTATCAATAATTCCTCCCATTTTTTAATATTTTTCTAATACCATGAGATCTGATACAACACTTCTTTTTTTTTCTATTTCTCATTGTTTTTTATTTTTGATATATGCAATTACCGGTTAATTAACATTTTTAAATTAACATTTTAAAAATTAACATTTTAAAAATTCAATTTTTATTTGATATCTTCAAATTGTTTTTTCTAAAAATTAAAAAAATTTTAGACAAATTTTGAAAATACATATTTATAATTAAAATTATTAGTAGTAATGATAAAATGTTATTTACTTTTATGTATATAATACAATTAAATAAATGATTTTTATTAAACTCTGATATATTGAAATATTTATAAAAAGTTAAATGTGAATATAGTCTTTAGATTGTTGTTTTTCTCTTGTTTATTATTTTGTAACAGTCATAGAATGTGAGACTTATGAATTGTAAACTACAGCAATTTTGTTAGGTTCAAGTATTTGATTAAATAAAAAAATTGCTTCCAGACTTATCTTACTTCGAGTAATCAATATCTGCTCCCTTTTTTTTTAATTCCAAGCTCATATATAATTTCTTTATTGCTTTATACATGATTATTCAGAAGTTTAGCTCTAATTTTTAGAGAGATTCAACAGAAAAAGAACGAAGCATCTGATACAAGGACGCAATTTGGGAGAGAAATATATTATTTATTTTACGCGAATAAAAATTTTAATCCTTAAAATGAATAAATCTATTTATTTAAATTTCTGTAGAATTTGTTTTCTATTTTAAGACTTAAATGTGTCAATTCTTTTTAAAAAAAAACAGATTTTTTAATCAAACATAGAATTAACTGATGTTGATCTAAGGTAAATTGAAATTAATCCAAGAAAATCACAAGATTTTCAGAATCTCATATACAATAGACAACGTATTATCAGTTAATAAATAATATTCTTTACAATAAACAAGATTACTTTATTCAAAAGTAAATTTTATTCTATTATTGTTTAATTTTATACAAATAATAAATAAAAATAATAAAACATAATTAACAAGTATAAATTATTGGTATAAAAAATTTTTTTTAGATTAAAAAAACAATTTTTATAAAATAAAAAATTAAGATTTTAATTACATATCCATTTAAATCTTGAAAAATATTTTCATGAACCTAAGATATTCAAAGGTGTACAATCAAATAAGTAAAAATTTATGTTAAAATCTTTTACGCAAGTACACAAGCAAGCAAAATTTGAACAAAAATGTTTGAATATTGCGTACAGATGTAGTAAAAATTTCAAGTATGAATACAATTATAAGATACAATTTTTTGGTAGAATCATAAATAACATAATAATCTCTATTAAAAAATTCATAATTTATAATAAAATATTAAGAAAGTAGAATAACGGTCTAATTTTTATTAATTTTGTTAATTGAAGTTTATCAAATAGAAATTTCTATTTGAGTTTTTTTAAAGAATATTATTTTTATAATATTATTTTAATAAATTTACTATTGTATGTTCAATAATATTGAAAGAATATATACGCTATTATAAATTATTGTTAATTAATATGTTGTTCATTTTTTATTTCTGAGAATTTTAATTATTTTAATAAATCTATAATTACAAACGTAAAATAAAATTTTTTGTTTCTAGTTTTTAATTACAGTAATTTTGTAGAGTGAATTATCACAAGCAAGATTGTTATATTTTATACAATAAAATTGTATAAAATATAATTGACTATGAGTATGGAATAAAAAATTATTTATTAGTAAAGTAAAAACATACAATTACTCAAATTAGTACTAATTAATATTTTAAATAGATGAGAGAGTGATTTTTACAAACAAAATTATTCTAAGTATTCAACTTATTAAGAAAGTTTAAGAGAATAAACTATTTAATTTTAGTTTAGATTCTCCTAAAAAATTCGTTTCAATAAAATACTATTAATTCAATTATTGTATCATATAAAAATTAATCTTTTAGACTGAAATATTAGTCCAAAACCTTTAACGAACATAAATTGTTTAATATTATTCAATTTTATGAAGAGAATTATAACTTATTCAATATTATTTTTACAAACCTTTCATACTCTCTATTACGAATATTAATATATATACAAAGTAGTAATCTAAATGGAAAATATGTATTATGAGTATGTATTGAGTGAATTGTATAATAAGCGATATTTTATGACCTCTTTTGTGATGATGTTAATATAGTTTTAAGGTAATTTTTTTAAAAAATGTTTATAAATCTAAAAATATTATACAAAGATTTATATTATATGTTAATAAACAAGTATTAGTTAATAAATAATATTAAGGAGAATGACATGGAACAAATATAAATATTAAATATTGTTTGTAGTGTACATCTCAAGCTTTTG